>CM066044.1:246582325-247182325 GCA_033557465.1 Ichthyophis bannanicus
TGACTGTGCCCTCTGCTGGTGAATGTCAAATAGTGGTGGGGGGCAGCTGAGCTTTCCCAGGCCTACTGTGAGTCTGCCAGTGCCTTATGTGATGTGTACAGATCTGCATTGACTGCCACGTCTGGTGCCTACTCCCCAGCAGGACTGGGTTGATGGTCCCCTCTACTGCCTCCATTGCAGAGATGTAGAGTGTGGTTCTGTTGGTGGGAGATCTTGTCCCCCACCCTGACCCACAGAGGGTGGGTTGGGTGGTGCTACCTAATCCACTTTTGGGTCCCTCCTCCCTCCTCCCTCCTCCCTCCTCCCTCACATGTGACCATGGCAACCACACAGGATATGCACTATTCTGGGTGCATCATAGTCCACAAGAGCTAGATGTGACTGGGAAATATAGATGGACACAGATGTATTCTAGATGTGTCTGCAAGGACTACCTATCACAAACTAGCACTGATGGGGACCAGCAGTACAGCCTATCTCTGCCAAGCCAGGTGCTGCGGACCTGGTGCTGTGTGCCCCACCTCACCCTCAGGGTGAGCACAGGACCCGCACAATGTCATGGTCTGTAGCTACTCTGTGCCTGTAACACACATGGTCATTTCCCTCTACCAGGCCGGGGTGCTATAGAGGCGCATGCCCCATCTTTTGAGCAGCTGTAGGCTGCTGATCTCCATGTGCAGTGCATCATGGGTATGGGTGGGTTTACCCTAGCCTGGTAACCACAGCAGATAGTTTGTGTGGTGACCTGCAGTCTTTCTGTAGCCAGCCAGCAGTGTGTTAGACACTATAGAGATGTAGCCCACTGGTTGCTTCAATGACTGTGAAGGCAAAAGTCATGGGTTTGATCCCACAGTGGCCTTATTTAATAAGGTTGTCTGAGGCTTTTCCTTTTAATTTAAATCAGTGCTGCCAGCAAAAACACCCTCACAGTGCTGTAGCCTAAGGTGCCTCATAAGACGCCCTATAGGGTGCCCTATAGAGAGTCCTATAGGGCACATTATAAGGTGCCTTGGCAGACAGTGCACTTTATAATGTGCCCTATGGAGTGCCTTATAGGGTGCCTTATGCTGCACCTTAGGTTACGGCACTCTGAGGGTGTTTTTGCTTGTAGCAATGATCTAAATTAAAAATGGAAATGCCTCAGACAGCCTTCTTACATAACACCACTGCAGGATTGAACCCATGACCTCTGTCTCCACAGTCATTGTAGTAACCAGTGGGCTACATCTTTATAGCATCTGAGACTGCGCTGGCATGAACTTAGGGCTAATGCGCGTTAACGTGCCATGGCGCCCACTATCGCACGATACCGTTTCCTTGTAACCTTACCTAAGGACCACCCACTACCTTATATGGCATTCTGTACATTAACACTGCAACTAGCACCGGTAACATTAAGACGGTTTAGTAAACATACCCCTAAGTTACATGAAAAATCTGGGATTCATCCTGGCCCGGAAAGGGTTTCTCTGATACCCTTATGACGACGTCCTTCGTACCTGCACTAAGCACTAAGGGGGCAGGTTTCCCAGTCAGGGAACCAATGTAAGGGGTGAAGGGTCAGCTGGACTGTTGGCCAGACAGTTCCCAAGAAGACACCTTGCTCCGTCCAGAAGGGGAACTACTTTGGGAGGACATATCACTTCCCGAAAAAGGAAATATCACAGAGAGGAACTAAACGTCCCAATAAAATCTCACCTTATGCAGAACAACATGCTTGTACATGGTAATACGAGAACTATCTCACAGATTTTTCTTCCAAAAGGATCCTTTTATTATTCCATATCTTACAGAAACAGAAAACTAAGAACAAAGGAAAAAAAGGCAGTCAAGTAGAATTACATATCTTGCCACCTCTCACAGCAGGCAAACAGGGTCATTCTGTACTTATCTCAGATGCAGATTTATAAATGGCTACAAGCCAGAAACAGACACACAAAAGACAAACCAGCATGTACACAAAACTCTCAGACATGACAACAGGAATACTGGGGCCATAGGGAACCCAGGGAATCCATACCCCACACAGCCTTCACTGCGCAGGAAACGAACTCCTCGTGTATCTGGTCCTGTCACATTATATACCCTTGCTCAGGACTATACTTACTATTTGGGGCATTCTTCTCTAATTAGCTAATTCTTGTTCCAGCTGTCTGGGGCCCCCACTTGTGTGATTTGCCATGTTATGTCTGTACCCCTCTCCATTGACCTTCTTCTGAGGCCCTGGGCCTTGTCAGATTTATATTGTTATCTGACCTCTGCCCCCCTCACTCTGTTTTTACCTGGTTCTCTTGCTTGGTTCTCTCCCACCCCTCAGTTCCCAAGAAATACATCTTTAACTCCCCGTGTTCTGACAACTATACTGGGGGCCATATGTTCTTCTTCATGCTAAGCTGGCATGTTTATCTCTCATAATTGCCTTTCTACCCTCTCTCAAGGTCCACCATTTACTGATAAGTGTGTTTTCATATCTTTTCCATAAAATGTCACATACCTCTGAGAGCTTCATGTACGCACCTCAGTACAATTCCAGCAATCAGACATTTCAATGATGTTTTTGTGTTACTGTATTAACCCCTTCTCCTCTGGCTCTCACACTCTCCAATCCTCCCAGGTACCTTCCTCATTGTGAGGCAGGAGCAATGCTCACATGATCCTGCCTCCATTCTACCATCTTGGAAAATGTGGTGCATCTCGGGATGAACCACAAAGATCAGTCTGCCAAATAAGCAACTAAATATTCATTGGTTTAAATGTGATTAGCACAGTGGTTTTGCTTGGGATTTTTTAAATTTTATTGTTAGAGAAATATTTACAGAAGAAGGTCATATATGCAAATCCAGCTCTACACCAACCAAATAACTCTTCCAATATCCTCCCCCATCCTCCTCAATCGTATTATTATCCTACAGCTAGATTACTGCAACTCCATTCTCCGTCTACCAAAACAGACCCTACTCCTGTTGCAACTAGCGCAAAATGCTACAGCATGTCTGATAATAGAATCACCAAGACATAAACACATAACCCCTGTCTTTAAGAACCTACACTGGCTCCCCAGTCAGGCCCGCATTAAGTACAAGGCACCCATGCTCATCTACTACAGATAACCATGCTGCAGACTGCCTCTGTCAGCTCATCCAAAAGCCCCCAAACACAAGAACAAGAAGAATATAAAACCAGAACTTACTCGACATTCCAACTCATAAACAAAAACGAGTACCCAGGCGACTTTTCAGAGAATATTCGCAATATATGGATCCATGTTGTGGAACTCCCTCCCTAATACTCTAAGGGATATCGAAGACTGCAGAAACCTCTGTAATAAACTAAAGGCCTTCCTCTTCCAGGAATACTTTGGTCCTCATACCTGACCAAAATGGTTCTCTCCATCTCACCCTGAGCAGACTAACTCCCACCAAATATTCCCTTGACCATAGTGACCTTCCTGATCACCCCTGTTATAGTGTTCTCTTATTGTTACTGTTCAATGTATTATTGAAGTTCAATCACTCGTTACAAAGTTCTCTTATGTTATTGTTCAATATATTATTGAAGTTCAATGTACTCTTGTATACCAATGTATGCTTGAAGTTCAATGTAAACCACTTTGATAATGTGAAAGGCGGTATATAAAACTGTTAAATTAAAAGGTACATTCCATAATAAAGCCAAAAGAAGGGAAAACTCCTAACATTATGACTGACAAACAACTTCTCGTAGCCCACATACAGAACCTCAAAGACTCTGTCTCTCATTCCTAAGAGCTAACTAACAAGGTGCAGCAGGTAATCTACTAAAACAGGTTGAACGTCAAATTGAATTCAAATTCAAATTTGAGGATCCTTTCAATTTTTGGCTCATGTATCCATGCAATCTCTTTTTCAAATTGTTCAAATTTGTCATGGTGCGAAGCGGCCAGCTTCATAGTAAAGACAGTCCAAAGTTTCTGGCAAACTCATAATTTACTTGGGGTCACCAGAATCATGCTGGGACACACCTAATTGCAGCAATACAAGCCACCAATTTAGAAAACACCTCAGTCCAATGTGAACTGGGATATTCTGCAGCAAGAACACCCTCGGAGCAAAGGGATCGCTTTGGAGCACTCCCACCAAAGACTTCAAAATTATCCTCAAAGCACATTTTAACACAGGCACCTAACCTCAAAATGCTTCCAAGACATAACCGACACATGATCCCTCCCTCACCCATATGAAGACGCCACCCCAATTACCTGTTTCTCCCTTTAATTCCTCTTGCTATATGTAGTTCTTTAACTGTAAAAATTTTGTAATGTAACTAGCCATATTTTAAGCCTCAAGTTCTATGTAAAGTTCTCTTCTTGTTCCTTGTAAACCGCCTTGGTTCTAGATGAAGCACTATAAAAGAACGGTTAATTACTTAATTAAATATATCTTGGAAAGCCAAGACACCCACAATCTCGCCAGCAGTGACCTCTCATGGAAGGAAAGATCTGGTGCAGTCACAGTGGGGTCACATATCAATGATAAAGTACTACTAGTATTTATCATTTGCATAGTGCTACAAGGCATATGCAGCACTATACAGAGGCATGTAAGAGACAGTTCCTGCTCATAAGAGCTTATAATCTAGTCAAAACAGACAACATAACTGGGGACAGATCTATCTAGGGGAAGTTTAAAGAAATTGAATATCATTTTCCACCAGGTTTGTTAATACTGATATCCGATTGGTGGTTCTAGAAAGTTCTGTCCACTTCTGACCCTCTTCCATTAAGTCTGCTTCTCAAAATCTAACACGGCTCCCAAATCAAGAGTTAAAGCTTTATACAATTTAGCAAGCAAACTACATTGCAAAACCCATGGGCTCCTCTCTTAGGTGTTCTTGACAAAGGCAAAGAAAAAACCATGGAGTCCCCCTTCTTTCCAACCCAGAAGTCTCCCCTGACTCATCTCCTTAGGTAGTAATGAAAGCTAACTCAAAGAAAGCTAACTCTTATTTCTCTAGAATTTCCTCAAGGTTTTCTGCCATATAGAGAAAGCGGATGCAGAATAAGGTGAGAGCCCAGACACAAGCAGAGGTCGGCACTGGCTCCATATAAACACTCCCGGAGATGAGAGTCCCATAAGGGTTCCCCCGATTCAAACCCATTGTTTAGCAAGCTCTCATAACCACTTAGGTGGCTTTCTTGATGACTTATTGCATTATTATCTAATAGCCAGCAGAGGGCCACCTTATGTTTTGTCTCAGGGTAATGTCTGCAAATAGATAGGTTTTGCACACACCATGACAGCTATGAATCTCACTTCTAAATCAGAGTATTGAAGCATAATCTCACTTTCTCTGGAACAAACTACCTGGGTCGCCTGGAACAAACTATCTGTGTTTGTACACCAGGCACCTTCTCTGACCCTTTTCAAATCCAGGCTGAAAACTCACCTCTTTGCTGCTGCTTTTGGATCTTGACTCACCAATCTCCTTGTTTCTTTACCATTACCCCTTGTTTTATCCCTGTCTACAGCTACTGTGTTGTCTGTCTTGACTAGATTGTAAGCTCTGATGAGCAGGGACTGTCTCTTACATGTCTGTGCAGTGCTGCATACGTCTTGTAGGGCTATACAAATACTCGGTAGTAGTAATAGTAGTAGTACTCAATTTTATTGCCCCCTCTGGGGTCTATTTTATTCCCTGTAAACCTGTACATGGGTCTTTTGTGTGATTTTCTTTGTTCAGATTGAAGAATTATGTTTTTACAAATGATATCCAAATTTGGTTTCCTGTGCAGACATTAAGGGGCTGATTTTATAAGGAGCTGTGTAAAGCTACATTCCATTAACATGTGTAAGTCACCTAGTTTCAAGTATTTATGCATGTTTATGTGTGTACACTGGCTATTATGTAAGCATACATGTAAAACAGATTGCACGTAATTTCAGTGTGGGCGTACACATGGGTGGAGTTTGGGTGCAGCACAAGTCTATATCCATAAGTTATAAAGTACTATAACTTATGTGTGTAAGTGCCCATGTTTAGTTTGTGTGTGTCTCTACACCACTTACGCCCCTTATTATAAATTAGGCCTCAAATACGCATGGACTCACATGTGTAAACTCCGCTGGAGTTAATAAAATTAGCTTCCACCACTAATAATGAAATGCTTTGATGCAAAGTACCTGCTTGAGTCAGATTGCTCAGTAGTTCTCTGAAAACAAGCATAAGCCTAATGTCGAAAATTCTGAGATCCCCTGGTTGGGTAATTCAGAATTGGCTACGTTTTTCTTTAATTGCCCTGCATGGAAGCGGGCAGGAGAGGGGCAGGATGGAGCGCTTGACTAGGGCGCCTCCAAGCCTAGATGTAGTGTGCAAGTATATTCAATGTGGTTAGAAAGTTGGGAGGAAATTAAATGCTCAGTTAACTTAGTGATGAATTGTAAATTAGAGACTGGTCGATAGTTAAAGGGGTCTGGAGAATCTAAATTTGACTTTTTCAGGATTGGTGAAATTACAGCTTTCTTCCAGGAGTCTGGTAATTGACTGCACTATGGTTAATTATTATGAGAGCCATGGGGAAAAGACTCAATGAATGTTCCCCATCCATGGAGAGGGAATAGTGTCTAAACAACAACTGGTTTTATGTATAGAACCAAAAATGTTACTAACGAAGAATGAAAAGAATTTCTTCAGACTTGGTCCACTACCCACAAAAATTCTGAATGACATTCTATGCAAACCTTACCTATTCCTTATCTTAAACTATTTTTATCATACCAACATAGTAAATGACGGCAGATAAAGACCAGTATGGTCCATCTAGTTTGCCCAGCAAGGTGGCAAGAGTAGGTGCACCTGCCGCTCCGTGCAGGTCACCCCTCCCCATATCTTTGTTTAGGGGTGAACCCACCGCTCCGTGTAGGGCACCCCTCTTTGTTGAGAAATTAGATAGTTAAGTTTATTTTGATTTTATCCTGTTGCTATAAAGGGATCCACTGTGTCTGTCCCATGCCATTTTGAATTCTGTCACTGTATTATCAGGACATACCATTACATTTTCAGGGATCTAACATAGTAACATAGGGCCCGATATTGAATTATGACAGCTATGCACTTCTACGGTACATAGCTGTCTGCATTGACCCTTAACCCTGGATATTCATGCCGGCGTCATATGCCGCCCCGGCATTAAATATCAGGGTTTGCCACACAGCCTCCCAGCCGCAGTAGCTAATCAGGCAGCAGCGATATTGCATGCTACCTGGTTAGCCCTGCGGCTAAAAGATAGGTGAGTTTTTGCCACGCCTTTTAGCTGCAGGTCGCTAACCGGGCAGCATGAAATATCACTACTGCCCGGTTAGCGAATGTTGCCACCTCCACTCCTCCCCAGAATGCCCACAATAAACCCCAATGTTAAGCGGTTAGCATCGAGGCATGTAGAGAAGAAGATCGTGAATATTCAGCAGCACTAATCCCTGAATATCCCACTGAGTAGTATATGACCGCAGATAAATATCAATATGGTCCATCTAGTTTGCCCTGTAAGATGGCTAGAGTGGTTGTAACTGGACAAAAAAGAGCGAGGAGTAGAAACAGTCCTTTATTGGTAAAAGCACCATGACACAGGTCATTTGTGGAATGTAGGTTAACTGGGTTGGGGTGAATAATGTGAATGTTCTCCTGAAGGTTGCATGGTTAGTCTTAGTAATTGTTGAAGGGGTGTGTAGCATGTTAAGGGTGCTTGATCGTCTGACTCTGGTATCTGGTGGGTTTTGATAAGAGATTGTAGATATGTAGCTGATAGTCCTTGCTTGATTTTGAAGATAGTGAGAAGTGCTTTATGTCGTATGTACTCGGCGACAAGCCAATGGAGTTATTTAAGAACCAGGCTGATGTGTCCAGCTCCAGATGCTTTGGTCGGGATTCTCGCCACAGTATTTAGGGCAAGTTGCAGCAGGTGTAACTGTATTGTGCATAGAGGTTGGAGAAAGATATTAAAGATCAAGCCAAGTGAAATATCTCGGCCTTATCCTTGATCAGAACCTTACATTCCATGAACATATAAAAAAAACTACCAACACAATATACATGAATCTACGTACTCTTCGAAACCTCCAACCACTTCTAAACCCAGACTCCTTCCGCACTGTCTGCCAGGCTCTCACCATCCCAACCCTTGATTACTGCAATCTCATCTATCATGGCCTTCCTAAAAGCACCCTACATCCCATCCAAATGGCACAGAACACAGTAGCTCGGCTCATCACGAATAACCCTAGGCGCTCACACATAACCCCAATCCTCCTTGATTTACACTGGCTCCCCATTCAGTCCAGAACTAAATTCAAAGCAATCACCCTCATTCACAAAATCATTTCAAATGAATCCGCACCCTGCCTCTCCCCACTCCTATACAATTCCAACAACAATAGAACACGCCGCACCTCTACCAAAAACCTTCTATCTATCCCATCATCCAAGAAAAAATGTAGCCAAACCACCTGTAATTGGGCATTCTCCCTTTACGCTCCATCTATCTGGAATACCTTATCACATGAACTAAGGAACTGTCCCAACCACTCTGAATTCTGGAATGAACTGAAAACTCATCACTTCCAGGAACACTTCTCCCTACTAGCATAAGCTCCCTCTAACCTCCTCTTCAACTATCCATGCAAATAGTCCTAAGCAACCATGTAAATAGCTCTTAAGCCTCCGCAAGGAGTAAGGTTCCTGTTAATCACTTACTCTGTGTTCCAATGTTCTAACGTTACGATGTATTCATATAAATAGTCCCTAAACAACCATGTAAATAGTTTTAAGCCTCCGCAAGGAGTAAGTTTCTTGCTATTCAGTTACACTGTGTTCTAATGTTTTATTGTTACAATGTCTTCCTGTAAACCGCCTTGATTTGTAGAAAGACGGTATATAAAAACTGTTAAATAAATAAAATAAATAAATCAAGGATGACAGGGCAGATCCTTGAGGGACTCCGTGCTGCAGAGCAAACGTTGTTGATTCTTCTGTGCTATTTCTTACTCGGCTGTGATGTCATTGAGGTAATATCTGAACCAATTCAGGGTGTTTCCAGCCAATCCTATGTCTTGTAGTCATTGCAGGATTTTATCATGTGGGATGGAGTCAAAAGCTGCCTTGACATCTAGGAAAATAAGTATGAAGCCTTTTTGGGGTTTGTCTATGCCTCTTATTAAATTGTCAGTAAGGGCAGTTAGTAATGTTTCAACCCCATGCTGAGGCAAAATCCATATTGTTGTGGATCCAGTGGGAGATGTATGTCAACATGTTCTTGAAGCTGATTTTGAACTACCTTTTCTATGATTCTGGCTAGGAATGGGTAGCAGGTGATAGGCCTATAAGAGAGTGGAGGAGTAGCCTAGTGGTTGGGACAAGGTACTTCAGGCTGAAAGGTCAGGGGTTCAAATCCCACTAGAGGACAGCAACCTTGGGCCAGAAGGACTGGGGTTTCTAGTCCCACAGGTGCTCCTTGTGGTCTTGGGCAAGCCACTTAACCCTCCATAGCCCATGTTCCCTGTAAAATAGTTATCTCCAAGTTATAATGCCCTGTTCAATGTAATTTCAGTTTCTTCAATGTAAACCACACTGATGCAGAATAGCACAGTATATAAGAGAAAGTAAATAAATAAGAGCTTGATTGTTTTTTGTCAAGGGTTGTCTGTTTGATTAGAGGGTGAATGGAAGCTGTCTTTAGAGCCACTGGCAAATATCCTTTGATGAGTGATAATGCTACCATCTTGAGTATTGTGGGGATCAATTCTTTGGCAATCTTAATCCATGCTACCGGGCACAGGTCCAATGGGAATAGTGGTGTTGATGTTTCTGATGATTCGTTCCAGTTGTTCCGGTGATGTGATTGAGAACGTATCCCAGTTGACTTTGTTCTGCTCAGTGCTATGGATTGTCTTTGTGGGGGTTATGTTGATATCAGTGTTCTGAGGGCAGATTAGGCTTTGAAAGTACTCCGCCATGATCTACGGTGTGAGATACGTCTTTTCTTCTTGTTGTGCGGGGTCTTTTGGTTTGATTTGACTAAGTCGAATAGATCTCTTGGTCTGTTAAGGGAGCATTCTACGATCTTGGAGAAGTGTTCTTTTGGCCTAGTATGTTGCAACCAGATACTCATGTAGTTTGGCCATATATGTTTCCTTGTTGCTTGTTGTTTGGGAACATTGCCATTGTCGTTCTAGAAGTCGCAGCTTGCGCTTCATGATTTGTAGCTGTCTGGTGTACCATGTAGCTGTATTTTTTCTGCATCTGACTGTTGGAGTGTGTTGCTTAATTGCTGCCTTGGCAATGATCTGGTTCCAATTTTGGAAGAGAGCATCAAGTCTTCTGAGGTGTGATTTTGTTCAGGAAATCGTCCTTCTCCAGTTTGTAGAACTTGTGGTTAGAGGTATGAGTGTGGGGATTCGTTTGGTGAACTGGTCTGCAGGGGAGTGAAAAGTGGATGACTTTGTAGTCAGTCCATGGGACTGTGTGAGTTGTGGGTAGGGGGAGGGTGTTGGTCCTGAGCATTTGCTGGGGGGGCAAAGATTAAGTCAAGTGTGTTTCCTTTATTATGTGTTGGTCCCTTGATGAGTTGTGAATAGTCAAGTGTATCCATTGCATCTAGGAAGTCCTTTGAAGCTTTGGAGATGGAGGGAGTGAGGTTGAAGTCACCTTGGAGGAACAGCTGAGTTGCATGTGGTCCATGACTGCATGCTGTTTCGAGTAGAATTGAGAGACTGTCGGGAGCCATTCTTGGTGGTCTATATACTAAGCAAATTGTTATGATGTTCTTGAGGAGATCAAAATGTTGTAGTTGGGTGGTAAGAGTCGATTGTTGCATACATTGTCTGAATCCACAAACCAGGATTCGATGACGCACATTACGTCAAGGTTCTTGCTATAAGGTAGTCTGTGAGGATCTGTGTTTTATTGCGAGCTAATTGGGTGTTAATTAGGCCAAATGTCAGGTGTGGAGTATGGTTGCTGAGGTTTCATTGGGGTGTGTGGAGGAGCAACTATTGAGGCTTGATGCGAATGAAATATTGGTAAGGTCTGGATCTTGCTCTGGTGGTGGGGGAAGTGATTAGGTGGTGCGCGTATGGGTAAAGGATTGGTATGTGTATGGAGGATGTGGTTTGTGATGCCGTGTGTGTGAGAATGGCAGTGAGGTATAGGAAGGTGAGTAGTATAGCTAGAGTGGATATTTTTGCGAGGGTAAATTAATGGGCACCAAGACTGATATGGAGAATCACCACGCATGGCTGGGGAGCCCGGTGGACTAGAGGTGCACAGTCTCATATGGTGCTAGGTGCAGTTGTTCGCTAGTGGAAATGTTCGGTTCTCTTAGTACTTTATGTCTTGTTTTCATTGTTTGTGGTCCGTCCTGGTAAGAGGTTGCAGATAGTGGAGCTTATCCTTTTTGTTGAAGCCGGAGGCTTAAGGACCGGAGAAAGCTTACTGAGATTGTTGCTCATCCTTCCGTGATCTTGCGGGTTAGTTTCTTTTTCTGGACCATGTTAGCGTGGGTGTGCCCTCAGCACAATTTGATTTTAAATTGCCTTCTTCGGTCCAACTGGCACTGGTGTCCAGGAGCGGGGAGGAGCTCTGCTTACCCACCCCCTTGCGCCAATGCCGATTGGGGCCTGCAGTGGTGATTCTGCCCTCAGCACAGCTTGATTTTAAATTGTTTACGTAATGTTAGCATGGGCTATCTGCTGCAACACCTATGTTATTCCTATAGGCATAGTGACAGAAAACACACTTATGTTTAGTAAACATGACCCAAAGTATGTTAAGAACTGTAATGAAGGGATCACAGCCAGTCTGTCATCATAGGTCCAGTAACGCTTGAAGAACATGATGAGAGTCACCAAATTAAGTATGCAGTACAAAAACACAAAGCTCTCAAATGAGTCCGAAAACCATAAACATCAGAGAACCGAACAGCCAAAAAAAGCTCCATTGCTTTCTAAAGAAAACTGTTAGGGGCTATCAGATGCTGACCTCCGTTCCATGCGCTCTACCCTGCACTCTTCTTGCAGTGTGAGCCATAACGATGTATGAAGAGACAGAGAAAAATAACTGAAGGGGCAGGCAAAGGATGGCACAAAAAGTCACCTTCAGAGCCATCACCCCCTCACACTTCCAAACACACACATCGCACATTCTTTCCTGTGCACTCACCTGCCCCAACACAAACCCACAACCTCCCTCACAGACAAATTTCTGCACCCCCACAATCCCCCCCCCCCCCCCATTTCAAAGCCCTGTACACCCTTTTCTACAAATATGATGCAAAGCATTCTCTACTTTTCGGGAATGTTACGCTTTCCTTTCTGCAGAGTATGTTCCGTCAGTAGGTTATAGACTTTCTATGTGCATTTTAATTTTCTCCCATTATACCTTATAAAATAGGGTACGTGCTGATGAGGCTTTTTAAAGGAGGTATGAAATGTATGCAAATAAAAACCCTTTAAACATTTTAATTCATGATACCAAATATGAAGCATGCTAGAAAACCCATTAACTGTTTCTGGAGGGCTTCAGTGAAGAATTTTGCCCACTCCTCTTAATTTCCAAATCCAGAGATGTAAGGAACTCCCCTCAGCACACTGCTTGAATCATGGATCGCAAAGTTTCCATCCAGAAGCACAGACGCGCAAGCGCTCATTGACACACTTGAGGTCCAGAATGAGCCAGAATATTCCTTCTGTATCAGTACCATGAAACAGATGGAATACCTGCCTTGCTCTGATCATCCAGGGGAATGGGCACCATTGCCTTCAGGAGTGGGAACTTGTCAAAGGGGATCCACATAATAGCCCTGCTATTCACAGCCCCACAAGGGGAGAAGACAAAAGTGGCTTGGATCGGCTCGTGCATTCCAGGACATAGACATACTGAATTGGAACTTGTACCTAGTGATCCTTGGTGACTCAGGCCCATTCCTGAAGGAAGAAGTGAAGCTGTCCCCAACCGGAGGAACCAAAGAATAGGTCCTCAAACTGTCATTGAACAGGGGGGAACAGGAAGAGGGAGGGGGTGTTGAGGTTGTGTTAGGTTGCTGTACTCTTCCAGATCCTTCCAATTTCTGGCTGCTCAACAGGCTCTTATCATTTTCAGCACATGGAGCTGAACCAATTTTCCTTCCTCCGATGGCTACTGAAAAGACCGCCATCTAGTGGAGCCTCCCACATTGCACTCAAGTGAGAGAATCACCCTCAAGGTGGTCATTCACAGTTGTTTAATCAATCTTTTCCTCTCAGTCTTCAGAATGTTCTTCAAAGAGGAGAAAATCCTTCCACCATCTGCTGGAGACAAAGAAATACTGAAGAGACCTCTGGTGGCTGAGACAGATAGAGGCATGGGAGGGATGTCACTGAAACCCAGGCATTTCATTGGTTCTTTGTCTCCACCATTCTGCTGGTAGGGGAACACAGCCCACTTGTCTGGACTGGTCTAGCAGGATGATATGGAAATATACATTCTCCCCGCACTCCGCTATCTTCCAAAGCACACAGGATTAGCACTGCTGCTATTAAAATTGTGCTGCCCTAGGTGAATTCCTAGTTTGCCTAGTGCTAGAGTCAGTTCTGATCACTCTTTTTCTCTAAGATATATATAGGCCTTCAAGTCTCTTTTCATAAATCATAATAGCCTTCCTTATGTTATTGCACATTGTTGAGAAAGATCAGACAGCTCGGCATAGCCCTATGAAAATTGCTAGTGGCCTCTGCCTTCTAGTTTCAGATTTTTGACATTTAACTGTTCTTTCAGGCAGTGAATAATATTAACAGGGTCCTTTAGTGCACTGTGCGAGTAAGTGTTTCTTGCCATCCCACTGAATGTTATAAAATTGATTGCCTGATCAGTTAAAGGAGGAAAGCATTTATAGAATCTTTCAACGAAATGTGAAATCCTGGCTGTTTGAACAATTTTTTGCTCTCTTTATCTTAGATGGTTGCTATTTGTTTACAAGGCTTTGGACTTTCTAGGGGGTTGAGGAATATAATGGATCGGGAGGGTATCATATTTTTGTTCTTTTGTGACATAAGGGGGTTTAGTTTGGAAGCCTTATTTATAATTTTCATGTGTAAATTCAGGCATTTACAAAGGTGTACGGCATCCATGTGGAAACGACAATTTTAGAAAGGGCTAAATTTAGATGTGGATGCCCATAATACATAAAAATGGTAAGGGGGCGTGGTATAGGTATGACCTGGGTGGGTCATATAGGGAATGCTAGTGTAAACCAAAATGTCCATGTTGGGATTTACAGCTACTCCCTGGTATGTAGAAGTTTTTAGACATGCTCGGTTCAGCCAACCATTTAAGGGAGGGACTAAGAGGGTTTATCTTTCTTAAGCCCCCATAGTTTATTTCCTTCCTCCAAACTGAAATGAATCAAAGACAGCAGCCTCTGTAGTTATTTGGAGGCCTTAAAACCTATAGGTTTGCAAAATATCAATTTACATGCATGAGTTACCCACGGGAGTGCCGGCACCCACTTGTGCAGATTACCGAGTTTTCTCCATCAGTTTGTCCCAGGTGTAGATTTCTAAAATAGCTCCGTGGTCACTATGGGGTATGTTTACTAAACTGCGTTAGTGCAATTCGCGTTAGGAGCCGCGGTAGAGACAGAAACCCCAAATAAGGACATGGGCGGTATATCGTTTCCGAGAATGCGCCGAGAACGCGCGTTACAAGGCGCCATAAATGAACAAGCGCTACAGGGCATGTTACCGTGCGTTAATCTTAAGAAGGCGCGCAGGCATACAAGCACAGTAACAGAGCTGTAGCACAATGGTTACAACACTGACTGATGATACAGGGGTCATGGGTTTGATTCCCCAATGGGCCTAATGTATAAGGCTGGCTGAGGCAGCACCCTTTACATTTAAGTAGTGATTGTTGAGGCATGTGACATGTATTTTAATTAGTGCTGCCAGCAAACACACCCTCACGGTGGCATAACCTAAGGTGCCGCATAAGGCACCCCATAACGCACTCCATAGGGCAAATTATAAAGTGTACTGTCCGCCAAGGCATCCTATAATGTCCCCTATAGGAGACCTTATAAGGCTGTGAAAAAAGCCCTGGCTGGCTGCAAAAGAACTGCACGTCACCACACAAACTGTCTGCTGTGGTTACCAGGATAGGGGTAACCCACCCGTATCCATGATGCACTGCACATGCAAATCAGCAGACGAGAGATGGGCACCAGATTGGGTATGCACCCCCACAGCACCTTGGCCTTGTAGGGGGAACAGACTGTGTGTGGCACTGCCACAGAGTAGCCACAGACAGTCACATTGTGCGGGTACTGTGCCCACCCTGAGGTTGAGGTGGGGCACCCAGCACCAGGTCCACAGCACCCTTCATGGCTGAAATACGCCATGCTGCAGGTCCCCATCAATGTGTGATAAGTAGTTCAGTTAGACACACCTAGGATACATCTGTGTCCTGCTGTATGTCTCGGTCATGTCTAGTCCCTATGGGCGATGCTGCACCCAGAATAGTGCATATCCTGTGTTGTTGCCATCGTTACCTGCTGTAGGTGAAGGGGGGGTGTGTATGGACCCATAGGCAGATTATGTACCACCACACAACCCACTGTCTGGGGCTCAGGGTGGGAAACAGAATCACCCACCAATAGATCCACAGTCTACCTCCCTGCAATGGCAACAGTAGAGAGGACCAGCAACCCCAGTCCTGCTGGGGAACAGACAGAGCGGTACACATCCATAATGCAATAGCAGACAGACAGCAGGCCTGGAAATGCTCAGCTGCCCCCCACCATTATCTGACATTCTCCAGCAGCAAGCCCCCAGCCGCTGCACCCTGCAAGGTGTTCCAGCAAAAGACATACTAGCTGCAGACAGTCCACCAGCTAGTCCATAGTGCATGGTCCTGGAGGAGATGCATGTACCCAGAACAGGGATGTCAGCATACACACCAAGCAGATAAGTCAGTGATTGGGTCCCAAAAGAAAACCCATAAATATCACATGAGAAAAATGCTAGATAGCACTATGGGGGAACCTAGCCATGCCATGGTCACTGCTCAGTCAGGGTGAGAGTGACCTCCCAGCAGGACATGCTATGGCCACCCTGTCCGTGCAGGTGGTGGCCAGGCACTACAATGTGCGAGCCATTGCCCTATGCCGTGTGCAGATGCATCCAGGCCAGGCCACCCTATCCAGGCTATTCCCACAGTACCTTACTCCTCATTATGCACATTGGCAGGCCAATACTGGCAACAGTGCTAGCAGTGTGGGCTGTGGAGGGTGTTGGCAGCCACCACACACTGGATAAACAGACACACACTCCTCACACCTATACCAGCATTGTGCAACTATAGAGGTGTTGGACAGCCCAGGCCACCACACCAGTCCTGGGCACAGTGCAGGCATGGCTATGGTACGCAATACTGTAGGAGTCACTCCCCAGGTTGGTAAACACTGTCAGGCACAAGACCTGTAGCACACTCCACAGACATCAGAAAGGTTGCTATGATGCAGCTCACTCAGAAAAGTGTACTTAACCTAGAAATTGCTATCTGCCAGTACTCATAGCAACCTCTTTAAAGATGTGTACCATATTCCCAGGTTTAGGGTGGCATTACTAAGGTATGCAAGTGCTAGTATTGGGAGATGCACGCAGAGCCCAATGTCCTGCCTCTCCTGGAGGATTTGGATAATGGGGCCTGTGGGTGCGGGTGTGTCTGCCCCTGTTGGCTGCTGCTTTACGGAAGAGGTTCCCAACTCCAGTCCTGCGGTGCCAAACACTGTTCGGGTTTTCATGCTGTCCCTCATGAATATGCATGAGATACAGCTGCATACCATGGGGGTGGCGCATAGAAATGCAGCACAGGCATCTTTATCAGAGGCAGCATGGAACCGGAATGGTGTTTGGCCCTCCAGGACTGCATTTGGGAGGCTCTGCTCTAGGTAATGTGCATGTTTATGGTGTCTGTGCTCTGTAGGGTAAAATGTAGGTGTCTTGGGCATGTTTACGTCATCTGCAATAAAGGTGCTGTCTGTATTAGCACGTTGTAGTAGTGGGTAAAATATGGGGACTGGGTTGGCAGGAACCACAGCTGGGACTTGAACCTGTGACCCTTTGCTTCTAAATACACTGGTTTTGTGCACTGCACCACCTTGTTGTCACAGAGTCAGTACATTCCTTGGTGATACCATGACTGTTCGTCAGACAGGGCCCATCTGTTGCAGTACACGGCACCCACCTACACAGGGCTAGGCCACGGTCTGCTCTGGGCAACTGTCACTGCCCCCTCCACCACCAGAATCCCTCAGCCACCATGCTGACATGCCCTTCTGCTGGTGATGCTGGTGGTGCGCAGTCTCAGGCCATCCAGTGTGCAGGTAGGCGGCTGCCTATGGTGCGGGTTCTAGGGTAGGGGTGCCTGCATAGGTGTCCACGCCTCCCCCCAGCACCGCCTGCCAATGTTCCGTGCCCTTGGGGGTAGCTGCTGGGTACTATCCCCTGTGACACTGTGGGAAACAGTCGTGCCCATGTTGGGCCTTCAGCAGTTGCTGTCTCGCTGCTCTGCTGCTTCAGCATTCGTATGGGCCACCTAGGCATCGCCCTAATCCGCACTGTGGCCCAGCTGCACCACAGCATGTGCCGCCTGCGGCCCTCTGTATCCCCTTCTCCAGCATCTGTCCATTTGCCGTTCCGACATGCCTGCCCTGATGTTGCGGGACATGTGCATGCCATAGGAACCCTGTCCGATGGTGGGGAAAACCCTGAGCAGCGCTATTTCACTGTGGGCTCATTCACCTTGTATGGGGACGGATTATAGACCCTTCCATGATTTATATCTGTTCTATGGAGCTTACTTCGGGGGGGGGGAGGGGTTGATGTTTCTCATTGATACCACTATTGGCCAGCTTGGTTATGGTTTTTTTCCAGTTTGTTGGGGTCATTTTCAGTGTTTATGTGCCCTTTTGTTCTGTGCACATGTATCACACTTATCACTTTTTTTTGTTTTCCCTGCCTGGGCTGTACATTGCTGACACTGAAATGGTTTCTCTCCCCTGCAATGTGCATTTAGCGGCAGGTTTTCATTCGCGTTGGAATTGAGCTCTTCAGATCAGCGCGTTAGTGTTGAGGGAGCCTCTCCCCGCCCACTCTCCGCCCATTGACCCCCTCTCTCCACCTTCTGCGGTGTTTTACCGCGCTGCGGGAGTTTACGATCGTTAACTACGGTTAACGCACGTTATGTAACGTTAACGATCGTAAGCTGTGATGTAGCAGGTTCTTATGAAGCAAGAGAAACTAATAGTGATCCGGTGGAGAGAGCCGGTACTGCAGGGGAATGCAGGATTTTCTCTGTAGAGGGGAAAAAAGAATGCAGAGCTAATCAGGAACCACTCCTCACTTCAAGGCAGGTGAAAAGCCAAGTCCCTGATTGGGCACGCCCAAGCAGGAGGCGGGCAGTGCAGTACTCAGCTAGCTTGTTAAAAACCCAGAAACAGAAACAGTTAAGCAAGCAAGGAGAGGACCACCAGGATTGGGAAGAAGGACACAAGCACCTGGACGAGAACAGGTCAGATGACCAGGAACAGGAACCGTGGGAGAGAGAACCACTAAGCAGCTGTGATCCAAGAAGGAGCAGACAGGAGCTGAGAGACTCAGGGGCAGAGAAAGATTTCTGGAAGCAGAAGAATTCTAAGGCACTGAGAGACCCAAGGCTGCAGCTCAGGAGTTTAAAGGACCCAGAGGAACCTTGGAATAGGAGGCAAAGGGATAAGGAATTACCCTGGAAGAAGCCCAAGCACAAGGTATCTGGTGGGTGTGGCACGGCTAGCAAACTTAACAGTGGAAAGCCAGAAAGAGTGAATTTTAATGGTGAAAGACAGGATAAAGGCAGAAAGTTTGATACTAACTGGTTAAGTCAAGAAAAGCCTGACTGTTTTCCTTTTAACACTCTGAGAGATTCTCTAAACACACCTGAAGGTTTTACCCTGCACTGCCATGTGGAGATAGGTGGGGGAAGGGAAATGCTTACATGCTGAAATGTTGTCAAAGTAAAAGCACTGATAATTGCCTAGAGATAAGAAATATAAACAAGCATTTACCTGAAGGAGGATTTGCTCAGCCTAGCTCAGAAAATACACAGGCTGAATTACTTCTCACTGAATTCAGAGAGTTCCTTAAAAGCAGAGCAGTTTCTACTCAGAAGGTAGCAAAGCCATTGATCAGCTGGCAAGAAGAAATGCCTTTAATTTCTTTGCCATCTACAGAACAGGAAGTCCCAATGGATTGCTCTACTTGTATGATTCCAAAGGACATTTAAGTGATTTGCTTGCCAATGTTGTTTGTAAGAAAATAGCAAAGTTACCTCACTGTTTGCTGGGATAAAAGAGCTTATGTGAAGGGAATAAGTGGAAGCATATTCTGTGCAATTCAGGAGCAGTGCTGGTTTCAGAGCTTTCTGTTACCTTAATGAAAATGAGATCACATGACAGGTGAATGTGATCAGTAATGGACATTCAGTCAAGCAGTGAAAAAAAACCTTGTTTAAGTTCAGTTTCTCAATCTTGTTTTGTGTCATATTATTTCATTTACGTCTGCTGCATTTGAACTGCGAAAGCGGGAAATAAACCTCACAAAAAAAGAAATATTCTTTGCCTTGCCTTATCACTTGAGCACCAACACAACTACAACATTAACCCTCAAGGGCATTCAAGGCCAGCCCCTCCCTTAACCCTCAAGGTCCAGGGAGTGGGTGGGTGGCAAAGCGCAGCATAACGCATGTTATGCTGCGCTTACGATCGTTAACGTTTCATAACGCGCGTTATTCACGATTACCGCAGTTTAGTAAACATACCCCTATGTGTTGGCAAATACACATTCTGTTCCAGTCTATCTAAAATTTGACTTTTTAGGTGTTATCTGAATTTATGCTTTGTGTAAGTTGCTTTGAACCTTTCAGTGGAAAAGGCATATGAAATAAATTAAACTTAATTAAATCTTCTGATTAGAATGCAAATTTTTGCATGATGAGGAAGACTCCTCTGATCACTTGTCCTAGGTTTTTGTGAAGCAGTTCGGTGAGCGGTAGTTTCTAAAATACTATCCATCCTGCTTCTTGTTATCCAAGGACATCTCTGCGCTCTTCTAGCCCTCATCTTCTATTCAAATCAGCCAAATTTACTGGAACATATTATGAAGGTCAGGACATTATTTTTCAATTCTGCATAATATCATACTGCAAAAAAAAAAAGAAATTGACCCATGTAAAATCATTTTTATTATCTGAAATAACTGACATGAATCGTGACGTTTTAAAGAAAAACTCACTAAATCGCCATATATACACAGTAGATAATTTTGCAGTAGCAAAGGCTAGAAGGGAGAAAAGCTAAAGTCTGTGATTCACAGTGCAGCTTGGTTATTCAGAGAGATCACATTGGGCGGTAATTTTCTAAGAGAGCTTCTAGGCAGGTAAGGCACCTACACATAGTTATTGTGCCTCTTTATCAAGATGATCTATGCACCCATGAGTCTTTATAAAATTGTTCCGGGGAGCGTAGATGCACACAGTCGCTTCTGTTCCAAGGCAGGCGCAACTGTGCCCCTGTCTGCTACTTACTTATCATTTATATAGATCTGCAAGGCATACACAGCACTGTACAGAGACATGTAAGAGAAAGTCCCTGCTCATAAGAGCTTACAGTCTAGTCGTGACAAACAACACAATAATCAAGCCAGACAACACAACAAACCAGGATAGGCATATCTGGTGAATTCCCTAAAATATGTACTTAAGAGCCAATCCCGTCCCCTCTCTGCATATTCTCCATTGCCTGGAGTGCCTATAGATATGTATATATATTCCTGCTTTTTATACCTTGCTTTTTCTGGTTCCAGAAACCTAGCACCTACCTCTCTGTGATCTATCTATCTATCTATCTATCTATCTATCTATCTATCTATCTATCTATCTATCTATCTATCACAGAGAAGTAGGTACTAGGTTTCTGGAACCAGAATAAGCGAGGTGTAAAAAGAAGAAACCTTTCAGTACACCTAGGGGTCGATATTCAAAATGGTTTAGGACCTGCTAACCATCTAAACCCCAGTGGTCGCACTATTTAGTATCACTATCCAGATAGTGCCACTGAATATCCCCACAGAACGCAGGAAAGATACCTGGTTAAATCCGGGATGGTCTGGGGGTAGAGCAGGAGCAGAACTGGCCGCTATCCGGTCCATGGCAAAATCCAGCTATTAACCAGATAGTTAAACCGTATAATGTTAGGACAAGTCATTGGCTGCTTAACTTTGTGCAGTTTAGTTATCTGGTTAGTGGTTGAATATCGCCACTTTTTTGCCCTGTGTGATATTTAGAAACTGCACTTGATTAAAGCACTGATTATACAGTAGTCAACATTTTGAAATCTTTAAGCTGCTCTCCTACAATTTTCCTGGTCTCCCTAGCTGCTGTCAAGTTTCAAACATGGTCGCATCACACAGAACAAGCAGCCAATCAGCTCAGCATCTATTGATTTGCGCTTAAATGAAGCGTGATTCGGCTTCAGACATAGATTTGGAAAAGTTCCGGCTGGTACAAGTGGCCTGAGAAGGTACTTCCTTGAAAGCATTTTCAAAGGTTGAGAAGAGTGATCTCCGGATGCTGGTCTGGGCATCACGACCCAAAAAAACATAAAGGATGGGGTTGACACAACTGTTGAGAAAAGCCAAGCTGCTGGCTGTGGATGTGCCTATCTTGACAACTTGCTGCACTTGGCAGGTGGAGCTTTGGTGCAACGACAGCTCCAAGAAGTTGAAGACATGGAAGGGGAACCAGCAGAGAAAAAAAGACACAATTACAGCAATGATGATTCTGAAGGGCTTCCTAGATCTTGCTGTGAGTCGGCTTTTCCGCAAGAGCAGGGCAATGATACCATAACAAGCCACAATGATCAAGAATGGAACAAAGAAACCAAAAACAAACCTAACTATGGTGAGGGCTTTGTGTCTTGCGGCCCTCAGAGCAGCGAGCTCGGGACTCGTAGTGTTAGTGGAGAAAGCATAGTTGTTGAAACAAATGGTGATATTCTTTTGAATTGTATGAGTATCACGGAAAATGGGGGTTGGCAAACTGAAGATGAGGGCCATGCCCCATGTGATCAGAGCCACAGTGAAAGCTAGCCTTGGTGTTCGATGATTCTGAGACCACACAGGGAAGACCACTGACACACAACGGTCCACACTGATTACTGTCAGAAAAAAGACACTGGCATACAAGTTGATAGCTCCAACCATGCTGTTGATCTTGCACATGAATTTCCCAAAGGGCCAATGGGAGTCCATTATGGTTTGGGCAATTGGAAGGAGAAGAAAGAAAGTGAAGACAAAATCTGCAATGGCCAAATTAAGGAACCATACGGTATTCACTGTTTTCTTCATCTTGTAGCCGGTGACCCAGATAACCAGACCATTGCCTATCACTCCAAAGATGAAAGCGATGCTATAGATCACAATGGACAATATGCGAATGGGGTCAGCAATGCCTGACACATCATCACACTTGTTATTACGACTGACTGGTCTTTTGCGTCTCCGCAGAGTAGTGGAGCTCTTTGAGGTGGCTGAGAAGATGGCATTCTCTAGAAACGTGCTGGCAAAAGTAGGTGAATAGCTGGTATTCTCCAACAATGTGGGTGCAAGAGTAGCTGAGTAGCCCACATTTTCCAGGAATGTGGGTGAAAAGGTAGATGAGTAGCTGGCATTTTCCATCATCGTAGCCACATTAGCCATCTCCTTTCCTGAAGCAATCAAAGAAAAATGAAACAGGCTTATAAAAATGGTTTTGCTGTTTTCTCACTGCACATGATGAGGATAATTTTAGAAACTCAAGCACATGTTTGGGGCCAGTTTTATAAAGTGAAACAGGCATGTGCTTTACTTTATAAAATAGGGACGTATGGATGTGCCTTAATCTAGCCGCAGCAGTTATGCTTGCTCTAGAACAAGCATTACTGCCCATACTAAGACTGGGCGGAAATACTCATTGGTCACAATATTCTAGAACCTACACCTGTAAATTTAGGCCTTGCCTATGCTCCATCCAAGGCGAAAATACGTGCAATGGGACTTAACACGTGCGGTTACAGAATAGCGACCATTCAAAGCATGCACATAAGTGTACATACCGTGCAACTTTCCTTGCGCCCCTTATAAAATCAGTCCCAGAAAGTACCCACAGAATTTTCCTAGTGCAGGCGCTGGCAAATTTTCAGAACAGGTATTCTGCTTTGAAAATTATTGCAGGGAATTTATGCTCATAACATTTACCCCTGCACATTGCCACACCCAAATGTTCTGGGTTCGCTTACACACACTGATGTACATTTTCAATGGTCTGTGCATAAATGCCAACCCTCCACCAGCCCCATCTCCCAGATTACCTACAAGCTGTGCAAGGGTAAAGTTACACATGTACAGGATGTATACATGCAACTTTATGCTTCTATAGGATGGGCAATTTTCTGAAAGCCTTTTCTGCAAGAAACACACTGTTTTACCCACACACATTTTATTTATTTAACTTTCTTATATACCGCGCTCTTTAATATCAGTGCGGTTTACATGTAACATATTTGTGCAGTGCAGGGGACCTGCACTGAACTTACAATATAACAGGGGGTCTTGCGTTTGAAAATGATTCCAGGGTCATTTTCAAGGGAGACGTGCATGCACACTTTTCTTCCTGGAAATTTATCCAAAGACGCACAGGGATGAGCTGTGCAAGAACTTTCAATGCGTGCACGCAGTTTGTAAAAAACATAACCCCTGAGTGCATTCTGGAAACTTAACAGCTTCTCAAATAGTTATGGGTAATGGCTGCAGCCCAATAGTGAATAGGACTTTTGCAGCTAGCAACGGGAGCCAACTGCATAAGCCCTTTTTGAAAAATTATTCTCCTCCCCACTGAAAGGCTAACATTTGTCCGTATAAATAGTTATACCACCAAAATTAGCAGTTTTCATTTTAGTTGGTATTTGGGGCGAGATGGGGGCAGGCTGAAACTTACACAGATAGAAGGTTGTTTTATAAACCACTTTGGTGCCTAACACCCTGCTTTATGCGTGTAACGAAAGCTTTTATAAAGATTAGGTCACACCTTAAAAGTGTGTGCAGTATAAGATGCCGACTATTTGTAGATTAGACGTTCAGAGGAGGAGCTTGGGTAGAGCAAGGCAGAGCCTCAATTTACCTGTGTGTTTCATAAAATACACATCAGCAGGACTGTAGCAAATTAGAAATGCACCCTGTGAGACTCACAAACATGACACCCCCCCCCCCCCCCGACACGTACAGAAACTCTCTCTTGTCAGTCTTTCTGGAAGTCCAGTGATGACATCGGCATCCCCTTTAAACTTGCATCCTGGTGCAGCTCCATCCCTTGCACAGTCCTTCGTATGGCCCTGCAGGTCAGCCTATAAAGTACTCGCTAATATTTAGGCTCGCTCTCAAGCTGGGGTAATGTTTGTGCCTTCGATGTAGGCGGTGACGCACACAAGCCTCCATATTGCCCCTTACTTCAATCGCAGTTTGATCTTGGGCTTAACGGTCCCCTCACTCCCCCCCCCCACCTGTGACCGGAACCCAGGGCCAGCACAACGATTAGGTGAACTAGGCAGCTGTCTAGAGCACCGGTGATCCAAGGACGGCCCATTGCCGTTTCTCTCCAGCACCTGCAGCACTTAACAAAACTTGCAGAGCTGCGGATTAGCTGCTTCTGTCCCCATGCAAAAGGAAGATGACATCGGCATCGGAGGAGGCGGAATCGCAAATAGTCTCACAGCGCTGGAGATTGAGATAAGCACTATGATCAAGTAGGGTGCCTCATATTTACTTATTTTATTTATTTAAACTTTTTTTTATACCGCTTTGTCCTTCACTCAGAGCGGTTTACATTATAACTTGGAAACATTATACATAGAACAGTTAACATATCCTTGCATGTCAGAATCCTCCCCCCCCCCGTGCTCCTGCCCTTCCCTCTGTCCAGGTTAGGGAGAGTCGGTAGAGCAGCTTCCACTGCCCTCTGTCTCTGCTATACAGCCCCCCTAAATCAATTGCTTCTAGACCACCTACCCCTCCCTATGCTATCCGTTCAGACTCCCTCCCAAACAGCTGCTCCCACTGACCCCCTTCTGCCCCCTTTCCTCTCCCCACCCTATACCCATTTGCCATGCCAACCTCCCCTAAGCTTAGTTTGAAGACGCTCCTAATAAAATAGGTTTAAGATCAGCTTCTCCATCTCCTACCTAACCTAAGCGCGCTGCTGTAATATACCCTCATAATGGCAAGATGATGTCACAATCAGTATAAATGTGTCATAGAAATAGCAGGTTTAACTTTATGGAGATAAAAAATCCATAGAAGGTTACATGTATCTATTTGACTGCAGTTCTTATACAGATACTTTCCTGAAGAGATCTATAGTTTCATACCCATACCTTATATGTATATAATTTTTTTTTAAATTAGAATTTTCAAAATGTATAATTCAAAACTGAAAATTAGAAATGTATTAAAGAAACCATGAAACAGGCAAAAAAATGAGGAAAAATCTGAAATGTTTGGCCCTCATAATGGTATCTTATCTGTATAAAATTATATAGATATTATCGTGCTGAATTTTTGTTTTTTAATTTTTCATTCAAACATTTTCCATATCTCAGAGAGAAACCTTTTCAGAAACAGATGCGCAATCACTGGCCTATGGTATTCCTAGATGTATTTAATTTGCAATTTTTATATACGGCCTCTCCCTGTAGTGGAATTACAAAGCAAACTATACACAGGCAGGAAAGTAAAACTGTCCTTCTGCTAGTCTAATAAAAGATGTTAGGAATGTGCCAACCGGAGAGTCCAGGGCTCGTTTCTCGACCCTGGTCTTATGCGTGCCTGTTTGGCTGAGGTTGTGGATATTACGGGGATATAGGGTTACCAACTGGCTCCAGATGCGCCCGACAGGCTTGATCCAGTCCTGGGTTTACCCCATTGCATGCAGGGACATGTAGTTCTGATTTCTCCATTGCACTCCATAAGTAAAACAAGACTACATGTCCCTGCATGCAATGGGGTAGACCCAGGACTGGATCAAGCTTGTCGGGCGCATCTGGAGCCAGTTGGCAACCCTACGGGGATAGCACTCACAGTCCCCGAGGGGCTGGGTTTAGCACCACGATTACAAGATTCTGATGGGACCACTGGTGCCTGAACCTCTGCTGAGGCCTGTTCCCGCAATAATCAGACAAATGTGAGTTGGGAGGAAATTTAAAATAGGGGACTAGATCCTGAGCAGCTATGAATTAAATATCAAGGTGCCAGCTCTTGGATTTGATTGAGCTGGAAGCCCATAGGAGAAAGAGAAAACGGCAGGTTCAGAATAAAAGCAATTATTTTAAAAAGTTGATTTTTTAAGAAAACAAACTGCGGAGCACATAAAAACACTCACCTGCACTAAAGGGCTTCCCTTTACGGTATTTTTGAAACTGATCCCCTGTTGCTTGTACTAATCTGTGGGAGAAGGTAGGTCTTGAAAAAGCATCAGAAATGACTTCTATGGAGCACAGTATTCAGCCAGTCTAAATGGTTCTAACTGACACTGTGCTTACAACATTGGAGACCGATTGCATTTTACGCTCCACGATGTAACCATCTGAAATGCTGGCTCCCAAAAAGGTTTCCTCTGAGGGCAGCTCTGACTGGACATCTTGCATCCGTTTTTAAGAAATACAAATAGATCTTTCCAAGCAGTGGAGAGTCGAAGTAGCCTAGTAGTACTGTAAGTATAGCAGGCTAAGAAACAGGGAAGCCAGGCTTTAAATCTTGCTGCTCCCCCTTTCGAACTTGGGAAAGTCACATCACCCTCCTTTTCCTTAGTGTACAAATTTAAATGGTAAGCTCTCTGTGAACAGTGAAATACCTGAATGTAACTCACTTTGAGCTACCAATCAAAAAGTACAAGCAAAAGCGAACTAAATAAAATAAGGACTCTACAGATCTTATCCACTTGGTCCCAATAACAAAAGCTTTCCCCTCCAAAGCAATTCCTGTCCATGATTTAAGATACCATCAGAACTCTATAGCAACAAATTACCCTCACTGCAACAGAATGTATTTAGAAAGACCACATGGCCTATCTAGTCTGCCCTTCATATATCAACCACTACAACAGCCCCTTTTTTCCTGTGGAGATCTTCTGTGCTTGTCCCATGCTTTTTTGAATTCAGATACTGTCCTGATCTCTACCACCTCCACTGGGAGACTATTCCATGCATCTACCACTCTTTCCGTAAAGAAATATTTCTGCATATTACTCCTGAGTCTACCCCCTTTCACCCTCATCCCATGTCCCCTCGTAGCAGAGCTTGCTATCAATAGAAAGAGGCTCTCTCCCTGAACATTTATGCCAAGGAGGTATTTAAACATCTCAATCATATCACCTCTATCCTGCCTTTCCTCCTATTCTAAGGAAGGACATATGAAGGGCAAGTGGAAGAAAATATAAATTTACAGTATCTCTTACCGTTCTCCTCCTTTGGATTTTTATATTTCCTAACTCGGGTTCCGTTGGCTTCCCTTATGCAAGAACGACAGAGAGTTTAAGCAAGTATAACTCCTCCTCTTACCACCTTACTCCAGAGGATTACTCTGGTTTTGATTAGCTATCTGCACTATGATTCAGTGGAAAAACTACAGAGGTGGCTTCATGAATAAGATCCTGACTTGACAAAATGTGACCATACTGTCTGTCTTGCTGGATGAGTTACAGTTCAGGCTTTAACACTGGTATGATGTTTTCGCTTATGGTTTTCACACCAATTTTCAAAGGGAAAGCGTACAAGGATTTCTACTTTGAAAATTGAACAAAATACACGCGGCCGCTTTAGAATTGCGCTTGAGAAGTAGGAACCGTAGATTTGAAAATGCAATCTGTGCCTGCACTTTTCCTTTCTCAGTTGAACCAGGCTCCTGGGAATGCTTCCTGTCACTGAGGCGAACACGTTCACTTCTGTCCATGATGAGGATGGGCACAATTTGCATAGGTGACACTGGAAATTCCTCTTTGCTCTATTGTCTGTGGGAACAAGGGATGAGTAGGGCTTTGGATGGAATCAGTGCATGTAGTGTCAAAGGAAATAGGAAACTTGCCTTTTCCACGAGCAGGAATCGTTGCACTGGGTGTAAAAGTAGGACTGACGATTTCCAGGGATTCTTATTTCATTTTGCAAGAGCTCGGAGCTGAAAGCAGTGCTGGTTTCCTTTGGCTGCTGGTATAGCTGTGGCAGTACAGAGGCTTCAACATTGAGCTCGGAGCCTTGCAAAATAAGAATCCTGAGATTGTCAACCTCATAGAAAGCAAAATGCTGGAGCTGTACATCTTATTTATTTAACAGTTTTTTTATACTGCTTTATCATTTCAATCAAAGCAGTTTACATTGTAACTTAAAAACTTGGAAATGTACATTAAACAGGGACATTGAGAATGTGGATTTTTCCAAGGTCACAAGGACTGCTAGTGGGAATTGAACCCTGGTTTACTTGGTTCTCAAGCCAGTGCTCTAACTAGTAGGCTACACCTCCACTCTGGCTGTATTTATCTTGTTGGATAGATGAATTGTAGATGAGAAAGCAACAGAACACAATAGTAGAAGAAGACCGTGTGACCTAGCCAATCTGCCCACTCAGAAAAATGCTCAGCTATACAATGCTTGCCTCACCCACAGAGTTTCTCGGAGCTTTCTTGACTACAGATACAGTTGTGGTATCTTTGCAGTTCAACATTACTGGCACCTTTGCAGTTCAACCCCTCAATGTCTAATATCTCCTAAAAAAGTGGCCAATGAAATGGCTTTGTACTATATATGCACACATAAAAGGATCAAATAAAATAAGACCAATTAAAAAAGGAAATAGCAATGAGGAGTGAAGTGCTCAGGAGTTTGCTGGCTTGTTTGGTTTTTATTGAATTGTTGAGTGCAGGCTACTGTTGAAAGCTTAAAGTAACTGCAAAGCTTGCAGAAAATACATGCTTGAGGGTGATGCAAAGCAAAAATAGAAATAAGCATGTCTGTTTTGCTGAAAAAAAAAGAAAAGGGAGCGCAAGATGTCAAGCATCAGTCAAGAGAGATAACAGATTAGGAAGAGTGATAGATGCTGATAGCCAGAAAGAAAAGAACATTGCTGTTGACAATGTATTTCTAAAGCAGACTTGAAAAATTATCAGGATGTAGCGCCTGCTTTTAATGCCTTTTAGTTCTGCCATCTCAGTTGCTGTAATGTTAAACTTCAATCTTGTGAAGCTCTGTTTTTGGCTTATAAAAGATGTGCCTGATCAATGTCATTTCAATTCATTTATAAAAACTTGATATACCGCCCTTAAAGGGGACATCAGAGCGGTTTACAATTAAAATCCAATAAAAACATAAAAAATAGAAAGAAAAAGGAACACCAGTGGTGGACAGAAAAGTAAGACAGAACATCGAGAGAGAATCTTACATGTACAATGGAGGTAGATAAAAGCAGAGAGAGACAAGGGTCATAAGGAGTTGGGTGGGAAGTCAAAAGCAATGGAAAACAGATGCATCTTGAACAGTGATTTGAATGCTAGTCAGAGTCTTGTATTTTGTGCTAGAATCCCTGCACGTCTGTCAACTCTCAGTTGTGCATTTTATATGATAAAGGCTCGTTCCAATTATCCAAAGAGTACTACTTTATTTAAAATTTTCACAATAAGTTGGTGGAGTAATGCGGGCAAGGCGAATACCATCTCCTGAACTCACCACAGCTGACGGGCTGAGAGATGGTTCCTACTTGAGTATTGAAGCAGCCTAGAAGAACAAGGTAAGAACTAAAATATGAGAGGCTCCCTCAGCTGCTGGTTCAATTCAGGATGGAGGCTTCACGTTGTGGTCCAAATTTTTATGCGAGTTGGCTTGAGTCTTTATTTAAGGGGTTAATGTTCAGTGTTTGTCATGACCTATTTGTCTCCTTGACTCTCTAGCATCCTATTTGCAGAGTGGCCTTGATTTGAAGCCTCTGTGTTCGGACGCGAAAGACTTGAGAGGCACAGCTGTCATTTCCTGCATAGTTTTGATCCTGTCCTTTCCTACTGAAAAAGCTGCTCTTCATGTTTACTGTGACATATTTGTTTTTGCTCTGTTTTGGGATATATTTTGCTCTGTTTATTATTATTGTGTATTGTGTAGAGAGTTATGATAAAAAGTGAACCAGCAGATCTTGTGATAGTGGTTGCTGAAATTCATCCAGCATAAAGTTGAAGGAATTGGGAAATGGAGGGAGATTTCCCAGTGGTAATTTTTTTGGGACTCTTGTACAGTGTCTGCGGTAGTACTAAGGCTACAGTGTAAAAGAAAGATGAAGTGTGGTCTGCCCTTACAATAGATTGATTTCACATATTTAAAAACTTTTGTTTAGAACAAGGTGAAGCAAATGTATCCCTGCTGTTTGCGTGTAGCAGAATGCAGCACTTTTCAGAGCATATGGGTCTGCTGGCAAATTTAGTATCTAGACCAGGTTCTGCAAAGGGGCTTTTCCCTGCGAGGGGGAGAAACAGCAGTCTGTGTCCAAGGGAGTCACGAACACCTGTTACAGAGATACTAGAGAACTACATAGGAATTATTTTTCGTTCTCCTTTTCAGCTCTAATTAACTTTTAACGGTATTTAGCAAATATTAAGTAGCAGACATGGGAAACCCCTCCAGTAAGGCAAGAGAGAAGCCCCCTTCAGGCACTCTGGCAAATTACATGTATCAGTCATGTTCCTATTTATCAGGCTGTAACTATATCACCAGGGACGATCTCTCTCTGCAATTCTCAGACACTGGCTCCTTTAATTTGGGGGTATTAATTCACTTGAACGAAGCCCTAGAGGCACGAAAAGGGAAAATAAGGGAGGCCGAGTGGTCTTGGTATTTTAACTGATATTCTGAGGGCACCAAGAGGGAAAAGGTATCTGCCTTGGTTGTGTTACAAAATTCTATGGATAGGAAATTTGAGATAATGGAAAAGAAAGTTGCAAATTTTAAAAATAAAGCTGATCAGTCTCAAAGACAGTGCCAGCAAGTCACTACTACTACTACTATTAATCATTTATAGTACGGCTGGATCCATGTACCCTACTCTTCCAATCTCCACTGTGCCTCTGCTTGAGTATGACGATAGTATGATGTGGGAACTGGAAAAACAGGAAGAGGATTTGTCGCTTTAAACTTGCAGGAGGAAGGAGAACAGAGATCAAGAAGAGATAGAACGGCTATCACCAGATCCCCTTCCTAAGACCTGGAGAGATTATATGAAGGAATTACATAAAAAACATGATGGCAGAAAAAGACCACATGGACTATTAAGTCTGGCCTTTCATATCAACTAAAATAGTCCCCTTTTTTTCCTTTAGAGATCTTATGTGTATGTCCCATTCTTTTTTTTTAAATTCAGATACTGTCCTCATCTCTACCATCTCTACTGAGAGACTATTTCGTACATCTTCCACTTTTTCCATAAAGAAATATTTCCAAATATTACTCTTGAGTCTATCCCCTTTCACTCTCATCCTATGTCTCCTCATAGCAGAGCTTGTTTTCTGCCAAAAGAAGCTCTCCTCTTGTGCATTTATGCCATCAAGGTATTTAAATGTCTCTATCATATCTCCTCTATCCGCCTTTCCTCCAACATATGCAGTACATATTAAGATCTTTGAGTCTGTCCCCATATGCTTTATAACAAAGACCACTAATCATTTTAGTAGCCACCCTCTGCATCCTGTTTATATCCTTTTGAAGGTGTGGTCTCCAGAATTGCTCACAATACTCCAAATGAGGTCACATGAGGGACTTATACAGTGATACTATCACCTCCTTTTTTCTGCTGGCCATTCCTCTCCCTTTGTACCCATTCATTCTTCAGGCTTTCGCTGTTGCCTTCCCTACCTATTTAACCACCTTAAGATCATCAGAAATAAACAATCATGCCCAGGTCCCACTTTTCTTTAGTGGACAGAAGTAGTTCACCTCTTACAATGTACCTTTCTCTTGGATTTTTGCAGCCCAAATGCATGACCCTGCATTTTTTAGCATTAAATCTCAGCTGCCAAATTCTTGACCATTCTTCAAGCTTAGCTAGATCCCTCCTCATGTTATCTACTCTTTCCTAGGTATCTACTCTATTGCAGATTTTGGTATCATCTGCAAAGAGGCAAACCTTACCCAACAGTTCTTCTGTAATATCACTAACAAAGATGTTAAAAAGAATCGGACCAAGGACGGATCCCTGCGGCACATCACTGGTAACCACCTCCTCCCCAGAGTAAGCTCCATTTATCTGTATCCTTTGTTGCCTCCCATTCAACCAATTTCTAACCCAGTCAGTCACTTAATGTCCATCAATTTGTTTAAAAGTGCTCAATTTGTTTAAAAGTTGCCTGTGCGGAATGGTGTCAAAGGCTTTACTGAAATCTAAGTAGACCACATCTAGGGCTCTCCCTTGGTCCAACTACCTGGTCACCCAGTCAAAAAAAAATCAGATTTGATTGACAAGACCTGCTTCTGGTAAACTCATGCTGCCTCAGATCCTGCAATTCACTGGACTCCAGAAACCTCACTATTCTCTGTTTTAGCAGGGTTTATAATATTTACTCAATACAGAGGTTAGACTAACCAGCCTGTAGTTTTCAATCTCATACTTATTTCCACTTTTGTGTAAAGGGACCACATGTGCCTTCCTCCAGTTCTCTGGGACCACTCCTGACTCTAAAAGAACTTTGAAAAGATCAATCAGTGGAGCTACTAGAATGCCCCCAAGTTCCTTCAATATTCTCGGATGTATCCCATCCGGTCCCGTCGCTTTGTCTACTTTTAGTTTCGCTAGTTCCTCAGGAACATAGTCTTCTGAAAATTGCTCAATATCCCCTTCACTTCTGTTCCTACTTGTGGTGTTTTCCGAGGTCCTACTCCTGGCCCTTCATTTATGAACACAGAACAAAAATATTTGTTAAGCAATTCCTCTTTATCCTCATCAGCTTCTACATACCCCTCCCCTTCACTCTTGAATCTGACAATACCACTTTTTGCCCTTCCGCTTCTCACTAACATATCTGAAAAATGTCTTATCCCCCCATTGTATTGCATTAGTTATTTTTTCTTTTTGTATCTTTGCTTTCCTGACACTTTGCTAGCTTCTCCAAGTTTTTCCAAATACTGATGCTTGTCTTCCTCTCTCTGTGATGTCTTGTATTTTATGAAGGACATCCTCTTTTTCTTCACCTTTTCAACTACTTCTTTTGAGAACCATAGTGGCCTCCTTTTCCTTTTACATTTATTTACTTTTCAAATAAAAAGGTTTATTGATCTTAACATATCCTCTAGGGTTTACCCATTGCTTTTCTACATCCCCCAGCTGTCCCCATCACACTAACAACTCCTTGAGATATTGTCCCATCTCAGCAAAGTTAGCTTTCCTAAAATCTAAGACCCTCACTTTTGAATGGATTTTATCAGCCCTAGTCCTCATGCTGAACCACAACTTTTGTTGATCACTGAATGTGAGATGATCTACCATTATAACATCAGAAACACTTTCCCCATTGGTAAGCACCAAGCCAGTATTTTATTTATTTTTTTATTTAATGCTTTTATATACCGCGCTCTTTAAAATCAGTGCGGTTTACAGATAGCATTTTGTACAGAGCAGGGAGAGCGTGCTTTGCACTTACATTGAACGGGTAATGTAACTTGGATTTAGAACTGGGGTAATTATATACAGTATAAGCAGGATGTCATTGCGCAGTTGTAGCGACATGGCTTACCCTAAGAACTATGTACAGGGATGTAATTTTATTTACAGGGTTGTCTGTTATTTACAATTAGGTGGTTGGGGGTATGGCGGGTGAGGTTGTGTTGTTGGCCTGTGAGTAGTGTAGGAGAAAAAGGGGGTACTTTAGTGCCTTTCTGAATTGGGCAAGGTCAATGATCGCTCGGGTGGTAGTTGGGAGCTCGTTCCAGCAAATGGGTGCTTAGAACATAAAGGCTCTGTTCTTTGTTGCCTGAGTAGATTTTGTTATTTCACTGGGGGTTATTAGTGTGTTGGTAGCGAAGGTCCTTCTTGCTCTGTTTGCAGGAGTGGGGTGGAGAAGGTCCATCAAGGAGGTAGAGGATATTTTGTTGATGGCTTTGAAGGTTGTCAGTACTACTTTGTAGGTGAGCCGGCAGTAGATTGGTAGCCAGTACAGGTCCTTTAGGATTGGAGTGATGTGGTCTCTTCTAGAGGCCCCATGTAGGAAGCGGGCAGCAGCGTTCATTGCTAACTATAGTACAGGGGGTGAAGTACTTTTGTCCACTAAAGAAGAGCGGAACCTGGGCATGGTTGTGTCTGATGATCTTAAATCGTGATCTGTTATTGCACATCCATGAACGGGGGGAGGAGGTCCTTACTTTACAACCAGTTAATTTAGTTACAAATTTTACTCCTTTGAGTTCCCATTTAAAACGCAGTGTCAAGCGACATATTAATGTTTTGCACAGCATAGCAGGTTTGGAAAATCATCAAGTTCGGTGTGTTTGGAAGCGATCTCGCAATTTTAAGGAGATATTAAGTCCAGTGTCATTGCGATCTATTTCTTCCACTTCACTTGGTTCGACAGGAGGCCATGTTAAGTGTGGGACTTGTAATATATGCAGCGTCACTCAGGAACTATTTGAGTTCAGTTATAATGATAGACAGTATAAACTTCGATATGCAACTTCTTGTAACTCGACCCATGTGGTTTATGCCATAAGATGTCCTTGCAATTTACTTTATATTGGCAAAACCGTCCGACCATTCAGGGTCCGAATGAATGAACACAAAAGTAAATTAAATTGCCACAGAAGAGAAGCACCGTTAGTCAATCATTACCTTGAGTTTTGCCATTCTTATGAAGATCTCAAATGCTTTTGTATTGAACAAGTGTTAACATCTCGATTGGGCAGAACACGGGAATGGGCATTGTTGTATGCAGAACAACGTTGGATTTACCAATTACAAACCCTTATTCCAGGAGGTTTGAACATGCGCATAGAATGGGAGGCGTGTTTCAGGTGAATAAATTTCTTTAATGATTGACGAAACAGCTGCTTTTTAAACCTTTACGCATGCATGGGTTTTGAGCCCATCACAGCGGTAGCAGCAGTCTGTGAGTTCACATTCTTTTCTCCGTAAAATCCCCAGCACTATCTAAGACCTTATCTAGGTGGCACGTGAGGTCCCCTACCTTCGCACCAGGCAGGCATGTTACCAGGCGATCTTCACGTCCACCAGCCACCCAGCTATCTACATGCCTAATGATCGAATCACCAACTATAATGGCTGTCCTAACCCTTCCCTTATGAGCACATGGCCCTGGAGAAACATCCTCGGTGCAAGAGGGTTTTACACCACCTGGAGGACAGGTCCTAGTTACAGGATCACTTCCTGCCACACCAGGGTGATGCTCTCCTGTCACGTGACCTCTCTCCTCCATGGCAACAGGGGTGCTGCCAGACTGGAGGTGGGACTTCAGGACTATATCCCTGTAGGTCTCGTCTATGTACCTCTCTGTCTGTTTTATGTTTTCCAAGTCTGTTACTTTAGCCTCTAGAGAATGGACTTGTTCCCTGAGAGCAAAGAGCTCCTTGTACCTAGTGCACACGTAAGACCTCTCACCAACTGGGAGAAAATCATACATGTGACACTCAATGCAAAAGACTGGAAAGCCCCCATCCCACTGCTGGACTGCTGTCTGCATCTTAGTTTTACGTTTGTGTCTAGATCTTTAAGTTCTTACTTACTAGGGGTTGCTATGGGTATTTATACCAATAAAACTGTACCTAATACGTTTAATATACCTTGTTCACCTGAAGCTTAATTAATCTCAGGTCCTTAGTGTATGACTGATTTGGGTAATGAGCTTCACCTGAAAGCACCTCCTGTCTTTTAAGATGTGTAAGTACCTATAAAGCTATGATTATCCCAGGGGTGGGTGGGTGTGGGGAGGGAGGGAGGGAAATAACACTTATTAAAAGAGGGCTGCTACACAGTACCCTGTCTTGTGCTGCTGAGGTATGCTAAATTCTGATTTGATTTAAATTATAGGTCTTAGCTGCTGCTAGGCTCTAACTTCTTATGAAATTTAAACTACAAGCTCTCTGCTGGGTTCTAAATTTAACCAGAAAGCTCTCTTCTGTGTTTTAAAACTAAAAGTACTTTTCTAATGCTAGGCCCTGAGTGACTATTAAATGTACACTACAAGCTCTCTGCTGGGTTCTAAATGGGCCTTGTGGTCTTTTTCTGTCATCATGTTTCTATGTTTCTATATCTCTAAAGGTAAAAAGTGGACTGTTGTAGTTGTTGTTATGGAAGGACAGACTAGATGGGCCTTGTGGTCTTTTTCTGTCATCATGTTTCTATGTTTCTATGTTTCTATAACCAGAAAGCTCTCTTCTGTGTGTTAAATTTAAACTAAAAGTACTTTGCTGTTATTTGGCCCTGAGTGACTATTAAATTTAAACTACAAGCTCTCTGCTGGGTATGAAATGTAACCAGAAAGTTCTCCTCTGTGTTTTAAATTCAAACTTTAATTGCTGCTACTAGGCCCTAACTGACCCAACAAAAAACAGTGGGTTCACAGATTAAGTAGCTTTAATACAAAGAATTCTTTTTAGAAAATTTCCAGAAGTATATACTCACAGTTGCAGATTTCTCTCCAGAAGTAACAGTCCCCCTTTCTAGTCCCTTCTAGTCCAAAGAGCAGCAATAGATGCTGTTTCATCGGGGGGGGGGGGGTGGGGGGGGAGGCAGGCCTCAGGTAGGGCAAGATGAGGTAGACCATCACAGATAGGTAGATCATAAGTAGAAGTTGCTGTATGTGAGACAGAGTGTGCATTTCACAAGGCACATGAGAGAGGGAGGGCGGAAGGGTAAAGGTGAGGGATATGGATAAGATTAGCCATGTTGCGTGACATTCCCCTCTCAGTGTGTGACAGAGGTCCAGGGGGGCCAGAGTTAGGGGTGACATCTCCGGATGAGAGACGGTGCAGGAGCAGCAGAGCACGGGGCAGAGAGGGGACAGTAGAGCGGAACTGACGGCGAGGCTGCCTTAGAGAGAGGGGAGATGGATGAATCAGAGACAGAAAGCGGTGCCACACAGGAGCTGATGATAGGGTAGAGGGCAGAATGGAGGGGGATGTGATGATGGTAAATGGGAGAAAGGGAGGGGAGGGGTGAGGGCGCAGGTGCGAGGGGAGACAGGTAGGGGGTATAAAAGGATGACGACAATGTGATGTGGAGCCATATTGCAGGGGTAGAGAGGACAGCAGAGGCCAGAGGATCCAGAATGTGGGGGTGACAGAGATTGGCCACACCTGTGTGTGAGGTAGATGATGAGTGGATGCAAGCTATAGAAGACAGTGAGCCACCGGGTGGGTGGCTAGAGGGGAGGGGGGAGGGGTATGGGTACGGCAACTGAGGAAGCCAAACAAAAGGTGCAACAATATACAAGGGACGGAGTGGTAAGGGAGCACAGCAGGCCCAACATATACCCATGTGGCACCCACCCACCCACCCATGCACCCTCTCCGCACAGCCACCCAATGCCCAATGCCAGTCACGGTGCCAGGGCCCCCCACCACCCCGGGGCATGCACCCATGCATACAAATTGGCGTTCCTTTCTGTTTCCTTTTTCTTTTCAGCAGTTTCCAATTTTAATGTAAACCGCCGCATGCCTTTTTTGGTTTTGGCGGTCTATCAAGTTTTAAATAAAGATAAAGATAAAAGATCCCAGCCAAAAGTAGTCCCATCACCTCCAGCCCCACCCCTACAGGCATACCTGTCAACGTGGCTCATCCCCAGCTGCACACACATGCGGCACCAATGTGGCAATGCTGGCACCCGGGGCACGGACATCCGATGGTACCACACACATCCCTGCACCCACACATCCCCGTCCCACACGCACGTAACCTTGGTGGTCCCATATTGACATAGGTATCTTTCGGGACAGACATTCCCTTAGGTTACGAAATAACATAGATATGTACGGGGATGGGCAGGCATGCCACACCTAAGCTATGTTCCCTGTTCCTCCCCAGGTGACATACATGCCATGGGGGCGGAGGAGGGGGAGGAGGGCACAAAGTCTGGAACAGAGCCCCTGCCTGAGGCGGTGTCCACAGTGGGGCCACCGACCACCACTGGTGTTGCGCACAGTGTTCCTGATGCACCACAGGAGGTGGCGGAGGAACCAGAACCCCACCTGATGGGACTCGGAGGAGCCAGCACAGAGGCCAGCGAGGGTGTTGGAACTATGGCAGCTGGAACTGAGGGGGTGCCTGGCCCACCAGCTTCAGGTCCCGTGCCACGGGCCGCACATGCCACCATGGGGGAGGTGCTCCATGAGATGAGGACCCACTTTCCTACAGCGCATGAGGACGCCGAGGGTGAGTGAATGACCAGACGGGTGCAGGTGTACCCTGCCCTGTGGGCAGGGGTGTCCTGCTCACAGTACACATGTAGGGCCCCGAACCAACCGAGGGTCACCCATACATGTGGTACCCATGCTTCTCCGTGTCCCGCATGCGTCAGGGGATACCGAGCTGTTTCCCCACATCTGATGGTCCCACCCCAGATGTAGACGTTCCCTACACTGCCCGGTCACCTCTTGCATGTGTCATGGTGGCATCTGCAACCCATGTCTCACAAGTCATGCCGTGTCTCACCCACAGGCATGTAGCAGGCGATGCAGGTGGTGACCCGGGAAATATGTCGGCTGAGGGAAGAGCTGGCCAGTCACCGCTGGGAGGTGCGGGGCCTGCGCCAGGAGCATGCTGCACTATGGGAGGCAGCAGGGTCCATGGCAGCCAGCATGGCGTGGATGGCAGCTGCATGCGAGGCTATGGCTGGACAGGAGCAGCAGCCGGAAGCAGCGCAGCACCAGCACCTCGGGGTGGGAGGGGCCATGCTCGATGTGGCTGAGGTCGGCAGCACAGGGCCTAGGTGTGCGGGGCCAGGGAAATGTGTGTGCCACAATAAAGGCCCATGCACATGGTTACGCCTGTGGGCATGTGTCCAGTGTCTCATTCTGCACTCCCATGGTTACCCTGTCCCCCATGTTGTCACCCTGGGCACTTTTCCTTTGCATTGGTGTGTAGACTCAGTGGCACGCCATTTCCTGTCCATATCCCATGCCACAGGGGGGTGTGGGGTCTGCCATGGCACCATTCATTGCATTTATGTTCTGGGGTCCCACCTGTGCCGTGCACCATGCCATGTGCGCACTGCTGGAAAGTCAGTACCACTAGGCATGTGCCTGTGTCTGCAGGACCTACCAACACAGCACCACAATACATACATGTCTGAGTGCAATACAGAGGTCACATACATGTCACACTCTGCACAACAGACAGCGCCCCACCTGCCTATACCCCTGCCTGCTGTGCAGAGTGTGACATGTATGTGACCTCTGTATTGCACTCAGACATGCACACATGTGTCAGACTGTACAATTGGGTGACGGGTAATGAGGCACATAACCATGGAGATGTGGGTCATTATGAAAAACAAATGATTTATTTACAGCGTATATTGTTTACATCACAATATATATATATGTCATGTACACATTCGTACCGTGCCAGCAGTGGTGGCAGTGGGGTCCTGGCAGTCCCGGGGCACAGGTCTGCAGAGGGCAGGGGTGGCACAGACCACAGGGGTGATCTACTCCACCTGGGGGCCATCATGCCCTGATGGCTGATGAGTTGTGGGGTCCCCCAATGCCTCCCTGAGCATCCACAGCTCATCTGCCACCCAGCACACGGCACCCACCACCTGCTCCATGGTTCTCGTCTGATTCTGCTGGCCCAGCGAGACAGCGGTGAGTGCCACAGACAGGGTGTGTGCATGTTCGCCCCCACACAGGCCCCATGTGCATTGGGTCTGGGTGGAGGCGTCCACACACACCCTCTCTGAGGCATTGCCTGCCTCTCCTGTGGCCATGTGGGAGACAGCAGGGGGCCAGGGAGCAGGTGGTGTTGGCCCCCAGGGCCCTCTGCAGCCCTGTGCCACTTGGGACTGCGCTCACCCTGACCAGTGGGGTGGGATGCACCCATGGTGGTGTGTGGCTATGGAGCTGCCCCACGCCCACCCTCAGGTGGCCCCACAGCACACACCATCAGGGGTGCATCCTGCCTCATGGTCCCCTCAGTTTCCCCACCTCCCCGCCACTCACTCACTCGCACTCCTCCCACCTCTCCCAGCCCTCCCCACCATGCACCCTCCCACTCCCTCTCCCACCCCCTACCTGGCCATCCAGCGCCTCCACAGCCTCCACCTTCTCCACCCCCTCCTGGGCCCCCTCCTCCTCTATGTCCTCTTCCTCCTCATCCTCTTCTGCTTCCTCCTTCTCCTCCTCCTGATCATCATCCACCTCCTTGTCCTCTTCCTCCACCTCCTCATCCTCTTCCTCCACCTCCACCTCTGCCTCGGCCCTTTCCTCAGCTCCCTCATCGGTGGCTGCCACCTCCACCTCCTCATGTGCCTCTGCCGGCACAACTGCCACTGTGGGGGGGGGGGGAACAGACAGTACCACATCAGTCATGTGTTGCCCACATGATGGACACATCATAGTTAGAACCACAACCTCCTGCTGCAATGTAACATGCTGTGGCATGTTGCACGGGCTGCATCCCTCACTGTCCTCCTGCCCCATCAGCTCCTGCTGCAGCCGCAGCACGAACTCAGGCCTCCGCCGCAGCAGCTCACGTGCCTTCTTACGCACATCCTTCATCTGGGGGTACACCAATAGATAGCAGCTGTTATGGAATAAACATGCCTGACCATCATATCACGCAGTACATGCATGGCTGTGTGCAGCATGTTGCTGCACCAGCTGTACAGTGACAGTCCAGTATCATCAGTCAGCACCGTCACCTGCCTGTGTACGTGGGTGTATGGGATGCCACGGATATGGTAGGGGGAGAGGTGCCTGTACATATCCCTGCAGCATGGCAAAGGGCAATGGGACAGATTACACCAGGTACGTCAGTACTGTCAGGGCGTGAGCTGTGCGGGCCTGGGAGGCAGTATGTGAGTGGGGCAACAATCTACGGTACAACAGTGTCTAGCATCTTGTAGGCTGGATATGGGATGCGTGTGCTCAGCCAGGTCATGAACAGCAGATTTGTCTGGTGATAACACCACTGACATGGGACCACAGGTCGTGAGCCACATGCAGTTCATTGCGCATGGCAGGGCAGCCAATGGACATGATTGGTGGGGATGGGGGACGTGCCTGGTATCCATGTCTTTAGGAGGCTGTGCCAGGACTGTTTCTTAGACAGGGAACAGGGGATTTGCATAGGACAATAGCTAGCTTCGGTATGGGGTGATGTGAGGTATGCACATGGTGGGGATGGAGGGGTTGTGAGCGTGAGAGGGTGTGGGGTGCCAGGTGGAATGTGACAGACTCACGGGAACAGCAGGTCCCTGGGGGGGGGGGGGGTATCCGTTTAGCACATTCTGGGGTTGTTGGTGGGTGTGGTGTGGGACAGGCACCTGAGAGGTGTGTGACAGGTGGATGGGGGTTAGGGTGGGACGATCATCCACCGACCCCTGTCCACAGGCCTGGGCCCTCCTGGGAGTAGGGCAGACCTGCACAGATCTGCAGGCGCATCTACATTGACACCAGGCTTAACCACAGAACCCTGTCAATAGCCCTGAGGCCACCTGTGAGTGGGGACGACCAGCATACATAAGCAGGCACACCTACATTAACACCAGGATTAACCACAAACCTCTGTAAATACGTCTGTGGCCTCCTGTTTATGTTTATGTTTATTTTAAAACTTAATATACCGCCCAACAACAAAAGTATCTGGGCGGTTTACAATACAAGCTTATAAAAGTAAAATTAAAAATGCTGCAAGAAAGGAAAAGAAAAGGAACGCCATAAAATCAAAGAAGCAGGACATAAAAAGTTGAGAACAGAATAAGAAAAAGGTCAAAGAGAAATAAGAATCAAGCAGTGAGGGTGGGAGGTGCTCTGGTAGGAAGGGGCAATGGACAATGCCCTGGGTGTAGGGCAGACCTGCGCAGATCTGCAGGCACACTGACCTTGACACCAGGATTAACCACAAACCCCTGTAAATAGGCCTGTGGCCTCCTGGGAGTAGGGCAGACCTGCACAGATCTGCAGGCGCACTGACATTGACACCAGGATTAACCACAGACCCCTCAAATAGGCCTGTGGCCTCCTGGGTGTAGGGCAGACCTGCAAAGATCTGCAGGCGCACCTACATTGACAACAGGCTTAACCACAGAACCCTATCAATAGCCCTGAGGCCACCTGTGGGTGGGGATGACCAGCACACATAAGCAGGTGCACCTACATTAACACCAGGATTAACCACAAACCCCTGTAAATAGGCCTGTGGCCTCTTGGGTATAGGGCAGACCTGCACAGATCTGCAGGCACACTGACATTGACACCAGGATTAACCACAAACCCCTCTAAATAGGCCTGTGGCCTCCTGGGAGTAGGGCAGACCTGCACAGATCTGCAGGTGCACTGACATTGACACCAGGATTAACCACAAACCCCTCGAAATAGGCCTGTGGCCTCCTGGGTGTAGGGCAGGCCTGCACACATCAGCAGGCGCACCTACATTAGTCCCAGTGGTGACCGCTGACGTGTTGATTGCTGGCTACTAGGTTGCACTCCTTGGTTTGTGTGACCTGCCCCCATGCACTTACCTCACGTGGGTGGTCTGCTGATGCATTAAACCTCCTGGTCATCCGCTCCCAGGCCCTCCTGACCTTGTTCAGGTCCTGCCTCTTGGAGGAGCCTGGGAACAGCGCCTTTGCTTGAGGCAGATGAGGCGCCCGAGCACCTCCAACTTAGATGACATGAAGGGCGGCTTCCTTGAACAGACGGCCATCTTGTCTGTTGTATTATACGTGTTACGTTATGATGCAGTATTGCAGCGTGCACGCTTCCTACGCATGTTGCAGCGTACGTGCCTTCCGCAGTTGCTCCCACGCTGCAGTGCATCAGACGCGCAGCGTGCATAATAACGCATGTGACATTTTCTGGCGGGGTTGTTTTTACATGCCATATGAGATACCTTTGGACACCTTAGGTTATGTGGGCAGGTAATGGCGCGTAATAACTCATTTCCCAAACAAACATGATGCGTGTTATTGTGTGTGCTGCGTGTCTGCGGCACTGCAACACACATAGCAATGCAGTACTGCATCTTGTGTAACCGCACACTGGAGTGGACAGGTTGGGGCACCTTTCCTTTTTGCTCTCTCCAGTTTTGGGATTACAACTGTTTTCCTGACTTACAGCTCATGCCTGTCAACCTGATGCATCATACAGTCCTTAGGATACCTTGGACCTAAGGTTGTGGTTGTCATCAGGGGTGTTAGACAAGACTTGGACCTGTTGCTTGGCCACTAGCAGACCAGCAGTAGTACTGGAGGCCCCCCATTGCCTCCAACCATGGACTGACATTCACCAGCAGCAGGCACAATCAGACTGTACTTACTGCACCCCATGAGGTGTTTCAGCCATACACAAACTAACTGCAGACAGTCCACTAGCCAACCTATCTTGCATGTTCACAGTGGAACCATGCTCACCCAGACGTGCGTTGTATAGCACAGACACCCAGTAGGTACCTCAGTGATTGGTCCTCCAGATAAGGGGGCACACATACATCACTTAAGACAAATACTATGCAGCAGTATGTGGGAACATAGCTGTGCAATGGTCACTGTTCAGTCAGAGTGAGAGGGTCCTACCAGCAGGACGTGCTGTTGCCACCTTATCCATGCAGGTGGTGGTTTGGCACTACAGTATCCCAGCCATTGCCCTGCCACCACTGCAGACGCATTCTGCCTGATATGCCCTCTCTGGGCCATACCCACAATACCTTGCTTCTCAGTATGCAGATTTGCAGGCTGGCACTGGCAACAGTGTACGTTTTGAGGGCCCACTGCAGAGTAGGATGCCACACCACAATGGATGGATATGCACTCAGCCACTCCTATTGCAGCATTGTGCAATGATAGGGGTGTTTGGCAAACCTGACCGCCACACTGGTCCCGATCACAGTGCAGGCATTGCTATGGGGTGCAAGAGCTAGTTGATGGATCTGCTGATAACTGCTGCTCTGAGCCAGTGTGAACAGCCTGACTCTCCATGGAGCTTTGGATAGTGGGGCCTGTGTGTGTTGATGTTTGTACTTCTGTTGGCTGATGCTTTAGGGATTGCACATGTTGATGTTGTATCTGCAAATTAGGGTAAAATGTAAGGACATGCATTGCAGGATCCACAACTAGGATGTGAACCTGTGACTCTCTGCTCCAAGACACACTGGCTATGTGTACTGTACCACACAGGCAGTGCAATCCCTGGGGCTACATTTGCTCTTTCTTAGACAGACCTTGTTTATTGCACTGCACATGTCACACTGGGGCAGGTCATGACCTTGGTTCGCTGCAGGCAGGTGCCATCACCACCAGCAACCCCCCTGCCATGCTGACATTTATTTATTTACATTCTCTTATATACCGCGCTATTCTGCATCAGTGCGGTATACATTGAACAAACTGAAATTACATTGAACAGGGCATTATAAACTTGGAGATAACTATTTTACAGGGAACATGGGCAATGGAGGGTTAAGTGGCTTGCCCAAGACCACAAGGAGCACCTGTGGGACTAGAAACCCCAGTCCTTCCGGCCCAAGGTTGCTGTCCTCTAGTGGGATTTGAACCCCCGACCTTCCAACCTGAAGTACCTTGCCCCAACCACTAGGCCACTCCTCCACTCCATGCCCATATACTGCTGGTGCTGGTTGTGTGCAGTCCTGGGCCATCCACTGTGCAGGTAGGCGGGTACCTAGGTTCAGGGTCCGGGGTGCAGTGGCATACATGGACATCCACACATGCCCCCCCATCACTGCCTGCCACTGTTCTTTCACCTCCACATGGGGATGAGATGGCTGTGGGGTGTGCGGGGTGTGATCTGGCAACAATTGGCTAGGCTGGACCTGGTTGGTTGCTTGCGTTCTGCCACAATACCTTGCTCCTCATTATGCACATATGTGGGCTAATGCTGGTAACAGTGGGACATTGTGGGCCCAGTGAGGTGTGGGCAGCCACAAAACAATAAATAGACCTATACACACACACTCCTATTGCAGCATTGTGCAAATATAGGGGTGGTTGGCAACTCTGCCCGCCACACTGGCCCTGATCACAGTACTGACATTGCTAAACTGTGCAGGAGGTAGTAGTAGTAGTGCTCTGGTGATAACTGCAGCTCCGTGCTGGGGCTAACAGCCTGACTCTCCATGACACTTTGGATAGTGGAGCCTGTGTGAGTGGGTGTTTGTACCCCTGTTCGCCACTGCTTTGGGGATTGCACATGTTGATATTGTATCTGCATTGTAGGGTAAAACATAGGGACATGATCTGCAGGATCCATAGCTGGGACTTGAACCTGTGACCCTCTGCTATAGGACACACTGGCTGTGTATACTGCACCACACTGTTGCCACAGAAGCACAGCAGTCCCTTGGGCTACCTTTACTTTTCCTCAGCCAGACCTTTTCTGTTGCACTGCACACTATGTACTGGTACAGGGCATGGCCTAGGTCCACTGCAGGCAGGTGCCACTGCCCCCTCCAGCACGAACACCCCCCCCCCTGCCATGCTGACATGACCATATGCTGTCGGTTCTGGTAGTGCTCAGTCCCAGGTCATCCAGTGTGCAGGTAGGCAGATGCCTAGGGTGCTGGGTCTGGGGTGGGGAGGCATACATGGACATCCACACATCCCCACCATCACCGCCTACCAATTTATATCCCTTCCACATGGGGGAGAGATGGCTGGGGGGATGTCAGGTTGGTGCTCTAGCTACTATTGGCTAGGGTGGACCGGGTAGATGTAGGTGGATTGTGTTTGGCCTTGGTCAGCTTCTGTCTTGCTGATTTCCAGTTTCTATGTTCCTATGTGCCACCTAGGTGACAGCCTAGTCCAACCTGTGCCCCAGCTGCCCCCACTACATGTACCGCCTGCAGCCCCCTATGCCCCATTTGCACCATCGCCATAGTGACCTTTCATACTTGGGCACTATGCTGTTGCTGCCTATGGATCACTACTATCACTTTTCTTGGGCCCCCTGCCTATGTTGTACATTGCTGATGCTTAAATGGTTTCACCCTCCTGCATATCTGCATCTAATGACAGGTTTTCAGTCCCAGTAATGTTCAGCCTTTCAGTTCCCCACGTTAGTGTTGCGTGAGCTTCTCCCCGCCCACTCCCCTGCCCACTCCCCGCCCATTGACCCCTTCTCTCCGCCCTCTCTCCACCCTCTGCGGGACTTACAGCGGACAGTGACGTTAACGCACGTTATGTACCCTTAACGCGCGTTAACGTTACATAACGCTCGTTAATGTAGCTGCTTCTACGTTAACGCAGTTTAGTAAACATACCCCTATATATGAAAAACAAACTATGGGATGGGTGGATGAGGGGTAGGGCGGGAAGGGATTTAAGTGGTAAAATATAACTGAAGCAAAAATATTAACAAGTTATATTTTTGACGTTTTCAACCGAACACTCCTGCTGGGCAACAATTAACTACCAGAGCTCAGTCCTGCTACTGCAAAGTATAGGCCAAGGCTTTTTCTTTAAGCAACAGTTTCAGAAGGCTGAAAATTTGAACAGTTTTTCTATAGCAACAGATTTATAAAAGGCAAAAAAGCTGGGTAATCTCTATATAGGAGCAGAAATTTCTAAAAAGCAACAGAAACCTACATAGACAGACTGTTAAACAATTTTCAAAGGAGCAAGGTTTATCAAAGACAGAAAATACGGCAATTTGTTTAGCAACTTATGCAAAGAGAGAGAAAAGATGTAGGCAGATAGAAATTATTCAAAAAACAAGCAAAAAGAAAAACTTAGACAGACAGGTTGCCTTAGTGTGCTTCTACCCCAGCGCTCCAGAGAGCATGTAATAACTTGTGGGGCCTCCTTAGCCAGAGACCACTGCTGGGTAACTGCTAACTACCAGAGCCCAGCCCTGATACTGAAAAATACAGGCTAAGGCTTTTTCTGAAAGCAACTGTTTCCAACGGGAAAACATTTGGGTAGGGGAAAAGAATGGGAAAATACTCTTGGGGTTGCCAAATATTTGAGTAAGAAAAACACACCACCTGTGGCTATCCATGCTCTCCCCCCTCCCCCCCCCACTCCAAACACATAAATGCAGACGGGGCAGCAATGCAGGCTTTAGTATCTGCAGGCCGTATCAATGGTGGGGTGGGAATACAAGAGGCTGCACTCTGCAGTACCCATTCAGCCACAGTCCCCTTCTCAGGCCCCCCAAAACATATATGTTCGCCCATATGGTATTAAATGCAAACATATATTCTGCATCCACAGAACACCCCCCTTCCCCCCTCCCTCCGGCCCCTTCCCCACAATTTATGCAGAGCAGAACTAGGACAAAAAATAATCTCAGTAACGGTAATACAAACCCTATCAGTACCAGGCATATTGTGATCATACGAAAAAAAAAACATTCAGGACCAAGAGCAAATTTACCATACCAGTACTAACTTCCAAAACTCACATAAGGACTCAGCCTAGGAAAAGGCAGCATCATAAATACTGCAGAACATTAGTAAATCTGTTAGGAAAACTGAACAAGTCAGACCATACTTACAGAATACCCAGCAACACTCAGGACACAGATAGATTATCCCCAAATAACAAATTTGTGACCATAAATTGGAAATAGAAATATGTAGATAAAAATTAAACTGAAAATTCAAAAAGCCAAACACCACAAAAAGCCAAACACCACAAAAAGCCAAACACTGCATGCAGTGGCACACCTGAGAAACAGAAAAAGATGCATTTGCCCCTGTATTGTGCTGTCATGTGAAGTTTGAAATAAGTACTATTTGGATAATTGAAATAGGCCTTTATTACAAAAAATTGCACAATTGAGAGACTTGACAGATGTGCAGGGATTCTAGTATTAATCAGACACATCTTTTATGAGCCAAAATCAGAAGTACAGATGCTTAATAAAAGTAGAACTAAAAGGAACCAGGAGCAGGTGTTTCATCCTGATAGTCTCTCAAGTCTAGGCTAGAAACATATTCTTAACCGCGATGTTCCTATCAAAAGCGAGGGTCTTAGACTTTAGGAAAACTAACCTTGCCGAGATGGGCCAATACCTCAGGGAGTCGTTAGCGGGATGGGAACAGCTGGGGGATGTAAGAAAACAGTGGGCAAAACAGAAAGGGGATATTTTAAGGGCAACCAATCTTTTTGTTAAATTGATAACTTAAGTTAAAAGGAAAAGGAGACCGCTATAGTTTTTGAAAGAAGTAGCTGAAAAGGTGAAGGAAAAGAGGGAGGCCTTCATGAAATACAAGAGATCACATAGAGGAAGACAGACATCTGTATTTGGAAAAACCTAGAGAAGCTAGCAAAGTAATCAGGAAAGCAAAGATTCAAAAAGAGAAGGAAATAGCCAATGCAGTTAAATGGAGGGATAAGACATTTTTCAGATATGTTAGTGAGAAGAGGAAGGGAAAAAGTGGTATTGTCTGACTCAAGGGTGAAGGGGAGGAATATGTAGAAGCTGATAAGGATAAAGCGAAATTGCTTAACAAATATTTCTGTTCTGTGTTCACAGATGAAGAACCAGGAGCAGGCCCTCAGAAAACACCCACAAACAGGAACAGAAGCGAGGGGCATCTTAAACAATTTTCAGAAGACTGTGTTTGTGAGGAACTAGCTAAAGTAGACAAAGCGATGGGACCGGATGGGATACACCCTAGAATACTGAAGGAACTTGGGGACGTTCCAGCAGCTCCACTGACTGACCTTTTCAATGCCTCGTTGGAGTCAGGAGTGGTGCCAAAGGACTGGAGAGAGGCACATGTGGTCCCTTTACACAAAAGCGGAAGTAAGGAGGTGGTTGAAAACTACAGGCCAGTTAGTTTAACTTCAGTGGTGAGAAAATTATTGGAAGCGCTGCTGAAAGAGAAAATAGTGAGGTTTCTGGAGTCCAGCGGATTACAGGATCCGAGGCAGCATGGATTCACCAGAGGCAGGTCTTGTCAGACAAATCTGATTGATTTCTTTGACTAGGTGACCAGGTAGTTGGACCGAGGGAGAGCCCTAGATGTGGTCTAGTTAGATTTCAGTAAAACCTTTGACAGCGTTCCGCACAGGCAACTTTTAAACAAATTGAGCACCCCAGGGATGGACCCTAAAGTTACTGCTTGGGTTAGAAATTGATTGAGTGGGAGGCGACAAGTGTACAGGTAAATGGACCTCACTCTGAGGAGAAGGAGGTTACCAGTGGTGTGCCCCAGGGATCTGTCCTTGGTCTGATTCTTTTTAACAGCTTTGTTAGTGATATAGCAGAAGAGTTGACAGGTAAGGTTTGCCTCCTTGCAGATGATACCGAAATCTGCAATAGAATAGACACCCAGGAAGGTATAGATAAAATGAGGAGGGATATAGCTAAGCTTGAAGAATGGTCTAGAATTTGGCAGCTGAGATTTAATGTTAAAAAATGCAAGGTCATGCATTTGGGCTGCAGCAATCCAAGGGAGCAATATAGTATTGGGGGGTGAAGCACTTTTGTCCATTAAAGAAGAGAGGGACCTTGGCGTTATTGTGTCTGATGATCTTCAAGTAGCTAAACAGCAAAGTGGCAAAAGCTAGAAGGATGCTTGGGTGCATAGTGAGAGAAATGGCTAGCAGAAGAAAGGAGGTGGTAGTGCCTCTGTATAAGTCTTTGGTGTGACCTCATTTGGAGTATTGTGTGCAATTCTGGAGACCGCACCTTCAAAAGATTATAAACAGGCTGGAGTCCGTACAGAGAGTGTCTACTAAATGGTTAGTGGTCTTCATTATAAAGCATATGAGGACAGACTTAAGGATATTAATATGTACACCTTAGAGGAAAGGCGGGATAGAGGTGATAAGATTGAGATGTTTAAATACCTCTGTGGCATAAATGCACAGGGGGAGAACCTCTTTAGTTTGAAAACAAGCTATGCTATGAGGGGACATGGGATGAGGGTGAAAGGGGATAGATTCAGGAGTGATATGCGGAAATATTTCTTTATGGAAAGAGTGGTAGATGCATGGAATATTCTCCCATTGGTGGTAGAGATGAGGACAGTATCTGAATTCTAAGAAGCATTGGACAAACACAGAGGATCTCTAAAGGAAAAAAGGGGACTGTTGTAGTTGTTGATATGGAAGGACAGACTAGATAGGCCATGTGGTCTTTTTCTGTCATTATGTTTCTATGTTTCTATGTTTCTATGTTCCTACCTTTCTGGCTAGCAACATCGCTGTTCTTGTTGCTATTGGCTAGTTCATAGAGCTTATGCCCCTTTGCCATGACCAAGCAAATTGTCATGGACTCTTTACCAATGCCCAACATCCTGTGTTCCCTTTACCTATCCGTCGCAAAGCACCCAATGGTCTAATATACATACTTATTTCTGCTATATGCTTGGCATCACATTCAAGTATGTATTTATGCATGTCATGCAGTTACTTTAAGCTTCTAACAGTAATCCATATTTAATAAAAATCAAACAAGCAACTACTCCTCAGTGCTAAACAAAACACAGTAGATGTCACGACTGGCATTAGGAGAGACGCAATCAGGGCTATTGCCCGGTGCCCTCGGGTCAAACCTGTCTGAAGCTGAAGACATAACTTGCTAGTGGTATTTAGGGTCCCCTCCCAAATGTTTGCTCTGGGCCAGGCCCCAGCCATGTCCAACACTAGTCCTGAGAGATGTACATTCCAAAACGGACATATTCAAATCACTACTTAGAAAATTTTTTTTTTTCTACCTGTATTTTCTGGTCATTTTATTTTTCTAATTGTGTTGTCCCAACCTCTGTTTTCTGTATTCTTCTGTCTTTTTAGCTCTCTTTTCATGTTCTCTTCCCCAGGGGCCTCGGAGTGCCTTTTTGATTGGAGAGGAGGCTCTCTGGACACCTATACTCATGGCTGCTTCAGAGGTTGGATGGATAGTACTGGAAATATTCATTTTTGCAGCTGCAGGCTACAGAGAGGTGATACAGGCTGATAGGACCGTACCTAGCTCTGTGTGAGCGGTGTGGCCGCACAGGGTTCAAAGGCTTAAGGGGTGCATTTCGGCTGTCTGCTGTTGCCTTGCTGCCGCCACTTTTTCTTCTATCAGTGGCGGCAGGCAGCCGAAATGCACCCCTTAAGCCTTTTCGCGGCACTTTAAGCAGGTCTAGTCCCTCCCTCCTCTGACTCGACGTCAGAACAGGGAGGGACAGATCTGCTTAAAGTGCCAGCGACTAGCACATTGGGCACGCGCCCTTTCCTCCACCTCTGCCCCTCCACTTTCTGCTCTTGCCCTGCTGCTGGCACTGCTGTGGAGAAAACAGAGGGTGGCAGCAGCAAATTAAGAGCAGAAAGTGGCTGGATGGAGCTGCAGGGGGCGGAGGTGTGCCCTATGTACTAGTCGCACAGCACTGTTCCCTCTAAGCTGTGCGCGTGTGCGCGCGCACACACCTCGCTGAGCGAGCGCACATACTTTACAACAGAGCGCACAAAAATTACGGCTCTGATTCTGATAGAAAACAACACAGACGCCTTAAAATTTAAATGTTATGATTGTAATTACTAGAAATTTCCCGCTTCATTTAGTAATCGTCTATTTTCATTTAATTTGATTAAAATCAATGTGGTGTACATACTGTATTCTGACGTGTAGTCAAATTTTAAAGTATATAACTGCGAGTGTCGTTATGTGGCGCACAAAAATTTAACCTTCCTTCAAAAGCTGCACACAGCTGTTATTTTATGCGCACACAGCCTACAGAAAATTAGAGGGAACATTGTCGCACAGGGTGCAATTCTGGCTCGGTAGAGCCCTGCAGGTCGATCTTTGAGGCCACTATGGCCTTATATGAGGATCTAAAGGATGATCTGGATCCTCTGACAGGCACATCTCAGTCCATACCTGGCCTTGTCAAGCTATAGAGCTTTTTCAGTTTTTTGCTTCTGGGTCTTTTCAGACCACTGTGTCTGTAGTTGTTGGAATGCCGCTGTCCTTCCTGAATAGATGTTTACTGGCAATGCACATGGCAAAGAATTTCATTTTGTTTCTTCAGTTCAATCACCCATTCATTTAGTTTTCAGATACCAAATTGTTTGGATCTATTAAAATCAATGTTAGCCTAGGGGGAAAGATTATCTTGATGGGTACTTAGCAATTTGGGGCTAGGAGGTGCAGCAATCATTTTCTTTCTGAACTGTAGAGGAAAGACCCCCAAGGCACTGTACAAAGTGCAAAGCAGTACCAGCAACAATGAAATGAAAACCCAAGACATCAAGAAAAGTGGAGAGCAAAACTGCAATATGTGCCTTCAAGTCAATGCTGACTCAACGGCTCCTGGGTTTTCTTGGCAGTAAATTGCCAGGCCTTTCTTCCAAGGCAATAGAGGATTAAGTGACTTGCCCAAAGCCACAAGGAATACTAGTGGGAACTAAACCCTAGTCTCTTGGTTACCAAGTCACTGCTTTAACTACTAGGCTACTCCTCCACACAGGAAGATTGACATCTTCACAAGAAGTCGTTGAATGATGTATCAGTTAGCCTGGCTAATGCAATGATCAAAGTGTGCTCATTCTGGGTGAAGTCTACTGATTATGCCGCTATTGCTAAGTCACAGGTATTCATGTGGTTGGTTATTCATGTAGAACACAAGAAAAACCATGCTGGGTTAGACCAAGGTCTATTGAGCCCAAGATCCTGCCTCCGAAAGTGGGCAGTCTGGGTTATAAGTACTCGGAGGATCCCAAAAGTAGATCTATTTCTCATAGTTCATTTCTCTAGACGAGAAGTGGCTCTCTCAAGCCTACCTGGCTAATTTTTATGGACTTCTCCAGGTACTTGTCTAAACCTCTTTTGAATCCAGCTATGTTGCTGTGTGAAAAAATAACGTTCTACAATTTGTTTTCAATTTCTGGTCATTAGTTTCATGGAGTGCCTTGTTTTTATGTTGTTTGAAAGGCTGAAGAATAATTCTCATTTTATCAGTTCCGCCCCACTCAGAATTTTAGAAACTTTTATCATATCTCCTCTCATTTGTCTTTTCTCTATGCTGAAAAGCCCTGCTCTCTTTACCCTCTCTTCATAAGGGAAGCGTTCCAGTCTCTTTATCTTCACTGTCACCCTTTTCTAAATCTTCTCTAGTGCCACTGTGGCCAGATCTGCATGTAGTACTCAAGATGCAGTCACAGCAGGAACCTGTACAGAGGCATAACAATATTTCCAGTTTTCTTCTCTATCATTTTTCAAATAATCCTTAATTTTAGACCAATCAAACAATCCCTTAGACAACCAACTTTCTAAGTCAGAGTCTCCTTCAAATATTTCTGTCTGCTGCTCTTGTTCCATTCGCTGTAATACTAAGGGTTATGTTTACTAAATGGCGGTAGCGTCTTCCGTACGATATCAATGGGACCGTGGCTCTGATATCACATAGAAGCTGCTACCGCCATTTAGTAAACATACCCTTAAGACTGGAAAATATATGTTTTTGCTCTCCTTAAGCAGAAGAAACTCCTTTCTGTAAAATGCTGTATATGATAGAAGTGGTTAAATAGAGGCCATATTGTTTGCCTTCTACTAATGTAGTATGTATTATCCATTGCTGAGATCTCAAAGAGGGCTGAAAATGTTAGTTGTTGAGATAAAAAAAAATAAACCTTTACAGGCACAAGAAACTACCTCAGTTGCAAGAGTAAAGTTATACTCCTAGGAGAAAATTGTTTTTCCAATAGACAAAAGTAAGGAAATCCAACTAGACAAAGGTACAAAAGTTAAAGGAAAGAAAGAGCACCTGGTGTTTTTAGATATAAAATAAATTCTGTAGGGAAGCTGAATGTTACCATCAACAGTAGTTTAATAATCACTATAAATAAAGGTTTTGATAATATCTGGAACTTCTGAACAGAAGCCAAAATGCTTAATCAAAGACCTGGCAAAACAGTGGACAGAGAGCAGAGGGAAAATAGTTAAGGCTGAAAAACTTCACCAATAATTTACTTGAACTATAGAACCAACATTTTTAAACACCGAGATGGACATTTGTGCAGAGCACTCTGTTACGAAATATGTTATTTAAAAGTGTGGGGGAGAGCGATGGGCGGTGGGAGGAGACCTTAAAAAAATGTTGAAAAGGGGAATAAAAACCAAAAAGAGTACAGAGGAAGTGGTATGATGAAGCAGGCATCTTTTGCAAGAGTTCTTTCATAATTCCAAAAGTAAAGATGTAAACTAGCTTGTATCTCTTACAGCTTTTTCAAAGCCTATGGCTCAATCCATTCTTTATCAGGAAATCACCCTGTCAAATTGTAAAACATCGCGAATGGAAGGAATTTACAAATTTTGTTGTAGTGTATCCTCTTCAAGTTCCATCCTTCCCTCAGTTTAAAAATTCATGAGAGCTAACATGGGACAATTGTATCTTACAAATTCTGACCTATTCCAACCATTAAACCCTGGCAATAAAATATTGTGTCTTTGTTGTCTAATCATTCTATTTTTCTGATCAGGTTGTTCCTGGTCACTTTCCCCTTATCAGTCTTTTTGTTGTTTTTTATCCAGGGTCTTTTTTATATTTTCTGTTTTTTCTCTTTCTGTTTTCTTCCCTTCCTCCTCTGCATTAATTTCTGACAATGATATTTTCCTTTCATATTTTCTCTCCATATCTTTTATCTGCCTCTTTATCCACCCTCATTTATTTTTTACTCTATGTAGAAGAGACTTGAAAAGCTAAATATGTATACGCTAGAGGAGAGGAGGGACAGGGGAAATATGATATAGATCTTTAAATACTTAAAAGGCATCAATGAACAAACAAATCTTTTTCAAAGAAGGGGAAGGTGTAAAACTAGAGGGCATAAAATGAAGCTGCAAGGCGGTAAACTTAAAAGCATTGGCAGGAAATACTTTTTCACTGAAAGGATGGTGGATGCTTAGAATGCTCTCCTGATGGAAGTGGTGAGGGCAAATACAGGGTTATAATTCCAAATGGCATGGGACAAACACAGTGGATCCCTTTATAGCAGTAAGTCCCAGTTCAGTCCTCGAGTAACCCCAGGCCAGTCAGGTTTTCAGGGTATCCACAATGAATACGCATGGCATAGATGTGCACACAATGGAAGCAGTGCATGCAAATCTATCTCATGCATATTCATTGTGGATATCCTGAAAACCTGAATGGCCTAGGGATACCTTAGGGCTGGGTTAGGAACCACTGCTTTATAGCAAGTGAAAGAAATCAAAGCAAACAAATATCTTTTATACTTCACTAAACAGAGGGGGGCTGACTAGCATGGAGTAGTGGGAACAAACCTGAACACAGGCATGGGGGGGGGGGGGTGACTTGCACAAAGTGGCGGTTACAACCACCTTACTGGGTAGACTAGACGGATCATATTGGTTTTCAAATGTAACCAGAATTTACTTGACTTGTCAGTAGAAACATTAATGAACCAAAATACTCGCAACAGGGCCTTCTCCACATACACACCGGATCTATGGAATGCACGCCCAAACAGACTCAGAGAAACACATGAACTAACAAAATTCTGCAAAGATCTCAATACATTCCTATTCAAGGAACACTTCAAGGACTAAATGGTGTATCCCCATGGAACAGCAAAAATTATGGATACTTATTCCCCTGTCATAAAGTACCACCCTCACACTTTCATCTCACCCCCGTTCCCCAACATTACACAACCCCAATTTTACATAATCTCTGCATTGTAAATATGTTATGGACTATAGATTCAAGTTACCAATTGTAATTGTACTGTTCGTTGTTATTAAGGTTTTAAAAGTTCTATATAAAACAGTTATGTTTTTGTTCCCTGTAAACCGCTTTGATTCCCCAATAAGGCAGTATAAAACAAAACATAAATAAATAATATATACTATGGTCCCGCTATTCGAAAAGCCTTTACATGGTTTACAGCCCAGTAAACTATGTAAATGCCCCTAATCGGGATATTCAACAGCACTTACACAGTTAGTACCGTTTAATATTACCTTCAAACCTCGCTACACGCCCTGATGCTCTGTGGTTAGCATTGGTGCATGTTGGGGGCGTTCCAGGGAGGCACTGAGGCAGAGACTGATGCTAAACGGGTAGCGGTGATATTGCACCGCTACCCAGTTAGTCCCTCACTTGGTTTGCAGCTTGTCGTGCTGTGAGGGCTTGTGTGCATCAGTGATGCTGAGAGCTAAACTATCGGTAGTTTAACTACTGGCAGGGTCCCCCAAGATGGACAGGTCTCAGCTGAGATGCCAGACCAAGACAAACCACCCATTTGGGCAGCAGCAGAATGGGATAGTGTTGATGGCGGAGGATCACATTTCTGTGACAACGGCAACAACACCAAACTTAAACTGCGCGGAAGAAAGGCCCGGCAATCTACTTCCGTATCTTGCCATGAAAACCCAATGGATAGTTACAACAAAACAAATTGTGCTGTAGTGCTGGAAGATGAGACCCCCAGGTTGGAAGGCACTCAACTAGCTACTGTGAAAGAGCTGAAGACTTTTCAGAGTAAAGCCAGCATTTATGATGTGGTTGGATCAAAGCCCTCGGGACGTCTGACTGCTGATGTAGCTGCGCATGAAATGAGAGTCAGAAGCTCTAAAGATGTCTTACACATTGAAACATGGAACGTACGAAGCATGAACCAAGGGAAGTTGGAGGTGGTCAAGAATGAAATGGAACGTGTACAACTTGATCTGTTGGGTGTCAGCGAACTGAAATGGACTGGCATGGGGCACTTTGCATCAGAAGATCACATGGTCTACTATGCTGGAAATGAAAGACAAAGAAGAAATGGTGTTGCATTTATAATAAAGAAGAAACTTGCAAGAACTGTAATGAAATACAATGCAGTCAGCGAATGCTTAATCTGTATTCGTCTACGAGGAATGCCTATCAACACAACTATAATTCAAGTATATGCCCCAACAACAGCTGCAGAAGAGAATGAAATTGAAGAGTTCTATGAACAAGTACAAGCTGAAATTGACAGAACATGCAAACAGGATATCCTGATAGTCATGGGTGATTAGAATGCAAAGGTTGGCAACAAAGAAGAAGACAAAGTAGTTGGAAAATATGGACTTGGCAACAGAAATGAAGCTGGAGAAAGACTGATAGAATTCTGCAAGACCAACGATCTATTCATCTCGAACACCTTCTTCCAGCAACACAAGCGGCGACTGTACACATGGACCTCACCCAATGGATTGTATAAAAATCAAATTGACTACATCTGTGGAAGTCAACGATGGAAAAGTTCTATAACATCAACAAAGACAAAACCTGGAGCTGACTGTGGTACAGATCATCAACTACTAGTATGCAAACTCAAGCTAAAGCTGAAAAAGAGCAAACCACTCATGAATGCAGCAAAATATGACCTTGAGAATATACCACTGGAATTTAAAGACTACCTGCAAAATCGATTTGCTGCTTTAGATACAAATGATAGAGTTCCAGAAGAGTTATGGAATGACATCAAGAAGGTTGTGTTGGAAGAAAGCGAGAAGTCTCTACAAAAGGTAAAAAAGAAAAAACGGCCAAAATGGATGATGGAAGAAACTCTGAAAATTGCCTAGAAACGCAGGGAAGCTAAAGCCAGAGGAGAAAGAAAGACAATCACAGAACTCAACAGAGATTTCCAACGTGCAGCAAGACAGGACAAGGAAAAGTACTACAATGACGCATGCAAGGAAATAGAAGCAGAAACTATTAGAGGAAGAACAAGATCAGCTTTCCTAAAGCTACGAGAGTTAAAGAAAAAGTTCCAGCCTCGAATTGGAATGTTACAAGATGCTCACGGTTCTATGTTGAATGATGCTGAGAAGATCAAGAAAAGATGGGAGGAATATACAGAGTTTTTATATGATAAAGATCAAGTGGACCAACAGCCGTTTCAACCTGTACCTTATGATCTGGAACCATTGGTGATGAAATAAGAAGTTGAAGCAGCATTGAAAGCCTTATCAAAGAACAAAGCACCAGGCATTGATTGCATTCCCATAGAAGTATTACAGCAATCTGATGCAGCTGTTACCATACTTACAAGGCTCTGCCAAGAAATATGGAAGACAGCCTCATGGCCAACTGACTGGAAAAGATCTGTGTTTATACCAATACTAAAGAAAGGTGATCCAACTGACTGTGGAAATTATTGCACAATCGCTGTGATCCCACATGCCAGCAAGATTCTACTGAAGATTATTCAAAAGAGACTACAATCGTACCTGGAACAAGAACTACCTGAAGTGCAAGCAGGGTTCAGAAAAGGGCGAGGAACGAGAGACATCATTGCGGATGTGAGATGATCCTGTCACCTCTGTAAATCCTTGTATATGGGTGTACTAACCATGTTGACTGCTCATTTCATATGCTATGATTGCTTTTCACCTGCAGATGCAGACTGTAGGGAATGGAGGCTGTGTGACGTTACATCACAGAGGATGCTTAGGTTTTTTTATCTCTGCTCTGATTGTTCGATGACTATGGGACAGTTGTCATCCTGTTGTCTACAAGATGGCTGGGTGTCTGCAATGAGGCAGACTGTTGCAAGGGCAATGCTTGTATTTATTTATTGACTGACAATGTGCTGGACCTTAAACAACATTCCTCTTATGTCTGCATCTGTAGGTGTTACCTGACCCTAGACTGTTCTGGTGTGTGTCACATTAACATCATCTATCATATGCCATACCCTTTTGTTTTCTCCACTACATCCTGTCTACGTGAGCCATACTTGTAACAGCTGTGGAAGGTATGTTGCCACATCCACCATACAAACACCAACTAGAGACTAGTGGTTTCTGTGTTGTGGTTGTGACAGTCTGTTGTCACCCACCTTCGGCATCGCGCCGTGCTGATGCGCTGTGTGCCCTCAGCTCCGCCATCATTACATCTGTGTCAGCTGCATTGGTGCCTGCTGCCTGCCTGGGGTGTTGGCTGTCCCCCATTGCTGCAGCCCCCAGTGTAGTCCCGCTGGTGATGGGTTGCTCCAGGGGCTCATCGCCGGCATTTGTGCTGCCCCCTGAGACAGCAGCCTCGGCCTCCACAAGACTCAGAGGGACTGCCAGGTCTACCTCCTCCTCCACCTTCTCCTCCTCCTCCTCCTCCTCCTGGGCCCCCATTTCACTGAAGTCACCTGCATTGTGAACAATCAGAGACAGCACACATATGTTTAAACAATCCACCTATGTATACGTGTGTGCTACAGACACCACAGACATGATGGGGGGGAGGGGCCCTGCATGTGTGCTGCATACAGGAACCACTACACCCCCCCATACCTGTGTGTCCCCACCATGTACCTTTTCCAGGGGCACATGTGTGTGCTGTACCCCTGCACTGCTTGTTTGTTTGCCATGTTCCTGTTCCTGGTCCCATTCCACATGTGGCCCCCATCCCATCCCTTTCCCCATCTGCCACAAATATGTTCACACACGCCTGCTAATACCCCACCCTTACACCTGTTTTTGCCATTCCCTGTATGACTGTGTTAGCTTTTGAGTAGGGCATATTTTTTTCAGACATAATATCTTCTCAGTGCTACATGTGCTTGGCAGTGACCCACTATGCAGCGGACTACAACTATCCATCACCTCTGCCCCATTGTGAAGCACATGCAGCACTGTGCAGATAGTATGTCACACAAACATGCCCTGATCAATGGCCCTCACAATCATACAGGGGATGGCAATCACAGGTGTGGGGCTAGGGTAGTGACTCGTGTGTGTGGACCTTATTTGGGACAGATGGGGAGAGGGATGGGATGAGGGACACATTTTGAATGTGGGCCCGGGACATGACAACAAAACAGGGTGTGCAGGCGTATCTCACACACATGTGCCACCAGGATAGGTACATGGTGGGGATTGGTGGACAGGTATGGGTGGGTCTGTGCAGATGCCTGATGTCTACACAATGGGAATTTCAGGCATGGCCTTGTACCTGACAGTTAGCATACATACCTGCCAGAGGATGTGCCGTGTCGAGGGCCTCAGGCAGACCACGGAGGTAGATATGGCCCAATCTTGCAGCCAGCTCCTGTTCCAGGGGCGAGAGGGATGGTGTGAAGGGCCTACCACCACCTGTGCCCAGAGCATGTTGTCTCTCGGCGGCCATGTGCTGCCTCACCCCTCTTTTAATATCCAAAAACCTCTTTTTGAGGCTTTCAACATCTCAGGGGGGGGGGGGCCCTGCCTCAGCCATTGCATCACGCATCTCCTCCCACACTGCCATCCTGGTGGCCACAGTTGTGCGGCTACTGAGCCGGCCAAATAATACGTCATAGTTCTCTATGACCTGTGACAGTAGGATGTGGTTCTCCCTCTCGTTGAATCTTACAGCCCTCCTCCTCTGTGGTCCAGGCACGGGTATCCTCTTTCTCTTTGCTGTGTGGCTGCACTGTGCAGCCTGTGGCCCACCAGATGGGCCTGCCTCTGCCTCCATAGGCTGTGCAGTCCCTGCCCTGGGTGTCTCTACACCAACAGGTGGGCCCACCTCCTCCACCCTCTAACCCTGACCCTCTCTCGCTCCCTCTCCCTCTCCATCTCCCTCTCCATCACCCTCTCCACTCGCCGCACCCCTACTCACCTACACACACCACAACACAGACCACACTACAAACCACAATACAGAATACAATACCAATACAATACAGGACACACTACACAACACAATACAAAAGAAAAAATAAAAAGCACACAACCCAAAGAAAAAGAAAACTTCCTCCACTACTCCCACCACAGGCTCTCTGTCTCTAACTCTCTCTCTCCCTCTCTCCTCTGCACTATTCCCACCACAGCCTCTCTCTCTCTAACTCTCTGTAACTCTCTCTCTCTCCCTCTCTCCTCTGCACTACTCCCACCACAGCCTCTCTCTCTAACTCTCTCTCTACCTCGCACTCCTCAAACAACCCTCAACGTGGGCCACGTGTGCAGGCATATTTATAGGGTTTTTTCACGTTGTTTACGTTGCGCATGCGCAATTGTGCGGGCATGGTGCTCGTGCACCGTGCGCGTGCGTGACTCTGCGCATGGGCATCCGTGCGTGGCCACACGCACATGCGCGGAGAGTCACACATGCACGGGACACACACACAGCCGCCCATGCGCAGTTGCACAGGCGCACCGCGTTCTCACTACTGCGCATGCGCAACTCATTACGCATGCGCAACTCATTACGCATGCGCAGTACGGCGAGTGCCGCATGGGCGGCTGTGTGCGTCCCGCGCATGAGCGACTCGCCGCGCATGTGCGTGTGGCCACGCACAGACGGATGCCCATGCGTAGAGTCGTGCAAGCGCGTGACGGAGGAGCACCGCGTGCGCACAATTGTGCATGCGCAATGGCCGCAAACAAAAAAAAATATATAATTATGCCTGAACACCTTGTCCACGTTGAGGGTTGTAGGCGAGGAAGAGTAGGTGTGTGTTTGCAGAGAGGAAGGGAGAGAGTCAAAGCAGGTGTAGGTGTTGATTGTATTGGTGTTGGTTGTATTGTGTATTGTATTATATTGTGTGTGTATTGTCTTGTGTGGTTTGTAAGGTGTACACTGTTTAGGGAGGTTTGTGTGTGTGTTTGAGTGTGTTTGTGTAGCCGGACGGGAGGAGTTTATGGCAGCTATTTATGTTGCTGCATGTGTCCTGAGACGTGGGCAGATGCTGCGGTTGCAGGACAGGGGAGATGGTGTCCATGGGGCTGAGGCACAGGGCATGGGTGTAGTCCCGCAGCAAATCAGACCTGCAGCTGTGGGGGTGGTCCAGGCAGGTGCTGTGCGTGCACGGCGCAGACGGCATGCTGAGGTTCAGGCTCGGCAGCCTCGCCTCTACAGGCCCAGGGCCCAGCTCCAGGGCATGCATGAGGACCAGGTCATCTCCCTGTACCGACTGAGCACAAGGGCTATTAGGGAGCTCTATGAAGATCTAAGACCTGACCTCGACCCCCTGACTGATCGGTCCCATGCCATACCAGGTTTAGTCAAGCTCCTTGCTGCCTTACATTTCTTTGCCTCTGGCTGTTTCCAGTCATCTGTGGCCACAGTGGGTGGCATGAGCCGCCCCACCTTTTCACGATGTCTCCACCAAGTACTGCGTGCCATGGTCAGCCGGGTGGGGAATTACATAGCCCTTCCCCACACTAGGCAACAGTGGGGGACCCTGAACCAGGCCTTTGAGGCGTTAGCCGGGATACCACACGTGATGGGAACTATTGATTGCACACATGTTGCCCTGGTCCCGCCTAGAGACAGGGAGGTAGCGTTCCGCAACCGCAAACACTACCATTCCCTGAATGTTCAGGTTGTATGTGATGCAAATCTGCATATTCTGAATGTGGTCCCTAGGTTTCCAGGGTCCACCCATGACTCCTATATCCTGCATCACTCGGCACTATTCACACAATTTGAGGAGGGCCGGTATGCGGACTGTATATTGCTGGGTGAGTATTTCAAGATTTGTCATCTATGTATGTCTTTCTACATTTATTTATGTAACATCTCATATGTAGCTACCTTTTTTTTTATCAGTGCGGTTTACAGATAAGAAAAGTTAAACAGATAGAGGACTGTTGTGAGTTAACATTATTACAGGAGTATAGACGTATAGTAACAGGGAAACTAATTTAAATAAGACCATCAGGATTATAACATTATATGATCATAACATGAACATGGTGTTCATGTGACTACGCCCATGTGCATATGGCTGTCCTGGTGCTGGATCCCTCCTAGTGTGTGTGTGTGCCAACTGCCCACATGTGATGGGGGGGGAGGGGGTTGGTGCCCTTCACATCCACCTGTGATGCTGGTTAATTGTCGGCTAACTTTTGTATGTCATGTAACGTTTATGTTATTGCCAATCTATACAACTAACCCTTGTCATGTGTGTCTTAGGTTCACCCACTCACTCAGTACTGGAGTTGTCACCCAGGAGGCACTAGATAACATGAGAAGGTGTCTGGAAATATCTGATGGACTTTCTGGAGCTTTCCAGCTGGGAGGACATGTTTGCATATGTATGGTCACGCATCTTGGCTGCGTCAAACCAGGGGTGCAACACAGTATAGGGGGTGCAGTACCTTTGCCCACTGTAGATGAGCGGGAGCTAGCGTCATTGTGTCTGCCGATCCTCATGTAGCTGACCATTATGGAAATGTGACGGCAAAAGCAGGGGGGGCTACGTGGGTGCATACAGAGAGGTATTGGTAGCAGATACACAGGAAGGTACTCTGCCTATGTATATGTCCTTGGTGCAAACTCATGTGGGGTACACTGTGCAGGTTTGTAGACCGCACCTTCAAAAGGATGTAAACAGGATGGAGACAGTGCAAAGGCGGCTATTACAACAATTGGTGGTCAGCAGTATACAGCATATGGAGGCAGACTGCTAAATCTTGATATGTAGACCTTAGTGGACACAGTGTATAGAGGTGATATGGTTTACACTTTGCCAGACCTCCATGGCATACATGTTCTGGGTGTGGGCCTCCCTCAAATGACAGCATGTTTTTCCTTGGTTACTATTCTGACATATACTTTGAACCTGTGATCAGTGGATCGGTGGTATAGTTTCACAGTGGAGGTGGTGGAGATGTGGACACTAACTGCATTACAATACGCATGTGCCACACACACAGGATCTCTAAAGGTATAGATGGGACTGTTGTAGTATTTGCCATGGGTGTACAGACTCGATAGGCCATGTGGTCCTTTTCTGTCATCATATATCTATTTTTCTGAACGGAATAGTTGTGCTGTCATATGTTTCTGTCAGGATGTGTTGTGCGTTTGTTTCTCACGTCTAAACATGTGTCAATTTTGGTGAACATGAACTCCTGCATTCACATGCAACATTTTTTTCTGCAGGTGATGCAGGATATGGGTGTCGCCCCTGGCTGCTGACCCCTGTGCATCAGCCATGGACACGTGCAGAGCGGAGGTACAATAAAGCCCATGCCTCCAGCCGCTCTGTCATAGAGCGCACCTTTGGCGTGTTGAAGAGTCGCTTCAGGTGTCTGGATAGGACAGGCGGGGCCTTACAATATAAGCCAATGACTGTGGCAGAGATAATCATAGCCTGTTGCATCCTGCACAACATTGCTCTCAGGCACGATATCCCTGCAGAGATTAATGAGGATCTGGAGGATGATCCAACGTGCCCCCCTGTACGTGCCAGTGGTGACACATGGAAGGGCACAGCGGTCAGGCGGAGGTTGATCGCAGAGATCTTCTCATGTACGTATTGCCTATCTTCCCACCTACATGTGTTTTTCTATGTGTGTAATGGTTATAAAGGTTGATGTTTCTGTAAAGATATCATTCAGATGCCACACTGCATTGACATTTAACTGACTATCCCAATGTCACATATAGGCATGAGTGAGCGACAAACAATGTGGACAGGGCACAACAGCAGGTGGTGGCGGATGATGTGGGTGGGTGTTCATACGCCTTTGGGAGGTTTTGGGGGTCACATTCCCAGTTAGTGGCTGGTTGTGATAGCAGCTGCTGTGCAAACACAGTTAACTGTTTTGATGCTATGGGTGGAGCACAGTGGCAGGCATATGGTGCGATGTTCACAGTGGGAGGGCAGACCATGTTTGGGGACAGTTGTCAGTGGGGTGTGGTTATATTGTACATGTTTGAGCTGCTTGTGTGGGTGTTAAGCTCCTGTCAGCTGGCTATGTGTGTATGTTCCTTATGTGTGGCGCCACATGTCATACATAGCACAATACACATGCATAGTACTAGTTTGTCATGATGGTATTAACTATTCGTGAGGGGTGTTAATGCAACCCCACAGTGTGCCTGAATGTATAGGTCATCACGTAGGCCTGACATGGATATGGTGAAGGATGGGGACCTGTGCAGTGTCCAGCCAGGGGGAGTAGCATTGCTACATTTTGTTGTTGGAGAATACCCTTCAGTGCAGTGTTGCATATGTACACACATACAGAGGTGATCCGGCCCAGATCAGCAAGGGGTGGGTTACAGTAGGCAGGTGGAGCGCTGAATGTGTGGTTGGCTTGTGTTTTACCAGGTTTTTCAAGGAGGACATGGCATATCTAGCTGATGCTATCTCAACATATGCCATCATGCCTCAGCTACAGGCTGTGTATGTGTGTAGGGCAGGAGAGTACAGTCCACATCAACAACTATCTTGCGGATCCTAGCAAGGGAGGGTTATGTCCGCATACACACACAGACTTAGTTTAGAGCTATTTTTTTAAGGTGCACACATAGGCTATCCATGCTTTGACATTCTCACTGACACACAGTGGGATGACATGCAGCCATCATGGTCAGGTCACAAGCAGACATGGGGGTGTGGTTTTGCTGACGTGACGTAGACATTGCCAGCTATTTGTGCACATCAACAGTACACAGCTGTCAATATTATTCAAGGTATGAGATGTAAACACCTGGATATGTATTTGGCCAGTGGATACAGGAGGTGCGCCTGCATATTTCCATGTGTTTCAGCAATTGACAGTGGGTTAACAGACAACATTGGGACAACAGTAAACACGGAGAGGGGGCATTGTTGGCAATATGGTGTACCCAGGCTAATATTGCGACCTTGGGGTGAGGCAGAAACATGGTGGGAGCAGACACCTCTATTGACCTGTGTGTACAGCAACAGAGAGGTAAGGGAGGGGACAGAGAGATTACGGACACCTGTAGATAGCCTCCGACACCTCCATGCTGCCTCTCACATGTGAGAGATCTGTACATTGTGATAGTGAACAGTCAGTCAGTATGTGATGTTGTGGGGTCTGACAGCTGGGGACAGGAAGGTGCAGTGTGTGTTGCACAGTTAGAACATGACATATGTTTGTTTCTCTTGTGTTTCCCACTACACAGGACATACTTCGTGAGGATGCTGTTGCTGTGGTGCATTGGCATGTGACTGTACATCAGCCAAAATGCTGTGGTCTGGGGTAGGTGGATCTACAGATACATTGTCTGTGCCTGCAGTCAGGGGGAAAGCATGTCCTCAGTGATCTGTCATATTGGGCAGATGTTGTGGTTCGCTTTTTTTCCTTACGCCTCCCTAACCCATATCTTGCTGTTGTCACACATATCCCCATGTGTCAGTATGTCCTCTGCAACACTCTCTGGGACATGTACAACAGAACTGCATGTGTGTGTAGGTTTCTTTTTTTTTTTTGGTGGTGGCCTACACTTGCTCCCTACCCCAACATTGTACCATCAGCCAACAACAGGGTATCACTGCATGTTCACTGGGCCTTTATGTCTACAAATCTCCACTTGTGCACATACAGGCCATGTGTTACAGCTGGCACGCTGAACTTTGCATACTGTGTGGGTGCGTGTTTATAGGTTGGCTGTGTGATGATGCAGTGTTCAGGCATAGTACATTATCATGTGCTGTGAGGGGTCTGTGCACCTGGGGGGCGGTTGTGACTGTGCTATCTCTACCGTAGTGCTGTTTACCTTGTGAACATTCTCGACATGTGTTGTGTGCTGTGAGCAGAACTGTGTCTTGTGTTCTGAGGGACCACTGTTGAGCACCTTTATTTTATCTCAGATATCAACATAATGTGGACATGCATCAACAGTGGCTTGACATGGTGATTCTACACGTTTTGCTGACATTGTCTCCCTTCACTGTGACCTGATATGGCTGTTTAGTCGCTCAAGGGATCGATGACGTACACCTGATGCACACACAAGTTATGTTGCACCTTTGTTATTTGGGGGATTACATCTGGCTTTACCTGTTGATGATTTAATGTTTGTCTCATGTGCATGTCATGTTGCCTCTCTGGTCACAGAAACAGATGCATATAGTGTGTAGCTGTGAGACGCCTGTGTGACATGAGCATGGACATGACCATATCCATGTGACACCCGTGTCTGCGTTTACGATTGATGATGTCACCAAAATGCGGTTTCTTTTGTGTTGATATAATGTATTGTTTGCCTTTGCATCCCTTTCTTCTATATTTCCTAAGGTGTGACGGTCTGCAATTTGTGCTGTTTTTGCAAGGTGTCTAACAATACAATACTTATCCTCTCCTGACACAGGGCAGAGGATATACCGTACCCATCTCTCACAGTGCATCTGGCATCGCCATCACCCACCTGTTGGGGGACACAACACCATGGAACCTTTTGTGGAGAATTGAGCCATTGGATGTTTGACCTCTGAGAGTGGGACACATGACTGGGATGGACAGTATTACTCTTGGACTGCTGCTTTGCCCATGACAGAGCTGTCCAACACACTGTTGCTGCGATGCTCTGGCTGGGAGTCCTGCTCATTGTAGGGGACACACATGAACTTTCAAGGACTGTGGCATATTGGAATGTGACACTTGACTATGCATGCCCAGAGTTGCAAGAACAGTTTTAATCTGACCTGTTGGATTGCAGATACACTTTGCACTTTGGACGCTGTGTACTGATCCCCACGTGTGCAGCAGGGACTGACATTGACACTGTATGTGGTACATTCCTACACAGTTGTGTTATTGTTGAGTTTTGGCCATGGGTGTGACATGGCACACAGGATACGCTCATCTGTTTGTTTCTACACAAGCATACAGCCATGTTTGTGGCATAGGGCCAATGATGGAGCAGTCCTATTGTCTATGTCCACCTGCTCTCCACCTGGACATGATACAAGTTTTTCCACAACAATGCTTTCATGCACACCACCATCCTGGATTGATGTTTACAATGGGCCAAGGGTGTTTACATGCATGTGTATCATGTTGGAATGTGGATGGTGCTTGTGCATATGACTGACTATGTTTGTGAAACACAGCATGTGGACCTATGGCTTCTGTGTGGTTCCCTGTAAGATGTTTGCTCATCATTTCCATCTTCACATGCTGGTTCTTGTGTTTGTTTACTGTGCAGACGTGACAGTCTGCATGTATGTATACACCTTGCATTGCACGTCTGCACGGTCCTGTTTATGCCCTGCGGTACGGACACTCACATTGCCCCATTATATTTGGAGTGTGGCAGTGCGGGTGACCGTTGTGCTCCTTCAATTGTGCATTCCATGTACCGTGCTATATGTGGCCAAACACTGTCTACCCAACAAACAGTGCAGGGGGACCTCCTTCATGGTGTTATCTCTGCAGGTTTCTGCAGGTAGTTTAGTTTGTATTCTGTCTGTGTTCATGTGCCTGTGCTACCTGTTAGCATATGCTCATTGTGCTTTTTATGATTGTTTGGGTCTACATTGTTGCAGCTTTGATTCCTAGATCAGGCATTAGTTAAGATATGTAACATTAATTACATAATGTTTTTTTAACATTAAAACATTGTGACAACATATGCTGTTTTCATTTGTCTGCCTCCTGTGTTGCCAGATGGATATGTTTTGAGGGACAGATGATGTGTGTTGGGTCCTCATCATGCAGCGCCTACTGTCTACATGCACTCATATGTGAGTAACACATTTGAGGCATGCAGCAGCAGGTGGGGGTGGGGGCCTGCTGCCCAGTGCATAGCATGCACCTGATGCACATTATATCTCCTGCCCTTCATTTGTGGTCAAGCAAGTGGCCTTTCTGTAGGAGGTGGGTTGCTGCCCTGCTAAAAGTGTTTCCGTATTTCACCAGGGATGCACTCACCTTGATATTATGATGGCACTGTCTACACTATCTGTGATGAATAACCCAAATAAAGATATGTATTTGACACACATTTGTCTCTTTTGCTGCTTGATCATGGTGACAAACATGCAATGCAATGTGTGCCTTTGAATCAGTCCTGACTCCTTGTGACCCAGAGACTCCATGGCTTTTTTGTCAATGTCACTGGATGTAGATTGTCAGGTCTTTCTTCCAAGGTAATGGAGGATTACGTGACTTGCCCAAGGCCACATGGAGTGCTAGTGGAAATTGAGCCCTGGTTGCTTGGTGGCCAAGCCAGTTTTCTAACCACTAGGTTACTCCTCCACTCTTTGAGCACATTGACACTTGTATCTAGTGATTTGCTGGTCATGTACATGGGCCACCTGTGCTCACATCCTTGTACGGTGGCAGCTGTGTATCTGCCAGCCATATGCCACATCACTGGGTATTACAGGTTCCCATACACACCCTCCCTTTGGGGTATTTGTTTTGCATTGTGCTCAGTGTGCTGTTTCTGGGAGTGTTTAGAGGCATGTGTTATAACTCTGTAGTTTGCAGGTTTGATCCCCACATGTGGTTTATCTTTTTCTTTTCTGTCGTGCTAGCTGTACCATTAGGTACCAGCAGGTTCATCATCACCTCTACACACACCCTTCCCTCTCTTCACTGTACACCAAGGTGTGCCCTCTGTGCTGCTTAGCCATCAGATATTATCTGTTACATAGGTCTCTTACTTTATGGTGTTTACATGGCAGTGCACCTGGGGGTTTGGTATTGCTGTGGTTCAGCTGTTGTGTGGTACACCTGTTTGCATGTTGAGTTCTCTCCTGTCCTGATCCAGATTGTTAGCCAGCTCCACAGAGCGTCCTCTGCTGCCCTTGGGGTTTAGTTTCTTTCCTCTTTTGCATGCTGTATCCACTGCATAACATTACATTGTGTGTGTGCATGTGTCCCTGGTCCCAATTACAGACTGGGATCTGATCTGTACACAGCAGATCTGCATGTGCATTTGGTCATGATTACTGTTGGGGGTTTGCCTGTCCTGACAGCCAGCAGGCGTCTTGTGTGATGCCCTGCACTCTTTCTGTATGCAGCCTTTGCTAATGAGCTCACGTTGGTGGTGTGGCCTACCGGTTTGTGCATTGCCATTTGTGGTAGTGGTCGTAGGTGTGCTTCCTCTCTGTTCTCTTTGATTTGTATGCTTGTCCTGCAGAAGTGGTTTTCATTCGTATGACAGTCATATATGTGCAGATCTGTGCTGTGAGCACATTGTACCCTCATCTGAGTTGTGAACCATCCTTCCGTCCATCTTCTGTCTGCCAGCTGTGTGCCATCCTACCCTGATGTGCATGCTGCTAACCCACGTCCTGCACTCCTACACATTCCTGCATTGCAGCTCTCCCTGGTTGCCTCTCCTGTGGGTGCTCTGCATAGCACTGCTACTCCACAGTCATCCTGATATTTCACCTATCCTGCCATTTTAGCCTCCTCTGCTGCACACATCTTCCCATCCTCTGTCACACACTGTCATTATAGCATGGTACATTACCATCAATCTGTGCATGGCTCCAGCTGGCCCCGATATGTTTGTCCATTTTTATAGCTGCCACATGGGCTGGAGCTGATTTGTGTGGTCCATCAACTGTGATCTACGTCCTTCTTTTACTTTTGTATTGTCTTTCCTTTCTGCTCTGTGCAGTGTTTGGGTTACGTGTGTGTTTGGCACCCTACCTCTCTTGCCATTCAAATTGGGGGATGTTACTGCTCTTGGCAAACGTTTTTGAGTTCACCTATACATCCTTGGGGCATCTTCTGGCACACCTTCAATTCAGGCAGCTTATGGGGTGCCTACTATGGTGCCTGGGGAGTTGACAACCTTTCAACATGGCCTCTGGGGAACATTATAATTCACCTTTGCTGACGTGGTTGTTTAGGATGTGCCTTCTGGTGCACCCTATAAAGTGCATTAATATATGGCACTAGGGTGGGGTTCTTTTTAGATGGCAGCACAGATTGCTGTACAGTTGCACGCAGAAAAAGGATGTACCTCTGCCAACCTTATTCACTGGGGACTTGAACCCATGACCACTGCACCATCATTCAGTGTCTTAACCAGTGTGCTACACTACTGCTCCTCCTTGCATGTCATCACACCTACTTAAGATTTCCATGCGTTACAATGCACAGTGCTGCCATCAGAAACAGTGCTCTGACCTTGCCCTGCCTCATAGGGCACCCTATATGGCGCCCTATCGGCCACACTTTCAGCAACATTGTAGGGTGCCGTGGCGGACACTGCATTTTAAAGTGTGCCCTTTGGGGTAACTTATGGGCCACCTTATGTTACACTGCTTTGAGAGTGCATTTGCTAGCAGTAGTAATTACAATAAAAATAAATGGCCTCCTAAAGCAACATAACCCCTAACAGGTAATGCCTCAGCCAGCCTTGTTCATTGGGCACTGTGGGGGATTGAACCCATGATCCCTGCACTATTGGTTAGTGTCTTAACCATTGTGCTGTGGTTCTGTTCCTGTGCTTGTACATCAGCGTGCCGCCTTATGCCGCCCAATATTAAAATGCCTCCTAAAACAATATTACCCCTAATAGGTAATGCCTCAGCCAGCTTTGTTCATTGGGCACTGTGGGGGATTGAACCCCTGATCCCTGCACCATTGGTCAGTGTCTTAACCATTGTACTGTGGCTCAGTTCCTGTGCTTGTGCATCAGCGCGCCGCCTTATGCCGCCCAATATTAAAATGCCTCCTAAAGCAATAGCATGCCGCCTTATGCACATCAGCACGCCACCTTATGCTGCCCAATATTGAAATGCCTCAGCCAGCTGTCTTCATTGGGCACTATGGGGGATTGAACCCCGCCCCCCCCCGATCCCTGTACCATTGGTAAGTGTCTTAACCACTGTGCTGTGGCTCTGCTTTTCTGCTTGTATATCAGCGCGCCACTTATGCCTCCCGCGCAGCTTTCTCATGCGCTAATGTGCGGGGCGCACATGGGTGCCGCGCACCTTAGCGCATATTTAAATCCCGGTTTTGCTTTTTCAGAAAGAAACGCCCACTCCTTATATGGCACCTGCACACTAGCGCGGCCCGCAAATTACAGGGGTTTTAGTAAACATACCCCATATTTTGCATCCACAGAACCCCCTCCCTCAACAGTAGGTGCAGAGCAGAACTAGGACATTCACCCACAGAACTCAATATCTTAAAAAAAAAATCTGATTCTGGTCATTTCACTAACAAATATTCTCCAGTAACAGGAATACTGGAAACTAATATAAAACCCTACAAAATTCACCAACGATCTACAAGGCCAAATCTACCATAACATTACCAGCATAAACTTCCAAAACTCATACAAAAAAGCAGTACTATAAATACTGCTGCAGGCCCTAGAATATCTAACACTTATTTGAAAAGCTGAACAAGGCAGATTGTTACAGTACAGATCCCTGCGTACAGATTTCATGTTAACAGAACACACTGCCTTGGTCACACACTAGGAATACAGACTCTCACCAAGTACAGAATAAGTGATCACAGCCTAAAGTAAAAATAAAATATTTAGGGGTATGTTTACTAAAGGTTCTTAATGTGCGCGGCGCGCATGAGTGCACGCTAAGGTACCTTAGTGCACGCTAATGATGCTTTATGGGGCAAAAATGCGCTTTAGTGCGCGCTCATGCGTGCAGCGGCGCACACGAGCGCTGAAGGCGGGGAAAGGCTCCCGGAGGGCGGAGGAAGGCTCCCCAGGGGCAAAGAGAAGGGGTCAATGGGTAGAGAGTGGGAGGAGAGAGGCTCCCCGCACACTAGCGAGGTGAAATTTGAGGCTAAAAATAACGCGAGTGAAAACCTCGCGTTAGAGCCGATTTAAAGGGAAGAGAAACCATTTCTGTCAGCAATGTACAGCAAAACCAGGGAAACCTACAAAAAAGTGATAAGTGTGATACATGTGCACAGAACAAAAGTACAAATAAACATTGAAAAGGACCCCAACAAAATTTAAAAAAAATTATAATCAAGCTGGGCAATAGTGATAGTAATAGGAAACATCAAAAAACACTCCCAAGAAAGCCCCAAAAAATAAATATGAATTTTGGAAGGGTCTACGCTCCGTCCCCATACAAGGTGAATGATCCCACAGTGAAATAGCAATGATCAGGGTTTCCCTCTCCATTGGACAGGTTACCTATGGCATGCACATGTTCCACAACAGCAGGGCGGGCATGTCGGAATGGGCAACTGGACAGATGCTGGGTAAGGGGATACAGAGGGCTGCAGGCGGCACATGCTGTGGTGCAGCTGGGGCACAGTGCGGACTAGGCAGATGCCTAGATGGCACTTAGGAATGCTGAAACTGAACAGCAGCCAGACAGCAACTGATGAAGGCCCAACATGGGCACGAGAGTGTTTATCACAGTGTCACAGGGGATAGTACCCAGCAGGTACCCCCAAGGGCACAGAACATTGGCAGGCGGTGTTGGGGGGAAGCGTGGACACCTATGCAGGCACCCCTACCCCAGAACACGCACCATAGGCAGCCACCTACCTGCACACTGGATGGCTTGAGACTGCACACCACCAGCACCACCAGCAGAAGGGCATGTCAGCATGATGGCAGAGGGGTACTGGTGGTGGAGGGGGGCAGTGGCAGCTGCCCAGAGCCGACCATGGCCTAGCCCTGTGTAGGTGGGTGCCATGCACTGCAACAGACAGGCTGTGTCTGACAAACAACCATGGTGAGCACAGTGTGGTGTGGTGAGCACAGCCAGTGTGTTCAGGAGCAGAAGGTCACAAGTTCAAGTCCCAGCTGGGGCTACTGCCAATCCAGTCCCCATATTTTACCCGCTACCAACCCGTGATAGTAAGGACAAACCTTTATTGCAGAGAACATACGCATGGTCCAAACGCCTATATTTTACCCCACCGAGCACAGACACCAGAAACATGTGCATTACCTAGAGCAGAGCCCCCCAAATTCAGTCCTGGAGGGGTACTGTTGGTGGAGGGGGCAGTGGCAGCTGCCCAGAGCAGACCATGGCCTAGCCCTGTGTAGGTGGGTGCCATGCACTGCAACAGACAGGCCCTGCTGGACAAACAGTCATGGTATCACCAGGGAATGCACTGTCTCTGTGGCAACACAGTGGTGCAGTGCACACAACCAGTGTGTTTGGAGGCAGAAGGTCACAGATTCAAGTCCCAGCTATGGTGCCTGCCAACCCAGTCCCCATGTTTTACCCACTACTACAACGTGCTAATACAGACAAAACCTTTATTGCAGATGACGTAAACATGCCCAAAACACCTACATTTTACCCTACAGAGCAAAGACACCATAAACAGGCGCATTACCTAGAGCAGAGTCTCTCAAATGCAGTCCTGGAGGGCCAAACACCATTCAGGTTCCATGCTACCTCTAATACAGATGCCTGTGCTGCATATCTATGCACCACCCCCATGGTATGCAGATGTATCTCATGCATATTCATGAGGGACAGCATGAAAACCCGAACAGTGTTTGGCACACCAGGACTGGAGTTGGGAACCTCTGCCGTAAAGCAGCAGCCAACAGGGGCAGACACACCCACACCCACAGGCTCCATTAGCCAATGCCTCCTGGAGAGGCAGGACATTGGGCCCTGTGTGCATCTCCCAATACTAGCCCTTGCATACCTTAGCAATGCCACCCTACACCTGGGAATATGGTACACAGCTATCAAATGTTTGCTATGATTACTGGCAGATACCAATTCCTACGTTAAGCACAGTTTGCTGATTGAGCTCCATCATAGCAACCTTTCTGCTGTCTGTGGAGTGTGCTTCAGGTCTGGTCTCTGACAGTGTTTACCACCCTGGGGAGTGACCCCCAACAGTATTGCGTACCATATCCATGCCTGCACTGTGCCCAGGACTGGTGTGGTGGCCAGGGCTGCTAAACTCCTCTAGAGTAGCACAATGCTGGCATAAGTGTGGGAGTGTGTGTCTGTCTATCCAGTGTGTGGTGGTTGCAAACACCCTCCACAGCCCACACTGCCAGCACTGTTGCCAGTATTGGCCTGCCAATGTGCATAATGAGAAGCAAGGTACCATGGGTATAGCCCGGACAGGGTGACCTGGCCAGGCTGCATCTGCACAGGGCATAGGGCACTGGCTGGGACATTGTAGTGCCCGGCCACTACCTGCACAGACAGGGTGGCCACAGCATGTCTTGCTGGGAGATCACTCTCACCCTGACTGTGCAGTGACGACAGCATGGTTAGGCACCCCCATAGTGCTATACAGCATTTCTCTCATGTGATATTTATGGGTTTCCTTTTGGGGCCCAGTCACTGACTTATATGCTTGGTGTGTATGCTGACATCCCAGTTCTGGGTGCACGCATTTCCACCAGGAACATGCACTATGGACTAGCTAGCAGACTGTCTAAAGCTGGTATGTGTCCTGATGGAGCGCCTTGCAAGGTGCAGTGGCTGAAGGCTTGCTGCAGGAGAATATCAGATAGTGGTGGGGTGCAGCTTAGCATATCCAGGCCTAATGTCTGTCTGCTATTGTGTTATGGATGCGTACAGAGCTGCATTGACTGCCCTGTAGGGTGTCTGTTCCCCACCAGGACTCGGGTTGATGGTCCCCTCTACTGCCACCATTGCAGAGAGGAAGAATGTGGATCTGTTGGTGGGAGACACTGTTTACCACCCTCAGCCCTGGAGGAGGAGGAGGGTGGTGGTACATAATCCTCCTAGGGGTCCATAGGGGCTACACCTGACTGAGACATACAGATATATCCAAGGTGTGTCTGCAAAAACTACCTATCTCATACATTAGCACTGCTGGGGACCTGCAGCATGGCCTATCTCTGCTGTGGACCTGGTGCTGGGCGCCCCACCTCACCCTCAGGGTGAGTGCAGTACCTGCACAATGTGACGGTGTGTAGCTACTCTGTGCCAGTACCACACACGGTCAGTTCCCCCTACCAGGCCGAGGTGCTGTGGGGGTGCATACCCCATCTTGTGATCATCTGTAGACTGCTGATTTGCATGTGCAGTGCATCATGGGTATTGGTGGGTTAACCCTATCCTGGTGACCACAGCAGACTGTTTGTGTGGTGACTTGCAGTCCTTCTGCAGCCAGCCAGGGGTTTGCTAGCAGCTATCTAGCCAACCCTCTAGACAAAGGTCATATTTTTATTTACCGTAAGAGCATTATATTTGTTTACAATATGTACATAGTTCCTCCCTCGTTTTACTCCATGTTTTACATTCCCTGTTCAATGTAAAAAACTTGATGTAACTTGCTTACATTCTTGTATGTTCTGTTTCAAATGTAAACCGCACTGATTATAATAGCGCGGTATATAAGAAATATAAATAAATAAATAAATAAATAGAGCTGTAGCCCACTGGTTACTTCGCTACCAGTGAGCCAGAGGTCATGGGTTCAAACCCACAGTGGGGCTATTTGATAGTGCTGTCCAAAGCATTATCTATTTTTAAAGTACATTAGTGCTGCCAGCAATAACACCCTCAGCATACTGTACTCATAAGGTGCCTCAGAGGGTGCTTTATAGGGTGCCCTATAGGGCACCTTATGGTTACCGTCCATATAAGGTGCACTATACAGTATGCTATGGAGCACTGATAGGGTGCCAGTCTGTATAAGGTGCCTTATAAGGTGTCCTATGGAGCACCTTATAGGGTGCCCTATAGGGGACATTATAGGGTGCCGTGGCGGACAGTGCACTTTATAATGTGCCCTATGGAGTGCCTTATAGGGTGCCTTATGCGGCACCTTAGGTTACGGCACGTGAGGGTGTGTTTGCTGGCAGCAATAATTAAAATACAAATAAAATGCCTCAGGAAACAATACTTACATGTCAAAGCTGATGCCTCAACCAGCCTTACGAATTGGGTACACTGGGGATCAAACTCATGAGCCCTGTATCATCAGTCAGTGCTTTAGCCATTGTGCTACACTGCTGTTCCTCCTTGCGTTTCAGCGCACCTACTTAAGATTTCGATGCGTTTAAATGCACAGTGCTGCCATCAAAAACAGTGCTATGACCTTGCTGTGCCTCATAGGTCACCCTATATGGTGCCCTATACGCCACCCTTTCAGCAACATTGTAGGGTGCCGTGGCAGACAGTGCACTTTAAAATGTGCCCTCTGGGGTACCTAATGCGTGCCTTATGCAGCACCTTATGTTACAGTGCTTTGAGAGTGCGTTTGCTAGCAGCAGTAATTAAAATAAAATTAAAAAGCCTCATAATGCAATATTACACATAAATGGTAGTGTCTCAGCCAGCCTTATTCATTGGGCACAGTGGGGGATTGAACCCATAACCCCTGCACCATCTGTCAGTGTCTTCACCATTGTACTGCAGCCCTGTTCCTCTGTTTGCATATCAGCGCGCCTGCTTATGCTTCCCGCGCGCGTTACTCATGCGCTAATGTGCGTGGCGCACAAGAGCGTACACGCTAATCCCATTTTGCTATTTTTGACCAGACCGCCCACTCCTTATATGGCATCCTGCAGACTACCGCGGCGCACACGTTAAGAGGGTTTAGTAAACATACCCCTTAGAGAAAAATTAAACCAAAACCCCAAGAAGTCAGACTCTGCATGCAGTGCAACACCAGATAAGAGATGCAGTATCCCATACTGTGTAAACTATAAAAATAGCACAAAGTCCAATCACTAAATTGAAAATAAAATTATTTTTTTCTACCTTTGTTGTCTGACCATTATATTCTCTGGTCGTGCTAGCCCTGATCTGAGACTTCTGCTTTCCTGTCTTCTCTTAGCACTCTATCTGCCATTTTTTGTCTTTTCTTTTGTTTTCTTCACTTCCTTCCATCAGCCTATCTCTAGTCCCAATGACCCTCCACACAAGTCAGCTCCTTTCCAGTCCCAGTGCCCCTTCCCCGCCAGCCTCCTCCCTATTACCCAGCCACCTACCAGTCCCATCCCCAAATGTCAACTCCATCCAGTCCCACCCCCAGGTTTCAGCTCCCTTTCATCCCCCTCTTTCCCCCCATGTCAGTTACCATCCAGCCATCTCCTTCTCCTTTCTCAGTTCCCTTCCAGCCATCTCTTTCCTCCCCTGTCAGCTCCCTTCAAACACTCTTTTCCCCCTGTGTTAGCTTTCTTCCAGACCACTCTTTGCCCCTCTTGGTTCCCTTCCAGTCCTCTCTTCCCCCTGTCAGCTTTCTTCCAGCTCACTCTTTGCCCCTCTCTTCCCCGTGTCAGCTTTCTTTCAGAGCACTCTTTACCCCTCTCGGTTCCCTTCCAGTCCTCTCTTCCCCCTGTCAGCTTTCTTCCAGCTCTCCCTTCTTGTGTAGCTCATTCCTCTTCTCTCCTCCCCCTTCCCGTGTAGCTCGTTCCTGTTCTCTCCTCTCCCCCCCCTCCCCGCCCCCTACCGTGTAGCTCGTTCTGCTCCTTCCCCTTCGGCTGCCTGCAATAGCTTTAGAAATGAGAGGAAACCAGTGCAGAGCCTCCTGGTGGTACGGAACCTCTTCTGTTACTGCATCCCGCTCTAGCATCACTTCCTTTTGAGGGCGGAACACGACAACAACAGAGGTTCCATACCGCCGGGAGACTCTGCACTGGTTTCCTCTCATTTCTAAAGCTATTTATTTATTTATTTATTTAACATTTCTTCTATACCGCGCTATTAAAATCAGCGTGGTGTACATCGAACAAGAATACTGCAATGTATACAAACAACATTGAGTTTACAAAGAACAGGAAATTGAACATGGGAGCGAAACCATGGAAACTAAATACATATTAACTCGAACTATGTACAATCACGGCCACAACAGTTTTTCCGTTTTGTTTTTTTTTAAACTGAAGGTGGAGTGAGGCGGCTCTTTTGGGGGCATTTCTGCCACCCCCTAAAGTTTGCCGCCTGAGGCCATCTCCTCACTCCACCTAATTATAGAGCCGCCTCTGTGTAGAGACTCTCAAATGTCTAATGATTGTAAAGTACAATTTTGACTTGCATTGCCCAGAATTCTTTTAATTGTCTTAGTGGAAATGTTGCTATTTTGAAGAAACTTCACACTGTAGAGAAACACAAGTAGGCCTGATTGGCACAGTTGTAAGTAAAGTTATAAACCTAGTCCTACTGATTAAAATTCTGGGTTAAAATTAAAATTGTAATTATAAACATATTTTTTTATTTTCCTTAACTTTGAATCCCCCCGGCAGGATTGAATGTTCCATTTTTGAACTTAGAAAAGTAGAAAGGTGTGTCAGGTTAGGGTAGAAAAAAATATTTTCAATTTGGTGCTTTGAATATGTCAGTATTTAAAATTTATATTCATTGGGCAGCATTTTCAAAGGCATTTACATGGGTAACTAGCCTAGTTACCCGTATAAATGCCTTATCCGTGGGTACATGGGTAGTGCCTTTGGAAAATTCCGGATAAGTCCGTAACGCTCCCAGATGCTATGCATCTGGTATCGGGGCGTGTTGGGGGCATTCTGGGGCGGAGGAAAGGGCTAAGTAGGTAGCAGCGATTTTTGATGATACCTACTGTGGCAAGGCCATCCAGAGCATGGGGGAGGTGACAAGCATAAGGAATTCACCTTAATCAAGGGGCCTCTGTTAGGTGTGCAGGGTCAGAAGGCCAGAGCCACGTTTCAAAAGCAGAAAAACACCAGCTGGAATAGGTTTCAGGAAATGCTTGATAGAGTAAGAGGGGGAGATTGCAAGCACGAGGACCAAAGCCCTTACTCTGACAAGTGAACTGATTATTCTAAGTTCAGAAGGCAGGGAGATTACAAACACCTGGGAGAGAAAGAGGTGGGGTTGGATCCCAGTGAGTATAAACCCTGGTTAGATTATGGAGACAGGAGGAGCAGCAGAGGAAGCAGGAGGAGCAGCAGAGGAAGCAGGAGGAGCAGATGGGGAGAGGAACAGAGTCCAGAGCAGCAAGGACGATGGAATGATGGAGAAGCCAGAGCAGGTGCTAACTCCTGGAAAAGGGCTGAGCTACCCAGAGCTGAGAGAGCTGTTTTCCCTGAATCAGGTTGGCAACAGGGGTGGAAGCCAGCAATTAGAGAAGCATTCAGACCCCCAGAGAGATTGTCAGCTGAGCAGTCTGATCAAGTGAGTGAGTCAGAGCCTATGCAAGTGGGAGAACCAGAGCCAGAGGTGGGGGAAGAAGATATGTTTATGTATTGTTATTTATGTCAAGCTCTAGAATTGAAATGTTGAAGAAGAGCCAGCCTTGAAAGAATTGTTCCTCTTGCAAAGGTAATCTTAAAGAATTAGCAGTAAGGAGGTAAATTCCTGTGTGTTTTGGAAAGGGGATTTACTGCCACATAAGCTTGTAAAGGAAGCTGTGTTTCATGCCTGATTATCAGCTGTGGTAGAACTCTGCAACAGCAAGAAAGCTAATTGGCTGCTTTAAGAGTTTGTGCTTTGCTCCTGTTTTATATGAAAATCCTGCTAAGAGTTTTGAGGACATTTTCATATTCATATTCACCTGGAAGTGCAGCCTAGAGAATTGAGGTTGAGTGAAGATAAACTGCCATAGGAGAATCAACCTTGTTTTCTTTGTGCTATGATCAACAAAGGACTATAAGAAAAGTGGCACACTGTTATCTGTGAAAAGCTAAGCTTCTACATTTAAGAGGACTTTGAAAAACCATTGTTGAGTTCTGTTTGTTTTTGCCATCAGTTTGCTGAACCTTAAGCTTGCTGCAGAAGCAAAAACGCAAAATAAAGATTTTTTCAAGTACATTCGTAACAAAATACCTGTGAGAGAGTCGGTTGGACCATTAGATGATAGAGGATGATAGAAGAGTTAAAGGAGCACTAAGAGGCGACAAGGCGATAGCGGAGAGACTGAATGAATTTTTTGCTTCGGTCTTTACTGAGGAAGATGTAGGGATGTTACCCATGACTGAAGTGGTATTTAAAGGTGCGGAAGAATTGAAGGAAATATCGATACATCGGGAAGATGTATTACAACTATTAGATAAACTGAAGAGTAGCAAATCACCTGGGCCGGATGGTATACATCCAAGGGTGTTGAAAGAATTGAAATATGAGATTGCAGACCTGCTATTAGTAATCTGTGAACTATCATTAAAATCATCTCTAATACCTGAAGATTGGAGGATCGCCAATGTAACACCAATTTTTAAAAAGGGTTCCAGGGGTGATCCGGGAAACTACAGACCAGTGAGCCTCACGTCAGTACCGGGAAAAATGGTAGAAACCATCATAAAGAATAAAATTATTCAGCATGTAGATAGTCATGGCCTAATGGGAGACAGCCAACATGGCTTTAGACAAGGAAGATCTTGTCTTACTAATCTGTTATGTTTTTTTGAAAGTGTGAATAAACAGGTGGACAAAGGTGAGTCAGTTGATATAGTGTATCTGGACTTTCAGAAAGCCTTTGACAAGGTCCCTCATGAGAGACTTTTGGCAAAACTAAAGAGTCATGGGATAGGAGGCAGTGTACTACTGTGGATCAGGAACTGGTTAAAAGATAGAAAGCAGAGGGTTAGGCTAAATGGCCAATTTTCCCAATGGAGAAAGGTGAATAGTGGTGTACCCCAGGGATCTGTGCTGGGTCCGCTGCTTTTTGACATATTCATAAATGACCTGGAAAGTGGAATAACGAGTGAGGTTATCAAATTTGCAGATGACACAAAACTATTTAAAGTTGTTAAAACCCAAGAGGATTGTGGAAAATTGCAAGAGGATCTTGATAAATTGGAAGACTGGGCATCAAAATGGCAGATGAAATTTAATGTGGACAAGTGCAAAATTATGCACCTAGGGAAGAACAACCCAAACTATGGTTACACGATGCAAGGTTCCACATTAGGAACCACCACCCAGGAAAAAGATTTAGGCGTCATTGTGGATAACATGTTAAAACCCTCGGCCCAGTGTGCAGCGGCGGCCAAGACAGCAAATAGAATGCTAGGTATCATAAGGAAAGGAATGGAAAATTAAACAAAAATATTATAATGCCTCTATACCGTTCCATGGTGAGACCGCACCTTGAGTATTGTGTGCAATTCTGGTCGCCATATCTTAAGAAGGATATAGCGTTGTTAGAAAAGGTTCAGGGAAGAGCCACCAAAATGGTAAAGGGGATGGAAGGATGCTCCTATGAAGAAAGGCTAAAAAGGTTAGGGTTCTTTAACCTGGAAAAGAGACGGCTGAGGGGAGATATGATAGAAGTCTATAAATTAATGAATGGAGTGGAACGGGTAAACGTAGATCAATTGTTTAAGTTATCAAAATATAGAAAGACTAGGGGACATGCAATGAAGCTACAGGGTAAACTATTTAAGACTAATAAAAGAAAATATTTTTCACTCAACGTGTAATCAAACTCTGGAATTTGTTACCTGAGGATGTAGTAAAGGCTGTTAGTGTAGCTGGGTTTAAAAAAGGTTTGGACAAGTTCCTGGAGGAAAGGTCCATAAACCATTATTAAGAAGGGACCCAGGATATCAATGCTTGACCCAGTACAAGCATTGCGGAACCTGTGTCTTTTGGGGAAACTGCTAGGTACGTATGACTTAGATTGGCCGCTGTTGGAAACAGGATACTGGGCTTGACGGACCTTGGTCTGACCCAGTATGGCATATCTTATGTTCTTATGTTCTAAAAGCCTATAATTTATCCTGTTAATGAAACCTTGAACCTGATCTGTTCTCTTGTGTTTGCCTCAACTACAATCCTTTTACTTGAAACATAAATATAGCTGATAGAGGAAGGATACATCAACCACCATGCCCTCAACAACTAGAGACTAGGGGTTTTGGCGTTGTGCTTGTGACACTACTTAGCCCTTTGCGCCTTAAAAATAGGTAAGGTTTTTCCTCGCCTATCTTTCAGGCACAGGGGCTAAGCAGGTAGTATCAAAAATCACTGCTACCCACTTAGCCTTGGCAGCTGCCAGCACATCCAGCCAAACCCGTATTTTCATTTCCGTCACCGCGGAAGTGAAAATCCGAGTTAAGGGGGTTGGCAGGCAGGCTATGTTCTGACGCGGCGCACGGCCTGCCTAAATGAAAATCAGGCCCATTATCTTTTATATTTTGCACAGTACGGGAAATGCATCACTGTTTCTAATTCTCTTTGGATTTGTCTACTTGGAAGTGATATTGATGCTGTTGTGGGATGGATTAGGGGGAAGGCAATGTAATGGCTCCGCTTCCTTCCTCTATGCCTTGGTGCTCATACCTAAGACTAATAAGAGAAAATATTTTTTCACTCAATGTGTAATCAAACTCTGGAATTCGTTACCAGAGGATGTAGTAAAAGCTGTTAGAGTGGCTGGGTTTAAAAAAGTTTTGGACAAGTTCCTGGAGGAAAGGGGACCCAGAATATCCACTGCTTGACCCAATAAAAGCATTGAGGAACCTGTGTCTTTTGGGGGGAACTGCTAGGTACCTGTGACCTAGATTGGCCACTGTTGGAAACAGGATACTGGGCTTGATGGACCTTAGTCTGACTCAGTTTGACATATCTTATGTTCTTATGAAGGTACTCCTTCCCCATCACACTTCGGATAAGTGTCTCAGATTTGCAGGCAAAAAATCTGGTAACCTTAATGTATATCTCCCCCCATAAATGTCCCAGCCTGCCATTTTGTAGTGGCACAAGAGCCTGCAGAAATGGCTTTATATTTACTGCCACATGTTTCTGATGGATAGAAAAATATCAGGAGAGTGAGGGGCCATTTCCCTCTTCACCTTTCAATTGTTGGTTTGCTGAAATGAGCACTTTTCAGAGTCCCATTCATGCCCTTGAGTGGGTATAGCCACAGACATCTCTCATGGTGAATTGAGATATGCAGTGCAAGTCTAAAATTGGGCACACCCGTGTATCTTTTTGGCATTCCCTGGGCATGTACTGGAAACGTGCATATTCAAGGCTTTCTAAAATGACTCAATGGACGCCCATGTGATTTCCACGTCTGAATGAGCATGGAGATCAGGAATAGGGCTTCTAAAATGAGCCCCCTTATGAAAATACAGATGTGAAATATTGTCTTGCAAAATAAACATAGGGCAAACCTTGTAGTTTCCTATCTTACTCTTCCCCAGATGTTTCTTTCAAAGTCTTGGAGAGGTCCAAAGTACCCAACTTGAGATTAGGTTTTTCCATCCATCAGGCGGGCTAGGCATCTGCCTAGGGCAGCAAAGGGGGTTTTTTTTGAGTGGGGGGGAGGGTGTACCAGAGCAACAGAAGTCAAAGGCTTTTCTGGTTAGACAAGAGTCAGAGGAACTGGCATGAGGTCTTCAGCAGCCACGCAGCTCAGGCCTGCTGTGTCCTACCCTCTCCGAAACAGGAAGTTCAGAGGGGGCAGGACAGGGCATGGCAGACCTTGAGCATGAGTGGATGTCCAAGGCTCTGCTCCAATCACTCTAATTTAGAGCTGCAGGCCTGGGCAGCATAGTAGCAATGAGCTGCAAGGTGAGTTGCTGCATACCATCGAAGAGGAAGGAAAGGGAAGATGCTGAACGCATGTCGATGGGGGCAAGGAGAGATGCTGGGCATGATGGGGAAGGTCCTTGAGCCGCATGGAGGGGATGCCTAGCTGAAGGGTCACCTCAGGTGTCAGATACCCTTGAGCTGACCCTGGATGTTGCCACTCCCTCCTCAAGGCTCTCCATCCTTCTCCCAGAAAGCAGGAAGATGGTTTTCCCAATTGTTGGCAAAGAATTCTCAGGTATCTTTAGAATGTTACTCCTATTCCTTTTAAATGTCTCCACTGCAGAAACTCAAGGTACTTTAGGAAAATTCAAAATATGCAAATTCAGAGCCCTATCAGAATTCTCCAAATTCCTAACTGTTAATTGTTGACTCTTTCACTTGCTGTTCTAAAATCTCAATCTTCTAGGTATGAGCAAGAGCTGCTTTTTCCATAACCTGCATTTTTCTAATATATATCTGCAGTAAGAGACATCAAAGTAGAAAATGATTTCTCTAACATTACCAAATTGAATCCAAAGTGATCTTTATTTTATTTATTTATTTAGTGTACACTTATATCCCGCTACTTCCAGCGATCAGCAGTGGTTTGCTATACATAACAGTATGGTTGTACAGGCCATGGATTAAAACATACATAATGATTCAGTACAGGACACAAACATTCAGATTACAGGTTTACACTTGATTGCAAGACATTGATTACACATGTATGTACATATTTACAAGTTGTCGGAGTCTATAGGTGTTTGACGATCTTCTTTGGTTTCTCCACCAGCTGCAGACCATCCAAAGAGTCCTCCAGCTCTGGAGCAATCACAGCCTGTCCAGCAATGTTCAAAACCAAGAAGGCTTCCCGTTTTCCTTCTTCCCCTCTAGAGCTACTTTTTTTGCTGCTGGAACCAAACCAGCTGTGGCTGTAGGGGAAAATCTGTTTCCCTGCACAATACCTACAGCCTGAACTCCCTTCCCCAATATGTCAGCCAGTATGTGGATACGCATTTAAACTAGAAAAAGGGGGTGACGGATGGGGAAGGTCAAGTTCTGGACGTCACTCCCTGCAAAAGCAGAACAACATCAGAAACAGACACACTTTTAAGCCACACATCAAAAACAAATGGGAAGAAGTAGACAGAACAAAATCAATGCAAAACACACACAAGCCAGATAAATGCTGGAAAGCAATGAGCACAAATGCTTGAAGCTTATCCAATAAAGTTCAAGACCTGGAAGCCCTAATGGTGGAAATGGACTTTGACATTGTGGCCATTACAGAAACATGGTTTAATGAATCGCATGATTGGGATATAGCCATAGCTGGCTTTAATCTATTCAGAAGAGACAGAGAAAATGGAAGAGGAGGAGGAGTAGCCTTGTATGTCAAAAGCAATATTAAAGCTACTGAAATGCAGGGGGCATGGGGAAAAGAAGAAGCTCTCTGGGTTGTGTTGGAAAGAGGAAATGGCACTGTCATTCATATTGCTGTAGTCTACAGACCTCTGACTCAAATCAAAGAGCTAGATAACGAATTGATTATAGACATTGTCAAAATAGCCACAAAGGGGGAAGCGATCATATTGGGTGACTTTAATCTACCCGATGTGGATTGGATTACTCCTTCTGTAAATCTGGAAAGAAGCAAAACAATTGTGGATGCTCTCCAAGATGCGTTACTTAGACAAATGGTGATGAAACCAACAAGGGATGGATTTAGTCCTCACCAACGGTGATAGCGTGTCGAATGTCAGGGTGGGTGCACCTGTGAGCAGCAGCGATCATCACACGGTGTGGTTTGAGATAAAAATCAAGGTGCAGTCCAACTATAGCAAGCTCAAAGTCCTAAACTTCAAAAACACTGACTTCAATAAAATGGCCATGTACCTAAAGGAGGAGTTGACAGGGTGGAAGGAGATAAGGGAAGTGGAATTGCAATGGGCTAAACTAAAGGTGGCAATAAAAGGGGCAACAGATAAATATGTAAGAAAAGTAAATAAAAACAAAAGGAGAAGGAAACCTATTTGGTTTTCCAAAGAGGTAGCTGCTAAATAAAAGCAAAAAACACAGTTTTCGTAAAATTCAAAAGCTTGCAAACAGAGGAACACAGAAATGAATACAGGATCAAACTCAAAGAGGCAAAAAGAGCAATAAGGATAGCAAAATCAAAGGCAGAGGAAAAGATGGCTAAAGATGTGAAGTGTGGCGACAAAACTTTCTTCAGGTATATTCGGGAAAGGAAGAAGATCAGAGGTGGAATCACAGGACTCAGAAGTGCTGGGAATGGACTCGTGGAAAGGGACATTGAAAAAGCGGAATTGCTAAACAAATACTTCTGCTCTGTTTTTACTAAAGAAAATCCTGGAGAAGGACCAACTGTGACTCCCAAATATAAAGATGGGAATGAAGTAGATACCACACCATTTACAGAAGATGATGTGTTAGAACAACTTGCGAAACTGAAAGTGGACAAGGTCATGGGACCGGATGGGATACATCCCAGGATACTGAAAGAGCTCAGAGAGGTTCTTGCAGGGCCTTTAAAGGATGTTTTCAACAGTTCCTTGGAAACAGGAGTAGTTCCTCAGGACTGGAGAATGGCTGATTTCCTACCTCCACACAAAAGTGGTGACAGGGAAGAAGTGTCAAACTACAGGCCTTTGAGCCTTACCTCGGTGGCGGGAAATGTAATGGAGGCACTTCTGAAGGAGCGAATAGTGAACTTTCTCAAAACCAACAGGTTGCAAGATCCGAGGCAACATGTTTTTGCCAAACAAATCTGATTGAGTTCTTTGACTGGGTGAACAGAGAACTAGATCAGGGGCATGCGATGGATGTCATCTACCTGGATTTTAGCAAAGCCTTTGATACTGTTCCTCATAGGAGGCTTATCAATAAACTTAGTAGTTTGGGGATGGGTCCCAAGGTGGTAAACTGGATCAGAAATTGGTTGACTGATAGACGACAGAAGGTGATGGTAAATGGAGCTCACTCAGAGGAAGGGAAGGTGATTAGCGGGGTGCCCCAGGGTTCGGTCCTGGGCCCGGCACTGTTCAATATATTTGTGAGTGATATTGCTGAAAGACTGAATGTAAAGGTCTGTCTTTTTGCAGATGACACGAAATTTTGCAACAGAGTGGACTCCCCCAAGGGAGTCCTTAACATGAGAAAAGATCTACAAAAGCTGGAAGCATGGTCAAATGCTTGGAAATTACGATTTAATGCAAAGAAGTGCAGAGTCATGCACTTAGGTAGCAGAAACCCAAGAGAAATGTACACGATAGGGGGCGAGAGGTTGGTGTGCACGGATCAGGAGAAAGACCTTGGTGTGATTATTTCTGTAGATCTCAAGGTGGCAAAACAGTGCGACAAGGCGGTGGCAAAAGCCAGGAGGATGTTGGGCTGCATACAAAGAGGAATTACCAGCAGAAAGAAAGAGGTTCTAATACCACTGTATAAGTCACTGGTGAGGCCTCACTTGGAATAATGTGTTCAGTTTTGGAGACCGTATCTTGCAAAGGATGTAAAAAGAATGGAATCTGTTCAGAGGAAGGCGACCAAAATGATTTGGAGCCTGCATCAGAAGCCTTATGAGAAGAGATTTGAAGACCTAAATATGTACACTTTGGAGGAGAGGAGGGATAGGGGAGATATGATTCAGACCTTTTAATACTTAAGGAGAAATAATGAACAAACAAACCTCTTCCAAAGACGGGGAAGTTGTAAAACGAGAGGGCATAACATGAAGCTGCAAGGTGGAAAATTGAAAGGCAATATCAGGAAATACTTTTTCACTGAGAGGGTGGTGGATGCTTGGAATGCCCTCCCGATGGAGGTGGTGGGGGCAAATACGATGACAGAATTCAAAATGGCATGGGACAGACACAATGGATCCATTTATAGCAACAGAATAAAATCAAAATAAACTGAACCATCTAACTTCTCAACAAATAGGGGTGTCCTGCATAGAGCGGTGGGTTCACCCCTAGACAAAGACATGGGGAGGGGTGGCCTGAGGGGCGGCCTGCACAGAGTGGCACCTACTCCTGCCATCTTACTCCAGCCTTCTTACTGGGCAGACTAGATGGACCATACTGGTCTTTATCTGCCGTCATTTACTATGTTACTATGTCATGAGAGCCAACATCAACTCATGGCTAGATAGCTCTTCCTCTTCCTCCCGGCACATACAGTAATTCTCAGACATCCAGACTAAGGGAGACCTCCCCTCCATGTGTGTCACATAACTCCAAATCCACATGAACCAGAATTGCTCTGGACATGATAGCAAAGTGAGTCACCAAGTGGTCTATGAGAGAAATCTGATGAGGTCCAAAAGTCCCCAAAGAGGAACGGAGAAAATGTTTTACCCTTTCCTTGCATGTATGAGGCATTCTAGGCAATAAACAGCCAAGTAATACACAATAAAGGACAAAAATCCTTAAAAAACAGAGCCATCTCAGATTCCATCTACTTCTCTTTGAGATATTGAATATTGCTGTACTATCTCCTCTCCTCTAGAACAGAGGTTACCAACCTTTTTGGCTATGTGGACCCTATATTAACCTCCAAAAGGTTAAGGGATCCATAGTTCATTCCCACCACTCATCTTGGATCACTTTCTTTCAGTGCCAAGCATATCCTGACCAGTCCTCTCTAGTTCCCTTTTCCTTCCTGTCTCCACTGGTTTCTCTCTCCCTTCAGCAGTTCCCCCCAGTCTCGGTTTATTTCTCCCCTACCCCAAGCCAGTTCCCTCCACCCTCTCTCTCTTTCCCCCAGTTATTCACCACCAGCCTCTCTCTTTATGTCTTTTCTATGTCCTACAGATCCCTGAAATGGTCTCACGGACCCCCACAGGTTCACGGACCACAGGTTGGGAATTATATATTTCGATTTCTGTGTCCTCTCATGTGGATTCAGTTACACACCCTGCACTGTTCTGATGATCTTTTTCTGGATTGCCTCCAGTCTAATTGTAAGAGAAAAAGCTTCTTGCCCCGCTAAACTAACAAACAACTCAGCCGATATACTACAAGAGCTAATTACAAAAGAGACGGACAACCGACCCAAGAGGACCAACAACAAGAACATGATTCTTCCGCCCAGCATCTACTCAAAGTCCAAGCACATCACATCAAAAAAGCATTTTCTTTGACAGCTCCAGCACTTTGGAACACATTACCAGAAGAACTATGATCTATAAAGGACATTAAGGATTTCAGGAAAAACTTAAAAGCACATTTATACAAAGAATACCTTGGAGATATCACCTAGCCGTACCATCATGACAAACAACAACAGTAAATATCACCCACTTAATGATACAACACCTGAAAGATGAACACTCCACACTGTACATACAGACTGTATATAAGTTATGGTACAAGTTAAGGGTACCAGCATGCTATGGAAGCCTCATAGCATTAACGATTGATTTGTTTATTGTTAGCATCTAATACTGTTCTGTGTAAAAGAAGTCGTTATACTGTTCCCTGTACAAAAACTGAGTTGTAATGCAAACTGCCTTGATTTAAGGATGAAGTGGTATATAAAACCTGTTAAATAAAGAAAGAAAGAAAAGTAAGGGTAAGAAGTACAGTCTTGTTTATTGCAAAAGAAGCATGAAGAAACTCTGCTTCTTTCCTTATCAGCACGTTGCAGAACTTGCAACCCAAGGAAAAGCCGTGTTCCGCCTTCCTTATATGGACGACAGATGCTTCCTGCATTGTGCCATTGGTATTCTATAGAATGTACAGTACTCTGTTCTTTTGCACCAAAGGACTGCCAGACCGTGGGGGAACCTGTATTTAATTATTGTATTTGGCTTGAGCACATAACTTTTCAGTTGTTGTTCGAGGGGAGTTACATTCCAATAGAACTCGTATCTCCCTGTTCCCAAAGAGCTTGCTATCTAATTTTGCACCCGAGACAATGTTATGAAGAGGTTTATAAGAATGTGTGTATGCTGGGACTGTACATCCCTACAGCTGAAGGAGGAATGGGCCTCATAGAAATTGATTGAACTGTACATGTGGAGCATGATTCCATAACGTGCACGTCTAGTCCGCGAACATGTCTAAATCAAAAACGGGCCCCCTTTGAACCTAATTCCGCATCCACAGGTCCAGAGGGGCCCGTGGGTCCGGAATCAGGGAGATAGATGCGTTCAGAACAGCATGAGCGCTGGCCCATGCCTCAGTCGCAGGTAAATGTTTTGGGTGTCCCCGCACCCACCATAATCGGAAATGTTACATGTTTTGGATCCTGTCCGTCCCCGCGATGTACCCGCAGACACCACACCCCTCGGGAAAAACACACATCTCCTAAGCTGCTCATCACAGACAGTAGTTTCCTGATGCACACTAGACATAAATATCAATGAGAAATGACAGCTGCTGCAACCTAGACCATATACCAGTCCCCCTCATGCCATGAATAGTGCGAGGTAACCCCAGTGCACCCCAATATAGTATCTGTTGAGAGGGACTTGAAATGGGACCTTTGGAAAATGGCTTAGAATTCACTAGCAGCCTGGAGAGATATGTGTACCCCAAACCAAGGCCATGTTTAGCAGAACGGGACAGAATGTTTTTGTTTCGTCTAATTCAGCTAAGCAATAATGTCTCTGTTTACTTTGTCCCATAGCAAGACTTGTAACAAAAGTGGTGCCGACAACACAGTTTGTCTCTCAATAAAGGAGGTGCTCTGGCCTAGCCAGGTTGAAGGGGATTTACAGGAACTGCTCAAGTTTGCAAGGCTGCGGACTCCCTTCCTTTAAGCCTTAAGAGTACGGTGTTTTTAACATAATTCTGTGTGTGTAAATTATTTTATTACTTACTATTCCACTTTCTCGCCCATTGATTTTAGTGAAGGGATTGAAACCCAAGAGCCCAAGTTCTGTTTCTGGTGAGGGGTGAAGCAGGGTACATTCAGTATATAAGAATGTAAATGTGAACATGTATTGTCAGGACATACCTTGCATCAAATGGTACGTGGCATTAGGAACTGGCCCCAGTGATTCTTGCCCTGGTAATCTCTACAAACACGCCTTAACTCCTTAAATGGGGAAATAGAACGTAGCCTGCCCTTTGCTGCCTGGGGAGTTTAGACATGCTGCCTTGCAGTGATCGCCGATCAAGCCTGTCCCCTTATTACCGCAGATATCCATGATTGCTCAGGGCAGTCTACCTGGCCTGCGTTGGTGTCTGTCAAACAGCGGCAACCCTCCCGCCAAAACCAAAGCAGCTCAGCTATGTGTGGCTAAGCTGCTACTGTTCTGGCGGAAAGGTACACCGGTTTTGGCGGAAGGATTGCCGCTGTTTGATAGACACCACTGCAGGCCCGATAGTCTGCCCTGATTGATCGCTGATGCCGGCTGTGATTGAGAGACAGGCTTGATCGGCGATCGCTGCAGGGCAGTAAAGAGAAGGCGAGTTAACTTGGCTTCCCCATTTAATAAATAGCAAAGGGAGGATGAGTTAACTCATCTTCAGAGGTTAAACTGCTAGGGATGGACCCTCACCAAGTGCACACAACCCTGAACTAACCTTGCAGTTCTCCAAAGGATGCATAATATTGCTGAGCAACAAATGTATGCCCTGTTCATGCCTATGGCCTATAAGTGCACTCATTCTGCTGCTCCGCACTACCATTTGTCACTTATCTCTCCCTATACCCCTCCTCGGGAACTCCGCTCTTCAGTCCGCTTGCTTCTATCTGTGCCCTTCTCTTCCATTGCCAAATTCAGATGTCGCTCCTTTCACCTTGCTGCTCCTTATGCCTGCAACAAACTACCTGAGTCTATACATCAGGCTTCGTCTCTGGCCCCCTCATATCCAGGCTGAGCGCTCACCCATTGTTGCTGCTAATGGATCTGATCCGCCTAAGCTCCCTTGTGTTTCCTGACCATTCCCCCTGGATATATCCTGTCCACAATGGCTGTGTTGCCTGTCTGTGCAGGGCTGTGTACGCCTTGTAAGCTCTACAAATGATCAGTAGTAGTAGTAGTAGTAGTAGTAGTAGGGCCTTCTGACAATGGCATCTGAGGCCCACCTATCTGGGTACTGGCATTTTTCACAGCAGCTACACCTGTCCCATCGTGGCATATGTCGGTCTGTATACATCCGCTGTGGAGCAACCCGGTCTTTCTTCCCACAATCAGCTGTGTGGGCATGGGAGGGGAGATCCCTGTGCCATCACACCAAGTAGCCAGACTCCAGACATATCACCTCTCTCGCAGCTCTCATTGATCCTGGCCTGGGTAGGGATGTAGCCGCATGGGATTATCCGGGGAATGTTGGCCCTACATCAGCCGTGTCTCCCAGTGCCCGACACAGTGGATGTATGGCTGCCCTGTCACACTGCCAACAATATCTGATCTTATTAGAGTATCTAATATAAAATAATCTAGAAGACATCTGAATAGGTTCTCTATGGTCAAATGTCAAAACATATCCCTGTCAGTAATAAGGGACCCTCAGAATAAGGGCATTCTGCAGTGCAAACAGCACTAATACATGCTCAACAGCAACACCACTGGTCCCACAAAATGTGCATTAAGGGTATGCATTCATGCTGTTTTCACTGTTGAGTGCCCTTATTCTGAGGGTCCCTTATTATTGATAGGGATATGTTTTGACATGTAGCTATAGTGAACCCTCTCTGAGTCTGACTGCACAATCACACTGGCACCTGGTGACACTGCAGTCATCCGTACAGTCCAGATACTGGCCAGGCTTTCATGTCCCCCCTGAATTGCAGATGAGCAAAGCAGATCCCCCGTGCACCCCTCAAACCACACACACACACACACACACACACACACACACACACACACACACACACACTCACAATCTCTCTCAGTTTCTGTCACAAAAACATGATTCTGCCAAAAAGATGCCTTGAATCTATACATAACAGCTATGACATGACATAATAACATGGGGTAGCAGGACTACAAATATGATCTCCGCTTCTCACACAAAAAAAGAATCCTTTCCCATACTATCCCTACATCAGCAATCCCATTTTTCAGAACATGGGAACTGTTAGGGTTCCATAGATTGGCTCTTTTAGCACAAATAGCACATTAGTGCATAGCCTGACTAAACACTATTGCTCTTCTTAATATTTCTATAAGGGTGTTTATTAACATGCCTAGACCTTACAACATTCCCTCACCTCTGCTCTCTGTACCTTGCTCTCTGTACCTCTACATCTTGTGTACGTCCAGACTGCAGTCACACCAACTCAAAATAGACTTGTTACAACATTATTCAATATGGGACGCATTGCAGAGAAGAGCAGATTTTTTTTCTAAGTCCTGCCCTTATTCCATGTTTCAGCAGGAATAATTGGACGTTTCCGAGAAACACTTAATAAGTACATGAGCATTTCTTGAATACAGCTTTCTGCATCTCGGCCGCTGACCTTGCCCTCGTTCAGACCCTTCTGAGCACGTTCTGAGATCCCCGTGCTAGCGCCGTGGACATGTATGTCAGCAGTGAGAGCATATGTATTCATTCCTTTTGCTATGAAACCCATAAATAAGATTTGGTTCAACAAATTAACCTCAGAAGTCACATAATTAGTTGATTAGGGTCCACCTGTGTGCAATCCGTGTCACATGATCTGTCACATGATGCCGATCAAAACCTCATATATCCCCTTCTTTAGAGCTCAATACATTTGAGAATTTATTGTAAATAGTTGTGAATATCTGTTACTTATTTTAACCCGTTATCCAAGTTTCATTCCCTGTTACCTGTAAACTTGACATATGTTGTATGCTTAAGTACAAAGTTGTTAAAATGTAAACCGCGCTGATGATGAATAGTGCGGTATATAAAAGCTGTTAAATAAATAAATGTATAAATAAAGCTGTTCTGAAAAGCCCCTGACTCTGCAACACCACTAAGCAAGCAACACGAAGACCAAAGAACACTCCAAACAGATCAGAGACAAAGTTGTGGAGACATATAGATCAGGGTTGAGTTATAAAAAAATATCCCAAATTCTGACTATCCAATGGAGAACCATTAAATCCATTATAACAAAATAGAAAGAATATCGCACCACTACAGACTTGACACCAAAACTCACAGACCGGGCAAGGAGGGCACTAATCAGAGATGCTACAAAGACACCAAGGATAACACTGAAGGAGATGCAAAGATCCACAGCGGAGATGGGAGTATCTGTCCATAGGACCACTTTAAGCCGTACACTCCACAGAGTGGGAGCTTTATGGAAGAGTGGCCAGAAAAAAGTCATTGCTTAAAGAAAGCAATAAGAAAACACATTTGGAGTTTGCAGAACAGCATGTGGCGGACCCCCAAACACATGGAAGAAGGTTCTCAGGTCAGATGAGACGAAAATTGAAATTTTTGGCCATCACAAGAAACGTGATGTGTGGCGCAAATCCAACACTTCCCATCACCCTGAGATCACCATTCCCACATTGAAATATGGTGGTGGCAGCATCGTGCTGTGGGGATGTTTTTCATTGGCAGGGTCAGGAAAACTGGTCAGGATTGAAGGAATGGGGGTTCTGGTGATGTCAGCACCGAGATGGCTGCCTAAAGACCGAGCTCCGGCGGGGATAGAGATATAAGTACCCCAAAGTCGGAAAAACTCATAAATAAGGGCCCTACCCGAACCGGAGAGAAAGAGGAGTGTGGTGGGCAAGACACTAGGGCTCCAATGGCAGGAAAGAAACCAGGTGTGGATTTGAAGGCATTCACTTTTAAGGGGCCAGCAGCGACAAAAAAACATGTGGGCAAGATGGCGGCGAGTAGTGGCGACTCGGGAGGAGCAGGAGATGGTGTCGCCGCAAAAGGGACCTCCAGCGAAATACAAAACCTCCGGGAGGATTTAAAAGGCTGGTTCGAGACGACGCAGCAGGAGATAGGGGCCTTAAAAGCAAAGGTGCAAAGCTGGTTCCGGGACTTAAAAGGAGACATGATCACATTGGGTACACACCTGAAAGAGTTGGAGAATCGTGTGGAGGAACAGGAGGAGCAGCATGCAGCCTGCGAGCAGCAAGTGAACTCCATAGGTGAGGCACAAGGGGATCTCTGACAGAAGTTGGAGGACCTGGAGAACCGGTCACGCCGTTCTAATATTAGGATTAGAGGCCTCCCGGAAGAGGAGGGGACAGTCAATTACCTCTCCCTGGTTGAAGAATTTTGTGGTGCGGTTTTAAAGGCAGTGGATATGGAGGTGGAGGGAGTTTGCCTCACGGTGGATAGAGCTCATAGATCGCTTGACCCGAGGAGGGATAATAGAGCCCGGGACATAATATGCTGCCTGCATGAATACAGAACTAAAGGACTAGTATCCAAGGCGGCCAGGAAGCTGGGAAAACTTCAGTGGCATGGAGCTGAAGTAGAGGTGTTTGCGGATATCTCAAGTATTACAATGAGGATTGAAGTAATGATGGATGGCACTAAATAAAGGGCAATTCTTGAGGAAAACTTGTTTCAGTCTGCCAGAGATTTGCGACTGGGACGAAAGTTCACCTTCCAGCAGGACAATGACTCTAAACATACTGCTAAAACTGGTTTAAAGGGAAACATTTAAATATTAATGGCTCAGTCACAGCCCAGTCACAATCCAATTGAGAATCTGTGGCATGACTTGAAGATTGCTGTACACCAAGGCAACCCATCTAACTTGAAGGAGTTGGAACAGTTTTGCCTTGAGGAATGGGTGAAAATCCCAGTAACTAGATGTGCTAAGCTAATAGAGACATACCCCAAGAGACTTGCAGCTGTAATTGCAGCAAAAGGTGGCTCTACAACATATTGACTTTGGAGGGTGAATACATATGCACACTCCTGCTTTAAGGGTTTTTTTTTTGTCTTAATTATTGTGTCACAACAAAGTATATTTTGCACCTTCAAAGTCGTAGGTATGTTGTGTATATCACATGGTGCTAACCCCCAAACCTCCATTTTAATTCCAGGATGTAATGCGACAAAACAGGACAAACACAGAGGGGATGAATACGTTTGCAATGCACTGTACATATCAAAGCAATTGATGTGGTCATCACGAGATATTTTCTAACGTGCTCACATAAACAAAACCGCAGCCAAAGCATACCAGCGATTAAAGGTCATCCGGAGACTCAAACCAATCCTCAGTCAAGACCACTTCCAAACCGTATGTGAGGCGGTCATCACACCCGTACTGGACTACGGAAACTCCCTCTATCAAGGCCTATCTAAACGGGCTACTCACCCACTCCGGCTCGTGCAAAACACTGCAGCTCGCATTATAACCAGCACTGCCAAGAACGATCACATTACACCTGTACTGCAACAACTGCTCTGGCTCCTAATACACATGCGAGCAAGATTCAAAACCACCACAGACCAGACGATCCGGCAACAGCAACAACACACCAGCTGGATACCATAAGACAAAGCAAGTTACTTCCAGTAGAGCCATATCCCTCTTAGCGCCGGCCCTTTGGAACAACCTCCCCGACGAACTGAGGGCGATGAATGACCTCAAGGACTTTCGCAAATCCCTTAAGACCTTCCTATTCAGAGAATACTATAACTAATCAAAGGACCCCACCAACCGAGCCTGAATGTTAGCCCCCGTTTTAACCTTTTATGTAAATAGTGTCACCCCACTAAATGTAACCCCAACGTGTGTAGCCCACCACTTTGATTGAAGGAAAAGGTGGTATACAAATATGGATAAATAAATAAAACATGTGCTAGACAACAGGAATTCTGCAGTTTTTACTTCTCCTATTCTGAATTTCTGCATTTCCAAGTGCTCACCTTTGTGTTGACTCCCCTTTGTAAGCTCTTGGCAATCTTTGCCTGTGAGACACTTGCAGAGCTGGAACTATCATTGCTGTCGTTGATAAGCTATTAACCTGTGCTTGCTATTACCTGCAGCACTTTGCCCAAGGTTCCCCTTTTTCTCACTGAGGCTGTGTACTGATGCTGTAGCACCAATGAAAACAGTAAGAAGAGGCAGATGTCATCCAAACAACAAAGACTGTGGAAAGGACTGAACGAGCTGTCCATTCTGCATGAGTGCTGTTTGCACACGGCCCTGTGCCTTGGAGGTGCCTGCACTACCAACATGCATGTTATCTCCCAGCAGTGGCAGATTCAGAGGGAGACACTCAGCCCCCATCTCACCTATGTACAGCTGCCAAGGTGTTTTAAATTCTTTTTTAATCCCTCAGGTGGATGTGTTCAACTATAGGCCGTTGTCATGGCAGAGGTTTCACGGCATATGATGCTTCATGATAGTCAGTGCACCTGCAGACCACAGGAAGACGCTGCAGCTGTATGCCAGTACAAAGTTGCTCTTCACCTCAGCAGCTGTACACAGATGAGCTGTAGCCTGGCAGGGTTCCTTTCAAGCCAAGCTGACAGACCCAGACATCCTCAGGAAGAGAGAGTGGGGGTGGGGGTAGAATAGGACCTGAGATGGTCAGTTGGAAGGTGATGGCAGGGTGGAAGTGTTAGATGATCTTAGGTATGTTGATGGACTAAGGCTCCTGTTTTGTAGCCAGACCAAAAGAGTAGGATCTCACAGTGCTCCAAACACGCTCATATACTTAGGAAGAAATGGGATCTTTATTATACCCAAACATTTACAATCTTAGACCAAAAGGCAAATGCAGCACTATACTGTATTCTCATCAATCCAGTTTGCCTGAGACAGAGAGCAGAAGACAAAGACAACAGAGGCTGAGTTACAAATCAGACTCTATATGAATTATTTATGTTCACCCTCCACCACCCAAAGGCAAGTGCTATTCTTACATAAATTAATGTAGCCTGTCACTTAGCTGCAGTGGCGGACTTCTTACTGTAATAGGATCTTATTGGTAGATTCATCTCTTTCCAGTACAAGCACTTTTAAACTTCAGATGTCCAAACATTATGGCGGTTTTTGGTGTCACTTGAATACCAGCTAGTCTTTACTTTGCTTCTAACCCCCTTTTCCCTCACCCTGTCTAGTAAGTTGTGGGCATAAGTCCTGTTTTTGCTGTTCTCGTCCCTGACCCAATGCCATGATTTCTGGGCAAGTCTTCGCAAGCAGTCTGTGCTTTCTGAAATGTGCACTGCAACAAAATAATGGCCATCATAAACTTAGGCTCTTTCAATAGTTCTGCTTGGAGTCACTCTGTTAGTACAGGCCACAGGACTGTTTTAGGACATGATATCAGGTGGCCTTTAAACCACTTCATCCCAACAGTGGCAGATGCTGGGTGGGGCTGCAACCTGAGGTGAGGCGATGTTCAGGGAGGGCTGGAACATGATGGGACATGGGTCATCACCATGCAGAGGGCAAACAGAATCTGTGAGTGTGAAAGGCAGGGGCAGAGGGTAAATGAGATGACAGGCATGTATATCATGACATTGTATGTACTGTCATGCAGCAGGGGCTGATGAAAGCAAAAATGCAGGAGAAGAAGCTGTTTTTCATGAAGAAAAAGATGTGCACAAGATGCAATATCCGCACAGAACAGCTAGAGGGAGCAGGCGTGCACTCACAGAGCCTGAGTGGACACACTTAGCTAATCGAGAGCACCTGACAGTCAGCCCGGAAAGTTCAAATACAGGAGAGCTTTATAAACGGAAGACTGGAGACTGGAGGGGGCAGAGCAGTGCTTGCAGGACTGGAGACTGGAAAGGGCAGAGCAGTGCTTGCAGGTGTGGAGCTGGAGGTAAAGCTGAAGGTTTACGAGAGAGAAGCACCACAAGCAAGGACCAAGCAGAAAGAAGCACTTGGGAAACTAGTGCTGGGCAAAGGAACAATCACCATTGGAGGCAAAGCAGAGTGAAAGACAGAAGCCTGCTTTTACCAGAGGAACCTGGGACCAACCCGAAAGGTAACAAAAGCCTTCAGAGAGGAGACTGGTACAGGGATTGTGTTCCTGAAGAACTGCTAGAAGGAGGAATTCCTAATTCTATATGCTGCTGGAAGCCAAGGTATGCTGACTCTGTTTCTATGAAGAAAACCTTACCTTATTAAAAGCCTTTTAAAAGTAATGCTAAACCTGTGAGAAAGGAAAGCAAAGCTGCCTCTCATAAGCCAAGTAGCCAACGCCAAAGGTAGGCCGTGCTCATTGGCAAACACTAGAGGAACTCTTTAAACATCCAGAGAACAGAACTAGGGACTGGCCAGAAATTATAGCCAGAGAAACTCCTGATACAGACAGAGATAATTCTGAGCCGATGCAAGTGGAACTTGTAGAGCCAAGCCTTTTGTCTCAGGAAGAGATGGACTGTTCTTTGTGTATTTCAAGCAGTGCAGAGTCACTGTTAAACCTGTGAATGATATATGTTATCTTCAGAATGTTATTCGTTTGCTAAATGGAAGAAGAGTGCTGAAACATTTGCTTTACTCTGGAAAGCTTAACTAAGCATTGTTACAACTGTGAAGCATAACAGTTTTTCCTTTATCCTGAGTTAATTTCGTTCCTGAAGTAAAGGACTTTTTCTTTAGGTTGTAACCCAACTGAATCTTATGCGTAAAGGGAAATAAATGCCTTGTTATCCCTCTACTCTGCATTCACATTTTTTCTTAGTTAGGAGCTGAACTGCTAAGACCAGGTTACACCTGGCTCTTAAAAGACACTCCTCTCATAATAAATTAATTTTGTGTCCCACCTACCCTTACGACCACTGGCCACCAGGGGGGTGCACGACAGTACACATATGTTACTGGTTGAACTGTCACATTTTCTTTATGCAGATGATGCAGGATATGGGTGTCGGGCCTGACCCCTGTGCGTTTTCCATGGTCCATGGTCACCTGCAGAGACATGGTACAATGAGGCCCATGCCTCCACTTGCTCTGTCACCTTTGGCATGTTGAAGAGTCGCTTCAGGTTTCTGGATAAAACCGATGGGGCCTTACAACACCAACCCATTATTGTTGCAAAGATAATTTTGGCCTGCTGCATCCTGCACAACATTGCTGTCAGACATAATATCCCAGTCGACATTAATCCGGATCTGGAGGAAGATCCGGTGTGCCGTCATGTTTGTGACCGTGGAAAAACACGTATGGGCACGGTAATCAGGCAATGTCTGATCAAGAGACGCTTCTCATGTACGTTCTGTGTATATCTGGAAATGCATATGTGTACAAATATGCTTACTATCCTATGTGTCTCGTGCCATGAACCGGCAATATCGGTGTCTGCTGTGTTTGTGACTGTACAGAATCTGGTTAGAGGCTATCACTCAGACTCTTATGGTGAGGTACCTGATTGGCCAAAGAAGCTCTCCATGTGGAACAATGTTGGGTGGCTCCAGACACATGAAAAGGTGGCAGTGATTTTGGACTTCTACATACTACAGAGAGGTATCAGAAGTATGTAATTTGATTCAGATACCTGCATACGTTCCATAGACATTACTTACTGATGCGATAAATCTGCTTGTTATCTCACATGCCATTTTGGTACTCCATATGTGCAGTCCTTGCACCTGATAGCAGAGATGGGACACCTATGATGTGTGACATCACATGCCTTCACAGTACAATGAGATGCTTCTGGGATTTGTTTCACCCTGTATGATGTTTGATGGTCCAGTAGGTTCACGGACTGATAACACAGGACTCAATATTTGCAAATGAAAAAACAATGTGTTACTTTCTTTGAAAACATAATGTCAGGGGCGGCCCAAGGGTGGTGCGGGGCAATGTGTGGAGACTCGGTGCGGGGCCTCATTTGCATAAATATTTGCATAATATTAACATGGAGTGGAGAAGTGGCCTAGTGGTTGGGGCAAGGTACTTCAGGCCAGAAGGTCGGGGGTTCAAATCCCACTAGAGGACAGCAACCTTGGGCCGGAAGGACTGGGGTTTCTAGTCCCACAGGTGCTCCTTGTGGTCTTGGGCAAGCCACTTAACCCTCCATAGCCCATGTTCCCTGTAAAATAGTTATCTCCAAGTTATAATGCCCTGTTCAATGTAATTTCAGTTTGTTCAATGTAAACCACACTGATGCAGAATAGCGTGGTATATAAGAGAATGTAAATAAATAAATAAAACATGCACAAACTTTTAGTAAACATGCCTCTTAATGAGTATATGGATAAAGAAAGACTAAAAGATTTCTACATCACTATAATCCAGTGCCAACCGCCAGGCACATTAGGAAGTACTACAAACACTGCCCATTTAGAACCCATAGCAAACCCACCGTATCATAACAGTACTATCAGGATTCATAAAGCACCAAACCCTACCTGTCAAAATACAACATTGCAAATATTAAACCAATACATCTCAGAGAATAGCAAAAACATCTCACACTGGGGAAAGAGGACAAGTGGCACTATCAAATATAAACTACATAAATAGAATACCTCAGCTCGGTTACACATGCAGAACAAAGACCATCAACAAACAAAGAACAAGGGATCACAATTTAGAAACAGGAAGACAATAATTAAACTGGGAACACCAAAAGCCAAACTTGGAATGTACAACAGTGCAGAAATAAAACTATAAATTAATTTCCAATTGTACTAAACAAAATGCAGACGTTAAAGACACACATTTCCCAGAGCTGACATATTCCAGTTAATAAATTCAAAATAAAAAAAGTATTTTCTACCTTTTATTGTTTGTACATTTTATTTTTCAGTTATAATTGCTTCAGTCACTTTCTTCTGGTTTCTTCTCGTCTTCTGCTATCTCTCCATTGTCTGTGTCCATTTGTCCTTGCTTCTCTCTTCTAGTTTTTTTCCATTCTCTCTCTACATCTGCTTTAACATACTGATCTTTCTCCTTTTGCTCTTTCCTCCATCTCTTTCTTTATTCCTTTTTCATCCACTCAAATTTTACACCTTCATCCTCAATCCCCACTTACTCTCACAATACCCGGCCAATCATAGATTTTTCTTTCCTCCCACACGAAATATTTTTTCCTCTCTCCATGTCATTCTCTCAGCCCCATCCCATTCTAATCCTCCCCCAACATCAGCTCCTAGTTCCAGCCCACCCAGCATCTGCTCTCTTCTAGTCCCCGCATCAGCCCATTTCCAGTCCTAGCCCCCAATCAGCCCATTTCCAATCCTATCCTAGCCCCTCCATCAGCCCATTTCCAGTCCTAGCTCCCCCACCCATTTCCAGTCCTAATCTAGCCCCGAATCAGTCCATTTCCAATCCAAGTCCACTATTAGCCCATTCCCAATCCTATCCTAGCCCCACCATCAGTCCATTTCCAGTCCTAGCTCCTCCATTCATTTCCAGTCCTATCCAAGCCCCCCCATCAGCCCATTTCCAACCCTAGCCCCCCATCAGCCCATTTCCAGTCCTATCCTAGCCCCACCATCAGCCCATTTCTAGCTCCCCCATCCATTTCCAGTCCTATCCAAGCCCCCATCAGTCCATTTCCAACCCTAGCCCTCCATCAGCCCATTTCCAGTCCTATACTAGCCCTCCCATGAGCCCATTTCCAGTCCTAGCTCTCCCATCCATGTCCAGTCCTATACTAGCCCTCCCATGAGCCCATTTCCAGTCCTAGCTCTCCCATCCATGTCCAGTCCTATCCAAGCCCCCCATCAGCCTATTTCCAACCCTAGCCCTCCATGAGCCCATTTCCAGTCCTTTCCTAGACCCACCATCATCCATTTCCAATCCTAGCCCCCCCCATGTCCAGTCTTATCCTAGCCCCTCCATCAGCCCATTTCCAGTCCTAGCTCCCCCCCAGTCATCCCATTTCCAGTCCAAGTCTCCCCTCCCCATCAGCTATTTCCAGTTCAAGCCCTCCTCCACTCAGCCCATTTCCAGTCCTAGTCCCCCCCCTACAGCCCATTTCCATTCCAAGCCCCCTCCCTATCAGTTATTTCCAGTTCAAGCCCCCTCTCCACTCAGCCCATTTCCAGTCCTAGCTCCCCCCCTACAGCCCACTTCCAGTCCAACCCCCACCTCTCCCCTCCCAGCTCTAACAGCTGCCAAAGTAAAGCACGTCTTTTTCCTTCACTTCAGCAGCTGTACAGAAGTTTAGAACACTGCCACACTGAGGTCAAAGGGGACTTCCTGTTTCCTAGCGCTAAGTATGGCAGCATTCTAAACTTCAGTACAGCTGCTGAAGTGAAGGAAAAAGACGTGCTTCTCTTTGGCAGCTGTTAGGAGTGAGCCAAGGCCTCTCCAGCTCCCTCTAAAGCCGCCCTGCCTGCCATTCAATGCGGGATGTTGTTGGCATGGGGCCCTGTGCGAACAACATTCTTGTACGGGCCGGCCCTGCATAATGTACCATATATATTTCATAAATATACTTTGATGGTATGAGTTGAGGCATAATGTGGCCATGTTATCTGCACATGTGGTGACTTTCCTGTGGTGCTGAAACACAATACCATTTAATGTTTCTTTTCAGATGTACAGTCTCCATAGAAAGGCACAGGACATGCAAATGGAAATGTCAGCTTACATACAAGATGGTGATGCCAGAGATGGGGAGGCAAATAGTCATGATGCATATGTTGAAGCACATGCCAATGAAGGATGTTGATATCCCAGTGGTGGAGCAGGGCATCCAGAAGGGCCACACTGATCTGGCAATACAGTCCAACAGAGGAGTGGCGAGGCTCCTTGGCACTCCCTAGCTCTCACAGTAACTTACTATAGATTCTGCCATCACTATCACCAAACCACTGGCCTCTATGCAGACACCCATGGCTGCGTGAAAGGATAGAAATAGGTGTTGTCCTCCACACACCAGTACAAACTGGGAGTCAGAGACTATTGCCAGTGGACATTGCGGCTGCAACAGCACTGACAACCGCAGTCAAGCAATCCTCACAGTCAAGTATTACCATGTCCGTTCCACGGCTGTATCACTGAGGGCAAACAATTTTGCACAAAACAGCATCACATTGGATGTGTAGCAGCCAAGGCACATTGTGTATAGGGTGTGTGATTTCCTTGACACCCTTGATGTGGCCAATTTGTCAAGGACAGGCTGTCACACATCCCCATTAGGTTCACCACAACAACCTGCATCATCTATTTACCCATATCCAGGAGTGATCCTCTGCATACAGGGTGACACTGTGTCATTTGTGGATTTACAGTGTGTACATGTGTGTGCATGAATATGTTCTGACACAGTGACCTCACATTCTGCGCACTTTTTGAAGATTACTATACCATAAATTATATGTTTGGCCACAAACTATGTTGACCTATTTTTTTTTTAACTTTGTTTATTAAATCACCAGTGCAACACATTACAACATCCCAACCTATAACACTCCGTCAGGCGTGGTTAACTCTGATCCACCACCTGATCACAACGCATTGGACACTCATGGTATACAACATTATATCACTCCCTTTCCACCTCCCCCTCGTAACCTCCCCTTCCCACCCCTCCCCCCCCATAGCCTCATCTTCCCCCTGAGCAGAGGGGGGGGGGGACTTGGTTAGTGTCCACCCTCCACCCCATCTACCAGACTCCCCACCTACCCCAGGTCTCATTCCAACTCGCTTGCAATACTTCATTACGAGAATGAGGTCCCAATGTCTGAATATATGGTTCCCAGACCAAAAGAAAGATGGGCCACTTTTTTATGTTCCCTCTAGCACCTGCCCTCTCCAGGAGCATCAGTTGGTGGAAACTGTTACGCCATTCCCAAAAGGTAGGAGGGGACTGCTCTCTCCATCTGTGTAAAATTGGACCCTTCCCCACCAGACAGGCCTTCCGCACCAGCAAACGTTCCCATTTCCCCTTGGGGTGGAGTGGTCCAAGTTGATCCAACACAACTAGAGCCCCCGTCCAATTGATTGGCTGCTGTATCAATCTGCTCATATAGTTACTAATCCGCATCCAGTATGCCCTAACTCGCTGGCATCCCCACCACATATGACCCAGATCTGCTAACGGAGCAAGGCACTTCGGACATCCACCTTCCAACATAAGGTGGCTTCGTAAAGCCCTCCTCGGGGAGAAGTGAGCTTGGATGACACATTTAAACTGCACTTCTTGCCATCTAGCCCCTTCTACAAACTAGCAATTCGCCTCAGGGTGTCCTGAACAAACCCCGGGGCCACCTCCAAGCCCAACTCTCATGCCCACGAGGCCTCCTCCAACGAATACTCTGGGGTGGCCCTATATTTGTCCATCCTTCGCTTCAACTCTGAAATTTTTGGTGGAGATCCCTCCCCCAGAGCAAAAAACTCCAGGATCGTTGCCGATCTCTCTACCGCCAGACCCCCTGTGACAAGGACGCCACGTAGTGAGAGAGCTGGGCATGCGCAAAACTCTGGTGGCTGCTCACACCATATTCCTTTCTAATAGCCTCAAAGGCTTTGCATCTCCCTTCCACGTCCACCACGTGCCAAAGTTTACTGATCCCAAGTTCCTGCCATTTTCGAAACGCCACCGTGTCTGACCCCAGGGGGAATCGAGGATCGCCCTGCAAAGGCAACCAGCTAGACACCGCGGGGGATCTGTGCCAGAAACGATTCAACTGCCTCCACACACATCTTACTGGAGTCAGCAGGACACTCCCCGTCAATTGCGAGGGGAGCGCAGATCCCTCTGAGTGTACCACCGCCAGCAAAGTATGAGGAGCTACAAATGCCTCCTCCAATGATCTGGGTGTATAGTACTCCATATCCCCCAACCAGTCCCCTAGATGCCTCGCTTGACAAGCCAAGGCATATGACCACAAATCCGGGACCCCTATCCCTCCTCTACTCCACCCCCCTCGCAAACGATGCAACGGGATACGGGCTCTGGCTCCTTTCCAGAGATACCGTCGAATCTCGTGCTCTAAACGGGCAAGGTCTTTTTTCAATAACCAGACCGGGAGAGTTTGCATCCAATAGAGCACCCGGGGTAAAACTACTATTCCCAACGCCGCCACTCTACCTAATAGGGACAGAGACAGGGGGTCCCATGCTCGCAGCTGCGTACAAAGTCCGCGAAATACCCACTCAAAGTTCCGTTTATACAACTCCTTGAGATCCCGGGGCAAGAGGATACCCAGATTTCTGAAAAAATCATCCGCCCATTTCAGTGGGAAGGTAGTCCCCCACCTCTGCCTGAGCATTCCCGACATGTCCAGCGCCTCTGATTTATCCATATTAATACATAGTCCGGCAAACGTCCAAAGCAGGCAAACTCTTCCAATAAACAAGGCAAAGACTGTTGCAGAGATAACAAGTGCACCAACATATCATCTGCAAAGTCTGCCATCTTGAAATCACACCCCCCAATCCGCACTCCCCGGATCTCTTCGGACGCCTCTATCTGTCGTACCAGCGGATCCAATGTCAGTACAAACAACAGAGGTGAGAGGGGGCAGTCCTGCCGTGTGCCACGCTCTAAGGAAAACTTCTCTGACACCACCCCATTGCACATCACCCCCGCTGTAGGGCTCGAATACAGAACCTCGACCACTTTACAAAAGGAGGGCCCAAGACCATATCGTGGCAACAGGCCTTTCATGTACTGCTAGTTCACCTGATCAAAAGCTTTCTCCGTGTCAAAACTGATCAGCAATGACTGCAACCCTCTATCACGTACCCACTCCAGCGACGCCACAATTTTCCTTACATTCCGAACCGCATAGCGTCCCTTAACAAAGCCCACCTGGGACTCATGCACCAGATCTCCTATCACTGACGCCAATCGATCCGCTAAGATCTTTGATATCACTTTCATATCAGAGTTCAGCAATGAGATTGGTCTGTAGGAGGCCGCTTGAGTATGATCCTTTCCTGGCTTAGGTATTAACACAATATGTGCATGTTTCTCTCCCCATGTAAACTGCCCCTTTTCCACTCGCTGTTGGAACATCGCCACCAGGGGTGGAGTCACCAAGGGCTCCAGCACCTTATACCATTCTGCTCCATACCCGTCCGGACCCGGCGTCTTAGAACACCTGGCTCTTTGAATAACATTTTGCACCTCCTGTGCTGTAATTGGCTCTTCTAGCTGGGCCCGCTGTTCAACCCCCAACTGAGGGAGCTGTATGTTCCTCAGATAGTCCTCCAGCTGAGTCCAGGATCCCTCAACCTCCGTATATAGTTGTTGATAAAAGGATCGGAACATCTGCACAATCTGGGGATTCTCCTCATGCAGTTTACCTTGTGCATCCCGCAAGGCCGCCACCAATTTACTGCCCCTGCTGCCTTGCAGGCATCAAGCCAGGAGCCTCCCCGGTTTATCTCCAAAGCGATATAGCTGGCAGCGATAGTACATGGTAGATTTTTTAGCTCGCCTATGTAGTAGCTCATTCAGGGCCACTTGCGCTTCCCAGAGCCTCTTTCTGTTCACCGCATTGAGGCAATTCGCCCATGTCCGGCGCTCTTGGACCGTACGTCTCTCCATCTGAACAATCTGCTCCAACAACAGCCTCCTCTTCCGTGCCGCATAGCCTATAATATCACCTCTTAGAACCACTTTGGCCGTCTCCCAAAACAACTCCGGGTCCTCCTGATGTCACTCATTGTGTACCACAAACTCCTGCCACCGCTGTTTAATAAACACATGGAAATCAGTATCCCGGTAAAGATCCAACGGAAACTTCCACACTCCAGTCCTCGCACCCGCGTCATACCATTCCAACTCCACCCAGATCATCGCATGATCCGAAATTTCCAGAGGTCCACTTCGTGCATCAGTCGTTCCAGCAAAGAGCCCTTGTGAAAGCAATATGTAATCAATATGCGCACTAGTGCAGTGTGCCCTAGACTGATGGGTAAAGTCCTTTTCCGATGGATGTAGCAGGCGCCAAGGGTCCACGACACCCAACTGTTTCTGAAGGCCCAGCAATACTCTAGCCGTTGGAACCCGCGCCCGATCTCCTCCTCCCCGCGATGTGTCAAGGTCAACGTCCAACACTCCATTAAAGTCCCCTCATAAGATCAAAGGGACCTCCGGCAACTGTTCTACCCGAGAGGCCAATCGCGCATACATCTCCCGATCCAAGGTGTTAGGACTGTACAAATTACCCAACACGATTGGCTTCCCTTCCAACAGACCATGCAACAAAATAAACCTGCCCTCCGGGTCAGTGCACACTTGTATCATTGCAAATCTCACTCGCTTATGGATCAAAATGACCACGCCACCTTTTTTCCTCTTGGCCGGGGTCCCCCACCCAATCTCTGTACAGCTTAACATGTTCTTCTGCCGTCTGGTGGGTTTCCTGCAGCATCGCAATGTCACACTTCTGCCTCGCTAACGCTTGCAATACTTTATATCTCTTTATAGGGCTACCTACCCCACAGAGATTCCAGGATATAATCTTCAGGGTGGCTTATCCCCGTTATTCTCATATCTTAACATTCTCAGCCCAAGGAGGCCCCCCCAGCCTGAGACCCCCCCCCCACTGTCCCCCCTACCGCCCTCTGCTCTGCTCATTCAACCCCTGAGGCTACGAACCCCCCTCCCCTCTATTCTTCCCTTAATTCCCGTACTACCCCTCCCCTCCTCTAACCCCTCTTCCCCCTCTTAACCCCTCCTCAACCCCTGTCTTCGTTCTCCACTATTCCAATCCCTCCTCTCCTACCTAGTCACGCTTGATGTGAACAGATCCCCCTCCCCCACCACTGCTTGACCCTCCCCACATCTCCCCTCACTCTACTTATCCCTTCACTCCCCTACCTCCTCCCTCGATACCATCCCCCCCAATCACCCCACCTTCTCAACTAACCAGTATCCTGGCCAAATCCCATGCAACCCCCCACCCCACAGAGAACAAACATACAGCAATACAAACAAACTCCACACAAAGAAAACAATAAACAGGCTATTATACAAGAAAATGGGGATGAGCAGGCACCTTTATCCTCCCCCTTCAGGCCTCCGACCTCCACACCTCTCAGAGGTGAGTCCTGTCATCCGCATTCCCTTAAGATAGTGTCCCCCGGCGAGGTCATAACACCGGTCTCGGCTTCGGACACCCAATCATAACCCTGGTACAACGCCCAAGAATGGCTCCTCCATTAAAGGATTAATCTCTCACTTGGTATATCGCTCACAACATCCCGGTCTGCTCCTCAGTCTTCAGGCTCTCCACATATTTGGTTGCCTCCCCTGCCGATTCAAATACCCGGTGTACACCATTCCGGGCAACATGCAATCTGGCCGGGTATTGCACCGTAAACCGGATGTTGGCCTCTATTAGTGCTTGACAGATGGGCGCGTATGCTCTCCGGCGTTGGCTCAGGGCCACCGAGTAGTCCTGCGCAACTCTTATTTTCATATTGTGTTGCTCAATAGTACCTTGTTTTCGCGCCGCTCTCAGGATAATTTCCTTTTGTGGGAACTGCAAAAATTTAACCAAGACCACCCTGGGCCTGTGGTCCTTTGCATTCTTCGGTCCCACTCTATGGGCCCTCTCAATCATAATCTTGCCACTCTCTCCCTCTCCCTCCAGCAATGAGGCAGACAGAGTTTCCACAAACAGCTTCAAGTCTCTATCCTGAACAGATTCCAATATGCCCAAAAACCGCAAATTGTTCCTTCTGGAGCGATTTTCAAGGTCTTCTAATTTTGCCTCCTATACCTTTAACGCGGCCTGCACACACCCCAGCTCCCGGGCTAGATTCTCCACTGCTTCTTCAGTGTGCCCGATGCGTGCCTCTGTCTCCTGCACGCGATTACCTAGGGCGCCCAGAGAGCTTTGCATCGCATCCATCTTGTTGTGCAGCGCTTCAAACTGCGATGATAGTGCCGCTGCTACTGCCATGGATATTTCCTCAATTGATGACGGGGGATCCATGGAGGAACATGCAGGGGGTGAGTCCGCCATCTTCTGTTGCCCCGCGGTCCGGTCTTTCTCCCTTCTGCTCCATTTCGCCACCACTGCCATTCTCTCTTCAGCAGGTCACTTCTCTGCCTTGTGCCCACACTCGGGTAGTATTTTTAATGCTTTGCCGCACTTAGAAACAGCTCAATTTCACCAGCACGGGGGAGGGGGGGGGGATCTGGAGCTCAGGCAATCAGCGTTCACCCCAGCTCACCACATCACGTGACTCTCATGTTGACCTATTTTTGTAAAATAAATATCTTGTCTTTGGATTTTTGCAGCATATGGAGTCACATATGTGCTTCATCCTGTGCATCTCATGACAATGTGTCACACACTTGGCAAAGGCCATTTAATGCTGTGCTTATCAGGATCCTCAGCCGTTGCTTAGAGTGTGCATTCCATATACAATGTATTAGCTGTAAGTAGCAGGGAAGTAGGACCATTCTAGGATATCCCAATGCTGTTTTATTGAGCTGAGTTTGCACTTGTGATAGACAGGTTTTCTACTCCACCGACACATGTACGTCTCATAACTACCGTCATCTTAACATTATAGATCATGAGCCAGATTTGCAAAGACATTTACATAGGTAAATATCCTAGTTAACTGTGTAAATGGCTTCTTGGTGACTTTGGGAAGGTGCCTACTCTCAAGTGTTGGCTTTGGGAAATGGCACATATTTCCCTAACATGGCCATATGCTACGTGGTTGGCATCAGGGTGTGTTAGGGGCATTCTGTGGTAGGGCAGGTGCAGAAAAAGATGTTTGGCAGGTAGCAACATTTTTCATTGCAACACACGGGTGCAGGGTCTGCATTACATAATGTAGCCATGCCCCTTTTAATACTCAGATGTATTTCAAGGATGCTCATTACACTCTGACAAACTGCCCCTAATGTGATCCCAGCTGATGCACGGGCCACGCAGTGGACACACTTGGGAGATTGGACCCTAACTGGGGAACGTGGTCTTGCCCTGCATCGCATATATAGTGCACATGCAGCCGCATCCTACAGGAGCGATGTGAATCTACGAACCTCCAGTTCAATACCCACGTGCTCCTTTTTGGTGTATTTAAAAAAAACAAACCACTTTGTTCTGCACTGGTGGAGATGCCATCCAAAGGAGTGAATTTTCAGCACAGCCCCATGCACCCTCGGCCCTGTTCATTGTGAGATATTGGATGCATACTCTTTTCAATCCAGGCTATCAGACAGGCAGAGTGTGTTGCTTCAGCTGTGACCCATTACAGAGTATTGGTAACATGACTGCAGCTGATGCATGGCCCACACAGTGGAGAGGCTCGAGAGATTACACCCTGATAGAGAAGACCAATGTGGGACTCCATCACATATATACTGAACGTGCAGCCACATCCTACAAGAATTATGTGGATCTATCAACCTCTTTTTACATTTCACACAGATACATACACTCCCGCTGTTAGCACGTCTTCCAATTGGAGGTGGTGTGTAGGTTTAGCATAATGGTTTAAGGCATTGTATTTGGACATGGCAACCCGCATTGTAAATCTTTTTTATTTGGCTTATACACATATACTGGGTTCTATCAACATTGTTAATCTTTTTCTCCTTATACACATATACTGAACGTGCGGTCACATCCTACAAGAGTGATGCGGATCTATGAGGCTGTTTATACATGACACACAGATACATACATTCCCTTTCTTAGTACTTCTTCCCATGTCAGGTGTTGGTGCTTGTTTAGCATGATAGTTACAGCAGTTCTTTAGACACACCAGGCACCAGTTCAATGCTCAATGTTTGCAATGTGTGTTTTTGGTAACCATTCTCTGTCTTCAGGCCAAAATAAGGCAGGGTCTGTATTACACAATGTCCCCATGTCTGTATTCATGCTCATATATAGATGTAGCATGCTCATTATGATCACGAATATACGACAGGCAAACTGCTTTTCACTCTGCTGTGGACCCAGAGACACTAGCTACTGTGACCAAGGCACATGTGCGAGCCACAGAGTGCAATAGATTGGTGAATCTGACCCTAACTGGACTGCACATTCTCCCCTCTGTACCATATAGAGACCACATACAGACACATAGCACTAGACTGCTTTTGTACAGACAACCTTTAGCTGCAACACACATTCCCTTAATTGCTGCAACTTCCTCTGTGAGTTTCTGTGAATGTTTACTATTATGCTTGCAACACTGTCTTTGTAGAGAGTGGACCAATATTAAAATTGCACCTGTTCTCATCAGAGTTCTCTTACCATCATTTCACACTATTGTCAGCCGCAAAACAAGGTCTGAGTTTACCAACGTAGGCATTTCACCATGGAGCTTAACATAGGTCAGGCATGCACATTGCGGTCATGCGTATCTGACAGCAATATTTTCTTGCCTCACCCGTACAACATTGCAGAGGGGGTGATGATGTTGGGGCAACAAATGTATGATACACATGCGGCACATGAGTGATATGTGGCACCCTAACTTTAACCAGCCATTGGAAATTCAGTCACATATATGTTGTACATGCAGCCATGTCCCTCTCCTTCAATGCCTAACAGCAGCAATCGTCACACACCATAGCCTGCTCCATATTATGAGTGCAACACAAACTTGAACATATTTTTCATCCTTCCATATCTGGTTGATTGATTGATTCTGCAACCAGATAAGGCAGCTGACACACCCACTAGAATATTTTCTCCATGTCCCCATGGCACACCTACTTCTAGAACAAAGTGACCCAAACTGCATCTGTACCATGACGTTTGCAACATCACACCTGCACAGACGTAGCACACTCTCTGTTACCACCATCAGAACCACTGATCCACACTCACCATATGTCCAGCATGTGCAGTCATGTATTTGACATGCAGCTGCAAAACCATGACACGTACCAGAACATGTGCAACTGTTCAACAGATAATGCAGAACACTCTTGTGATGGCTCCACATCATCACTCATGCTCAGTCCTTCTTTTCCTGACCACATCAATAACTTATTGACTCTACCCAGACACACTTCATGCCTCTCGTAGGCAAAAGACTGACATTAATGACATTTACATGTACAGACCACACCAATACATTATTCTTCTGTGTCATCAGCACATCCCACTAACTCAATACAACAGCAGGTGGTAAAGGTTCTGAGGGGTCGATTAACTACCACCTGTCCATCCATCCATCACATTCTGATTATCTTCCAGTGATGCACTTATCCTGCGTTGGGGTTGCAGCCTTTTTCGAGCGGAAAATGCATACTTGTCAACTTACCATGTGCTATCCAGTTACCACACGCTAAATGTCCACTAGCATCCCTTAACACCGCAATGCCTCAGACACGCCCAGCACACTTACCGCACGGTAACCCCTTATCGTTGCCATTAATGCGCGGAAAAGACTGTTCCCTTACCGCCATTTAGTAAGCATGCCTCATAGAGTTAGGGAATTGTGAGACCTTTGGGGACAGGGAAATACATTCTGTACCTTAATGTAACTCACCTTGATCTTTTCCTGGAAAGGCATGAGCTAAATGCTAATAATAAATAAACAAATTGCTCCTTTCAAGCTCCCTCTCCCTATTCTTTACTCTCCCAACCCCCAAAACTGCCTCACTAGAAAAAATGCCTCCTCAACAATTTCCCCACCATCCTGTACACCTACTACTACTACTGCTTATCATTTGTAAAGCGTTACAAGGTGTACACAGCACTGTCCCCACCCCTAAAGTATACTCCATCGTAACTGCCCTACCAACTCACCAAATGCTGCCACCATGAAAAAAATACCCCCAAACTGCCTCACTGCCCTGAAAACTGCCCCACCTCCTACTGCCCTACCATGCCGATAACTGTCCCACTCCATAAAACGGCATCCCATAACTGTCCCACCACCTTATAAACCGCCCCACCCACAAAACATACCCCTCACAACTACCCCATCACCCCATAAACTTCCCCATCCCTAGAAAATGCCCTCACTACTGCCCTACTCCCCTGCCAACTGCTCTACTCCCAAAATCTACCCCTTGCAAATGCTCCAATCTCCCACAAACTGCCTCACCCATAAAACTACCACATTACATCTTCCCTATCAACCCCAACACTGCCCCACCCCTAATAAACAATCTCTTAATTCCAATGCTACCTCTTAAAGGGTTCTACCCCTAGCAAATACTCCCTACAATTGTCCCACCACCTTATCAACTTCCCCTGCATCTGCCCACCATCCCAAAAATTGCCCCATTCCCAAAAATTACTGCTCCACAATTGCCTGGCCCTTGAAAATAACTGCCTCACAAATATCCCACTAACCCACACACTGCTGACCCCTAAAAATACACTCCCTTGCAACTGGTCTACTACCCCACAAACTGCCCATATCTAAAAAAATACCCCCCAAACTGCCACAAAATGCAACCCTGCAAAATATTCCAACCCCCAAAACCACCCCTTGCAACAGGCCAACCACCTCACCAAATGCACCTATCTGCCCCACCACCCCACATACTGCTTCCACTCTCAAAAACTACCACCTTGCAATATCCACGCCCCCCAAAACTATTTTGCAACTGCCGCACTCTCAAAACCCATACAAATGTTCCATCCCCTAAATATTCCCTATTGTAATTGCCCCACTACCTGCAAACTACCACCACCCCCAAAATGACCTCTCCACAACTGTCACCAGCCTTAAAATTTTCTCGTCTGTAAATGCTGTATTACCTTTAGTTACCCCAACACATGCACGGCTAGATTTGCTATCTGGCTCCAGATGCACCCGACAAGCTTGATTCAGGCCTAGGTTTACCCCATTGCATGCAGGGATATGTAGTTCTGATTTTTTATTGCACCCCATAAAAAAAGCAAAACTAAAAGTCCCTGCATGCAATGGGATAAACTCAGGACTGTGGCATGTGGAGCCAGTTGGCAACCCTATGTAGAGCACACATAAAATACACAACAGATACACACACATACACACTGTATACACATACAAGCACATAAACTCCACCTCCTCCCCCACACACAGACACAGAGATTATAAATAATTCCCTAACTGTAATGTACTACATTTTAAATTATTCACATTTATATATTTCATTTTCTTTGCTGTCATTTCAAATGTGAATGCTACTGAATGAATTGTATTGCTTTCTTGTTAGTTGGTAGCTCTATGTACTGTCAGCTAGTATCTGTTGCCATAGGCAGGGCTCGATTAAGGAAATGGCAAATTAGGAACATACCTAAAGTCAGGGGTGTCAGAATGCCGTTTGCATTAGGGGGGCCAAGCTCCACCTCTAGACCTGCCGAACCACGTGAACCTACGATTGCCAGCTTTCCCCTCCTGTCTGCACGTGGGGATCCGATCTCCCACAAGCAGCCTGGAGGAGAAGGCTGGCGATCACAACGCTCTTCTGTCCAATGGGGGATGTGATCCCCGGGGGCTGCCTACTGCCTGCCGGGTCATGACCTTCCTCTACTTCTGCCTGTGGGAGATAAGATTCTCACAGGCAGAAGTAGGGGAAGACCAGAATTGCAGCAGCTATGTGACTAACCCCTTTCTGATGCCAAAACCTAGCATTCAAAGTTTAAAGGGGCAATCAGATGTGCACTCCAGAGGTTAATATTGACAACTGTCTGGCTGTTTTCATGATTCATCTAAAAGAAAGGTTCACATATCCGGACATTTTTCAGAGTTTAAAACCTGTATCTGCAGTTCTCTAATCCTTCCACCCTCCCTCTTTCCTCCTCTCCCCATGAGTAAGCCTGTTCTGCCTGTTTGCAGTGTAACTAGCAGCAGAGACTGTGGGTAGGATCCAGCTAATGGGAAGGCTGCGGGGGCAGAGAACTGGAATGTTGCTCTAGTCACAGACTGTGGGCAGGATCCAGCCAATGTAAAGGCTACAGGGGCGGAATGCTGGAATGTTGCTCTAGTCACAGACTCTGGGTAGGATCCAGCCAATCGGAAGGCTGTGGGGCGGAGCACTGGAATGTTGTTCTAGTCACAGACTGTGGGTAGGATCCAGCCAACGGGAAGGCTGTGGGGCGGAGCACTGGAATGTTGTTCTAGTCACAGACTGTGGGTAGGATCCAGCCAACGGGAAGGCTGTGGGGCGGAGCACTGGAATGTTGTTCTAGTCACAGACTGTGGGTAGGATCCAGCCAACGGGAAGGCTGTGGGGCGGAGCACTGGAATGTTGTTCTAGTCACAGACTGTGGGTAGGATCCAGCCAACGGGAAGGCTGTGGGGCGGAACACTGGAATGTTGTTCTAGTCACAAACTGTGGGTAGGATCCAGCCAATGGGAAGGCTGTGGGGGTGGAGCACTAGAATGCTGCTCTAGTCACAGGAAGGGAAGTTCTGTGTCGTAGAAGTTTAGTTTCAGTGAGTGGTGGGAGATGGAAGAGAAATGAAATCCATTCCCCCAAATAAATATCTCAATGTATTTCTATAGCAAAAACAGTTTCTACAGCTGCAGCATATTACTACTACTACTACTATGGGGAAAGAGAACAAGTGAGATGGCTACACAGAATCGACACAAACAGAATACCGCAGCCTATCTTTAAGGCACTGATTGCTAACTGGGCAGCAGCCAATATTGCTGTTGCCCAGTTAGCCTCAGCAGCTTCTTGTTTCTGCGGCGGTCACCAGATATTCAATGCCGTTGCCGTGGCATTGAATATCTGGCTTAGAGGTTGGCGGGGAGTGCGATGCACTGACGAGGCGCGTAGCCCTTCCACACTGTGGGCAGCTGAAAATCAGGCCCTTTATTTTTCAGTTGCAATTGCCCCAGTCACTTTCTTCTATTTTTTTTGTGTGTCTTCTGCTAACTCTCCATTGTCTGCTGTGCATTTGTCCTTTCTTCTCTCTTCTCCTATTTTTCCATTCTCTCTCTACATCTGCCTCTAACATATTGATCTTTCCCCTTTTGCTCTTTCCTCCGTTTCTTTCTTTTCTCCTTTGTCATCCAAATTTCACCCCTCCATCCTCAATCTCCTTTTGAGTTTTCACCTATCAACTTTCCATCTACTTCTCTAACCTCCAGTCCAGCCCATCTCTCCCATTTCCTGTCTCAGTCCCGTCTCACTCCTTATTCCCTTCTGTCTTTCTCCCACTCCTCATTACCACATATCCATGCTCTGTAATCACTGTCCTCATGTCACTCATCTCCTTGCCAACTTCCCATGCTGACCATCTCTCCTCTCTCTCTCACCACATCAATTCAGCATCTCCCAATCCCCTCACCCTTCCCTTTTACCCCCTCCCAAAGTCCAGCATCTCCCTCTTTCTTTTCTACCTCCCCAGCCCTTTTTCCCTTCCCCAACCCATAGAGTAGAAGCTTTCTATCCTCTTCCCCTTATCCATCCTCTCCACCTCCAGTAATCCAGCATCTCTTCTATCTCCTCTCAAACCCCATCTTCTTCTCTCCCTGTTCCCACCCTCATCCCCAGTGCAATATATCCATTCTCTCTCATAAACCAAAATCTCCCTTTCTCTCTCTCTCTTTCTCTTTCTCTCTCCCTTTCTCTCTCTCTCTCTTTCTCTCTCCCTTTCTCTCTCTCTCTCTCTGTCTCTCTCTCTCTTTCTCTCTCTCTCTCTCTCTCTCTGTCTCTCTCTCTCTCTCTCTCTCTATATATATATATATATATATATCCCGCCAATCCAGCATGTCCCCTCTCTCATTTTCTGTTTCTTTCTGTCCCCTCTTTCCTTCCGTGCAAAAATATCATGCAAATATTGTGTGTCTTCTTTTTTTACTCCAAGTCAGCAGCAGAAAGATCACAGAGCACCATCCCCACCTTCAGCTTTCTTTCTCTGAGTCAGCAAGCCGCAGCCAGTGCTGCCTGTAGCATTCACTTCCAGTGCACATGTCAATAGCTCTGCGTGCTGGAAGTGAATGCTAGAGGCAGCACTGGCTGCTCTCACTAACTCAAAGAAAGAAAGATGAAGCTGGGGGTGGTGCCACATGATACATCTGCTGCCAGAGCTGAATGCAGTGATCATTCTGAATGCATGATCATTCTGCTGCCAGAGCTGAATGCAGTGTGTTGTGCCAACTTTGGGCCAGCCACCTGAGTCCCATTTATTCACCCATTATCCAGTCAATCTTAACAGTCTGTCTTCTTCTTTTCTCCCACAGAATTTTAAAATCTCCACCTAAGTCCCAGTCCCTGACTCATGTCATCTCCATGTCTCCAGTACCTAAACTCCTGCCTCCAACATCCCTTCCCCACACTCACCCAGCTACTTACTTCTCCAATATTCATTGCCCTGTCATTTCTCCTTCTTACCCCAGCATTTATTCTTATGCCCCTCCCTCTGTATGATCTTCTTTCTTCCCTTCCACACAAAATATCTTCCCCCTCTCCATCCTCACTCCCCCAGCTTCTGCCTCTTTTCTCCACCCTGACACCAACATCTGCCCTCTTTCAGTCCCCCAGCTCCAGCATCAGCTCCCTTCTGGTCCCAGCACCCCCCCCAAAGAATCAGCTCCCTTCCAGTCCCAGCACCCCCCCCCAAAGCATCAGCTCCCTTCCAGTTCCAGCTCCTCCCAGCATCAGCTCCATTTCTGACCCTCCCAGCATGAGCGCCCTTCCATTCCCAGTCCCTCCCAGCATCATCTCTCTTATGGTTCCACCCTCCCCCCCCCCCAGCATCAGTCCTCTTCCAGTACCAGTCTCTCCAGACATCATCTCCCTTCCATTCCCAGTCCCCCTATCCCCCAGCATCAGCCCTTCTCTAGTCCCACTCCCTCCCAGCATCTTCTCCCTTCCAGTTCCAGACCTGCCATCCCCCAGCATCAGCCCATTTCCAGTCCTAGCACCCCCCCCCAGTATGTCCTCCTTCAATCCCAGTCTCTTCCAGCATCATCTCCCTTCCAGTCCCAGTTCTCCATTTCCCAACATCAGCCCATTTCCAGTCCCCCACAGATCACAGTAAAGACACCCAGTTAATTCCAGAGCAATCCATGGGCGAGGTGAAGGTAGTCCCAGCACTAATTTGGTTAATGGTGATTTTCAGTCTGCCAATCGGATTAGTTGCCACTTAAAGGGGCATTCACAGATAGAGTGGTTTTTGGCATGTGCTAACTGCACTGTGACCCACAATAAGTGTTAGTGCACGGCCGCACCTCACGTGTTAGAGTGGATAGTTTAGGGGTGGAGAATGGGCATTGTAAGCGCTGTGCCTTCAGCACACAGGTATATACCGCATGTTAATGGTGTGCCTTGCAATTAACGTGAGATGAACTCAATTGTAGCCACGGTATTGCTGGCACACATTAATGCACAGCACTGTGAGTTACCTATTGGAGAAATGCTCTTCATTCCCCATAGGGTAATGCAGTGGCTTTTCACTTAGTGCTACTATGTTTCCGCAGGCCATTGGTGCATTAGGTGGACTTTAGTAAAAGGGCCTCAGAGTTAGGATCGACACATGGTTGTCATAACGTTATGCATCTTTGCATTCCAGTCAGCATTTAAGTATCGCTGCTAGCTGGATAGCAAATCTGCGCCAGCTACTAGATAGATTCTACTTCCGAATATCCAGTTTCACTTTCAGTCAAAGTAGTCTGGCACTTTCAAACACCTTGACTGCCGTTGCTGAAGAGAGCCCTTGGAGTCTAGCAGAAGCCTTCCTTATGGGACTATAAAACATACTTCTCTGTGATTTTTTCTGATCAGATCAATGGGTTTTGTTCAATCATTTCTACACTGCCCTACTTCCAAGATAGAACTCGGGGTCATTTATAATAAAGCTGTAGTGATATGGAAGGACAGACTAAATTGTCCATGTGATCTTTTTCTGTTGCTATGTTTCTACACAGTACAATAAAATAACAATTCAAACTATAATTGGGTATTCTATTTTATTTCCAATCATGTTTAACATAATTTGTTTTTCATGTATATCAATGCTAATAAAAATGTTGAACTATTGAAAGCATTGTATCCCACCATGTCTAGCTTTATTGTATTTCCCTACGAAAGCAAAATCTATATATGCCAAGGGTCTGTTATGGTATTATGTAGAACATTAATTCAAAATCAATATTTTGTTCTGCTCCAGACTTTTTCCATGAGCAATTTCTGTTGATACAGGTATACTGTTCAAATGAGTTGATTCCTCAGTAAAGGCTTTTTCAAACATGGAAAAGATGGATACTTTCAACCTGTCCTTGAAATCCTGGCCCATGATGACATAGAGGAATGGGTTAACACAGCTATTGAGGTAAGCCAAGCTGACTGCTGTGGTCATGCCTATCTTAACTGCCCAAGTCAACTGGCAGCTATGTCTTTGTCTGCCAAACCTTTCCAGGATGTTAAAGACATGGAATGGGAACCAACAGAGAAAAAAAGACACAATGATGGCAATGATGATTCTAAAGGGCTTGCTAGACTTGGCCAGACGGTTCCTCTTTATTTTCAGGGCAACGCAGCTATAACATATGATAACAACAGTTATAGGAATGAGAAACCCACACACAAAGTTGATCATGGTCATGATTTTGCTTCTGATCATGCGCAGATAATATATGTTTGGATTGCTAGCATTAAATGAGACAGCATAGGAAAGATAGCAGATTGTGATATTTGGGTTTCCTCTTGGGCTAGGCCCAGTGTCACGGAATGCAAGAGAAGGACAACTCATGATGATGGCCAGAAACCATATGACCAGGGCCACAATGGTAGCCAGTTTTGGTGTCCTGTGATTTTGGGACCACACAGGATAGATGGTGGCCACAAAACGGTCCATGCTGATAACCATCAGAAAAAACACACTGGCATACATGTTGAGAATTCCAATCGTGCTGTTTATCTTGCAGAAGAATGAGCCAAAGGGCCAGTGGTATCTCATCATGATATATGCAATTGTAAGGGGAAGGAAAAAGGTGAAAATGAAATCAGCTATAGCCAAGTTCAAGAACCACACAGTGTTCACAGTCTTCTTCATCTTGAAACCGGTGACCCAGATGACCAGGCCATTTCCTATCACCCCAAAGATGAAGGTGATGCAGAAGAGCACAATGGAGAAAATACGCATGGAGTTTTCTACAGCTGAGAAGTCGCCACATGAATATCGTCTTAACTTCCCTTGGGAAGTGGTGGAACTCACTAGGGAGTTCAAGTTGATGATGCTATTATTTGTCATTATGGATATGTCAGATTGTTTTTGTTCCTAAAAAAGCCAAATAGAGATAAACTTAAAGAAAAGTTGTAATCTGCTAAAGATTTTCTAAACAGCAAATTAGACTGATGTACAACAGTGCTGAGAAATGGAAAGCATCTTAATCTTGTGTCCTCCAACATTATTGCTTCCCTAAGCAATACACCAAAAGAACCACTGCGTTATCTGATGAATGCTAATTAGCTGCAGTTGGCAAGCATAAAGACGAATCAGAAAGCATTAAATATCTTCAAGGGATGGAATTTAGGGGACTGGTTCCCAAATGAAGATATGATACAACACTCCCAGCTTCCCGATAAAGTATGTTTATGGGAAACCAGCTACTGGGAATACTGTTCCTTGAAGCTGTTCCAGTAGCTTAGAAGTTAAATAAAAGGCAGGTTTCATTTTGGGATTAAGTTTTTGGACTTAATTCTTAGCAGGTGAGGCTGCAGGTTTCTATAATTCAGAGGGAATGATGCATACAAAAGGAATCAGTCTAATACACTGTTTCTAATTTTAATAACCAGTGGCCCTTAATTTATAAGACTCTTTGGAGCTAATATTCGAAGCTCACTGTTGGGTAATAAATGCATAACTCACTTATCCATGAATTTGTTACTGGGCTGTTTAACTCTCTAAATAACCTGAGGTGGTTCGGTGAAAGAGAGCAAGGAGAGATGGGGAAAGTGAGACCCACATGTAGGGCTATATTGAGATCTACAGGAGGTGGAAGGACAAGGGATGGGACAGCAAGTGTGAGACCTAAATTTAGGAGTTTAGTGAAATGCTGAGCATAAGTTTAGGCATTCAGCCCTAGTAAATTTTCAAAGAGACCAATTCAATAGGAGGGTGCGCTGGTTTAAAACAAATTCTTGCTGATTTTCAGTCATTTTTTATGTTTATTTCATCAGTTCCTTTTTTTTTGTCTCTGCACTGTATACAGGCTAGATTTGTTTTAAGTGAGCAAATTGATTGTACATATGTTAATTCATAGATATATACGTGTTTACAAGCAATTTGTGCATACTTTCAATGTTTAGGCACACAAATAAACTGAATATGTGTTTGCAAATGCCTTTTGCTACAATATAGAAACCTAACTCTCAAGGTTAGATGCAGAAAACCTTTCATTGCCCTTCTAAAGTTGCCCTTGGTGTCCAGATGTCTTAAACAAAGTGTTGTCTGATTATTTTACCTGTGTTCCTGACTGCTGCTTAGGCCTTGAGGTGGCCACCTCCCCTGTCCCACCTAGACTCTTGATTTTCCCCACCTTACACTAAGCTCCAATGTTTTTCATAAGGTGGCATCTCAGGGACTATTCTTACACATGCTTAGCTTCAAAATTTATTTATTTAGCTGCATTTATATCCCGCTTTTCACCGGGTCAAAGCGGTTGGGGGATACATTTAACACGAGGGGATATGAGACAAATAGACTAATACTTACAGGGAACATGGGCAATGGAGGGTTAAGTGGCTTGCCCAAGACCACAAGGAGCACCTGTGGAACTAGAAACCCCAGTCCTTCCGGCCCAAGGTTGCTGTCCTCTAGTGGGATTTGAACCACTGACCTTCCGGCCTGTAGTACCTTGCCCCAACCATTAGGCCACTCCTCCCTTTAAGGACCCAAGGACACAAATGGTTGTAATTCATTCACATAAAAGTAATGAGAGCAGTCAAAGTTTTGAATCACTTTAGCCAACAAATGAATAAAATGGGCAAGAGTATATCATTTTTTTTTTAGTGCCATCAAATCAATATTGACTCCTGGTGACCCAGCAGCCTCTGAGTTTTCTTGGCAAAGTGTGACCAGACCTAGATGCCTTATAAGAAATGCTTGGCAATAGAGGGTTAAGAGGCTTGCCTAAGGTCACAAGGCACGCCAGTGGGAATTGAACCCTGATCTCTTGGGTACTAAGCTGTAGAATATCTATAACAGAAGGATACAAATGTCAAACCAACCTGACCAGCTATAAAGTCCCTATATGAGACTTTCCCTTTGAAAACTGCCCACAGGTTCATCTGGCCACTTTGCCCCTGCTTTCAATGTAGATTAAATTTGCCTGAGAAATAGCAGGTGTGTATTTTAAAATGCAATGTGCAGGTGTTACTTTCCAATTTCATCTAAAACACAGCCTCCCCTTAATGCAGCAAAAGGCATACAGACTATGCAATCTCGTGTTAATGGTGGGCAATATCAAGCCTCCCTTATGCCTGAGTAAATAGTTTTTGAACATTCCCTCCCCCCCAGAAGCGTTAATTTGCTGCTATAAGTTAAATACAAGGTAATAACACTCACTGGTCTTTCCGGGCTTCTCTGGTCTCAGTTTCTGAAAGATCTGGCTGCTTAAATGTTTTCATCGTGTTTTTTTATTATCTGATCTATAGCTATGAACTCACGAGGAGAAGATCTGATTGGCTCTCAGGACACTGTGTTTCCCAAAGATAACAGTAAAGAACACAGAAGACTATCGAGAAAAAATGTCATTTAAATTTGTTTAGCTTATTCGTAGTCTTTTTACACCACCCTTAGATTTAATAACAGAGAGGTTTACCGGGTTGCATAAAAATAAAATAGGTTACAAGATTAATTTATCATGAGACAAGTGTTATACTAAATTAAATATTTTATAATTTCCTAAATGTAACAATGAAATATAATAGAACTAAGAAATTAAAACTAAGAAAGCCTAGTGCCTCAGAGTCACATTAGAATGCCGTGCTTTATCCAGACCCGAGTGGGCCATTTCAAAATAATGGGCGGTGCTATGTGCCGCGTTGGTGCATAGCCTGCCCACCTCCCGCCTAACCAGGATTTTCCATGCCAGGGTCATATGCGGTCCCAGCATCGAAAATCTGGGTGTCGCCGCACAGACAAAAGGCTGCAGAAGCTACCTTTGTAGCACCGATTCTCGATGCTACACGGTTAGCCCCAGCTCCTTAAAGATAGGCGAGGTTTTCCCGGATAAGGCCTTTACATGTGTAAGTAGGGAAGTTACCCATGTAAAGGCCTTCGAACATCAGGCCCAATATGTTTTAAGTCCAGTTTTAAATTTTGAATAATTCAAATCTGATCTCAAAGCATGGAGAAAATTCTTCTAAAGTACAAGAGCCAAGTAGAAGAGTGAATACCCTTGAACCATTCTATAGCTGAGTCAGGGAGAATCACTACACTGGACAGATTTTTTTAAGTGCTGTCAAGTCAATGCTGACTCCTGGCGACCCAACAGCCCCTGGGTTTTCTTGGCAAGGCGTGACCAGAAGTAGATTCCCAGGCCTTTTCTTCACTCCCAGCATTGGATAGATAAGTTGGACTATTTTGATACAATGCAGTCACATGTCATTATGAGTATTTTAAACTTAGGGCCATGTTTAATCAAGTGAGGGATCTTACTGTGCTTTCAGCCGCAAAATTCAGTACACAAGAAAATGGAGGTAGGCCCAACTGGTCCCCTTGTCTAGCTAGCACGGGTTCCAACCATCCCCCAAACTGCTCCACACTACCAAAAACTGTCCCCTTCCCAATAATTGCCCCATTACCATGCACACTACCCCACCCCCAAAAATACTCCTTCACAACAGCCTTACCAAATGCTGTCCCCATGAAAAACTATTCCCCATAACTGCCTCACTACCCTGATAATTGTCCCACCCCTCTAAAAATACAGTCTCACAACTGCCCCACTACACCACAAATTACCTCATTCAAAAAAATAGCCTCCTGCAATTCCTTCACCATCCTGCAAACTGCCCCATAAACTACACCCCAGCAACTAACTCACTATACTGCAAACTATCCCACTCCCAAACAACTGGCCTGCACCCCAAAAATTACCCTACCAGAAAAACTTTACCTCTCCAGCAACCGCCCTACTACCCTATCAACTAACCTCATCAACAAAACCTACTTCTCCCTGCTGTTGTCCCATCCCTAAAAACTACTCCGTCACAACTGTCCTATTGTCCTGCAAACTGCCCCACTTCTGAACACGGAGTGGCAGGTGCACCTACTCTTGCCACCTTGCTGGGCAGGCTACATGGACCATACTGGTCTTCTTCTGCCGTCATATACTATGCTACTATATGTTACTATGCCCACCTGGCAAACTGCTCCCCCACAATTATTTATTATTTATTTATTTATTATTTATTACAGGCTCTTATATACCGCTCTATTCAGCATCAGCGCGGTTCACAATATAACAACATACCATAATGAACAAACTGTTTGGTTTTACAGAGAACAAGGTCAGAGAACTTGGATAAAACATGGGAAGTCAATTGCCTCCTCACTCTGCAAACTGCCCCACTGGGAAAAATAATCACTTCTGTAAAATGCCCCCACCCCCAAAACTACCTCCCCATATCAGACCCCACCCCCAAAACTATGTAACTCAGAAATGCCCACCAGCCTTCAGCTACCCAAACCACAGATACAATGCGTAGTTTAGCGATTAGAGTACTGGGTTGAAGCCAGAGTTCAAATTCCATGGCTGCTACTAATATTACGACTACTACTTAGCATTTATGTAGCGCTACATCAAAGAAGAAGGACTGTATGAATACAACTGAGGTGTGAAGACTGGTGGAAGACTCATCAGCGACTTTTCCTATGCTGATGATACCACATTACTGGCTGAAAGTGAGGATGATCTGAAACATTTGCTTCTCAAGATCAAGGAACAGGGGTATGTTTACGAAAGGGCATTAAGGGAGCAAGTGTGCTGTTAACGCATGTTATCATCACCCTTGCACCCTTAATGCTATAAAAAAGCTGCATTAATGGGCTTTAAAGGTTCCTGCAGGATTAAGGGTGCAGCAGGCGGAGAGTGGGCATTAACAGGGTGGAGAGCGGCTGTTAAAAATAGGTGTTAACTTAACGCCTGTTGCGTTAATGTGTGTTAAAACCCTTTAACACTGGGAACCCTAACACCACGTAAAACCTTGCGGAAAGGGGTGTATTTTGAGGGAAAAGAGCCTATTTAAACATCTGCAATGTGATGCACAGACAGAGAAGCCCAAGATAGTGATAGTAGTGCTTCATTAGCAGCAACAACATAGAGTCAAAGAATGAAAGGGCACCATGTTGATGGTGCAAATGGGGCAAAGAAGGTGGCACGTCAGTCATGCAGTGGGGATTTCTGGGTGCAAGGCAGACCAGGCAGCTGCCCAGGTGTCATATCTGTGTTGTCTGTCATGATCCCACATCAACATTGGCAGCACACAGACATGCTGCTGCTTTGGAAAGGTGATGTGCCATTTGGGGTGAGCCAAGGTTTCCTGGCACCCTAAGCAGGTACCCCAGCCAGCCTCTCACCCACTGCCACTGAAGCCAGTTCTGGAGGAAGAGGATGATAGCGCCAGTAGCTGTAGTGCTACAGGGAGCTGCAAAATACAGGTGCCCAGGGAAATACCACTGCTGCAGCTGCCTGCCTCCCCCAAGATGTTTCAGAAGCAGGCAGTGATGGGATTCTGTTTGGAAGGACAGCGTGTCCATCAATGTGAGCTTTTGCCCCACCCATCTGGACCTGGCACCTAGGCACCTGCCAAAGCCACATGGTGGATCGGTTAGTACTGTGCACCACTCCCACTGACAGCATACTGGCATGGCAGTGTGGTGTGGGGTGTCAGCGGCAGGTGTAGGTGCTGCGGCACCCGCCAGCAGCAGACAAGACCCATGTCATGGTCCTGTGTGCAAATCACATCACAACATGTCCCAGGTCTGCCTAATGGGTAACATGTCAGTCCCAGGGACTGGTGTATCCATATGGCAGCTCTGTGGCTCAACATACAAAGCCAGTGTGTATATGAGTGGAGTGTCACAGGTCCAAGACTCCACTGTGGCTCATGTATTGCATGTCCCTGTCGATAAACTTTAGCCTACAGTGCAGGTTCAGCACCAGCATGTACAACCCTAAATGAATTGGCCAGCAAGGGTACAGATACCCATCAGCCACACAAACAGACTCCATATCCACAGCTGCATGGGAAATCAGCCTGATAGCACCAGCACACTGTTAATGTCAGAGGATGCTACTAGCACCTGCACAATGAGCACATGTTAACAATGCTTGAGCTGATATGGAGACCAAAGTGGCAGGCAGGAATGCCAACCATCCCCACTTTTGCACAGCATGGCAGGGTGTGTGTATGCATGTCCCATACTGCACTATATTGTGCCTTGCATTGCCTAGGCTGATCCCAGTGTTAGTCTGCAAATGTGCATGATGAGGAGCAGAGGATTGTGGGTTATGATTATGGTTAAGGCATTTGATATACCACCCTTTACTTATGCATCAGAACAGTTTACATGTATATATACTAGCAGGTACTTTTTATTCCCTTGTCCCCAAAGGGGCTCACAATCTAAGTGTACCTGAGGCAATGCAGGGTTAAGTGGCTTGCCCAAGGCCACAAGGAGTGGCTGTAGGACTAGAGACCCCAGTCCCTCCAGCCTGAGGTTACTTGACCCCATGTGGGAATTGAACCCCTGGCCCTCTGGCCTGAGGTAACCTGTCCCAACCAGTGAGCTACTCCTCAGTATGGCCATAAACAGAGCAGTTTGCCCAAGATGTGTCTGCATTTGAGGTAGGGTCAATGACTGAGACTTCGTAGTATTTTAACAAACAGGTATAGGACTCCTTCCGAGTGAATTACCTTCTGCCAAACTATAACAATCAAACTTCAAGGGGGATAAACCCGAGTGGAGAAACGCCGAAGCGCTGATGAGATTAAGGCGTCGGGGATTAATCTTTGTGGTTGCAAAATAAAGAAGGGACAGCGACTGACGCGATTCTACAAGAGCTAAGTAGAATGGCGAACGTTAGTTTTAAGTAATGAATAGGGTATGACGAAGGTCAACCCGATACACTAAAAAATATATAGATAAAAAGCAAGGTAATTAAGTTACATTTAAGTTATAAGACAAAAAAATGTTGGCTGGAGGTCATTGATGTTAAACGTGCACTCGTTTGGGTGGAAGTCATTGACCCAAAAAAGAGGTGTTGAAGCGTGTCGCTTGCAAAAGTGTCAAAGCTTGCCGTTTATCTGAGACCAACATTGAGCCACAGTATAAAAAAGAAGTATAAAAAAGAAGAAAAAACAATGTTTTGGTTTTATTAACATCAATTGGGTGAAGTTTGATTGTTATAGTTTGAGACTTCGTAGTGCCTGTCTGCCACATGCACGGCCTGGGTGGCCACAGCAGTTCATGCTGTGAGGACACTATCACTCTGACTGAGCTGTGACTATATAGTGTACTACTCCAGTGATGTGGGTGCACTCTCTGTCCTGGGAGGTTAATCATTGTGCTACCTGCTAGGTGTCTATGGAGTTTGTCCCAAAACAGGGTGTACATGCAGTTCATGCTGACCAGCAGACTGGCCCCATTTGTTATGTGCATGGCTGAGACAAACCTGTGGTGGGCAGCAGGTGCAGTCTACTATGCTTGCTGTGGTGAATTGGTAGCTCCAGATGGTTGGGACATGAGCCATTCCTGCCCTGCTCACTGTGGTCATGGTAGGACAGTAGCAGCAGGCCTAGTCAGTCCCCACTGCAGTTGGCATGCATAGCACCTGCTACTACAACACTGGACACTAACATACACTGTTCTAGGAGGGATCCCTGTCCAACAGGAGCAGGATGCAGAGCACAATATGACAGCCACCTACAATATGCTAAAAGTCTGAAGTAAACAAGGTGACTAGCACAACACACTACAGACAATAGCTGCCACACACTGGCAGTGATGTGGATGTCAAGCATGGTCAGCAGAGATTGTCTTTTGCCGTGCAAGCTCTGGGGACCAGGGGCTGGGGACCAGGGGCTGGGCACCTGTCCTCACCCTCAGAGTGACCGCAGAAACTGCTCAGTAGCATGGTTAGTTGCTGCTCTGTGCTTGTATCGCACACTGTCGGTGCATCTTACTGAGCTGAGGTGATGGATACGTGCATTCTCCATTTGGTGATCAGCTGCAGACTGCTGTTCTGCATATGTACTGCATCATGGGTACTGAAGGGAGTTAACCTATACCAGCACACCTAGCAGATATTTTATGCAGTGACTTGCAGTCTCTTTGTATCCAGCCATTGCTATGCAGTGAGATGTGGAGGTGTAGCCTACAGGTTAGTGCAATGTCTCCATAAGGAGGGGCAGGGGCTTAATTCCTACTTGTTCTTTTTATGACTGTGCTATTTATAATAAAGTGCAAAGGTATTGCCAGGCAGTACGAGCGGCGTATATCATCACATTCCTCTGCATTTGGGGCAGCTTTGGCTGGCGGTCTAGATGCAAAAGATATCGCAGATGGTATGGGGCTGCTATTGCTCAATCCCATTCCATAGGGGTGTAATCTGCTAAATCCCAAAGCCGGTCCCTCACATGCCTCAATGCACAGGCCATGTTGTACCTTCGGATACCTGGGAACCCCATCTCTCCCTGTGTCCAGGCTTTCTGCAGAATCGCCAACTTCACTCACGGCCTAATCCACCTCCACAGCAGGATACTAATCTGCTTTTCCAGTAGCCATACATCTTTCTTCTTCAACACCAGAGGGAGTGTTTGGAGCGCGTAAAGCCATTTTGGAAAAATGACCATTTTGAATAAGACTATCCTACCTCCTAATGCCAATGGAAGATCTCGCCACTTTTGAACTCTTCTTTTAACATCCTGCATAAGGCTAGTGATGTTTATGCTATAGAGGTCAGTGAGCCTGGCTTGGAGATAGATTCCTAAATACTTAAGCTTCCCTGCTGCCCACCTTATCGGAAAGTCCCCCTTCCAGTGCTGGGGAGAGATGAGTCCAACGGCAGCACCACAGATTTATCCAAATATAACTTGAACCCCGATATCTTGCCGTATGAATTTATAAGCCTCAACAATGCTGGTAAGTTCTTTTCAAGATTCCCCAGGTGAACTAAAAGGTCATTTGCAAAAGCTGCCACTCTGAATTCCTCCACCCCTTTCTGGATCCCTTCTAAGTCCGCAGCGTTGCAAATATGACATAATAGTGGCTCCAGTGTTAATAGAAATAGTAAAAGAGAGAGAGAGGACAACCCTGCCATGTGCCCAGTCTGAGAGGGAAGTCCTTTGTCAGTTGGCCATTAACTAACACCATTCTCTGAGGGTTAGAGTATAGTAGGCACATAGCCACCGCAAACAACCCCATAATTCCAATATACTCCAATACTTGGTACATAAACCCCAGTTCACCCTGTCGAAAGCCTTTTTGGCATCAAAACTAATCAGTAGAGAAGACCGGGACTCCTGTAGGCTAACATACAGAGAGCTGAGCACTCTCCGAACTTCCACCATAAAACTCCTACCCTGGACAAATCCCACTTGATTGTCATGGATAATCCTAGGCAAGCATTCCGCTTGCCTGTCCGTGACTATCTTGGCCATTATCTTTATATCAACATTTAATAGGGAAATCAGCCTATATGAACCCGGTAGCAGCGGGTCTCGACCTGGCTTAGGCAGAACTATAATCAATGTCCTATTGGGCTCAAAGGGAAAGCTCCCACGGGCTATCATATCAGACATTCCATCAATGGCAGTGCTATTTTCTCTAACATAGTGAGATAGAATTTACTCCGGAGACCATCGGGGCCAGGGGCCCGTCCCTTTTTTAGGCCCTTTATTGCCCTCTAAGGGCGTAATAGGAGTGTTCAGTTGGGCTACCTGCATGTCCATTAGCACTGGGAGTCCATTTTTCTCCACAAACCTCATTCCCTCAGGGCCCGGATCACCCTCCGCTTGATACAGTAAACGGTAGAAGTCATTGAATACCTTCTCTACCCCCTTTGTAGTCTGCTGAATAGCTCCTTTTGCACCCCTCATGGCCCCAACACATTGCGGCCCCTCTTGCCCTTTTATCAATGATGAGAGGAGTTTATCCGCTCTATTTCCAAATCTATATAGCCGGTATCAATAATAAAATAGAGATTTCTTTGCTCTTTGATGAATAAGCGCGTTTAGCTCCGTTTTTAGTTCATGTACTTCATTCCGAAGCTTATTGCGAGGACATAATGCCAGCCTCCATCTCACCTCCCACAATGCCCATTCTAGCTGCAAAATCTGATAATTCATTCTTTTCTGCCTAGCAGCCACATACCCAATTATCTCACCTCACATTACTGCCTTTCCAGCTTCCCAAAACAGGGCAGGCTCTTCTACGTGTTGAACATTATTTAACGCATATTCTTGCCATTTTGCCCGAAGGAAGAGTCCAAAGTGGGGGTCCCCTATAACGTCCATAGGGAGACGCCTCGGCTGTGCTCCTTTCCAGTCCCCCAAGCCAATTCCATCATTACAAGAGCATGGTCCGACTAATAATTGGTCCTATATTCGCCCGCGTTACCTTCCTGAACTAGCTCTCTGAAATGAAAAAATAGTCAATACAAGACCACATGCCATGCGCTCGTGAAAGATGAGTAAAATCCTTTTCACTCAGGTGTAATACCTGCCAGATATCCAACAGTTCAAATCCATCGGAGATACCTTGGATTCTGCGGGTTGGCCTGTGATCTTGCCCGGTAGTCTGTGACCAATCCATTACACGCTCCAAGGCACAGTTGAAATCTCCAGCCAATATTACAGGTTTCTCCCCAGGAAAATATTTCTCAAGTTCCTGGTAGGATGACACTTCATATGTATTTGGGGCATAGACCGATCCCAAAACCACCCATGTGCCCATAAGCTTCCCCTCCACAAACACGTATCGGCCTTTCGGGTCCACATGTACTTTGGTCATTTCAAAATCTACATTTTTGGCTATCAAAATTATAACCCCTGCTTTCTTGCCCACTGCGGCAGCTCAATACACTTGCCCCACCCATCCCCTTCTCCCCTTTGCATGCTCTATCTCAAATTGGTGAGTTTCTATCTCAAATTGGTTTCTATCTCAAATTGGTGAGTTTCCTGAAGACATGCGATATCCGTCCGGTGCGCCCACAATTGCAATAAGAGTTTTATCGCTTTATGGGGGAGCCCACCCCACCTACATTCCATGAGGCTATAGATAAGTCCTTACCCGTGGCCCAGAAGCTGACGTGGCTTCTCCCGCATCCTGTCTATTGGCTTGTTTTCATAAAGTGGACCCCCCCAGCTTAGGGCCAGCTCCACCCTCTTCAGCCATTCCCAGTGGCCCCGGGGCACTCCACTCCATTCTCTTTTCCACTGTGAATCACTCCATTCCCAGGTGTCTTCCCAAAGAGCCCCACATGGGCACCCTCCCTTCCCCTTCCCCTTCCCTCCCCTCCTATCCTACTAATCCTATCAACTATCCTCCCCTTACTGTATAGCCCAAATCCCCCTTCTCCCCCTTCCCCATGTCACTTACTCTGTATATACCAATGCCATATCCTGGAGCCCACCTTCGGAGACCCTAATGCGCCGGGGTCCCGCCGCCTACCAAGTCTACCTGTCACTCCCCTCTTCACAAAAGCCATTCTCAATATTTTCAGTTTGCTAAATGGGAGGTGCCTCGCCTTTGTAATAGAGAATGGGGTCATAAGGGTCTCTTCACCCCTACTGACACCCGAGAGGGCCTCCCTAGGGGTCGCCCCTCCATCCCTTCATCTCTTCACCTGGCTCCTTCTTCCCATATCCATTTCTCTACTCCATTCCTCCCCTCATGTCTCACCCTTGCCATCTTCCCCACAATTCTTCCCCAAAGCCTCCCCTTGTCCACCCTTCTATCTGTCATTTGGCATCAATAAGCGGCTTGTGCTAGGCACTACTGCTATTGCAACATTATACATACAGTATGCTGCATGACATATTACACATCTCCTTGCATTACAATGAGTTACCCTAGTTTGTCCCAAATGAAAGCCTGCCCTCAGTTACATGCCCAAGTGGGTCTGCTAGTACACTCCACCACTGTGCCAGGCAATCCTCATTGAGACTTATTCCACTCTTTACTTATCTGGTGCCTTCCCCATACTGGTGGCATCCACCCCCCCCCCTCCCTGCCCTGCCCCAGCCCAGAGGCCCCTATGTCGGGGAAGGGGGGGGAGGAACAACCACAGCACTGCAAACCCACAGCGATAGGCCATGAATATTGAGATGAGTACCACTGTTTTCCACCCTCCGACTGTAAATCCCCAGACACACCTTCAGCCCCAAATTACCACATAACAAGTATATCAAATTTCAGAGGGTTAGGTTTTGCGTTTTCAGCTCCCTAGACCTCCCAATCCCCCTGCCCCATCCTCCCAATCCCAATGAGGTGATCCCCTCAACAATGCCAAAAAGCAAAGGGGGAAGGAGATAAAAAGAGAAACGAAAAAGAAAAGAGGGAAGAAGAACCAGGGAGACAAGCAAAAGATAATGAAACAAGATGTGAGGAGGCAAAACATAGAGCTTAAAACTACACCATTCCACTCCTCATCATTTACCGCTTAGCCCCGCCCCTGCATTCTTCGATAAGCAGACCAGTCACAGATGCCACACCCCCAGGCATACTCCAACTATTTACAGTCAAAAATGGTCCAGACTACTACATCTGCAACCAACTACCTTCAACCTGAAGTGACCCAGGCTGGTACAACCTCGAACTCCGCGGAAAACAGCTCTCAGCATACCTTGCCCCAACCATCACCACTATACAGAGATTGAAGACACTATCGCTGCAATCAACCCTACTACCGCACCCAATGACCCATGCCCTGCATTATGGATAAAGGAGTTACGATGTGACTTAAGCCAATATCTGAGTGAATTAATAAACCAATCTCTTACAACTGGATCGTTTCCACCAAGTCTGAAACAAACATCCATCAGACCACTGCTAAAAAATAACAAGCTGGACCCATCGAAAGTGGAATCATACAGACCAATTTCAAGTATCCCCATGCTTGCCAAAATAATCGAAAAGTTAGTACAGCGCCAAATCCAACAGCATATTGATACTGAAGCCCCACTGGATCCCTCCCAGCATGGGTTCAGAGAAGCACATGGGGTTGAAACCCTCCTCACCAACCTATTCGACCATCTAGTCTCTGGAACCGACAAAATTCATCAAGGATTCGCCCTTATATTCCTCGACATTGCGGCGGCTTTCGACTCGGTGAGTCACAAGATACTCATACAACGCCTCAGCGAGAAAGGAATTCAGGGAACAGCCCTAAAGTGGTGCAAGTCATACCTGACTAATAGATGGCAACATGTAAGGTCAGGCTCCACAACCTCCGAACCATTTTTACAAAACCAAGGTGTGCCACAGGGCTCGTCACTATCTGCATTGATGTTTAACATCTACATGCAGCCCATATGTGCCCTAGCACGTTCATTCAAGGTCAACTGTTTAGCCTACGCAGATGACATCCTCCTATACATTCCATTCAGGACTAACCAACCGGACCTCTCCCCTCTAACAAGATGTTTTGAGGCTGTAGCAGAATGGTTCAGCACACAAAACATGAGAATCAACTACAGTAAAACAGATGTCCTTTTCATCTCAAGGAACCAGGACTTCACCCCTCCACTCTCTTTAAAAATCGGCAACACAGAACTGAAAACCAAACCCACAATCCGCTACCTTGGCGTTACACTGGATCAACACCTGGATCTGAAAACTCACATAAAAAACACAGTAAAAACAGTATACATGAAAATAAAGACCTTAAAACATCTCCGACCGCTACTCGACTTCAGCGACTACCGATCGATCTATCAGGCATTAATATTACCTCATTTCGACTATGCCAACGTAATTCTACACGGTCTCCCTCAAGCAACGCTAGCTCCCCTCCAGCTTGCAATGAACACTGCTGCAAGAGTGCTAACAGGGGCCTCACGGAGAGAGCACATAACGCCAGTACTGATGAACCTCCATTGGTTACCGGTTCAAGCAAGAACCCTCCACAAAGTTCTAACCTTAACTTTCAAAGCCGCAAAACTCTCTGACCCCACAGCCCTCAGCAAGATGATACATAAAGTACCACAGAACAGAAATAGAAGACCCATGATGCAAAAACACCCTAGAGGTCCTAAAAGTAATGACAAAATGCACAAGAACAACAACAAATAGGGCCTTTACGATTTACGCTCCCAGAGCATGGAATGCTCTCCCTACCTCTATTCGAAATATCACTTACCTAACCCACTTCAGGAAGGCAATAAAGCAGCACCTGTTCACTACATACTACCTGAATCTAGCCTTAGTAACCATACATATGGCCCCCAGACAATCTCTCATTACAAGTAAACAATCAGACTCAGCATGAAAAAGGATAATCAACTGATCGCTCAGAATGTACCCCAGTGTAAATAAGATGTAGATATGTTCTGCCTGAAATCAGGTACCAGTGTGATACAATGTATAGAGTTAAGAATTGTACATAGTTTCCCCCAGTTACTTCCAAGTTGATCTCCCTATTTATTGTAAATACAACTCAAAGTTCCTTGTGTTGTATAGTTGATGTTAAATGTAAACCGCTCTGATCTAAAATAGAGCGGTATAGAAGAACTGTTAAATAAATAAATAAATAAATAAACCGATTTTAATAATTATAGCACTAACAATTATGAGGTTAAACATGGTGGGTTGAGTCACTTGACCAGTCCCAGCTGCTGCCCACTCATGTCTCAGTTCAGTTAAATGGCATTAGCACCTCCATTAATTCCAGTTTTGTCGCAGGGTACCACCATGCTCACTGTCTCTCCTCCGTTTCAGGACTAATCATATCCATGACCACCTGACCAGAGTACATTCTTAATTGGACTGTGACCCAGCTATGATCCAACTACTTTCCTGCATTTGTTTTTATATGGTGGTCCCCGCCACACTCCACTGATTATCTAGTAGTCATTCTTAGAGAGCCAGATCCATTCCCACTCTCTGCCTTAAGTCAACAAAGTTTCCAAGAACTTGGCTGCCTCTTCCAGGGTGGTGAAAAAGTTCGGGGCCCCAAGGTATTCAACGCGGAGCTTAGCGGGGTACAGGAGAGAAATGCAGAACCCTTTATCTACCAGGCTTTTACTGTTGCATATTTCTGCCGAAATAACGCATGATTAGCATGGTAGCGAGTAAAAGTGAAAACCTTGGCTTGAAGAACTGGATGGAACATTCATAGCCCCCTTCACGTGAAGTAATTGGGGGACTGTGAGTCATAAAATTGAGCAAAGCTAAGTAACCCTTCCATTTTTTCACTTGCTTCACAATTGCTTCTTGTATATGCTTTACATATGAGTTATGGACTGTTTATATAAAACAATATTAAAAAAATCTTCAAAAAAAAGTTAAAAAACAAAATGAGAGAAAGAAAGCATTAAGTAATGAATATTGAAAGACTATATTAGCAATACCACACAGGTCGTTGATGTACAACAGACGCTTAGTTTTGCCTTCAATGAGCAAACTTGAATAAGCAGTCCAAATTCTGAGACCTGATTGCTACAGTCTCGAACACGTTAAGAAAGTTAGTTATCTATATGTGAAGGTAAAAGAGTAGAGCTTATTTACTATTATACAGCTGAACAGCAACAAGCTCTGAAAAGTGACGCTTTTTAGTTTCTGGGAGGATGCCTGGCACACAGAGATAGGAAGACTATTTTTATTTACATTCTCTTATATACTGTGCTATTCTGCATCAGTGTGGTTTACATTGAACAAACTGAAATTACATTGAACAGGGCATTATAACTTGGAGATAACTATTTTACAGGGAACATGGGCTATAGAGGGTTAAGTGGCTTGCCCAAGACCACAAGGAGCACCTGTGGGACTAGAAACCCCAGTCCTTCTGACCCAAGGTTGCTGTCCTCTAGTGGGATTTGAACCCCTGACCTGAAGTACCTTGCCCCAACCACTAGGCCACTCCTCCACTCAAGCAAAAGGGTGCTGCCAGTTGGAAGGAGCGAAGTCTGGAATTGGCAGTACGCGTAAAGGGAACAGATAAACAAAGACTATTAGAAGAGCGAAGCAACCGAGAGGGGGTGTAAGAAGAGATGAGAGATGAAAGGTTCTGGGGGGCAGAAGAGTGAATACATTTATAGGTCAGGAGGAGAAGTTTAAATTGGATATGGAGACGGATGGGAAGCCAATGAAGCAACATGAGGAGAGGAGTGATGTGGGGAAAACGAGACTGGCGGAAAATGAGTCGAGCAGCAGAATGTTGAATTGACTGAAGAGGAAAGAGGTGGCTTGCAGGGAGGCCGGCAAGGAGAACGTTACAATAATTAAGACGGGAGGTGATTAAGGAGTGGACAATCAATTTAGTGGTGTCAACAGAAAGGAAGGGGCGAATTTTGGAAATATTGTATATAAAGAACCATGATTCCAAAAAACCCCACAGCTCTTTATCTGTAACAGTCTCTGCAATTCCCAGTATTCACAAGTTTTTCCTCCTTCCTCTATTTTCCAAATCATCCAGCTTCTTACCATGCTGCTGGAAGAGACCCTGCAAGTGTTACATCTTTGCAGCCATTGTACTGATCATGTCTTCCGCCTCCAAAATACAGTGCTCTATGCTGTCGATCCGTGCCCCAAACTCTGCCACTCCCTGAGCCACCTGCAAGATCTGTGCTGTGAGGGCTAGAAAACGTTCATCAAGGGCCTTAACCACTGCTGTTGTGACCTCCTCCACTATCCCAGCCGTAGGCTCGTGTTGTAGCATGGGTGGAGAAGGTGGGCTGCCGTCCGCCATTTTAGGATTGCCAGGCCGAGATTTCTCTCGCCACGGTCCTTTCATAGTCATGGAATGGCCCTCTTTAGATGCCCCAAAGGTCTCTCACCCACCGTTACTCACAGCCAGGCAAGTCAGCACGCCTGGGCAAGCTTCCAGGGTGGCCTCCTGGTTCTGGGGTGCAAGATTTAAACAAGATTATGGCGGGTGGCCCCAGAGCTGAGAAAAACCCTGTCGCCTCGGCTTACCTCATCACATGGTCTCTAGGGATCTGTATATTACTAAGTTGTATGTTACTTCTTCCCTAATGTGAAAAAATTTGGAAAGCTGTCTCTATACCTCTTGTCAATAGGTATGCACATATGTACAGCCAAATAGCATATATCATAGGGTTCCTATCTAGGTGGTGCAGGTCCAACACCTGTTTCCTTGTTAAGGGATCCATTTTGATAACACTACTGGTGTTATATGTGCCCTGTGTGCCATAAAAATTAATGTCTGAAAATGTTTAAGTTAGAGCTGCCGAGTTCGATATACAAATTAGTCTACTCCAGAAGGATGGGTGTAAGTAATTTTCCTGCATCTAATGACCATATATTTTCAATGCCCATACATTGTCTGGATTTCTCCTCCCGGAGATATGAATACATTTTTGCTGCAGCTTTACCTGTCTCAGTTGGTTCTTTGAGTTTCTTGATCTGTGAGAGATCTAGTAATTTTACCGGTATCACCCCAGCGGCTCTCAGACAGTGTTTGAGCTGGAAGTATTGGAAAGCATATGTATTTGATAGAAACATAGAAAAATGACGACAGAAAAAGACCACATGGCCTATCCAGTTTGTCCTTCCATATCAACAACTACAACAGTCCCCTTTTTCCTTTAGAGATCCTCTTTGTTTGTCCCATGCTTTTTTGAATTCAGATACTGTCCTCATCTCCACCACCTCCACTGGGAGACTATTCCACAGATCCACCACTCTTTCCGTAAAGAAATATTTCCGCATATCACTCCTGAATCTATCTCTTTTCACCCTCAACCCATGTCCCCTCATAGCAGAACTTGCTTTCAATTGAAAGAGGCTCTCCCCCTGAACATTTATGCCATGGAGGTATTTAAACATCTCAATCATATCACCTCTATCCCGCCTTTCCTCTAAGGTGTACATATTAAGATCCTTACGTCTGTGCTCATATGCTTTATAATATAGACCACTAACCATTTTAGTAGCCATCCTCTGTACTGATCCCATCCTGTTTATATCCTTTTGAAGGTGCGGTCTCCAGAATTGCACACTATACTCCAAATGAGGTCGCACCAAAGACTTATACAGAGGCACTATCACCTCCTTTTTTCTGCCAGCCATTCCTCTCCGTAGGCACCCAAGTATCCTAGCTTTTGCCATTGCCTTTCTACCTGTTTAGATACTTTAAATCCTCAGACACAACCACGCCTAGGTTCCGCTCTTCTTTAGTGGATAGAAGTACTTCACCCCCTATACTATATTGCTCCTTTGGATTGCTGCAGCCCAAATGGATGACCTTACATTTTTTAACATTAAATCCCAGCTGCCAAATTCTAGACCATTCTTCAAGCTTAGCTAGATCCCTTCTCATGTTATCTACACCTTCCTGGGTGTCTACTCTATTGCAGATTTTGGTATCATCTGCAAAGAAGCAAACCTTACCCGAAACCCCTTCCACTATATCATTAACAAAGATGTTAAAAAGAATCGGATAAAGGACAGATCACTGGGGCACACCACTGGTAACCTCCTTCTCCTCAGAGTGAGCTCCATTTACCTGTACTCTTTGTCGCCTCCCACACAACCAATTTCTAACCCAAGCAGTAACTTTACGGTCCATCCCTAGGGTGCTCAGTTTGTTTATAAGTTGCCTGTGAGGAACGGTGTCAAAGGCTTTACTGAAATCTAAATACACCACATCTAGGCCTCTCCCTCGGTCCAACTCCCTGGTCACCTAGTCAAAGAAATCAATCAGATTTGTCTGACAAGACCTGCCTCTGGTGAATCCATGCTGCCTCAGATCCTGTAATCCGCTGGACTCCAGAAACCTCACTATTTTCTCTTTCAGCAGCGTTTCCAATAATTTACTCACCACCAAAGTTAAACTAACCGGCCAGTAGTTTTCAACTACATCCTTACTTCTGCTTTTGTGTAAAGGCACCATATGATCCTCTCTCCAGTCCTTTGGCACCACTCCTGACTCCAATGAGGCATTGAATAGATCAGTCAGTGGATCTGCTGGAACGTCCCCAAGTTCCCTCAGTATTCTAGGGTGTATCTCATCCGGTCCCATTGCTTTGTCTCCTTTAAGTTGAGCTAGTTTCTCACGAACACCTGATGGCCCGCAGCAGCAGTGGGGAGGATGTGGCAGGCATCCACACCACACCAGTGTGATCAGAGAGGGAGATCGGACCAGGCCCTGCACCAGGGATGTCTGAAGACATGACATCTGCCAGGCCATCCATGGAGCTGCTGAGGAATATGATGTATGAGCTGCATGACTACACCTTGACAACACATGCAGTCCCTGCAGGTGGGTGACAAACCCTTATGTGCCATGTTGTGGCACATGGTGTGACAGGATGCAGGCACTGACATGTGGGGGGGGGGAGGGGTTTGAATGCACATGCTACTATCCCACCATGAGCATACCTGTCACCTGTGACTGCTACAAACAACGTCTGTTGCCAAGATGACAGGTCTCTGTTGTCCCTGAGCCCCCATTTGCATGTGTTAGCAGGGCAGCTGTGTGAGCATTGTCTGCCTCACTATTCACAACCATCATTCCACAGGTATCCACCAGGAGCTGCAGGGTACCCAGCCAGGACATGGGGAGGAATCATGACGTGGACATTATGCTGGCCCAGGGAATGGGAGCAATTGAGGAGGGACTGCAAGCCATGGCAGCAGCCATAAACCACCACACTGACTTCTTGGTTGAGATGTCATCAAGGCAGCAGAAACCAGCAGCAGCAGCAGCAGCGACCGCAAGGGGCACTAGAAGGGCAGGATGGCGTGGCTGTGGGTGGCCACACAGGCAGTGATGATGGCCAGAGGGGTGCTGCCCAGTAGCTACGCCTGTATCATGTGTGAGGTTTTGCAGTAAAACACATGTACACCTGTTTGTCTGTGTTTGTCATTGCCACAGCAAGGAATCTGTAAAGCCTATTACCAGAGATGGGTCAGGGTGTGCACCCACCTAGGTAGACATGTCTTGGGTACCCCTCCCCTCAGGTGGCCAACATCACACTCCCACATGTCCTTCTCACATATGACCCATACCCCTCTACCCTCTCATTCTGAAAGACATGGATATGCAGCCCATTGCTGTTGTGTGGCCACACATTCATCCCTTCCATGCCCCCTGGGATCCTCCTCAGAATGGCATGTGTCCCATACCTTCAATGATCACATCCACTCACCTGTTCCTGGCAGACTCCAAAGCCCATACTCTATGCACCCCCTCCCTGACCACTGTGTTTGACACTTTTGGGCTCATTCTTCCCTTAGGACCATGTCATTGATTGATGTTGCAGGATTTGTGCTGAACACCTTTACCCACCTGGTCACCCCTCACTGTAGCAGTGGATGTGCTCATTGAACCTCAGCTACCCTGGCACACACTCAGTTCTGCTGTCCCACAGCTCTGTCATGGGTCTGCAACTATTTTTCCCACTATGCCATGTGTGCATACATAGACATGTCCTTGTCCCCAGTCATGTTGGTCCAGTGTGCAGAACATGACCACCAACATTTTCCCTGCTGTGCCTGGGAGGGTGGTGCCATCTGGGAGGTCCCAGGAGGTGGCATACAGCAGTACACATTAGCATCCCCCACTGTCTGCAGTTTGGACTTGACCTTATGTGTCACACATGTGTGCCTGACACAAACCCTGGAAACACGTGCCGTGTGTGCACCAATGTGCAACTAGGTGACAGAGAAGAACACATGACCAGGCCATGGTTAAACCAAACTATGACAATCTGTATTTACAATAGTAAAACCACAATAAAAAATGTTCATTGTACATATAACATTAACATTTGAACATATGTTGTAATAGCACACAGTGCCAACATTGCTGCGAGTAGGTGGGCCCACCATATTGTGGTCCATGACCAGGAGGGGATGACAACATCTGGGACCCAGGAATGCAGAGGGCTAGGGTACATCCATACCTAATGGTGCCACTAGCCCTCCTGGGGGCCTCCATGGGATAATGTCTCATGCTCTGTGGAGGCTGGGTCTATGCCCCTCTGCCTCCACAGCTCAAGAGCCATCTGTATCACGGCATCCACCAGCTGTGCAACAGTCTATGTCATGGCATGCTGGCCCTGTCCAAGGTCAACCAGTGCCACAGCTGGGGTATGGTCCTGGTCCCCCCTCCCCAGGCCCCATGTATATGGGGTTTGTGTGGAGGTCTTGGTCCACACCATGGCTGAGGCACTGTTTTCCATCCCTGGGGTTCTCCCTACCAGTGCTGCGGGACTGTGGGGCAGCTGGCAGGGCTCCACTGGGCCCTCTGCAATCATGGGTCCCAGGTGTGTGGTCACTGGTGGCCTGGCATGGTGAGCTGGCTCTTCAGGGGTGTGGGACTGTGCTTCCTTTGAGCCTTCCTCCTCCTCTGTCTGCCCCACCCACCCCTCCTCCACATCCCACACCTCCAGGCCGACATCCTCTCTTCCTCATCCTCGCCCTCCTCCTCTTCCTCCCCCCACCCTCCACCTCCTCCTCCTTGTCCCCATCATTGACATCCTCCTCCGCATCCCAGTCAGCCTCTTCCACATCCAGGTCCTCTTCAGCCTCTTCCTCCTCCACCTCTGCCTCCTCATCCTCTCTCTCCTCCTCCACATCTCTAGCCATGGACATCTCCTCCAACACCACCACTGCCTGGCCTTCCAACACCAGCCAGGCTGGGTCGCTGACACCTGCTGGCCCTCCAGGTGCTGCTGTTCCTTCAACAGGCTCTGGTAATGGGAGCAGAGAGTTCCACATCAGCCATATGTTCTGTGGCCGCAGGGCAGTCATCACCTGCCACAATGCCTGCAAGCCTTGTACATAGATGATAGCCCACAGACCATGCAGCAGGTGAGCCATGCACAGTAGGGCATACAATCTCCCCAGATCAAACAGGATATTAACTGCATAGATGGGTTGCATCCAAGGGGTGTGGGCATGACAGACATGGGCTTGAGAGTCGACCAACCTGTGTAGGCAGCAGCAGAGAGGGCCAGATCCCCACTGGTGTGATTAGGACCAAGTGGTCACCTGACCTACCAACCCTCGATGTCAGGCCCCCAAATTGGGGCATAAGGTGTCCCCTGTGGTACCTGCACTGAACAGTGGGAGGGGGAGCACAGACAGTGGCAGCACCCAGCACTGTGGGTTCCCCAGCAGGGTGTGTATGGTGTGCTCTGGGGAGAGGGTATGTGACCTGCAGTGTTCATGCATCCATACGTCATCAGGTTAGGTCTGACATGCATCTGATGAGGTCTGTGGGGACTGTGAGGTGACCTGGCCTAGGGGTACTACCAGCATGCTAAGTGTGGCAGAGATGTCAGGCACATCAGGGGGCTGTGCAGACCAATGGGGTGACTGCTAGACCACAGGTGCTGCATATCAGAGAGGGGGTGGGAACATATCTTGACTTGGCTGGGTGACCAGAGTGCAGATATGTACCCTAGTGATGTATTTGTGCTGGTATGTGTGGATGTGTCATTATGACAGGTCACTAATTTTATGGAAATCACTCCAAATAAACAAACTGTAACAGAATACAAGGGAGGGTTATAAAATTCAATATCGAAGTATTTCAATCGAACCAAGAAACCGTCTCAGACCAAGCGGCAGCCTACATGCTGGGAAAGGGAATTCAGATTCACCAGCGGCGCCTTTAGCATCAATGACAGGTTTTTGGTATATTTTTCTTTTATATTTAAACCCTCTCTCCACTGTGTTTTGAAAATTATACTTAGACAAAATGACAAACAGTCTCTGTGAAAACAGGTACTTAGCTTTTCACAATGGAATCTTAAATGTAGTAATATTCCAACGCTCTCCAGAAACCGTTTGACTTAGTAATTCAGTCCTTCTCAATAGCCTTTCTTGTAGTTGAAAACAGTATGCTTCAAACGGTCAAACGGTTTCTGGAGAGCGTTGGAATATTACTACATTTAAGATTCCATTGTGAAAAGCTAAGTACCTGTTTTCACAGAGACTGTTTGTCATTTTGTCTAAGTATAATTTTCAAAACACAGTGGAGAGAGGGTTTAAATATAAAAGAAAAATATACCAAAAACCTGTCATTGATGCTAAAGGCGCCGCTGGTGAATCTGAATTCCCTTTCCCAGCATATAGGCTGCCGCTTGGTCTGAGACGGTTTCTTGGTTCGATTGAAATACTTCGATATTGAATTTTATAACCCTCCCTTGTATTCTGTTACAGTTTGTTTATTTGGAGTGATTTCCATAAAATTAGTGCATTATATTACTCCATAAGAAAGACCCTGATTTTTTGTAAGGTATTATGACAGGTCAGGCAGGTCATGGGTGACAGTTGGATGTGTGTTGCACTGGAGAGGGTGGGGCAGTGATATTGGCAGGTCGACATGTTGGCAAAATGGGGTGGCAGAGGTGGAGGGTATTGGTGCATGGGCCCATTATTTGGCCATAGCAATGTTATGTTTCAGGAAGCAGTAACACATCCCATCAGCAATGTAAGGTGGCCAGGCAGGGACCATAGCATAGGATGAGGGTGGAAGCACACGAATGATGGGATAGGACAGCACAATGCAGTCTCCCAGAGCCATTTGAAGAGGTGTGTGCACATGGGAAATATGTGCAATGGAGGCTGGGCTGGACACAGGGCACCTCTGGGATACGCCCACTAGGATTGTGCGTACAGCAGAAGTGTACCAACACAGACATGCCTGATGGGGCAATGGGTGGGTGTGGATGAGGCACATGTGGACCTAGAGCCCCCATGGCCCATGTAGTCCATCTGCCATCCTATATTTCAGCAGTGGATGTGTCAGGAATTGTTCGGTGGCTGGTGATTCTACAGACCAGGGGTCAGCACCGTTGGTACAGGCCTTTGGTACCAGGCACCTGCTGGCAAATCATGGCCTCTATATGCATGATCTGGTGTCATTCAATTGTGTGATTGATGTTGGCCCTGGGAAGGGTGTGATGCTGTACACTACATGTCTGCTGTGCCATCACCATCTCTGCAATGTGCATTTGTTGCATGACCACAGCAACCATGCACATGTTGCATCACCACATAGCTATATGTGTGGACTGGGGGATGATCGACAGGTCCATATGGTGCATCTGGGTCTGCATATCAACCCTTGCATGTTAATGTGTATCTCTACGTGGTCTGGACAGTGCCCCATTCCCCCACACCAGGCATGCTTGCACATATGTGGGTAAATATGCAGGGAATATCCTATTTGGTGCACAGTGCATTGACATTTGCCTATTGCTGCTGTCCAATAGGATCATTTGGTCATGGTCAATGCATTACACATGCTGTTATGTCACACACATGCTACATTACTCACCATCTGCAGATGCACTCATCTCCTTCTGCAGCCAGGGGAGAAAGTCAAGCTGCCTCCAATGCATCTCTCAGGCCTTTTTCCACAGATCCTCCACCTGGGGAAATAGGGATAGATGCCATCTGTGCTGTTCCAAACATAACACTGGCAACAGAACAGCAGACTGGTCATGGGTATGTGGTATGCCACAGTATTCTGATTGCAGGCTGCAGCTAGCCAAGCCCTTTGAGATTGCACATTACCTCCCCCTTCACAGCAACACAGCGTTCAGTGCTGGGCACAACCCCCATGGTATCACACCGGCATGTTATGGAGACGCATATGTTGCCACATTTGTGCACCTGCCTTGGGTCCTATGTTTGTACTGCTTGCTGTGTTGTTACAGATCACTGTGAGGGTATCACATGGCACATGATGTGGCCCATGTGGCCAGTGTGAGAGGTTACATGGCATAGCTGCCACACACTGTTGCTTCCACACTTCAGTCCTGTCCCACAGCATTTTTCCAACACATTGTGTGCACATGTGTGTGCTGATGAGGCTGACTGCCCTTACATGTTCTGTGACAGTTGTTCATAGTCGCTACCTGTTTCAACCCCCTGTTTGTGATCTGATGTGAGGTAGCACTGATCCCCATTTGTTGAGATTAGGTAAGTGGATGTTATTTGGTTTTTCAAAATTCTGGGTGTCATTCTGGTGGAACTGACTAAAAAATATACCTATATATTGGCACTGTCAGCATATGCATGGGGCCACAGGTTGGCATTCCTGACATGATATGGCTGATAGCTACATCTGGTGGATGTTGGTGCATTTGGGGACAAGGCTAATGGTGATAGGTGGTGAGTTATAGCCTATGGTTACACCCAGTCAGAGGTGTCACACTGTGTTGTGCATCATTATCTGCACATACAGTATGTTATCTGGTCATGGTCCAGTTTTGTCTGGGTTTCACAGAGATGCCAGTACAGTGTCTTGTCAGGCTATTCATCCTCTCAGAATTTGACCTTTTTTGTTTGTATACATACAACCTGTGGTGTGATTGCAGGATCATTTTGATGTTCCTGATTGGCCCTAGTAATATTGACCATATTGGTGGAGTGGAAGGGCACATGGATATCTTGTATGTCACATTGGCAAATTGCAATATGGAAAGGTTGCAAGGCCACAGGTAGTCATCCCTTTTACTATGACACCCTTATATACAATCTGGTCCATACAGCTGTCCACCAAAGGCACATATTTCTGGGATTAGGCCCCCCTAGGTGTAGTCTGTGTCACCTGCTCAGTCACGTGTTACCTAAATATGGATACCTTTTTTGAAAGGCCCCTGACTTTGCCCCAACACATGCTGATCACTGTGCACTCCACACAGGTCACAGACAAGATTGTGCATACATGTGAATTCAGGACTGAGTTGAGAAACCATCTGCCAACTTCCTATAATCTCATACTCCAACATTAATTCTATGCTAACACACTGGAAATAATTTGGCATCGCACAAAAAGTGGACCACAGGGGCCACACACCAGGATCCATAGACCAGGCAGAGAGATCATTGATGCACGATGCTACAAAGATGCCAATATTAACAAAGAACAGGCTGAATTGATCCACAGCAGAGATGGGGACATCAGTTTGTAAGAGCGCTTTGGCTCATTGACTCCACAGACTGGAGCTCTATGGAGGCTCACATATATATCTCAGCCATTGCACAGGGGGAACTGTAAAACTGGAAGGGAAACACCTTTGGGGTTTACACAACAACATGTGGTGGACCCCCACACACATGGGAGAGGGGTCTCTGTTCAGATCTGAAACAGAGGGGGAACAATTGACCTCCAGCTCCATCATGTATATCACCCATATACAACAATAATCCCACACATCCCATCACCCCACAAACAACATTGTGACAGTGCAACATGGTGGTGTCAACTGCATGTTGTAGGGATGCTTCTCATCAGCGTGGATAGGCAAACCGGTCAGGTTTGTTGGAACACAGACTGCCACTACATAAGAGACCCTACAGTGCCTTGTGAAGGCATGCATCCCCTTGGATTTTGTCCTGTTTTGTCACATTATGTACACCCTGGAATGAAAATGGAGGTTCATTTGGATGTTAGGTAATGGCCCTAACAATATAGTCCAAATTGGTGAAGTGAAGTGACAATAAGACACCTTGTATATATAAAGAAACAGCTAAACACTGAAGAGTTGTGAGTGGATATGTATTCATCCCTTTTGCTACGAAACCCCTAAATAAGATCTGGTCCAACTAGTTAACCTTAGAAGTCACATAATTAGTTGATTAGGGTCCACCTGTTTGCAGTCAGTGTCACATGAACTGTCACATGGTGCCTGTATAAATATACCTGTTCTGAAAGGCCCTTGACTCTGCAACACCACTGAGCAAGCAACATGAAGACCAAGGAGCATTCCAAACAGGTCAGAGACAAAGTTGTGGAGATGTATAGATCAGGTTTGTGTTATGAAATAATATCCCATATTGTGAATATCTCACGGAGCACCATTAGATCCAATATCCAGGTTTGTAGTGGTGCCATAGAAATAATATGAGGGCTGCCCACCAAAACTCACAGATTGGGCAAGGAGGGCATTAATCAGAGATGCTACAAAGACACCAGGGATAACACTGAAGGAGCTGCAAAGATCCACTGTGGAGATGGGAGTATCTGTCCATAGGACCCCTTTAAGCCATACACTACACAGAGTGGGGCTTTATGGGCCAGAAAAAGGCCATTGCTTAACCCTTTGAAGGCCTACTTTAAATTTTTAATCCACATTCTGCAGCCGGGTTAATTTTTGCATATTTCAGGAAAATTGTACCCGTCTTATTCAATATGTTCTAATAGTGGTTTTCCTTCTGCTATGGTCATGTATTATATACCATTTGATAGGAATATTTAGTCAGAATTTTGGATTCCGAGAGTTTTGGGCTCGGCCTGGAAAGGTTAAAGAAAGAAATAAGACAAAATGTTTGGAGTGTGCACAACAGAATGTGGTGGACCCCCCAAACACATGGAAGAAGGTTCTCTAGTCAGATAAGATGAGAATTGAACTTTATGGCCATCATGGGAAATGCCATGTGTGGCGCAAACCCAACACCCCGAGAACACAATTCCCACAGTGAGACATGGTGGTGGCAGCATCATACTGTGGGGATGTTTTCCCTTGGCAGGGACAGGAAAACTGGTCTGGATTGAAGGAACGATGGATGGCACTAAATATAGGGTAGTTCTTGAGGAAAACCTTTTTCAGTCTGCTAGAGATTTGAGACTGAGACGAAAGTTTACCTTCCAGCAAAACCATGACCCTAAACATACTGCTAAAGCTACACTGATGTGGTTTACAGAGAAACGTAAATATCTTGGAATGGCCTAGTCATAGCCCAGACCTCAATACAATTGAGAATCTGTGTCATTACTTGAAAATTGATGTACACCAATGCAACCCATCTAACTTGAGGGAGTTGGAGCAGTTTTGCCTTGAGGAATGGGTCAAAATCCCAGTGGCTAGATGTGCTAAGCTAATAGAGACATACTCCAAGAGACCTGCAGCTGTAATTGCAACGTATTGACTTGGGGGGGGGGGGGGAAATACATATGCACACTCCTGCTTTCAGTTTTTTTTGTCTTAATTATTGTTTGTGTCACAATAAAGGATATTTTGCGGGGTGCTCGTGAGCCCATGGCAAGATTGCAGGAAGATAAAGGAGCTCCGTACCCAGGTTCCCCTACCATGTTGAGCGCAGTGGCAGAAATGCTTTTTTACATCTGCTTTTAATGCTTTGGGGCTCCGGTAACCATGGCTGTTAATCTTATTCCTTCTGCTGTGCCGATCGGTGGTCCCATGCTTCCAGAACCATAGTAAATGAAAGCACCACCAACAATGGCTACACTGCTGCTATCCCTGCTGGAAACCCGGTGAGCCCTCTGCCAGCACTAAACCCCTCTAGGTTTTAGCTGCCTCATGCTGTCTCCTGCTCCACCGAACCTTTGCTTTTAGGCTCCTGCTAATTCTCAGTAGCATCTAACAGACCGTGACTCGCTCTAACAACTGGTTCGAGGTGATGGAGGGAGCCGGCGTCCTGCTACAAAAACCTGTAAGTCCTGGGTATGCTGATCATAAGTCCTCGGGTAGTGAGCTTGATCATGGGAGGAATGTCAGAGTGCAGGCAGTGCCCTTTCCTTTGAAAGTGTACTCTGCACCTCCCCTCACCGGTAACACACCAGGGCTCTTGGGTAACGGATATCCACACACAAAGCAATGAGAAGGAGAAACGGTAAAATCAGTAAATAATACACAACACACTTGTATTATAAAAAACAACCAAAGCTTTGGGAGAGCAAACCAAGTTATCACCTTTGTTTACTCTGCCATCTTAGCTTTCGGCCACTTTATTTAAAGGTAAATATTCGATTATAAAGCATAATTCTCACTTTATTGTTCTACGTCAAACATCACGTATCCATACCATCATAGTTCAGTTCTCATTAGCATAGGTCATCATGAGGAGACATACACATATTCCCAGACATAACTATGTAGGCATTAATTCTAATTAATTCTACTACTGACAGTTTGTTACCTCTGACTCGAGACTGAGAGACTAGGAGACAACTTGCCCTTTACTTATCTTTATTAAACAAAGACTAGTGTTTATGTTATTTGGAACCTTTCACCTAATTATCTTAGCAGAGTCTTTCAAGGATGTTACTGAGTAATAAGCTCTGAATGGTATTAACTCTTTCTTAGGGCTAGTACTATATTGTTGAGTACCCTGGCTGTATACACAGCCCTGTACAGACAAGCTTACTTTCATTCTTAATGTTTGGCCGCCTCGCTGCAATTTAAGGGTCCCATGCTGCCGTGGCCATTATCACGTGGCTCTGGAACGCATCCCTGAAACACAGAGCTACCTCTCTTAAGCGGGAAGAGAATGTTTCCGGCAGCTGCAGGGCTTTCCTGGTTGGCGTCCTGAGTGAAACCTTTTTGCGGAGTTTCTTAGACAAGTGACTCCTCACACCTGCTGTACCCGATTTCCATCTCTGCTGCCCAAACAAAGACCTGCATACTGACAAGTATTTGAATGCTGTTGTTTTAATCTTTCAGCTTTAAACAACAGCTCAATAGATCTCTGTGCAACTAGCAGGCTCGGAGCTCCACACAGTGGCACAGAGTGGGACTTCCTCTACCTGATTTTAAATGCTTTTAGCTCCCCTTGGCTCAATTACTAGTAGAATACTCACAAACAATTAAATGTTCTGATAGCACATGGAGGGTTCTCTGGCATACGCTGCCCTTTTGGAGGGTAGGGAAGTTGCTGATTGCTATTTCTGAGTCCCGAAGTGTTGTTTTGCTCAGAAGCTTTACTATTATCCCACTATGAATGCCAAGAACACCTATGCAGCTGCTTTGTCTAAGTGCTCCCGGAAACATGATGGGACTAGAGCTAGCAATGCTCCAGCTGTGCAATGGTCTCCACCTAGCCCTCCACTTCCGCAAGTTGATATGTCTGCAGTAGCGCAGCTTGCAACCAAAACTGATCTATTGGAAGTTCTGCAAGAGCTGTGCTCCTTTTAATTGGACTTCACCAAGATAATTGCTGAACTCAGATCTGATCTGAAATCCCTAGATGGTCGTGTGACCCAGAACGAGATCAACATAGGGGAGCAGATTGATGCTACTGCCCTGCTCCAATTTAAGATCCATAAATTGGAGCTACTCACCAAGGACTTGAAGGAGCAGAATGATGAACTAAAGAACAGGCAGCGGTGTAGTAATATCTGAATGTTTGGCATGCCTGAGACCCCTGCTAACAATGAAAATATTGTGGAAATAGTGTGAGGTATTTATGCATCCTGCATTCTGTTCTTGTTCAGTTGGAGAGAGCACATAGGGATAGAGGCCTCTGATCTGGTGGCAACGCGCGCTCGTGCCCAATTATAGTTTGTTTCCGGTTCTATGATGACAAAGTGGCACTACTACGAACCCTCCGAGGCAAACATTCAATACAGTTTCAAGGTTGGGAACTTCAAATATATCAGGACTTATCTCAATATACGCTGGAGCAGTGACGCATTTTTAAACCACTCACTCAGGTGCTGCAAGCAAAATCTGTCAAATATTGCTGGCGCTTCCCCTTCGCATTAATATTCAAATGGAACACCTTGCAAAAGATCTCTGACATCTCAGCATGTATGGATTGTTTAGATAAAATTAAGCATCAGGGGAGTTGCACCCCATGCCAGCGGACTGCGCAGTCCGAATGGGGAGTCTCTACTCCTAAGTGCCGAAAGATCCCATGCTCTCATCGGCAATCAGAAGCGGAGCCGGATGAAGGATCGGAAGGAATAATGGACATGACAGCACAATTATGACCTGCTACTAGAGAGTTTTACTGTGCTAACTCTTTGCTTTCTTTTTTTACATTATTCTATAAAGGTTGCATTGTGTTTTTCACTCCTCTGTTCTAATGGAGGTTGATATATTGCTCTGTTTTCAGGATGATTTGTTGTAGGGCTCTACACAGCCAATTTTATCAATGCTGTGATAGCTTTCTGACCTTCTTTATAATGTCTGGTAGGAAAGCGGAACAAGAGAGGCGAGGCATTTGTATTGGGGAAACTAGGGCTGGTTGAGAGGGGTAGGGGTCTGATAGGGTTGGAGCTCTATGGTTCCTCACTTGTCTCCTATTTCAGGGGCTTATATGTCCCTAATCACTTTGTTAGCTGGGTTGAAGAAATTTTAGTCTTCTAAGTTCAGGATCAGGAGTTTCATATTGTTGGGGGGGGGAGAGGGAAGGAAGGGGGTTAGGGAGGAGACTAACATAATGGGAGAGGCAGAACCTACACCAACATTGAATGATGGAGTATCTAGTGGGATACGATTGTCTAGCGCTGTTAAGCATTGGTATCCTCAGAGGGGGGGGGGGGGATGGCACTTTCGGTCACTATTTTGTTTGTTATCTTTAGCTGTAGTCCAGGAGCATCATGATAAAACTCATTTCATGGAACATTAGAGGGCTCCATCACTCAGTTAAAACGCAGAGAGGGTTCGAGCAAATACAGAGACAGCATGCGGATATAGTTTTCCTCCAGGAAACACTTAAGTTCTCAGAAATTTCCTCAGGTTTTTGCTTCTAGTTTTTCTTCACATAAACGGGGTGTAGTTGTTATGTTTTCACAACACTGCCCCTTTAAGCTCTCTAGTCAATATCAAGACCCTCTTGGTCATTTTCTCATACTCTCTGATTCGATACATGACACACTGGTTTTGTTTGTAAATGTCTACACCCCCCCCCCTCTCCCCGATAACTAAGTCACTGACAGAACTTCTTGAGGTGCTTAAAAATCACATTCAGGTGGAAGTGCTAGTGAGGGGAGATTTTAACTGTGTGTTCACAGTCCTGGACAGGTCGAGCGAGACAGCGGCATTCCCCACAAATTCCAGGCTTTTATCAGCCTTTACTTCTGACTTAGGTTTGGGGGACGCATGGCAGTTGCTACATCCGGGGGAACAGGATTACACTTCTTTTTCTTCTGTGCATCGCTCTTACTCTCGTCTAGATATGTGGCTGGTCTCTAGGTCCCTTTTATCTCAGATTCCACAAATTTGCATTGGGATCATGGGTCCCTTTAGCTCTATATAGCAGATCGTAGGCAACACACATCATCTACTGGGCACACCATCATCTACTGGGCACACCATTATACACAGAGGGTCTAGTCTCTGATCTGTGAGCTGATTTGCTGTACAGAACAGTATAGCATGACTATAGGGGAGGGGTAATGGTGACATGTGCATTGCCTTGTAAAAGTAGTCATCCCAGTGGTGTTTTGCCTATTTTGTCGTGAATTCAGAGCTCCCATTACAGATAGCTGGGTTGCAGCAGCAACTTCACATATGGTGTGACTTGCCATAGAGGATGGTGGGGGAAGGTGTGAAAGCCCCATAATAGATGAATGAGGTGGTACACAGACCCACAGCAGCAATGGCTCACACCCATCACTGAAAGAGGGAGGTGGTACATGACCCTGGTGCATAGTCAGTTAACACTCTTTGCTGCAGCTGTGGCCATCATCACCTTGATGAGTCAATCTGACACTGTCACTCTGCATGTGTCAACCAACCCAGGGTATTGGGTGTATGCACACCCCAACTGTCCCAAGGTTGCTGTTTCACACAGAACATATGTGCACAATGCAGTCATGTACAGCCTGCTTGTCTGAAAAATCACACCGACTTCAGACAGCAGGACTTGGACTACCAGGAAGAAAACTGCAGCTTTAACCTATGCATACCACAATGTGACTACTTAGCCAGGCACAGTCACAGCACAGTAAGGGGATTGTGACCTATCAGCAATTTATGCTATGCACCCTAGTCAGGCTAATGGCTATCATATGTTAGCCCATCTCTTCCATATACATTCCCTCTCACACATGTGCATCCTGTGATAATGATGCTGTTTTCATGGATTTCCCTGTATCCTCTCCCTTTCATTTGCACCACATTTTACTGTGGACTTGTGCTATGGGACTGCAGTGCAGAGTGCAATGGCTGGTGAGATTCATTGATGCTGCAGGTGCATGCTGCTACATCCCCAGCTGCTTTGTGCCCCTACTCTGCTTGTGGCACATACAATCATGCTTTTGTTCATCCATCATGCTTTCTCACTGCCACTAGACCATACTGACATGGCATGAGAGGCATATGCACTCACTCACACTGCAGGTGCAGTGGGCATCCCCACAAGTAGTCACATGCACTGGGACTGTGTACGGTCTATACATTTGGAGAAGGGGGAAAGACCATTGCATGCATGCATACTGCATAGTCATACCTCACAATCCACAAGGCACCCCCCCCCTCCCCACACACATATAGTCTAAACCCTCTTGGGAAGGTTGGTCAACATACAATTGTTACATACCCCTAGAGTGGGTGTGCCTGCACAATCTGCATGCATTATTACAACTTACTTCATGATACATGCACTTGTCACAGCCATCCCACCATAAATGTTCTACGTGTGATTTGCCATCATGCCTTGCATTATGCATTTTCTCCTCTTCAACTCTGCATATGGGGATCCCTGCTTGCTGTAATGTGACGGGTCGTTCCTACTGCCCCTGGTCACAGCTGCTCTGGTACAGTCATGATATTTGTGTCTATCATTGGTGATCCACATGTTGACCTTAATCCTGCATTCCCTGACTCATTCACACAATGTCCTTGTGCTTGGAAACACAGAGCTTCTGTACCATTCTTTGGAGTCATATTTGGATGTCTTCATGTGTGCCTACGTGCTTGCAGGCTCTGTGATATACAGTTTCATTGTAAAGCAATAGTTTGGAAACATGAGGGTTGGCATGGACCACAGTGTGAGTGATGGATCCCAGGCAAGGTCTCTAACCAGGATGAGGGGCAGAGGTGGCAAGTTGATTGGAGTCCAAACAGAATGTGCTTCCTTCCTCAATGATTGTAGCAGAGGGTGAAGGCTGACTGAGGTGAGGGGTGGGTCAATTTAAAGGGGGAAAGGGAGGGACATGGCAGAACTCATGGTGATTGAGATGAGCCATGCAAGCAGTAGGGGGAGGGGAAAATGAGACCCATTGCTCTTGGCCTTGGATGGTATGTTGACATAAAAGGAATTGAGTCTACCTATGGTGATCCACAGACTGGCCTTGAACCTACAATACTATACTCATGCACACAATGACCTTAGGTTTTTGTGCCACAGAGCTGGCAGATACATTGGGCCATACAGGTATACTTAGGTATTCAGTACAAGATGCATGTGGGCATGTGTCGGTGTATTCCCATGTGCACTTAGCTGACTGTTGCCTCTGTGACATGATGGCAGGCTGCATGGACATCTGCTTGGTGGGACTATAGCTTGGATATATGTGGGTTGGCATGGACAATGGTGCTGGTGCTGGGAGCTAGGAGACATGTAGAAATAGGATATGGGGGATAGATGGTGTGTTGGCTGGCAGGAAGACAGTGTGTGTCTCACTCCTCAACAGTCTTGGCAGAGGGTGAGAGGGTAACAGTGGAGGAAAGTTGGTTGGACCTGCAGAGGATGAGGTGGGGAGGTGGAAGACCTCATAGGGACTGACATATGCTCTCATGGGTCTTGTGAGGAATACTGACAGCCAGGGCCAGCCCATCATAACCAGAGTGGGTTGGGTTCAGTGTCTGTACCACCTTGCAGAGAGAGGGGATAGATGTGAATGGACTTGCCATCCCACTGCCAGTGCGAGCTGCAAGTTGGCACCTGTCACTCCCCACCATAGTCCAACTGTTTCCGGCTGCAGGCTACACACAGCACTGATGTTGGCAGCATAGTGTCAGTGATACTGGGGACATTCACGTCAACCTGCATCTGCATATCTATGTGCTCGCACAGTCTCAGCAGTGTCATCACACATCTTAGATGCGCACCCTAGGCAGCTGCCATATCACCCTCCTGCACCCGCGGCCCCCATGGTGCCACACACCTGACACCTCCTTTCTTAGACAGCAGCACCCATGTGTCACCCCCTTTGCCGCATTAACAACATCAGCCTTGTGCCCTGTCATAGTTGGGCACTATTTCCACTAAAAAAATTCGTTCATGTATAACTGGATGCTTACTTAATTTTCAAAAATTATATCAAAAAAACATATACACATTTTATACAACGAGGTCTCAGACTTATCGTGGCTCTGCCATGGGGACTAAACGTCCGTTATCGTGGCAGTGAGCCCTTTTGCATCAACGACCTCAGGAGTGTGAATGGGTTGAAAAACACAGCCTTAAAATCACAATCAAATAATTGAAAACTCAAAAACTTATGTTCTTATATTCTTCTCTGTGTTATCAGACAGCCCACTCGCATGGATTAGAGCACTGATCCCGACGCCTCCCTTTGGTACCAGTTAAGCGTTTCACAACGCTAACTTTCATCAGGGGATCTCTCCAATACTCCCATCCAACTTCATATTCCCTAATAACAAACCAAAAATAAAAATAGTCAATACTCCACTATCTAAAACACCCAAAAGTTAAAACTTACACTGCTCCTAACTATCCTAGACCCATGACCCAGCTGAAAAAAAGAGAAAGAAAGAAACAGATCTCACCTTTTAAAACTTTGAAGCTGCCCGCGTTTCACCAAAGAAATCTCCGAATCAATGAATGGCTACACAAAAACGCCGCACATGCGTACTACCCAACTCATCGCTCATCTTATAGAACCCGCTCCAGCTCCTACAGCCAATTAAATGTCTCACATACTACCCAGCTTATCATTCGTCTTATAGAGCACGCTCCAGCTCCTACAACCAATTAAACGTCTCAACGGCACTAGTGGCACTAATGGCTATACCCCCTCCAGGAATGCAACCCTAACCTAAAAGAGACCATCTACTACTACTACACACATCACCTTACAAATGTAAATCTAAAAACCCCTACCATGATCAACACACACACAACGAACCTCCAAACTGCTCCCTCCACGTCAACAGCACTACCTACTACTAAAACCCGCCCCTAGGGACCTTGCATCCAAGGCCCATCAGCTATTATCATTAACCAAGTCCACTGTCAAAGACATCGAGTCCATTCCACTTGGGCATTTAACCCCTTTGGAAATACTGTGTCACACATATAAATCCACCACTGTTCCCGTTTAATAAGAACCTGATCTGATGGTGCATTAAAAGCTCTTTGTAACACTTGATCAATGCACAAAACACGGAGCTGTTCAAATTGATGTCGTTGCTCTATGCAATGCTGAACTATAGGAGCCTCCATTACTGCATGCTTTAAGCGGCTCCGATGCTCACGAATCCGAACCCGCAACGCCCGTGTGGTCTTCCCTATGTATACTAAGCCACAGGGGCACAGAATAGCATAAACCACATATTGGGAACCGCAAGTGGTCGAAAATCTCAAAGTTCTGCGGAACCCATTATATTCAAAAACAGAAGCTTCAATAGTCAGTGCACAGATATCACAATTACCACAGCGTTGATGGCCCCCTCCTGAGGGCTCGACCACATCGGTCTCTGGTGATCGCAGAACAGCAGGACTTAACAACTCCTTAAGATTACGATCACGGGTCCATACACATCTCACTGACTTCCTGGTTAAGCCAGGAACAGCTGTCAAAACATTGGAATGTTTCTTGATGATTCGTTGTATTTTAGAGCTAAGCGGGGAATACTTTGTAATGAAGTTCACGTGAGGAGCTGCCACTATCCCTACGGAAGGCAGGCGAGACTCTAAAAGTAAAGCGCGATGATTAAAACGCGCCCGAATATACGCTCTCTTCACCACAGATTTAGGATATCCTCTAGCTAAAAACCCTCACTTGGTTTGCAGCTTGTCGTGCTGTGAGGGCTTGCGTGCATCAGTGATGCTGAGAGCTAAACTATCGGTAGTTTAACTACTGGCAGGGTCTCCCAAGATGGACAGGTCTCAGCTGAGGTGCCAGACGAAGACAAACCACCCATCTGGGCAGCAGCAGAATGGGATAGTGTTGACGGCGGAGGATCACATTTCTGTGACAACGGCAACAACACCAAACTTAAACTGCGCGGAAGGAAGGCCCGGCAATCTACTTCTGTATCTTGCCATGAAAACCCAATGGATAGTTACAACAAAACAAATTGTGCTATGGTGCTGGAAGATGAGACTCCCAGGTCAGAAGGCACTCAACTAGCTACTGGGGAAGAGCTGAAGACTTTTCAGAGTAAAGCCAGCATTTATGATGTGGTTGGATCAAAGCCCTCGGGAAGTCTGACTGCTGATGTAGCTGTGCATGAAATGAGAGTCAGAAGCTGTAAAGATGTCTTACACATTGGAACATGGAACGTACGAAGCATGAACCAAGGGAAGTTGGAGGTGGTCAAGAATGAAATGGAACGTGTACAACTTGATCTGTTGGGTGTCAGCGAACTGAAATGGACTGGCATCGGGCACTTTGCATCAGATGATCACATGGTCTACTATGCTGGAAATGAAAGACAAAGAAGAAATGGTGTTGCATTTATAATAAAGAAGAAACTTGCAAGAACTGTAATGAAATACAATGCAGTCAGCGAACGCTTAATCTCTATTCGTCTACGAGGAATGCCTATCAACACAACTATAATTCAAGTATATGCCCCAACAACAGCTGCAGAAGAGAATGAAATTGAAGAGTTCTATGAACAAGTACAAGCTGAAATTGACAGAACATGCAAACAGGATATCCTGATAGTCATGGGTGACTGGAACGCAAAAGTTGGCAACAAAGAAGAAGGCAAAGTAGTTGGAAAATATGGACTTGGCAACAGAAATGAAGCTGGAGAAAGATTGATAGAATTCTGCAAGACCAATGATCTATTCATCTCAAACACCTTCTTCCAGCAACACAAGCGGCGACTGTACACATGGACTTCACCCAATGGATTGTATAAAAATCAAATTGACTACATCTGTGGAAGTCAACGATGGAAAAGCTCTGTAACATCAACAAAGACAAAACCTGGAGCTGACTGTGGTACAGATCATCAACTACTAGTATGCAAACTCAAGCTAAAGTTGAAAAAGAGCAAACCACTCATGAATGCAGCAAAATATGACCTTGAGAATATACCACTGGAATTTAAAGACTGCCTGCAAAATCGATTTGCTGCTTTAGATACAAATGACAGAGCTCCGGAAGAGTTATGGAATGACGTCAAGAAGGTTGTGCTGGAAGAAAGCGAGAAGTCTCTACAAAAGGTGAAAAAGCAAAAACGGCCAAAATGGATGACGGAAGAAACTTTGAAAATTGCCCAGAAACGCAGAGAAGCTAAAGCCAAAGGAGAAAGAAAGACAATCTCAGAACTCAACAGAGATTTCCAACGTGCAGCAAGACAGGACAAGGAAAAGTACTACAATGACACTTGCAAGGAAATAGAAGCAGAAACTATTAGAGGAAGAACAAGATCGGCTTTCCTAAAGCTGCGAGAGCTAAAGAAAAAGTTCCAGCCTCGAATTGGAATGTTACAAGATGCTCAAGGTTCTATGTTGAATGATGCTGAGAAGATCAAGAAAAGGTGGAAGGAATATACAGAGTTTTTATATGATAAAGATCAAGTGGACCAACAGCCGTTTCAACCTATACCTTATGATCAGGAACCATTGGTGATGAAAGAAGAAGTTGAAGCAGCATTGAAAGCCTTATCAAAGAACAAAGCACCAGGCATTGATGGCATTCCCATAGAAGTATTGCAGCAATCTGATGCAGCTGTTACCGTACTTACAAGGCTCTGCCAAGAAATATGGAAGACAACATCATGGCCAACTGACTGGAAAAGATCTGTGTTTATACCAATACTAAAGAAAGGTGATCCAACTGAATGTGGAAATTATCGCACAATCGCTCTGATCCCACATGCCAGCAAGATTCTACTGAAGATTATTCAAAAGAGACTACAGCCATACCTAGAACAAGAACTACCTGAAGTGCAAGCAGGGTTCAGGAAAGGACGAGGAACGAGAGACATCATTGCGGATGTGAGATGGATCCTTGAAAAGACTAAAGAATACCAAAAGGATATCTATTTGTGCTTTATCGACTATAGCAAGGCTTTTGACTGTGTAAACCATGAGAAACTCTGGGCCACGTTAAGAAGCATGGGTATACCAGAACACCTGATCGTTCTCTTGCGCAATCTGTACATTGATCAAGAAGCAACAGTTCGAACGGAACAAGGAGAAACAGAATGGTTTAAAATAAGCAAAGGTGTAAGACAAGGCTGCATACTTTCCCCCTACCTGTTTAATTTATATGCAGAACAAATCATCAGAGAAGCAGGACTGTATGAAGACCACAGAGGTGTGAAGATTGGTGGAAGACTCATCAACAACCTTCGCTATGCTGATGATACTACATTACTGGCTGAAAGTGAAGATGATCTGAAACATTTGCTTCTCACAATCAAAGAACATAGTCTCAAAATGGGCCTGCACCTTAATGTAAAGAAGACAAAGATCATGACAACTGGCATAATCAACAGGTTCATCGTTGAAGGAGAAGAAATTGAAATCGTGAACAACTTTAACCTACTTGGATCAACTATCAATAAAGAAGCAACAAGCAGTCAAGAAATCAGACGACGCATTGCTCTTGGCAGAATGGCTATGAAAGACCTAGATAAGATTCTCAAGAGCAGAGATGTCTCTCTCCATACAAAGATTCGACTTGTTCAAGCCATGGTATTTTCAATAACATCATATGGATGTGAAAGCTGGACAGTGAAAAAGACAGACAGGAAGAAAATTGATGCCTTTGAATTATGGTGCTGGCGGCGAATACTGTGTATACCATGGACTGCCCGAAGAACAAACCAGTCGGTACTAGAGGAGATCAAACCTAAGCTTTCTTTAGAAGCTCAGATGACAAGACTTCGACTTTCATACTTCGGACACATCATGCGAAGAGAGAGATCATTAGAGAAAGACATCATGCTTGGCAAGATAGAAGGTCAACGCAAAAGAGGAAGGCCAGCAATGAGATGGATTGATACAATAACAGCAGCTACGGGTACCAGTCTGTCAACAATGAGCCGCCTGACTGAAGACCGAACACAATTTAGGATAGCTATCCAGAGGGTCGCCATGAGTCGACTCCGACTCGACGGCACTTAACAACAACAACAACTAGCTAAAAAATTAGCAAAAAGCAATTTAGCCCGTCGTTTAAAGTCCTGTAAATCAGAACAGTTCCTGCGAAAACGCAGGAACTGAGAGTAGGGGAGACTCTCTTTCAGTCTACGGGGATGTAAACTCCGAAAATGCAGGAAAGTATTCCTATCAACCTGTATTCTAAAGACTGAAGTACTCCACCCTTGAGAAGAACGACTAATCTCTACATCAAGATATTGTAAAATATCGGTATGGAACGTATGGGTGAATGTAATATTAATATCTAGATGGTTCAACCAATCAAAAAACTGAACAAGAGACTGCTCCGTACCATGCCACATCAAAAAAACGTCATCAATATATCTACACCTGAAGCTACAGGGTAAACTATTTAAGACTAATAAAAGAAAATATTTTTTCACTCAACGTGTAATCAAACTCTGGAATTTGTTACCGGAGGATGTAGTAAAGGCTGTTAGTGTAGCTGGGTTTAAAAAAGGTTTGGACAAGTTCCTGGAGGAAAGGTCCATAAACCATTATTAAGAAGGGACCCAGGATATCAATGCTTGAACCAATACAAGCATTGTGGAACCTGTGTCCCTTGGGGAAACTGCTAGGTACGTATGACCTAGATTGGCCACTGTTGGAAACAGAATACTGGGCTTGATGGACCTTGGTCTGACCCAGTATGGCATATCTTATGATCTTATGATCTTACACCATAGCAGAATATGAGAAGTAAACGCTGATGAAACTATTCACTTCTTCTCAAACAGCCCCATATAGAAATTAGCCACAGACGGGGCGCATGTCGCGCCCATGGCCACCCCATTAATTTGCTGATATAAATTCTCCTGGAACAAAAAATAATTATGTTTGATTGCCAATCGGGCCAGGGATAATATGAATTGTTGTTTGGGCTCTGATACGTTGCCTCGCAATTGGAGTACTTCTAATATAACTTGTAACGCCGCATCCTGCGGAATATGGGTGTACAAAGACACCACATCAAGTGTTACTAGAAGAACATCCTTATGCTGAGACCATTCATCCATAGCTTTTAATTCTTTCAAAAAATGAGTGGTATCTCGGATGTACGAAGGGATAGTGGACAGTAGTGGACGTAAATAAGAATCTATATAAGTGGACAATGGCTCAAGAATAGTGCCCCTAGTGGACACGATAGGCCGACCCGGTGGGTCTTGAAGGCGTTTATGCACCTTCGGAACAAGATAAAATTTTGCTGTTGTGGGTGCAGTAACATTCAAATATGAAAACTCCTTCTTGGAGATGTACCCGGCCGCCAATGCTTGTTGAGTTAGAGAACGAATCATCCTTTGCAAGGACTCCCGTGGATCTTGCTGCAACTTATTATAAACTGTCATATCTTGGAGTTGCGACACAGCTTCTTGTAAATAGCCTGTGCGGGAGAGAACCACGACGGCTCCCCCCTTATCAGCACGTTTTATAACAATGTCTTGTCGACTCTGTAATTCCCCCAGAGCCCGCTTCTCTTCCTGGGATAAAGCTGTATTTCTCAGGCTATGATTCCTTTCAAGCTCCCGCACTTCTGTTAATACCAAGCGTTTAAATACGTCCAGTGCCGGGTGTAATGGGCCTATGCCCTGTGCAGATTCATCCTGTCCGGGCTATACCCACAGTACCTTGCTCCTCATTATACACATTGGCAGGCTAACACTGGAAACAGTGTAAGCAGTGTGGTACTGGCAGCCACCACACACTGGATAGACAGACACACACTCCCACACCTATGCCAGCATTGTGCAAATATAGAGGCTTTTGGCAGCCCTGCCCACCGCACCAGTCCTGGGCACAGTGCAGGCATGGCTATGGTACGCAATACTGTTGGGGTCACTCCCCGGGGTGGTAGACACTGTCAGACACCAGACCTGAAACACACTCCACAGACATCAGAAAGGTTGCTATAATAGAGCTCAATGAGCAGATTGTGCTTAACTTAGGAATTGCTATCTGCCAGTAATCATAGCAACCTTTTGATATATGTGTAACGTATTCCCAGGTTTAGGGCAGCATTGCTAAGGTATGCAAGTGCTAGTATTAGGAGATGCTGCTGCACGCAGGGCCCAACTTCCTGCCTCTCCATGAGGCATTGGATAATGGAGCCTGTGGGTGCAGGTGTTTCTGCTCCTGTTGGCCGCTGCTCTAGGGCAGAGGTTCCCAACTCCAGTCCTGGTGGGCCAAACACTATTTGGGTTTTCATGCTGTCCCTCGGCCCAAGGGGGGTGCGGGGCCATGTGCGGAGACTCGGTGCGGGGCCTCATTTGCATAAGGGGCCTCATTTGCATAAATATTTGCATAATGTTACCATACATGAACTTTTAGTAAACATGCCTCTTAATGAGTGTATGAATAAAGAAAGACTAAAAGACTTCTACATTACTATAATCCAGTGCCAACCGCCAGACACATTAGGAACTACTACAAACACTGCCCATTTAGAACCCATAGCAAACCCGCCATATCCTAACAGCACTACCAGGACTCATAAAGCACCATACCCTAACTATCAAAAGGAAACACTGCAAATATTAAACCAATACATTTCAGAGAACAACAATACATGACCTACTGGGGAAAGAGAACAAGTGGCAATGTCAAATAGGAATTACATAAACAGAATACCTCAGCTCAGTTACACATGCAGAACATAGACCATCACCAAACAAGGAATCACAATTTAGAAACAGGAAGACAATAATTAAACTGGGAATCCCAAAAGCCAAACTTGGAATGTACAACACTGTAGAAATAAAACTATACATTAATTTGCTCTTGTACTAAACAAAGCGCAGACGTTAATGATGCACATTTCCCAGAGCAGACATATTCCAATTAATAAATTCAAAATAAAGAGATATTTTGCTACCTTTTGTGCATTTTTTTTCAGCTGCAATTGCTCCAGCCACTTTCTTCTGGTTTCTTCGTGTCTTCCGCTAACTCTTCATCGTCTGCTGTCCATTTGTCTTTTCTTCTCTCTTCTAGTTTTTTTTCATTCTCTCTCTACATCTGCTTTAACATACTAATCTTTCTCCTTTTGCTCCTTCCTCATTTCTATTTCATCCACTCAAATTTTACCCCTCCATCCTCAATCCCCACTTACTCTGCCAATATCCGGACAATTGTAGATTTGTCTTCCCTCCCACACAAAATATTTTTTCCCTCTCCATTTCACTCTCCCAGCTCCATCCCATTCTAATCCTCCCCCAACATCAGCTCCATTCTAGTTCCAGTCCCACCCAGCATCCGCTCCCTTCTAGTCCCCGCATCAGCCCATTTCCAGTCCTAGCCCCCCATAAGCCCATTTCCAGTCCTAGCTCCCCCATCTATTTGCAGTCCCATCCGAGTCCCTCCATCAGCTCATTTCCAATCCCAGCCCCCCATGAGCCCATTTCTAGTCCTTTCCTAGCCCCACCATCAGTCCATGTCAAATCCTAGCTCCCCTCCACTCAGCCCATTTCCAATCCAAGCCCCCCATGAGCCTACTTCCAGTTCTAGCCCCTTCATGAGTCCATTTCAATCCAAACCCCCACCACAGCCCATTTCCAATCTTAGCACCCCCCAACAGCCAATTTCCAGTCCTATTCTAGCCCCTCCATCAGCCCATTTCCTGTCCTAGCCCCCCCCCCACTCACCCATTTCCAGTCCTAGCTCCCTCCCCCTCACAACCCATTTCCATTCCAAGCCCCCGTCCCCATCAGCTATTTGCAGTACAAGCCCACCTTCCACTCAGCCCCAATCCAGTCCTAGCCTCCTCATAGCCCATTACTAGTCCTAACCCCACTTGAGCGCATTACGTCCTAACCCCCATCACCCTATTTCCCGTCCTCGCCCCCCCCCATCAGCCTATTTCCAGTCTTAGCCCCCCCATAGCCAATTACCAGTCCAACCCCCCCATCAGCCCATTTCCAGTCTTAGCCCCCGCATAGCCCATTACCAGTCCTAACCCCCCCATCACCCTATTTCCAGTCCTAGCCCCCCCATCAGCCTATTTCCAGTCCTAACTGCCCCCCACCACCACCACCACCAGCCCACTTCCAGCCTTAGCCCCCTCCCCATAGCCCATTACCAGTCCTAACCCCCCCATCAGCCCACTTCCAGTCTTAGCCTCCCCCCCCATGGCCCATTATCAGTCCTAACCCCCCCCCCATGGCCCATTACCAGTCCTAACCACCCCCCCCCATCAGCCCACTTCCAGTCTTAGCCTCCCCCCCATGGCCCATTACCAGTCCTAACCGCCCCCCCCCCATCAGCCCACTTCCAGTCTTAGCCTCCCCCCTCATGGGGGAAATCCCATCAGCCCCGGCGGGATTAACAGAGCCGCGAGAAAAGAAACTCTCGCGGCTCTGAAAGAAGCCCGCGTTTTGGGACTTGAAGAAAGCTGATGATGCAGGGAGGCTCTGCCGGGCAGGGGGGGCCCCACGGCAGAGCTCTTGATGCTGCCGCGGCAGAAGCAGACGGTTTGTTGTTTTTTTTTAAAACTTGGGATGCTGAAGAATGTTTTTTGCGCGGGGCCCCCTGAAACGCGGGGCCCTGTGCAAAAAACATTCTTGCTCAATGGACGGGCCGGCCCTGTGCATGAGATACATTTGCATACCATGGGAGTGGCGCATAGATATGCAGCACAGGCATCCTTATTAGAGACAGCATGAAACCTGAATGGTGTTTGGCCCTCCAGGACTGCATTTGGGAAACTCTGCTCTAGGAATTGTGCATGTTTATGGTGTCTGTGCTCTGTAGGGTAAAATATAGGCGTTTCAGGCATGTTTATGTTATCTGCAATAAAGGTTCCGTCTTTATTACCATGGTTTAGTACTGGGTAAAATATGTGGACTGGGTTGGCAGGAGCCACAGCTGGGACATGAACTTGTGACCTTCTGCTCCTGAACATACTGGCTGTGTGTACTGCACCACACTGTTGCCACAGGGACAGTTCATTCCCTGGGGATAGCATGACTGTTCATCAGGCAGAGCCTGTCTGTTGCAGTGCACGGCAGCCACCTAAACAGGGCTAGGCCATGGTCTGCTGTGGGCAGCTGCCACTGCCCCCTCCACCACCAGTACCCCTCCGCCACCATGCTGACATGCCCTTATGCTGGTGGTGCTGGTGGTGCATGGTCTTAGGCCATCCAGTGTGCCTGTAAGCAGCTGCCTATGGTGCGGGTTCTGGGATAGGGGTGCCTGCATAGACGTCCGCACTTCCCCCCCCCCCCCCACCACCGCCTGCCAATATTCTGTGCCCTTGGGGGTACCTGCTGGGTACTATCCCCTGTGACACTGTGAGAAACACACTTGTGCCCATGTTGGGCCCTCAACAGTTGCTGTCTGGCTGCTGTACAGTTTCAGCATTCCTATGTGCCACCTAGGCATCTCCCTAGTCCGCACTGTGCCCCAGAGGCACCACAGCATGTGAAGTCTGCAGCCCTCTGTATCCCATTTTCCAGCATCTGTCCAGTTGCCCGTTCCGACATGCCCACCCTGCTGTTGCGGCACATGTGCACCCACAGGAAACCTGTCCAATAGAAAGGGAAAACCCTGATCAGCACTTTTTCACTGTGGGATCATTAACCTTGTAGGGGGACAGAGCATAGACCCTTCCAAAATTAATCTTTTTTTTTTAGCTTTCTTGGTAGTGTTTTTTTATTTGTCCCATTAATATCACTCTTGGCCAGCTTGGTTATGGTGCTTTTACATTTTCTTCTGGTCATTTTCAATGTTTAGTTGCCCTTTTGTTCCGTGCACATGTATCACAACTGTCACTTTTTTTAGGTTTCCCTGGCTTTGCTGTACATTGCTGACGGAAATGGTTTCTCTTTCCTGCAAATCTGCCTTAATGCCAGGGTTTCACTGGCGTTAGTTCTCAGACCCGGATTCCACAGTGTTAGTATGCAGGGAGCCTGTCCCCTCCCACTCTCCACCCATTGACCCTCTCTCTCCACCCCTGGGGAGCCTTCCTCCGCCCTCCGAAAGCCTTTCTCCACCCTCAGCGCGCATTATCGCGTGATAAGGTACGTCATCGCCCGGTAAAGTGCCATTATCGCACGATAACATACCTTATCACGCGATAACGTCAGAGCAGTGCAATTAGCGCCCTTTAGTAAACATACCCCTAAGTTGAAATCACCACCCAGGACGATTTCATAAGCTGACATTTCTTGTACTTCCCCAGCTAACTTCTGAAAAAATGAAACATCATCACAATTAGGGGCATAGATATTTACAATGGTTAATTTCGACCTCCAAGTTGCAGAAGAACCTTGGTCCATCTGCCAAACAAATCTGCACGTGCTTGCTCAACCACAGGTGACAGGGCTTTCCGCACCAGGATAGCAATCCAATTTTTCATTTGGCATGCCGCTGAGTGTCTTACTAGAACATACTGCCCCAGACACAATTTTTTGGATTCTACGGTGGACAAATGTGTTTCTTGAAGTAGAACCACTTCGGCTTGTTCCTTTTTACAATATAATACAATATTTTTCCATTTAAACGGGTTATTTATTCCCTTCACGTTCAGAGAAATAAATTTAAGTGAACCCATGGGACAAGTTCCATATACATGAAAACAGTTAGGCGTCAACCCAATAAATACATCCAGAGACATAAACCATCCTTCTACAGAATTTTCCCAAAAAGAACCCAGAAGGAGACTATCTCACTTTCCCAATAAAGGTTTTACTTGGTTGAGCCAGCGCTATAAGACTACCACCCGATCCCACCCTATACCCAAATGCACTGCACTTCCCCCACCTAATGTTATTTCCCCTAAACATCAACCATGCCCTACTCTTTATACCACTATGTCACCACACAACTACCCTGTAACTTTATATGCCCCTCAAACTCACTATTACAATAGGTATCTATTCATAACCAATCTTCCCCACATGTTACAACTACCATCCTCCCTTGTACAGAGAACTATCTCTGTCAAAGGGATCATCAACCATCTTAAAACAGCTATAAACAGGAGTGTTCCAATGCGTTCCTTTTCCACATATTGTGGTTTTCATAAACTCAGCTGCACCATAGCTAACCAATTCTTTTAATTTTCACCAGGACTGCTCCTTAATTATAACGAAGTCCTTAGTGCATCAACAAAGCTTCTTGTTCCTCCACAAAAGTCTGGAGAGCTGCTGGATCCTCAAAAGTACTTGTTTGATTATATAGAGTAACCTATAGCCTTGCAGGGAAGAAAAGGCTGTACCGGGCTTGTAAGTGCTGCAGACGAGGTCTGAAGTCCAAGAATTGTTTTCTCCTCTCCACCGCTGCCTTGTTAAAATCAGGGTAGAACGCGATATTATGTCCATCGAGTTTGAACGGAGCCAGTGTTTTAGCCACAGACATTATCTGTACCACCTGTGTATGTCGCAGCACACATATGATAATCGGGCGCGGTTGCCGAGTATGAGGGCCAGGATGCGTCGGTACTCGATGGGCCCTTTCAATTTCAAACAGCTGACCAAATTCCACTCTCAGTACCTTAGGCAGTATTTTTTCCAAATATGCCACCATATTTGTTCCTTCTGCTCCCTCCGAAACGCCTACAATGCGGATGTTATTTCTCCGCATTCTGTTGTTGAGTTCCTCCAAGTTTCATTCCAAATTTGCAATCCGCTTACTGTTTGATGAAATCTGCTTCATGCGCTTCTCATGTACTGTGACTTTGGCCTCTACTCCGTTCATTCTGTCCGTTAGCCCGATCAGTTGTTCTTTTAATTCTTTCAACTCTAATATATCCGCTTGCACACCGCTGAGGGTTTCCCCGTTTGCTGCGACCATCTCCCGCACTGCCCGGATCTCCGTTAGTATCTCCTGCATGCCCTCCGGGTTTTCTCGTGCACCCGCCATCTTATGTGGAGACAGTGGATCTGATTTTGCTCTTTTTTACTCCTGCATTTGCAGCCGTGCTATAATCCAACCGAGTGGGTTTACCATTGGACATATTAGTTAGCATCTACCACCGTAGGGAGGGCAATTCTCCTTCTTTCGGCAGGGAGAATCAGGATTCCCTTTAGGATTCGGCAGGGGCAAAGACTTAAGCGGCCAACTTACTCTGCTGCTGGCTCCGCCTCCTTTACATTGATAGTTTACTATATCTGGGGTGATCTTTTATTTATTTTTATCTTTTTTTAATTTATGAAACTTAAATATGTTACAATGAGCAACAAGAAAGAAAAAACAACATTTCCATACATAATCCTCCTTACAGAAGAAATAAATAAAATAATAGTCCACATTGCGAGAGGGTACCAATAGAATCAAGACCATCCATTAAATACTAAAAGACACCTTTTACATACTCGACTTGCACAAAAATAACAAAAGAAATATCATTTAACAAAAATAACAAAAGAAATACCATTTAACAGAAAGAAATTTCTCTAGGTGGGTAACATCCGTGAAAAGATATTTAACATCAGAATGTAGAACTTTACATTTGCACGGAAATTTTAAATAGAATATGCATCCCGCAGCAAGAACATTAGGTTTTAATTGAAGACAAGATTTACTAGGAAGCTGTGTAGCTTTGCAGACATCAGGAAAAATAGTGATAGGTTGTCCACAAAAAGGAAGATCCTTCCTTGGAAAAAAATATTTCATAATCAGTGATTTGTCTAAATCAGATCACAGAGTGACCACAAGGGCCGCTTGTTTAAGGGTATATTTACTAAGCAGTCTTAACATGCGCCCGACGATAGTGTGCAGGCTGCCATAAAAGGAGTGGGCATTTCGGTCTTAACGTAGCAAAACGGGATTATCGTGCGATAATGTGCACTGCGCACATTATCGTGTGAGAAGCCGCTAAGCACGTTAACGCGCGGTAATCTTAAGTAGGCGCGCTGACTGGCAAGCAGAGTAACAGAAGTGTAGCACAATGGTTAATACACTGACTGATGGTACAGGGGTCATGAGCTTGATCCCCAGTGTACCTAATGAATAAGACTGGCTGAGTTGTTACCATTTACGTATAAGTAGTGCTTTTTGAGGCATTTTATTTTTATTTTAATTAGTGCTGCCAGCAAACACACCCTCATAGTGCCGTAACTTAAGGTGCCGCATAAGGCGCCCTATAAGGCACTCCAGAGGGCACATTATAAAGTGCACTGTCCGCCAAGGCACCCTATAATGTTCCCTATAGGACACTTTATAAGGCACTTTATGGGGCGCCTTATGAGGCACCTTAAGGTTACAGCACTGTGAGGGTGTTTTTGCTGGCAGCACTAATTTACATTAAAAATAGACAATGCCTCAGACAGCCTTATCAGCCTGATGGTGCTGGTGGTGCGCAGCCTCAGGCCATCCAGTGTGCCGGTAGGCGGTTGCCTATGGTGTGGGTTCTGGGGTAGGGGTGCCTGCATAGATGTCCACGCTTCCCCCAGCACCGCCAGCCAATGTTCTGTGCCCTTGGGGGTACCTGCTGGGTATTATCCCCTGTGACACTGTGGGAAACACACTCATGCCCATGTTGGGCCTTCATCAGTTGCTGTCTGGCTGCTCTACTGTTTCAGCATTCCTATGGGCCACCTAGGCATCACCCTAGTCCGCACTGTGGCCCAGCTGCACCACAGCATGTGCCACCTGCAACCCTCTGTATCCCCTTTTCCAGCATCTGTCCAGTTGCCCATTCCGACATGCCCACCCTGCTCTTGCGGAACATGTGCACGCCATAGGAAACCTGTCCAATAACAAGGGAAAACCCTGATCAGCGCTATTTCACTGTGGGATCATTCACCTTGTATGGGGACATAGACCCTTCCAAAATTAATATCTTTTTTTTGGAGCTTTCTCAGTAGTGTTTTTTGCTGTTTCCCATTAATATCACTATTGGCCAGCTTGGTTATGTTTTTTTTACATTTTGTTCAGGTCATTTTCAATGTTTATTTGCCCTTTTGTTCCGTGCACATGTATCACACTTATCACTTTTTGTAGGTTTCCCTGGCTTTGCTTTACATTGCTGACGGAAATGGTTTCTCTTCCCTTTAAATCTGCTCTAATACCAGGGTTTCACTGGCGTTAGTTTTCAGCCCCGGATTCCACAGCATTAGTGTGCAGGGAGCCTCTCCCCTCCCACTCTCCGCCCATTGACCCTCTCTCTCCGACCCTGGGGAGCCTTCCTCCGCCCTCCGGGAGCCTTTCTCCACCCTCAGCGCTCGTTTGCGCCGCTGCGCGTGTTAACACGCGCTAAGGTACGTCTTCGCCTGATAAAGCGCCATTATTGCGCGATAAGGTACCTTATTGCGCGATAATGTCGCAGCAGCACAAATAGCGCCCTTTAGTAAACATACCCCTTAGTAACATTATTTTATATTTTATTTATTTATTTTTATTTCTTATATACCGCGCTCTTTTAATCAGTGCGGTTTACATATGAACAAATTTAAAACACAATGACAAGGTCAGCATTGTTTTTTTGCAATGAACAGGGTACAAAAACTTGGCAGTAAACAGGGTTGTTGTTGTTGTTAAGTGCCGTCGAGTCGGAGTCGACTCATGGCGACCCTCTGGATAGCTATCCTAAATTGTGTTCGGTCTTCAGTCAGGCGGCTCATTGTTGACAGACTGGTACCCGTAGCTGCTGTTATTGTATCAATCCATCTCATTACTGGCCTTCCTCTTTTGCGTTGACCTTCTATCTTGCCAAGCATGATGTCTTTCTCTAATGATCTCTCTCTTCGCATGATGTGTCCGAAGTATGAAAGTCGAAGTCTTGTCATCTGAGCTTCTAAAGAAAGCTTAGGTTTGATCTCCTCTAGTACCGACTGGTTTGTTCTTCGGGCAGTCCATGGTATACACAGGGTTAACTATATACAAAAATGTGGCGGTAAGCAAGGTTAACTATACATGGTATATTTTTGGTTAATTACATGGTAGTAGTAAATACATAAATCGCAAGTAAATGGTGATTATTAATTACATGGTAGTGGTAAATAAATAAATCACAAGTATAGTATAAATACGGTATGGGTAGAGTATGCAGGTATGAAACGGCATGATTAACCATTTTCTACTGGGGTAAAGTGGGAAAAACCAGCATGAGGGCTATGTTCATTTGGAGTAGCTTCAGGGTAGTATATTAGGAACAAATGATATTAAAAGGCCTTTCTGAACGTCATTAGGCTTGTGATGGCTCTGATTTCGGGTGGAAGGGCATTCCAGGCTCTGGGCGCAAACAATGAGAAGGCTCTAGAGAGGCTGTTGATTTAGACTAGAGCATTTCGGAAGGAGTTTCGGAAGGTCAATGGAGTTCAATGTCACATTATCCAGAAATGACTCAAGAAATTGAGTCAATCCCAGATTATCAACATCTACCATTTCGTCAGTCTTCCCGCTCCACCAGTGGCTGATGAGAAACACTGCTAGAAAGGTAATACACAGCAGTAACAGAAAATTCAGTAAATTGTGACAACAAAAGAACCTCTCACAAGTATTTCTTCAACTGTTCCATAGGGCAATGGAAGCGGATGACCAAAAAATTCAAAAGCTTAAGTTCTGTACCCAGGTATAATTCTCTAATATTTCAGTCTTATGTAAAATGACACTATCCTTCACAAATGAATTATCCAACCCTTGCACACAAACTACAGAGCCTTCCAACCTAGATAACCTTTTCTCCAGGTCCGAAAGCACTGTTCCATGATGTTGAAGAACATTAATGGTGTCCAAAGAGAAGGTGAAAAGCTCACGCCTATCATACGATTCACGGCGAGTCATACATCTTTAAAAGAAACATCCCTGAAACCTGAATCGGAAACCCCAAAGCCTGTAACATCCATGGGAAAGGAAACCGGAACTCGGTAACCGAATTTTGAAGAAACATTCTCTAAGTCTGCCCCATCATCCAGCAATGGCGTGGAGGTGTAAGATGACAATACACCATCTACAAGATACTTGACCCATTCGCACCACCTACAGAGCAAGCTGAATTACTATAGAGCCTTACATAGGAACTCTGATAGAATACCTGGCCTCAATCACACGCTCAGAATAAAGATTAAGGGGCTTGTTTACAAAGTGGGGCCGCGGCTCTGATATCGGGCGGAACCCGCTACCGCGGCTTTGTAAACAAGCCCCTAAATCTCACTAAGTACAGAATAAATTACCACAAATTAAAAATAAAATTTGGTAGATAAAAATGAATTGAACCCCCAAAAAAGCCGACTCTGCATGCAACGCAACACCAGAGAAACAGAAAGAGCTGCAGATGCCCCTGTACTGTGCAGCATATAAAGATAAATCATGTATATACAGCCCAAAATTCAATGGGGTTTATCCAGTTAGCAGGGCCTGCTGACCCAATAAATCCCTCTGAGAAGGATATTCAGTGCAACTAAGCAGCAAGTGCCTCTGAATATCACCACTAAACGCCATGGCAATGTCCAGACAATTCCAGGGCAGTCTGCTGTCTGGCTAGCTGTGCGGTCAGTGCTGAAACCCGATATTCAGCCCTGGAGGATAACCAGATTCTGGCACTGAATATCTCGTTTCACTTTAGCCCATGGTGGTTAGGCACTTTTAAAACACTATCTGCCTGTAAAGTCCAAATATAGACATATTCCAATTCGCAATTTGAAATAAAATTCATTTTTCTACCTTGTCGTGTCCTGCCATTTATTCTTTAAGCATGCTGATCCCATTTTTTTATTTTTGCTTTCCTCATCTTCTCTTAACTCATTTTCTAGGGTCTGTGGTCCATCTGCCACGTCCTTCTGTTTCCAACTTTAACCTTTTCCTTAAAGCTTTCTTCCATTTATTTTGTTCTATTAACTCAGATTTCATTTTTTCTTCTTACATCTAGTTCTCAATCTCCTTTTTTAAATTATCCACTGCAGCTCTAATATGGTCCTTCTCCAGATCTAATAGGCAAGTAGCTGACAAGCCTTTCAGATCCCTCCAGCAATCCACTCCACTTAGCTTGCTATTTAAGAAGAGTTTACAAACCACCCTTTTATGGGCTGGGGCCACCCAAAAGGAAGGTCTACCTCTGCATGTTAGGGTGAGTGATCCAATAGTCCCAAAGTTCACGTTTGGTGGGATCCTTTCTCATGCTGGGGTCCAATCCCCTCCCTGGGCAACTGTCCCCTCCAAAGTAGCCTTCACAAGGTCCTTTGTATCAACACAAAATGTGAATGCTATGCAAATTAGATCAGAAATATGCAAATGATGTCTTCCCAATGTCCTTCAGTTAATACAAACATACATATCCAATATCACAATAAATTTCCCCCTTGTAAATCTCGGATTCAGCCGAGGTGCATCCCAAGTATGGAATTATCTGGATACCCCGCCACCTCCCAAATAGCTGCTTGTTGCTGCTACCACCCCAAGTCTGCTGGGTTATCCACTGGTTAAATGTCCATGCGGATCTCTTTAGAGACTAGCAGTTACTCATTTCCTAATTCTATCTCCCCCTTCTGCTGGGGGTTCCTTTGATTCTCTTCAAAGGGGTCTATTGGGCTGGGCTGATCATCACTTCCTTTTCTGCCTCCTTTTTATCCCAGGTGGTGGTAGAGAGCTGGGCCTTATGTCTCTTGACTGTGGAGGGCACAGGGGTTTGGGCTATTCCTTGACTCCATGGTGTCCTTGTCTGCTGATCTAAAGGGCTCCTTCTGGATGGGTCCACACCTCCAGAACAGAGACTGGCCAGGTTCCTCCAGGATTCTGGTAGTGATGGGACATACACATCCACCTACCTCTTTTCCACCTTTATCACAGTCTTCTGTCCGCCAGGGTGCTCGGACAAATCTCCCCTGGGGTGGATACAATAATCAATCAGGCGACACTCTGCTTATTCCATAATAAAATAATTTATTTGGGCAAAAACAAATAGTAAGAAAGTTACAAGCAAAGCTATAAAGAGTCTGCCTGATGAGGACAGAGTTCTCTGGCTCTGAATAATAGTGAAAGAGAAGGCTGTCCCGCCCACACTCGGCCGTTACCTCTGTTATATACTCCTCTGCAGCAAAAGGTTCCAGAACATTCTGCATATATTTGCAGGCTCTACCCTGAGACCCCTCCCCATTATCAGGTTTCTGTCTTTGTTTCTGTCTTGAGGCCCTTCACTCAGTATCATATAACTAAATGTGCTGTAGGCCGTTCCCTGCTGGGCTGCTCGGTCCCCGCCCTGCATCTTCTTCTTTGTTTCACTGTAGTTTCGCTTGGGTGATTTTCTTTTCGCTTCAAGCACAAGTTAGAATCTTCAAGGCTCTGCAAACTTTTTCATCAACCTTATATTAGGCTGGCATCTGCTCCATTCTGTAAGTCCATTCTCTGCACACTCCTGTCCAGAGTCTGGTATCCTACATGTTTCAGCAGGGATTATACATGTTGTCAATCACAGCCCACATGCAGTTCTTCTGTGCCATTTAGAAGTTAGTCAGCTCTTTGGGATAGGATCATAACTTTCAACATCATTATCAAAGTGAGCCAAATTAAGTAAGCCAAATTAGTCCTTAAACCCGTCCTTAACTCCTACATTCGCCACTTTTTATTTTTTCTTTTCTGTCAGGTTGGAAAGATGGAGGGCATCCAGTGAAATTTGGCTACGGGGCATGAATTACGATTTGTGACAGAGGGTACATTAAAAGGCAACAGCTCATATTGATCTCTAGAAATGGTATACATGGTTTTAGTGGACTGCAGCAGCATTGTCTAACAACAAGCTAATAAGAGAGAGAACACGCAGCAGACAATAATAGCAAAAATTGCAATGGTTAACAAAGATATGAAAAGAGCCTTGAGGCCACCATAACCCTCCTGTCTCTGCCTGCGTTATTCTGCATAAATTCTTAGGTCATTTTCAGGCTTTCTGCAAAGCCCTTTCTAGGGGCCTCCTATGTTTATGCAGCTGGATCTGCTTATTCTGGGTCGCCAGGAGTCAGGACTGACTCGAAAGCACACATTGCAATCTATGCAATCAATCATAATCAATCATAGCCCCCTGCCTCTTCCTGTGTTGTTCCATCTGCAAGCACTAATTGAAACCTTCAGGGCTAGAGTATTAGTTGAATTCCTGGCTTGACCTGTTTGACCCTAGGCTTATATCCTTGGACCACATGTTTTGTGCCCACCATATGTTGCTATGTTTGCTTCAAACACACAAGAGTGCAGTTATAAGGCAGATATATATATATATATATATATATATATATATATATATACATTCATAAGGCAAACAGATTAAGCAGATCTGAGCCGCTTATCTTCATTCCCCACTGAGGGATCATTGAGGGGCAGCTTCTGGTACTGTTCGAGATACAACATACATGGTATTGGTGCTTTGCATTATCATTTTCTTACAGCATCCTAATAAAACAGAAAAATACAGCATGCAATAATACTGAACACATCAAATATTCAACAAAGTGATGAAGAAAGCTTTGAATTGCAATTGCTGTAGCCCAAATGGCTTGTAGATTTCAGTTATTTTCTAAGAAGATGATAATAAAAGGATAACAACACAATCAGTCCCAAAAGTTCCCAATCAGTCTAATAGTACTTTTCCTATTTTCAAATAATTTGGTCTTCACTTTTCATTGAAGTTTAAGTGTAAGTTCGTTTTTTCTCAAAAGTAGAATCTCTCATTCTCATAGGTGGATATCTTGGCCGTTTTTCAATGTGACACACTGATACAGATAGGGACTCCCTCACACATTTCTGCGGTGTGTAGTTCGGATTTCTCAGGATGGTCTGCTCCATCTGGACTCTGGCCAATTCCGTCTGCTGGAATCTCTGGATTTCAATTGGTGACATTGTTCCAGGTCCCATTCAGAAGAGCAGAATCCAATATTAAATGAAAAGACTAAAATATTCTAGATTAGATTTTACAATGAGACAATGCAATGTGACAAACATAATTTCATCCATATTTACTTAAGATCATAACTATCTCATATGGTATCAACTGTGTCTCTCAGTTTGATAAACTTCTTATCTCTCCATCACTGAAGATTCATCATTTGCTGGCAGGAAATACTCCATCATACTCTTAACTGATCTTTACATATTAATAGATTAGACATTCTGCAAGTTTGGCAAGTTTCAGAATTACTCCAATTTTTATTTGTGAAAATTTGTCATCAAATCATCCCTCTTTTTACCCCTGCATGTCTGGCCAGTACATACAAAGGCAAAATGAGGCAAAAAGCATCTGGAAGTACCACATGGCCAGTGTGGATGTTCCAAAGCATATCAGAGTGCAAAATGCACCCAGACTGTCTCCAGGTGTCTATCTCCAATTGTTGAATATGTGTCGGGGCTTAAATGACTTCCTGAATTAAAGATTCTGGAGACAGCATAGTTGAATAAAATTTGCTTACATGTTCAGTAGACAGATATGTCACTTTAAATAACCTTCATCAGTTTAATGTCCATCAGAATGTCAGGGGGAGACTTCAAAGCAGTGCTTGGGCTAGCTTCACCTTACCGGCATGCTATCTTAAGAAAAGCAAATGGACAACAGAACTAGACAGACATGTTAAAAAACAAACCTCTGTATCAGAGAAAGTGCTGTAGGAGACTTTGTCTAATTGATTCAACTTAATGTTATTTTATGTGTAAATAACTTTACAAATATTCTCATATTTTTCTGGGAACTAAGCTCCAAACATATAACTTCTCATTCACTCGAGATTTAAAATCATTTCCAAATAGCATTGTCCTGTCAGGGACGTCAAACCCCCACTCTGAAGGGCAAAGGACAACAGAAACAGATTCTCCAATGCCTTGAATGTTTGATCTAACATCTGGGAGCACTTAAGCACAGCAGGCCATCTGATCAGAGTAGAGAGGCTTTCCTAAGAAACTTCATTAAAGCATTCCCCCTTGGGATTTTCTTCATAATCTTATATAAGGATTTTCTCCAACAATGTAATACTAACTAAACATCTTTGCATCACATGGTTACATATTTTCTTTAACGGATTTTCTTTTACAGCTATTTTTCTTAGTTGCAAAATCCAGCTGTAATCTTTTTCCTTTATTATTAATTTGATCTTAAATTTGTAAAGTCATAAGAACATGACAAAACGGATCTTGTATCACTTAGTCAAAGCTAATCTTAGCATCACTACGATCTTTTATTAATCTCTGTTTAATTAGGATCTTCTACATTTGTTAACACATTCATAGAAATTCGTTCTGCATTGTGTACAACTGCCCTATGACCTATCACAGACACAGGCAGAGCTATTTAATCTTCTGACACACAGAGAACAGCAAATTTTTTCTTAACTCAGATCCCAAATTAAAAAAATAAAACTTACACATATGGATCAGATTTATTTACTGCACACAAATATGCACAGGGGAATTTTCAGGCTGTACTTGTCTACCAGTCAGATCACTGCACACAATAGCTGGCCGTTCAGAATAAAACACTGTCAGTTATCTGTGCGGTCTGTTACAACTAAATACAGAGACACTAACATTTACAGAGACACTAACAGTTTTTTTCTACACATCAAAGCAACATTAATAACATAAAAATACATGTGCAATCAAACCTGGGTAAATCTTCTGTTCTTGTTTGTAGTCTTTGCGCGATATCCAAATCTCTCTCTCGTTCCTACCAGAACGGCATCCAACTTCGTTCATTTCAGAACGGTATCCTCATCCCCTATATGTAATTTTATATAGATATAGGAGGTATACTCATCCCTGATATAAAGCCAAAATCAGGGGTATCCCAAGACAATTTAGAAAATTTTTAGGAATCTCATCCAAACTTTTTTTTCTCTCGTTCATCTCAGAACGGTATCTAAATCTCTCTCTCTTCTCTCACAACAAAATTCTCATCCCCTGAACCGGAAGGAGGTATCCCCTCCTCTATTTAATTAGTGAAGCAATAGGGGGTATCCTCATCCCTGATGTACAGCCAATATCAGAGGAATACGGGACAATTTAGAATAAAAGTTTTAGGAGTATTAAATACTTGGAGTATTAAACACTCAAGTCCCTGTTCGGGCGCCAATTGTCCACCAGGGTGCTCGGACAAATCTCCCCTGGGGTGGATACAATAATCAATCAGGCGACACTCTGCTTATTCCATAATAAAATAATTTATTTGGGCAAAAACAAATAGTAAGAAAGTTACAAGCAAAGCTATAAACAGTCTGCCTGATGAGGACAGAGTTCTCTGGCTCTGAATAATAGTGAAAGAGAAGGCTGTCCCGCCCACACTCGGCCGTTACCTCTGTTATATACTCCTCTGCAGCCAATAGTTCCAGAACATTCTGCATATATTTGCAGGCTCTGGACCCTCCCCATTATCAGGTTTCTGTCTTGAGGCCCTTCACTCAGTATCATATAACTAAATGTGCTGTGCTTCTTATCAGGTAGGCCGTTCCCTGCTGGGCTGCTCGGTCCCCGCCCTGCATCTTCTTCTTTGTTTCACTGTAGTTTCGCTTGGGTGATTTTCGCTTCAAGCACAAGTTAGAATCTTCAAGGCTCAGTTCTGCAAACTGGCATCTGCTCCATTCTGTAAGTCCATTCTCTGCACACTCCTGTCCAGAGTCTGGTATCCTACATGTTTCAGCAGGGTCCTTAAACCCGTCCTTAACTCCTACACTTCTTATTCCCTATCTCTCTATCCTTTCCCAGCCACTTATTCCCCAGGCTTTAACGAACTCTCTCCTTTGCCTCTTACACCCTCCCTGTATTCAGCAACTCTCTCCCCAATCTTGCATCTCTCCTTTTGTCTCAATCTACCCCCTATCTACAGCATTCCCTCCTCCCTCCCTCACCATGTGTCCAGCCTCTGCCCTATATCCCCACCCTGTTGCCACATTTTGCCCTTTATCCCCCCGATCAATACCCTGTGTCCAGCATCTGCCCTTCAGTCTAGCTCTTCCTGCCCCACTCCCCCACCGCTGCCACTGCCGCTGCTTTACCTGTGTGGCAGCAGCAGAACTCTGAATTTTCAAAGTGAAAAAAAAAGCGTAGGTCTCTGAGACTCTGCGCTTGAAAGACTCTTCTGGTTCCGCCCTCTCTGACACGATGCATGAATTTTAGTTTTGTTTTGTTTTTTAAATTGAAGGCCTGCCACTACCAATGCAGGACAAACAGTGGGCAGGAAGGATGAAGCTGCTACCGAACTGGCAGTAAGATCCTTGGCTTGTATTTTTTGTTTAATATATTTTATTTTTATTTGCATTTATAAATGAACACCCAAGCATTCACACGAATGAACCAAAGAAAAACATGGACTAGAACAACAATCAAGAATATCTTAGAGGAAAAATATATACCACAACATAAGGCCAACCATAAAAAGGTAAAGGCGAGGAGGAGCCAAGAAAATTAAATACAGCAAAATCCCCAATTACAAACCTAATCAAGTCCTTGCCAACAAAAAGAAAAACTATAGAGGGTAGAGGCTTATACGTCAGCCATATGGGAAGTCGCAGCAACTTCAGTATCCTCCCTAGCAATAAGGAATTCCAGGAGTTTCTTGGGCTCAAAAGAAAAGAAAATGCTTACCTTGATAGGAAATATAACAATGAGAGGGAAATTTTAACAAAAATGTGTCCCCCAAGCATGAGGTCCTGGACCTGTAAGCCAAGAACTCCTTCCTCTGGGCCTGGGTAGCCCTAGACAAGTCAGGAAAAATACAAACCTGAGAGCCCAAGAATTACTGGCTTCTATATTTTTTTTGAGCCATTCCTTTCCTCACCACCCTCTTCGAGCCACCAACCTGTGCAAGTGGCCATCCTGTGCAAGCTTGCACAGTGGGTTGCACTGGCCCCGATTGTAGTATTCCTTCTGCAAGTCTGAAAAGAAGTAAAAAGATTGTGGGTGCCTTCCAAGAAGCATTGCTCAAGCAAATGGCGATGGGACCAACCAGAGAACGTTCAACACTGGATCTAGTATTCACCAATGGAGACAGCGTGTCTGATGTCCAGGTGGGTACCCACGTGAGCAGAATGATCGTCACACAGTGTGGTTTGAGATAAAAAGCAAGGCAGAGTTCAAAACCAGCAAATTCAAATTCCTGAACTTCAATAACGCTGACCAGTAAAATGGTAAGTTATCTGAAGTAAAAGTTGCAGGATGAGAGGAGATAAGGAAAATGGAATTGCAGTGGGCTGAACTGAAAGAGGCAATAAAAGGGACAATGGATATATATATAAGGAAAGTAAATAAAAACAACAGGAAAAGGAAACCTTTATGGCTCTCCAAGAAGTTGTTGTGCAAATAAAGGCAAAAACACAGCTTTCACAAAATTCAAAAGATCATGAAAGGAGGAATACAGGATACATCTAAATGAGACAAAGAAAGAAATAAGGATAGCAAAAGCAAAGGCAGAAGAAAAGATGACTAAAAATGTAAAGAGTGGAGACAAAACTTTTTTTCAGGTATATTTGGGAGAAAAGGAAGACCAAAGGTGGAACTGCAAGACTCAAAAGCTCTGAGGACGGATCTCTGGAAAGTGACACTGAAAAAGTGAAAATGCTAAACAAAAACTTCTATTCTGTATTCATGAAAGAAAATTCTGGAGAAGTACCGCATATGATTAACAAATATTTGAAGAGGAATGGAGTAAATACCACACCAATCACAGAAGATGTTTTTGAACAGCTTGCAAAACTGAAAGTGGACAAGACCATAGGACCAGATGGGATATATCCTAGGATACTGAAAGAACTCAGAAAGGTTCAGGCAGAGTCTTTAAAGGACGTTTTAAAAAGATTCTTAGAGACGGGAGCAATTCCGCAGATGGAGAAGGACTGATGTCGTACCTCTTCACTAAAATAGTAATACGGAAAAGGTGACAAACTATAGGCCAGTAAGCCTTACCTCGGTGGCAGGAAAAGTAGCGGAAACACTACTACTAAAAGAAAGAATAGTGGACTTTCTGGAAACCAATGGGTTGCATCATCCAAGGCAACATGGCTTTACCAGGGGAAGATCTTGCCAATAAATTTGATTGAGTTCTTTGACTGGGTGACCAGAGAACTAGATCAAGGGCATGGGATGGATCTGTTCTACCTAGATTTCAGTAAAGCCTTTGATACTGTTCCTCATAGGAGACTTATCAATAAACTGAGCAGCCTGGGGATGGGTCCCAAGGTGGTGAACTGGATCAGAAATTAATTGACTGACAGAGAATAGAAGATGGCGATAAACAGCATTAATACAGAAGCAAGGAAGGTGAGTAGTGGTGTGCCCCTGGGATCGATCCTGGGACCAGTACTGTTCAATGTATTTATGAGTGATTTTTGGAGGAAAAACATATTTACCTTCTCATTGGTTTCAGAAAGTTTTACTTTGGCGACTCTTTTTGGATGATATCTTTTTAATATGGGCGGGATCATCAGGTGAATTATTTTTGTTTATAGATTGGTTGAACACTTGTGAAGAGAGCATCAAATTTACAGCAAAACACCTTGCCACCACTAATGAATTTTTAAATGTAACAGTGTTTTGTTAAGGCGATCATTTGTTTACCACCTTATATAGGAAATCTGTGCAACACAATACCCTGTTGAGTTACAGACGTTTTCATCCATGGTCTCTCAGACGAAGTCTACCTTATGGACAATTTTTCCGAATTAGAAGGATTTGTTCTACACTGGAAGAGTTTAAGTTTCATGCCTCAGAATTGAGTCAACACTTATTTTGCTTGGGGTTATCCAAGCTCTGTGGTTTGGAGGGCATACAAACGAGCTTTAAATAACCATAGAGAATGTTATTTATCATTTCCAGGCCAATTAACTACTAAGCTTGAAAATATAGTTTGTATTTTACCTTTTAGTGACCATTCTGTTCAGGTCACTAAGATCCACTGAAGGTATTGGCATGTGCTTAGCGGGCATGCCTGTTTTCAAAAGCCTTTGAAAGTAGTGTACAGCAGAAGTAACAACTTACCGGATCGTTTGATGCACGCGGTTCTGGCTTCATGTTTTGAGCCAGAGCGGATTGGCCATTTCCCGTGTAGGGAGTGCTCCTTCTGCTCTGGCACTTTGGAGGGAGAATCTTGGTTAGACACAGCATCCCAGAAAGAATGGCATGCACGCTACTATACAACATGTACTACTGATTTTTTGGTTTACCTTACCATTTGTCTTTGTGATCTAAAATATGTGGGCCATACAATTCGCCCTTTCAAAATACGTTTGTTGGAGCATGTATCTTGTCTTTGTACTAGGACAATGTCAGATCCTTTGGTTCAATATAGTATATAATTTTAACATTCTTTTTCTCAATTCAAATGGAGAGTTTTGGATTGGATTCCTCTATTAACCAGAGGGGGCAATCGTGAGGCAGCCCTTCAATTGTGCGAACAGAGATAGATTTTTACATTAAAATCAGTTTCCCAATTGAAGCTCAATCAGGAACTTGATTGGTAAAGCCTTGTATGATTAGAGCCTATGAGGTAGGCACTTGCATTGTTGCCTTTGTCTCCCAATTGGCCCGAACAGTAGTCATCAGGGTGGTGATGTCACATGCCGTTTTTTTAAATGAGAAGGTTCTACTATAGCAATTCATGCTTTCACCATCTTTGTTGTTGGTTGGGCAATGTCTGCCTGATGCAGGGTCTTTAAAATTCAATGGACACGAAATGCTGTACTGTGTCGTACCCCGTGATGGCTGCTGCCATATGAATTCTGGAGATCAGGAGTGGCTCTATAATTAGGCGGAGTGAGACGGTGGCAAACTTTTGGGGGCAACAAAAATGCCCCCAAAACAGCCACGTCTTCCCTGCTATTCATGCCTTCTCCCGCCGGTTGTAAGGGGAAGTTAGATGGGGGCAGGGAAGGGGTGGGGAGGGGTGGGGAAGAGGAGGGGAAGGGGTGGAGCCTGGGTGGGTGGTCGCTGGCCCTGGATGTACAGGGCCTATTCTAATGTCAGCCCTGTACGTCCAAGGCCAGTGACTTGTGCAGGGAATTTATTCCACCTCCGAGGTGTAATAACGTCCCTGGACCTTTTTTTCTTCGGCGGTCCGGGGCTTGGATTCTTCAGGGGGGGCTTGAAGGCATTCCTTGCAGCCCAACCCTAGCCTTTGGAGGCCGCATCAGGGGTCGGGCTGAAGGGAATGAAGCCCTGAAGTCTGGCGGCCGGCATCGCAGCTCTTCAATGGAGACGCGGTGCCATGGCAAAATGACGCCATGGCGCCACGGCTCCATTTAAGAGCCTTCACTGAGTTAGCTGGGTACAGTCTCATTTCCTTCCCTGATCATAGAAATACAAGTGTAAATCCACACATAAACACACACACACACATAACTAACATGTACACACATAGACAGATATCTGATACATATATGCAAGCAGGCAGACACATGCCAGCCCACAAATACACACACACACACACACACACAAAACATAGAGAGACACACCACAAACATACAAAACAGAGATATTCACAGACACACATGCAGACACAATACATACACAGGACACACGCATACACTCACACATAGGTAATACAAATGCAAAGAGACAGATTTGTGACTGCACATACACAGACAGAGGGGTTGGAAAGAATTCCATAAGCCATGCTCTGCATGCTTTCCCCATTTGTTGTACAACTCCTAATTGCTTCCTGGCAGTGCAAAGCTGAGGTAGGAATAGTGATTCTGAAAGTTTATCCCCTCCCCCCCCTTCCCCTATACTCTTGCAAATATTTCTGTTCTTACTCAATTTATGATCTTCAACTTTGTGTATTTTGTAAACTGTCTTGCCACATAAGTGAAGCATGGTATTATCATATCACAATAAACTAGAAACTGCTTTCAGCGGCACTCTGAAAATTCATAGATCAGGTGCTTATCCAGCTGGTGGTTGCTGATCTCAGCATAAATGCTTTTGGATATTTCAGATTCATTATAACATGATCTAGACAATGAGGACTAACCCTTGCTACCCACATAACCAAAGATGCACATATGTGTAAAAAAAAAAAAAAGAAAAAAAATGTATATATGTGATTAATTCCTCCCATCTTATGGAAGGAAAATCAATTACCTAACTGCTGTGTGTCGTGCTTATCCTGTCAATCACTTTGTATATAATACAAATTTTCTGTCCTGATCAGACAGCTCCGACATGTAATCTAATCCGCTACTGATCGCTGGAAGTAGCGGTATACAAATGCACGCTAAATAAATAAATAAATAAATAAATAAATAAATATTGGCCCACTATTTTTAGGCAATATGACATCATGACCCTTTCCACTGACACCTCAGCCAGTTGTATGGGATACCAGGAAGTGCCTAAACAGGGGTTCTCAATCCATTCCCAAGGACAAATCAAGCCTCTTGGGTTTTCAGAATACCCATAATGAATATGCATAAGAGAGATTTCCATGTACTGCCTATGTTATATGAAAATTTACCTTCATGTATATTTATTATGCATATTCTGAAAACCTGAGTGGTGGGTGTGTCCAACGAACTGAGTTAAGAAACTCTGGCCTAAAGGGAATGATGGTTAGAATACAGGCTTGGGAACCAAACAACCAGGGTTCGATTCCCACTAGCTCTCCTTGTGGCCTTGGGCAAGTCACTTTACCCTCCATTGCTTCAGAAATATCCAAGCTATCAATGTTCCTGTTCAATGTACACTATCAAGTTTAAGTTACAATGCAAACCGCTTTGACTGAAATGATGAAACGGTATAAAAAACCTATTAAATCAAAAATGTTACTCAAAAATTACACAACCAAAAGGAGACCTTAAAATAGTAAGATTTACCTGCTGCTGAACATAATTGTTCAATAATAAGATAAATATCCAGTCCCAACTTAAAGAAGCAGTGGTCAAATGCTGACACTGAAAATGGAACCCAATGCTCATTTTCCAATGTGAAAGAGTTACTGTTCCTGTGAAGTGAGAGCTAAGGTCTCTATAAAGATTCACATCTGTGTTCCAGCAAATCAGCCTTTCTGAGCAGGACGCTGTGCCCTTTAAAGACAGAATGCGTCCTCATGATCATAACAGCCCATCTATCTACTCGCGCCCCAGACTATCAGCCTGGCCTCGTTCTCTGGCCAGAGACTGTTGTTTTGATCACATCTCAGATATCTTGTGGAAGAAACCAGCCTTATCCACGCACTGTCTCTGATCGACCAATCAGAACAGGCGACAGTTGAGATCATGGTCATTCGCAACCAACGGAAGCCAAAGGCTGAAGAGAATGAAAACCCCTATTGCGTGTGGCAAAGAGGCGCCGAGAACAGAAGGAGCTTCAGAAAAAGGAATCCAGGGGCAAACAGCATAGAGGTATCATTGACTGAAATTTTTGATCCGTGTGATGATAGAAAATTTAGATCAAATCTTAAAATCCCTCTTCCCCAATGTCTCATCTTTCCTGTAGGTGTTTATAGCCAGGATTTTAATTAATGGAAAATGGACTTGTAAAAAACAGTTAATAGAATTGTCATTGTTGTAGAATAAAACAGATCATTATTCTATCACAGGCACTGATCATGGTGTTATACACGGTAGCTGTGTTGATCATCAGAAGAGTGGATCAGTCTATCACAGCACCAATGAGTGCTTTTCTCAGCATGTTAGTACAATCTTTCTATTTGGAGTTGAATTGTGGAATCTGAGGATTATCAGAGGATATATATTAATTTTATTGTAGTGTATGTTAGCCCTGGTTATTAATACTAACTTTTTGCTGAAAGAATTAAACTCTCCATTTCTGTTCCATCAGACAGGGGCTTGTTGATAATGGAGAACATCACCCACTCTCCTTCCTTCTCAACCAACATGACAAGCTATTATGTTGACATGTATTTTTATGAAAGAGCAATATATATAATGCAAATGCTATCGGTGGTGTTCTACAGCATAACCTGCCTTCTGGGCTTGGCTGGCAATGGACTGGTCATCTGGATAACCAACTTCAAGATGAAAAAAACAGTGAACACTGTGTGGTTTTCAAATTTGGCCATCACAGATTTCATCTTTGATGCCTTCCTCCCTTTTTCAATTGTGACTGAGGCAATGGACGACCGCTGGCTCTTCGGAAAGGTGATGTGCAAACTCCACATGGCAGTGCTGTATTTGAATATGTTTGCCAGCATTGCCTTCTTAACAGTCATCAGCATTGACCGTTGTGTTTCAACAGTCTGCCCTGTATGGTCCAACAATCACAGGACCCCAAGGTTGGCTACTGCCATTTCACTTGTCATCTGGTTTATGGCCATCATTATAAGCTCCCCATATCCAGCTTTCCATGACATATTTTATAGCTCGTTCAATGGCAGTGCTTACTGTGTGAGTAACTACGGCATCGCCATTGAGGATTACTCTGAAGAAACCTATTTCATCTGGCTTTTTAGACATAAAACCATGATCATCACCCGGTTCCTATGCATGTTTCTAATTCCCTTTATCATCATCTTTATCTGCTACACTGTTATTCTGCTGACATTGAAAAGAAAAAAGAACCTTGTCAAGTCCAGCAAGCCCTTCAAAGTCATTATAGTCATCCTAATATCCTTTTTCATTTGCTGGTTCCCATATCATGTCTTTCCCTTTCTGCAAAGTGTTGTCTTCTCATATTCGATACTATGGGAAGTTGATCTGATCCTGACCCCTTTGGCATGCATTCTGGCCTTTTTTAACAGCTGCATCAACCCCATCCTCTATGTCTTCATGGGTCAGAACTTCAAGGAGAAGGTCAGAATGTCCTTCTTGGCGGTGTTTGAGAGAGCCTTCAATGATGGATCCCCCCCATTCACAAACAAAAACAGAAGCCAGCTTAAAGATTTGACTGCAACAGAAATGTGTATCCTGTGATTAATTCTCATCTGCAAGAGAAGTGGCATAGCTACTATTAAGAGCCTATCAAAAGATGGAGGATAATTCATGGTTTGAAAGTGCATATTAAAAAAGCTTGCATATATTACATTAGGATGTCCAACTGTTGTGCCCTTTGATACCAATTTCAAACCACAATGAAGCCAATTCCGCACCCTGCATATCTGGGACATCCAGGATATGGACAGGGCCGAGATATACCGGATTCAGCAACCTTGGGAGCTATGCAGAATCAGGGTACTGGGCAGGCCAGTGCGCACAGCATTCTGTGCTGGTCTACATCCAAGTGCCTGCGCGTCCCCACCACACATTGTTCCTGCTGGTGCCGTGGCATCCCATCACCATGGCACTAGGATTGGGTGGTGGGGGCTTACCTGCTTCTGTATGTGTGTTGGGGTTCCTGGCCCGATCGCTGCAATTTCTTGGACTTATTCCACCTCTGAGGTGGAATAAGTCTGACGTCCATCTTCCCCATGGTGGACATACAGGGCCCAGACCAGATTACGCCTCACCCCCGCTCTGTCCACTCTCTGCCTCTGGCCCTCCCCCTCCCATCCCCATCCAGTGCTCCTTGCACAACACCGCTGTACATGCAGGAAGCCAGCAGCACTGAATACGGTGCCAGTGAATAGGGGGAGATATACATCCATACTGGATGTACATCCCCGCTATTCACTGGTCAGAATGACCCCCAATATGTACAAAAAACATAAAAAGATAATAGAACTGAAGCCTAAGGGACAAGCTTGGTGGTTCAGTGGTAGTTCTGTGCACTGCCACGTGGAGGGACATGGGCTCAAGTTCCAGTATTGGTCTGTGTCCCTTGGGGGATGCTGCTAGGGCCTGGGATATTCAAAGGCAATAGGAGGAATAGTCTAGTAGTTAGAGTAGCAATCTGGTGACCGAAGAGGCCAGGGTTCAAATCCCACGACTGCCCCTTGTGACTTTGGGCAAGTCACTTAACTCTCCAATGCTTCAAATACAAACTTAGGGACATGTTTACTGTAGCCAGTCGTGAACATTTTGGTCGCACATAGGCAGAAGACTCCTGCATTATCTGAGCAGGGTGGAGAGTGGTCTTTAGCAGCAGTGCACAAACATGCTAGAGAAGCCCAGGTGCAGCTACCACCAGGTGATAGTTGCACCTGCCTTGCTGGTGTCACACATATGCGGTCTGGGTGCAAATGTCAAACAGTTTAAAGACTTAAACCATTCCACACATATAACTTCATTGACAATGCTGGCTGGCAATGTCCAGGAATAAAGCAGATGCTCACCTAGGGCTTTGGTATTGGGCAGTATAGCATGTCTGCCATAGCAGTGGAGAACTGTAGCCCAACAGCCACAAAACCAGGGCGGCACATGAGTGTATCTGCTAGGAGAGTGGGTACACATACATATGCAAAGCTACATCACTCTTGAATGTATGATGTTCAAGTATGCATTGCATTTGATGGATGTGGGAGGACTGCTAGTATGATGAATTGCGCAAGAGTTGAGAGAGAGGACCTGTACTCAGTGAAACAGCCTGTTCATATAACTGGGGGAGGGGCATGCAATGAGATGTTGCAATAACTGGAAAAATGAGGGCTTGGCACCAATATGTGCTATCAGACCACCATCTCCCCTGCATGGAGAGCCATGTAGCTGTGTATAAATACACTTGGGAGGCTATGCCGGTGCCATGGACCCTCACTCTGATCAAGGAGGACATGTTTTTGGCCTATGGGATCATGAGCAGATACTTAGAGTTTAGCATCAAACTATGGGCTTGTTTGGTTGGAGCTTTCTGATTGGCGTTCCTTTCTTGGCCCCTTGCCAAGAGTTGAGGCATTCCACAGATCTGGGGAGCTCATATGGGCTCCTAAGGGCTTGTGGGTCTTTATTTCCCTGAGAGCTGGTGTGTTCTGAAAGGGAGCTGCTTGGGGTTGCCTGCTTCCATGAGGGTGTATGGCACATCCTGTTGTGTGTCCCCAGAGCTTTCCCAATGGTGGGAGCATGGGTGTCCTTTGTGGGATGCTTCACACCCCCCTTGCTGATGTTAGACTACAGGGATGGGTGTCCTATGTGGTGGATACCATAGAGTGGAAGGAGTAGGTAGCAGAGTGTCAGAGCCATCTGTCCCCAACACCTGTGTTGAGTCTGAAGATCTGTAGGATTTAGCACCCATCTCTTCATCCCCCACAGGGGGTAACACTCTCCACTAGCAAGAATACTGTGTAAAATATAGCAGGGTTATGACAGAAATGGCTCCCACCCCCTTCCACACTAGAGGTTTAGTAACCTTCCACTGCAGCCTCAGTAATCAGGCACCCAGGATGCGTTAGAGTGAGAGGGGTTCATATGGCTGTTCCACATGGCAGGCACTGCTGACCTCTGCTGCACCCATACCGTGCACCCTGCTCATTCAGATTCTGTATTTGCACCCTATCTCTACCAGAGAGGACCGCAGCATGGTCTCTATACTCGTGTTTGCTTTTCTTATTTGCATGTCCCATCCCCTTATATTTTGGCCCATTACCTCTGAGCTGTGCAACAGGGTGTGCCTATTCCCAGGTCAGCCCTCTCTGTTCTTCACTGGCCACTTACTACATGCCCTGTTAGGGGGGTCGGGATCCAGTTATTACTATCTGATATCTCTACAGGGATCTGGTAACTTACTGTCGGCTATAACATTGCACTGGTAGCAAGCAATGGCAAGGCACTTGTAGCAAGTGGCTTCACAGTGTGTAAGTGCTACAGGCACATGTTCTCTACTACAGATGCACCTAGTGCAGCCGCACCCCCTGCTTGTACTGCCTGCCGCTATGACCCCTCTCTGGTAAATTCACATACTAAGCACACATCTGTCCCATGCTTCTCGTGGCACTTTGGTAAACATGCCACTTAGATTGTAAGTCCTCCGGGGAGAGGGAAATATCTACTGTAACTCACCTTAAACTACTATTTGAAAGCCATGAGCTAAATTTAAAAAAAATCTGTTTAAAAAAAACTATATTTATAGGCCCAGAGGGAGGGAGTCACTATGCAATGTCAACATCTAGGATTAGACCACACAAGGAGAGCGAGGGGCCCAGAAGAAGCCCTGGTGTGTGATGGCTACAATGACCAATCTAAAATAAATCAGAATGGGAAAGACAACTGAGCATGGGTAGTTGTGAATGAACGCTCAAGGCCCCAGATCCCAGCCCTGGTTCTGATTGATCTGGAAATCAATGGAGTAGGAAGAAACTGCCAAGTCAAAAAAAAAAAGAGGACAACGAGCTGGAAGATAAGGACCGCCAGTTTGTATTTCTTTGTATTGGCATGACTGTACCCCAGGAAATCTTTTGCAGTTCTATTAATGTCAGACGCCACAAAGCAGACCAGGGCGGCACCGCTGTGAAGGAGCACGTCTGCAGACCGGAGCACTGCATCTGTGACCTCATAATCAGGGCACCAAAGGAAACATTGTAAATAATCTAGGAATGTAAAACTTTTGACATTAACAAGAACAGTTATTTTAAACATAACAAAAATCTGGGTTTCCTAGCACATTAAAAACCATAAACTTCTACTTCTTTTTCTCTGTCTGATCATCCATCCATCTCTCTTTCCACCCCACCCCCCTGCTTGCCCCTTCAGGCTATCATGGAAATGCTTTTATGATTCACTTATATATTGTAGTATTTTCATATTTGCTCATTGTTTCCTGATTTGAGGAAGGTGATTTTAACTCCTAGAAGCTAATCAAAAATGTTTTAACTTAAGGGTATGTTTACTAAGCAGCGGTAGCGGCTTCTGTGCGTTATCGGAGCCAGGGCTTAGTAAACATACCCCTTAGTCCAACCACAGTATTTTATGCCTCGATTTAAAGCAGAGATTCCTTTGCAGCTGTCCTGTCTGTATTATTTACGTTGTGGTGGATTTTTGTTCATAGCAAAAATTAAATTTAGTTTTCAACATTTTTGTTTTTATGGTATTGTATTACTTTTGTGGAAAACAATAAGGATTTGTGTTTTATATCTATTGTGTCCTATAAAATGAAACAATGGATCGTTATTACACTACAAACGTGGTATCAACACCCAATTAACACAAAGTGCCAGTGGCGGACTGTACAAAGACATGTACTATCACTTCATAGCAGCATATCAGAGGGCAGCAGAGAGGGAAGAGAGCACAGGGAGAAGCGGTACATAGAGGGTGTGGGGAATGAGGGGCAGCGGGAAGAGAGAGAGAGAGGGAAGGATCCCAAGGGCATCATCAAGCAAACACTGTTTCAGTACAGTAACACAGCTTCTCCCTCTGTGTCTGTGATCCCTTTCACTGTCAGTCAGTGGTTTTGGATTAGTGGTTCCAGAGGTGCCAGGTTTCACTCATTACGAGTATGTTACACTCTTTCAAGGCTTTTTCACGCTCACATTCTTTGAGACCCTTATCTCAAGCCTTAGAGCCTCAGAGCCCAATGTACTGATCCTGATCACTGCTTTCATGAGACATGCCCAAGAGAGATAAAGTGCAGCCAGTAGAAAGAAATGGGGGCTCAGCTTCCAGTGCTGTGAAGCTTTTGCTCGTACGTTTAGCCACTGAGGGAGAGCAAGTTTCAGACCATATTGCCTCCACTATGTCTGTATCCTTACAGACGCTCAAAGAAACGTGAATATCATTTAAGGCTGCTTTTTTCACTGGCAAAGTAATGCTACATTTAAATCTTTTCAGATCTATTACCATCTGTAAAATATCTCACTCTTTGAACTTTATTAAATCTCATTTTTTGGGATGGTTCACCCTGGGCATCTCTGGGTTCCCCGAAGGATAGGTAAACTCTTTTCTAGCGTTTCCCTCAACTATAGGAGAGACTCTCTCGGAAATATTTCTTTTCGGAAAGAGTGGTGGATCCGTGGAATAGTCTCCCAGAGGAGGCGGTAGAGATGAGGACAGTATCTGAATTCAAAAAAGCATGGGACAAACACAGAGGATCTCTAAAGGAAAAAAGGGGACTGCTATAGATGTTGATATGGGAGGACAGACTACTTTGACCATGTGATCTTTTCCTGTCGTCATATTTCTATGTTTCTAATGGAAATTTCCCACAGTACCTTTTCTCCTGCAGTGAATCTCTGATTGGGTGTTTTTCCTCTTCTCCTCTGAATGCTTGTGGCCCTGGCTTCTGAGTTCACTCCTTGTATTTATGGTTAGGCAAAGAGGTGCGTAAAACCTCTCCTTCACATACACTTAGGGGCGATGCAGAAAGCCAGAGCTGAAGTCATGCTCTAGTAGCTATGTATGAGTCTAGATAGCGTGCCGATACAGCGTAACGTCAGCGATGGCATGCTGAAAGTGGCATATATGCCAATTAGGCATGCGTTAGACTGTGGCACAAATATCAGTGTTAAACTGGGAAAGCAAGCCAAACACAAGTGCAATGAAGTTGGTGCAAGTTTGGCATGCTCTCCCAGAGAAACAGGGTCATCTAAGGGGAAGTTTGACACTTCACCTCAGGTGATCCAGGCATCAGGGAAAGCCCCCAATGCCATCAAAATATTGTCAGGGGGCCAGTACCCCTGACACTGACCCCCCTATAGAAGCTAAATCCCTGGTGTCCCAGCGGGACCAATCCCCGCACCCAATAAAAAAATATCCTTGTAGGCCCAGTGGCCCCGATCTCACCCACCCAATAACAAAAGGCCCATTGGCCCCGAATCCCTCACCCTCCTCCAGGTACCCTTAAGATGGAGCAGGAGTGTTGCCCACATGCTCCTTGGGTCAGACTGGCATATAAGGCACCGCAAGGGGCCTGGTGTCACCATTTTTCAAGATGGTAGTGCAGGGGTGGGAGCATGTGCGAAACACTCCTGGTCCATCTTAAGAGTACCAGGAGGAGGCTGTGGGATTCGGAGGCCATGAGCCTTTTTTTATAGGGTAGGTGGAATCAGGGCCGCTGGGCCACCAGGGACTTTTTTTGTTAGGTGGCCCCCAATACCATCAAAATACTGTCAGAGGCACATGCAAGTTGTTTAAGTCACCTCAGACCAGGCGTAGAGATATTGGCACTTTGGCTGGTTACATAATCCTCTACATGTTTCTGTGCATCAGGCACAGACATTATTGGCATGGCATTTTAATATGCACAATTCATTTGCATATAATCTAAATACACTTGGCATTACTGTGTGTACTTGCTTTTGCTTTGCTGTTTACATGTGCATCGATTTCTTTTCTGCTTTTGGTGTGTCAGAACCTGTGCATATCAGCTGTTTTATTGGCGTGCAAAGGGTGCATTAATCTTTCTGCCTCAGCCCTTTAGATTGTAAGCTCTGATGAGCAGGGACTGTCTCTTACATGTATATGTACAGCACTATAGAAATGCTAAGTAGTAACAGGGCTGTTCCAACCACTAGGCGAACCGGGCAGTTGCCTAGGGCATTAGCTTCTGAAGGGCAGCAAAGAGCAGAGAATTCAAAGCTAAACAATAGATTCTGACAGCCAGGGGAACATAAGGCTTAAAGTTTGCCTAGGGCGTCAGCACCTGGATCCTATTCTAAGGCCAGCCCTGAGTAGTAGTTGTAGTATATCATGAAGGATAATAACCTAAAACCTAGATAAGGTCTTAGATAGTGCTGGGGAGGAGTCTGCTGTCTTGGTACATGTCGGTACCAATGACATAGGAAAATGTGGTAGGGAGGTCCTGGAGGCTAAATTTAGGCTTTTAGGTAGGAAGTTGAAATCCAGAACTTCCAGGGTAGCATTCTCTCCGAAATGCTTCCTGTTCCACGCGCAGGACCCAAAAGGCAGGCAGAGCTCCGGAGTCTCAATGCGTGGATGAGACAATGGTGCAGAGATGAGGGTTTTGGATTTGTTAGGAACTGGGGAACATTCTGGGGAAAGGAGGGGCTCTTCCGAAGGGATGGGCTTCACCTTAACCGGGATGGAACCAGGCTGCTGGCATTAACCTTTAAAAAGGAGATAGAGCAGCTTTTAAACTAGATATTAGGGGAAAGCCGACAGTTGCCCAAGAGCGGATGGTTCGGAAGAATGTATCTTTAAAAGATACTACCAAAAGCAGAGAGGTTCCACAAAACAGTAAAGTAGCCCAAATGCCCTCAAGTATGGAGCAGACAGAGCTTAAAGATCCCAAATTACCCATGTCTAACAATAGCCAAATTAATATGAATAAAATACATTCTCTATAATGCTTGTATGCAAATGCAAGAAGTCTAAAAAATAAGTTGGGAGAGTTAGAATATATAGCACTAAATGAGAGGTTAGATATGATTGGAATATCAGAGACATGGTGGAAGGAGGACAACCAGTGGGACACTGTGATACCTGGGTACAAACGATATCGTAATGATAGAGCTGATCAAATTGGTGGAGGGGTTGCTCTCTATGTTAGAGAGGGCATTAAGTCAGAAAGGCTTAAAGTTTTGTAGGAAACAAAATCTGCTGTAGAATCTATATGGATTGAAATTCCATGTAAAAGGGGGAAGGCAATGGCAGTGGGGGTGTATTATCGAACGCCTGGCCAGAATGACCAAATGGATGATGAAATGCTCAAAGAAATCAAGGAAGCTAACAAAAGTTACAGCACAGTAATAATAATGGGTGATTTCAACTACCCCGGTATCGACTGGGTCAGTGTCACATCAGGACATGCTAGGGAGATAAAGTTCCTAGATGAAATAAATGACTGCTTCTTGGAGCAGCTGGTTCATGAACCGACCAGAGGGGAAGCCATATTAGACCTAATCCTTAGTGGAACACCAAATCTAGTACAAGAGATAAGGTTGTTGGGGCCACTTGGCAATAGTGATCATAGCATGATTGCCTTTGATATAATTAGTGGAGGAGGGATAGTAAGGAAATCCACAGTACTACCTTTCAACTTTCGAAAGGGAGACTATGATAAAATGAGGAAAACAGTTAAGAAAAAACTAAAAGGAGCAATTGCAAAGGTTAAAGACGTGCATCAGGCTTGGCTGTTGTTGAAAAATACTATCTTGGAAGCCCAGACCAGCTGTATTCCACGCTTTAAGAAAAGTGGAAGGAAGTCCAAAAAACTGCCAGCATGGTTTAAAGGTGAGGTCAGAGAGGCTGTTGTTGCCAAAAAAGCATCTTTCAGGAAATGGAAAAAAGAGCCAAACGACGAAACCTGGAAACAACACAAGCACTGGCAAGTCAAATGCAAGGCATTGATAAGGCAGGCAAAGGGAGAATTTGAGAAGAAGCTTGCTGCGGAAGCAAAAACGTGAAGTAAAGACCTTTTCAAGTACATTCGTAGCAAAAAACCTGTGAGAGAGTCAGTTGGTCCATTAGATGATAAAGGGGTTAAAGGAGCACTAAGAGGCGACAAGGCGATAGCGGAGAGACTAAACAAATTCTTTGCTTCAGTCTTTACTGAGGAAGATGTAGGATGTTACCCATGACTGAAGTGATATTTAAAGGTGCGGAAGAATTGAAGGAAATATCAATACATCGGGAAGATGTATTACAACTATTAGATAAGCTGAAGAGTAACAAATCACCTGGGCCAGATGGTATAGATCCCAGAGTGTTGAAAGAACTGAAATATGAGATTGCAGACCTGCTATTAGTAATCTGTGAACTATCATTAAAATCATCTCTAATACCTGAAGATTGGAGGATCGCCAATGTAACACCAATTTTTAAAAAGGGTTCCAGGGGTGATCCGGGAAACTACAGACCGGTGAGCCTGACATCAGTACTGGGAAAAATGGCAGAAACCATCATAAAGAATAAAATTACGCAGCATGTAGATAGTCATGACCTAATGGGAGACAGCCAACATGGCTTTAGACAAGGAAGATCTTGTCTTACTAATCTGTTATGTTTTTTTGAAGGAGTGAATAATCAGGTGGACAAAGGTGAGTCGGTTGATATTGTGTATCTGGACTTTCAGAAAGCCTTTGACAAGGTCCCTCATGAGAGACTTTTGGCAAAACTAAAGAGTCATGGGATAGGAGGCAGTGTACTATTGTGGATCAGGAACTGGTTAAAAGATAGAAAGCAGAGGGTAGGGCTAAATGGCCAATTTTCCCAATGGAGAAAGGTGAATAGTGGTGTATCCCAGGGATCTGTGCTGGGTCCGCTGCTTTTTGACATATTCATAAATGACCTGTAAAGTGGAATAACGAGTGAGGTTATCAAATTTGCAGATGACACAAAACTATTTAAAGTTGTTAAAACCCAAGAGGATTGTGGAAAATTGCAAGAGGATCTTGATAGATTGGAAGACTGGGCATCAAAATGGCAGATGAAATTTAATGTGGACAAGTGCAAGGTTATGCACCTAGGGAAGAACAACCCAAACTATGGTTACACGATGCAAGGTTCCACATTAGGAACCACCACCCAGGAAAAAGATTTAGGCGTCATTGTGGATACCATGTTAAAACCCTCGCCCCAGTGTGCTGCAGCGGCCAAGAGAGCAAATAGAATGCTAGGTATGATAAGGAAAGGAATTGAAAATAAAACAAAAGATATTATAATGCCTCTATATCGTTCCATGGTGAGACCGCACCTTGAATATTGTGTGCAATTCTGGTCGCCGTATCTTAAAAAGGATATAGCGATTTTAGGAAAGGTTCAGAGAAGAGCCACCAAAATGGTAAAGGGGATGGAAGGATACTCCTATGAAGAAAGGCTAAAAAGGTTAGGGCTCTTTAACCTGGAAAAGAGACGGCTGAGGGGTGATATGATAGAAGTCTATAAATTAATGAACGGAGTGGAACGGGTAAACGTAGATCGATTGTTTACCTTATCAGAATATAGAAAGACTAGGGGACATGCAATGAAGCTACAGGGTAAGCTATTTAAGACTAATAAAAGAAATATATTTTCACTTAACGTGTAATCAAACTCTGGAATTTGTTACCGGAGGATGTAGTAAAGGCTGTTAGTGTAGCTGGGTTTAAAAAAGGTTTGGACAAGTTCCTGGAGGAAAGGTCCATAAACCATTATTAAGAAGGGACCCAGGATATCAATGCTTGAAGCAATACAAGCATTGTGGAACCTGTGTCCCTTGGGGAAACTGCTAGGTACATATGACCTAGATTGGCCACTGTTGGAAACAGAATAGTGGGCTTGATGGACCTTGGTCTGACCCAGTATGGCATATCTTATGTTCTTATGTTCTAAAATTCACAATAGAGCAAGACAGAAATACAGAGTAGGGACTAGAGGTGGGCTTGACCCACATGGGTTATACAGGAGCATAAAGGATCGGGATCCAAAAGCAGCCTGGAAGAGCCTCTATCTATGCCCATCTCTTCCACTGCCAACTCCAGACCGTGGTCTTTCCACTTTGCTACGCCATATGCTTGGAGCAGACTATCTGAGTCAGTGCATCAGGCTTCATCTCTGGTCCTATTCAGATCCAGGCTAAAACTCCATCTCTTTGAGGCTGCTTTTAGATCCTGAATTTTCATTCTCCTGTTTATCACTCATCAGTGACAAGACCTTCTCTAGTCCCCTCTTTGTTGTGTATCCGTCTTGCACAGACTGTAAGCTCTATCGAACAGGGATTGTCTCCCATGTGCATATGCTCAGCATTGTATACACAATATTACACTATACAAATGATGAGAAGTAGTATTACACGGCATATGAGGCTGGGGCCAGTGTCTGCCTCTCTCTTTTCGTCCAGCTCCCACGCAACCCAAGGTGCCTCTGTGCTAATTGAGATTGACAGCTCAGTGCAGAAACCCTGTTCTAGAGCCTGGCGTTGAAGCTCTTGAACAAGGTTTTCTCACCCAGTTTAGTGCAGACATTTTGTACAGGGATGCGGTAAGCAAACAGCATAAAAATTAGCCCTGCACGAAAACTCTGCTTTAAAGCAGGAGAGTAAGCCAGGCACATGTACACGGGGACTGCTCCAGCAGCACCTGTATCCTGCACACAAAAGAACACTAGTGCGCATTTACTGAAATGCTGTCTGTCACACAGCACTATCATCCGGAGCGGACGTTCTGCTAAGAATAATTTGCTGTTTATGCGCTTTATAGCAATCCAGCCATGTGCATAACATTCTTCCAGCACACTTTCCCTGCTGTTTTTCTTCAGCAGTCTCATCAGCAAAGCTAGAAAAAAGTTGCAAGGGCTATTCGGTGAAGAAAGAAGCTTAGAGTCCATACTAAAACTGACCACAGACCTTGAACTAACCCTTAACGCTTCCTTAGACCTTAAAATCTTATTTTAAGTTCAGCCTTCTGCTCTTTTGTGTACTTTACTGCAACTACCGTGCACAGCTTATTGCTGCATACATCTCCATGGACGTAAATGCAGTGCTTATGCTCTTGTTAGATTCCTTCTTACACACTAGCGCAGAAAACTAGACATGAATACTGCACAGATAACTACACTAACAACAGCCCAGGTTTCTGTATTGGCCTGTGAATTTTCCATGCTGTGTTTAATTGCTCTTAAAAAGGTATACTAATACCGAAGAAAGGTGATCCGATTGACTGTGGAATTTGTTGCACAATTGCTCTGATCCCACATGCCAGCAAGATTCTTCTCAAGATCAGTCAGTGCAAACTACAACTACAATGACTGCTTCTTGGAGCAACTGCTTCATGAACGGACATGAGGGGAAGCCATCTTGGAACTAGTCCTTGGTGGAACGCAAGATCTGATGCAAGAGATAAGGGTGCTGGAGCCATTTGGTAATAGTGGTCATAGCATGATCGTGCTTGATTTAATAAATGGAGGAAGGATGGCAAGGAAATCCACAGTACTAACTATCAAAAGGGAGGCTATGATAAAATGAGGAAAACAGTTAAGAAAAAACTAAAAGGAGCAGCTGCACAGGTTAACAATTTACATCAAGCATGGCTGTTGTTTAAAAATACTAGCCTGGAAGCCCAGACCAGCTGTATTCCACGCTTTAAGAAAAGTGGATGGAAGTCCAAAAAACTGCCAGCATGGTTTAAAGGTGAGGTCACAGAAGCTGTTATAGCCAAAAAAGCATCATTCAGGAAATGGAAAAAGGAGCCAAATGACAAAAACTGGAGACAACATAAACACAGGCAAGTTAGATGCAAGGCATTAATAAGGCAGGCAAAGAGAGAATATGAAAAAAAAACCTTGCTGTGGAAGCAAAAACACATCATAAAAACTTTTTCAAGTACATTCATAGCAAAAAACCTGTGAGAGAGTCAGTTGGACCATTGGTTGAAAGAGGGGTAAAAGGGGCACTAAGGGGTATGTTTACTAAAGCATCTTAATGTGCGCCCAGTGATAATGTGCAGGATGCCATAAAAGGAGTGGGCGTTCCAGTCTAAACGTAGCAATCATGGATTATCACGCGATAAAGTGCGCTGCGCACATTATCGCGCGATAGAGGGAACAGTGCACGTTACCGCGCGGTAACCCTAAGTAGGCGCGCTGACCTGCAAATACAGCAAGAGAGGAGTAGCACAATGGTTAATACATTGACTGATAAAACAGAGGTCATGAGTTCAATCCCCCAGTGGGCCTAATGAATAAAGTTGGCCAAGGCAATTCCTTTTCCTGCTTGCAACTGTACAACAATCTGTGCTGGCAGCTAAAGATTCCCGCACCACAATGCCATAAACTTATGCACCTTTTAGTGAGCACCAGAAGGCACATCCTAAACCACCACGTCAGCCAAGGCGGGTTGTAATGTGCCCCAGAGGCCATGTTGAAAGGTTGCCAGCTCCCAAGGCACCATAGTAGGCACCCCATAAGCTGGCTGAAGCTAAGGTGTGTCTTAAGATGCCCCAAGGATGTATAGGTGACCCCAAAAATGTTGGCTAAGGGCAGTTAGGTCCCCCAAGTTGAAAAGCAAGAGAGGTATGGGCCAAACACAGATGTAACCCTAACACTGCACAGAGCAACAAGGAAAGACAATGCACAAGTAATGGATGGAAGTAGATCTGAGCTGATGGACCAGACAAATCTGCATCCAGCCCATGTGGCAGCTGGAAAAATGGACAAACATATCGGGGGCAGCTGTAGCGATGCACAGGGTGATGGTAATGTACCATGCAACAATGACAGTGTTTTCCAGAGGATGGAAAGACGTGTCCAACAGAGGAGGTAGAAGTGGCAGGATGGGTGTAATGACAGGAGGACAGCGGATCAGCGTTGCCATGCAGACCACACACAGGAGAGGCAACCAGGGAGAGCTGCAATGCAGAAATGTGTAGCACTGCAGGACGTGGGGTAGCAGCATGCACATCAGGGTAGGATTGCACATAGCTGGCAGACACACATAGATGGACAGAAGGATGGTTGACAACTGTGATAAGGGTAGAATGTGCTAACAGCACAGATCTGCACAGATATGACTGTCACAGGAATGAAAAGTAGCTGTGCAGGACAGGCATACAAATGAAAGACAACAGAGAAGAATCAAACCTATGACCATTAGCACAAGCATCAATCCACAAACCGGTAGGCCACACCACGAACATGAGCTCATTAGCAAAGGCTGCATACAAGAAAACTGCAAGGCATCACACAAGAAGCCTGCTGGCTGCCAGGATAGGCAAACCTCCAACAGTAACCATGATGAAATGCACATGCAGATCTGGTGTGTACAGATCAGATCACAGTCTGTAATTGGGACCAGAGCCACATATGCACACACACAATAAAATGTTATGCAGTGGATACAGCATGCAAAAGAGGAAAGAACCTAAACCCAAAGGGAGGCAGGGGATGCTCTGTGGAGCAGGGCAAAATATGGAACAAAACAAGGGAGAATTGAACCTGCAAACAGGTGTGCCACAGACAAGCTGAACCACAGCATTGCCAACCCCCCAAGCAGACTGCCGTGCAAGCACCATAAAGAAAGAGCTAACAGCTAATATGTGATGGATAGGCAGCACAGAGGGCACACTTTGGTGTATAGTGAAGAGATGGAAGGGTGTGTGCATAGGTGATGAACCGGCAGGTACCTAATGGTCATGTTAGCACAACAGAAAAAAAAAAGTAAACCCCATGTGGGGATCAAACCTGCAACCTATGGTGTTATAACACGTCTGTAACCACTACCCCAAACAACCACAATGAGCACAATGCCAAAATAGTACCTCAAAGGGAAGGTGTGTATGGGAACCTGTAACACCCAGTGATGTGGCAAACGACTGGCAGATAGACAGCTGGCACCGTACAAGGATGTGAGCACAGGTGGGCCATTTACATGACCAGGAAATCATTAAATACAAGTGTCAGTGTGATCAAGGAGTGGAGGAGTAGCCTAGTGGTTAGAACACTGGCTTGGTAACCAAGCAACCAGGGTTTAATTCCCACTAGTACTCCTTGTGGCCTTGGGCAAGTCAATTAACTCTCTATTGCCTTGGAAGAAAGGCCTGGCAATCTACTTCCAGTGACACTGCCAAGTAAACCCAGGAGCTTCTGGGACACCAGAAGTCAGGACTAACTCAAAGGCACACATTGCATTGCATTTTTGTCAGTGTGATCAAGCAGCAGCAGAGACAAATGTACGTCCAACACATATTTTTATTTGGGCTAATCATCACAGATTGTGTAGATACCGCCATCATAATATGAAGGTGAGTGGATCCCAGGTGAAAGATGGAAAACACATTTAGCAGGGCAGCAACCCACATCTTACAGAAAGGTCACTGGCCTGTCTACAAATGATGGGCAGGAGAGATAATGTGCATCAGGTACATGGTGGGCAGTATGCATTAGACCCCCACCCCCCACATACTGCTGCTGCATGCCCCAAATGTGTTAGTTACATATGTGTGCATGTAGACAGTAGGCGGTGCATGATGAAGGCCCAACACACATCAATCATGATATGGTCCTTAAAACATATCTTTCTGCCAACACAGGAGGCACACAAATGAAACAGCATATGTTGTTAAAAGTTTGAAAGTTTAAACACACATATCAAAATTTATGTTACAGCTATTACATAATGCCTGATATAGGAATCCAAGCTGCAACAATGTAACCCTAAACAATCATCAAATGCACAATGAGGATATGCTAACAGGTAGCAGAGGCACATGAACACAGAGAATTCAAATGAAGCAAACCGCAGAAACATGCAGAGATGACACTATGCAGAAGGTCCCCCTGCACTGGTTGGTGTGGATACAGTGTCCTTACACATATATCACGGTACATGGAATGCACAAATGAAGGAAGAAAATGGACACTCACACTGCCACACTCCAAATATAACGGGGCAATGTGAGTGTCGTTACCTCAGGGGATAAATAGGACTGTACAGACATGCAATGCTAGGTTTGCAAATCAATGCAGAGCGTCACGTCTGTACAGTAAACAGACACAATAACCTGTATATAGAGATGGAAAGAAAGGTCAAACATGTTACAGTAACCCACACAGAAGCCATATTACAACCTGCTGTGTTGCACCAACATAGTCAGTCACATGCACATGCACCGTGTACGTTGAAACATGATACAGTGATGCCACACATGCACTGTAACACCCTTGATGATTGCAAACAGCAATCCAAGATGCTGGTGTGCAGTAAAGTGGTGTCATGGCAAATACTGTGTCATGTCCAAGTGGAGGCTAGGTGGACATGGACAAGAGGACCTCTCCAGTGTTCCCCCTGTGCCACACGCATGGCTGTATGCTCGTGTCATACCAAACAGATGAGTGTATCTTGCGTTCCATGTCACACACATGAGCAAAACACAACAACACAATGTCAGAAGGATGTACAACATACAGTGACAATGTTAGTCCCTGCTGCACATGTGGGGACCAGTACACAGTGTCCAAAGTGCAAAGGGTATCTGCAATCCAACAAGTCACGTTACGACTGTCCTTGAAACCCTGGGCATGCAAAGTCAAGTGTGACATCCCAATATGCCTCAGTACTGGAAAGGTCATTTGTGTCTCCTGCGATGAACATGACACCCAGCCAGAGCACAGCAGCAACGGTGTTTTGGACAGGCCTGTCATGCCCAAATTAGCAGTCCAACAATAATACTGTCCATCCTAGGCATGTGTACCACTCGCAGAAGTCAAACATCCTATGGCACCATTTCCCAGGGATAGTTACATGGTGTTGTTATGTCCTCCAACAGGTGGTTGATGGTGATGCCAGATGCACTGTAGTAGATGTGCTCTGTGTGTTCACTGCCATGTGTGTCAGAAGAGGGAAAACAATGTAGTGGTATGCTGCTTGCAACATCAGCCCAAATTGCATAGAGTAAAACATCAATATGTACGTAAGGAAATGACACACAGGCAAACATAACATGATCACAACACAGAACACACTTCATGTTGGGGACATTTTGAAATGGAACCGCAGACGAGGGTGTCACATAGATATGGTCATGTCCATGCCCATGTTTCACAGGCGTTTCACAGCTCCACCCCATGTGCATCAGCGTACGTGTACAGAGACCCAACAGGAAATGTCTATGAGACAAACAGGAAATCATTAACATGTAAAGGCTGATGTCAGTCACAAAAGACCAAAGGTGCAACCTACCGTGTGTTTGCAGCAAGTGTATGTTTGGGATCCCTAAGGCAACCAAAGGCAATAACACGTCACAGTGAAGGGAGAAGATGTCATCAAAATGTTTAGAGTCACCATGTCCCCATGTCCAGCCACTGTTGACGCGTGTCCACATTATGGCGATATCTGTGATGCACGAATGCTGTTGGGCAGTGGTCTGTCAGCACACAAGAGATAGGTCAGCTCACAACACACAACACATGTCCACAATGTCCACAAGGTAAACTGCATTAAGGGAGAGATAGCACAGTCCCCACCGCTCCCCAGGTGTACAGACCCCTCACACCACATGATAATGCAAAATGCCTGCATGCTGTATCATCACACAGCCAACACAAAAACACACACCAACACAGTATGCTAAGGTGAGTGTGGCAGCAGTACCATACGGCCTGTATGTGCACAATTGGAGATTAGTGGAGAGAAAGGCCTGTTAAATGCAATGATACGCTGCTGTTGGCTGATGCTACAATGTTAGGGAAGGGTGTACATGCATTCCACCACCCAAACACCTAGGGCCTGCACACACACGCAGCTCTGTTGGACGTGTCCCAGAGACAGTGTTGGAGAAGACAAACGGCCTAGGAACACATGTGGATATGTGTGCCAACAGCAACACATGGGGTATGGGGGTGCAGGGAAAAGAGGTGAACAACAACATATGTACATCATGACAGATCATTGCAGACATGTGGTCCCCCTGACTGTCGTCACAAACAAAGTAGCTGTAGGTCCACCTACCCCAGACTACTGCATGTTGGATGATGTACAGTCACCTGCCAATGCACCACAGCACCAGGAGGGTCACCAAGTATGTCCTGTGGATTGAGAGAAACAAGAGAAACATACATATGTCATGTTGGAGCTGTGCAACACACACTGCACCTTCACGTCCCCAGCTCCCAGACCCCCCAAGATCCTTAACAGACTGACTGTTCCTCATCACACTGTACAGATTTGTTTTATGTGAAAGTTATCACTGAAGTGTGTGTGGCAAACAACAAGGGTCCATACGCTGTCTGTCCCCTTCCTCACTTCTCTTTTGCTGTAAAAACTGTGGGACAGAATTATCTCCTCCCTAACATGTCCCTGTTTGGCTCTAAGCATGCAGTACTATCCTATGTCCCCCATATCGTTCCCAATGCCCCTTCAGTGTGTGATCTGGTGTCTCAATGTCGTCTGCTACACCGCTGTCAGTTCCAGTAACACAGGGAAATATGCGGTGGCTCCATCCTTATCCTTTGTGCATATACATCTTCCTGGTGTGTATATCTCATACTTTGACTTACATTAACAGCTGTGTGCTGATGTGCTGCAAATATATCTCTCCACGCCTGAGTTCAGTCTGCAAAACCACACCCCGATGTTCAGTTGCCACCTGACATTGATGGCTGCATGTCATCCCACTGTGTGTAGGTGGAAATTGCAAAGCATTGATATCCTATATGTGCACCTAAACCCTCCCCTCCGATCAGAGCTTCTTTGTGTGTGTCCAAAGGTTCCTCTCTCTAGGGTCAGCAATGTAGGTGTTGTTTTGGACTGTACTCTCCTCCTCTACACACATACCCAGCTTGTAGTTGAGGCTTGTGGTTTATGTCTAGTTGTCATCAGCTATATCTCCCCAGTACTCCCTGAAAACACAACTAAAAACCAAATCCCTCCCCCTCCCCAATCAGCTCCTGGCTTGTCTACTGTAACCTACACCTTGCTGATCTGGCCTTCAATCATCCCTGTTTGCCTGCAAAGATGCAACACTGCACTGCATGGCTATTCTACAGCCACACACATAATGGGACTAATATTCCCCCTGTCACAACACCTCAAAGGTTTCCTATCCGTTTCCGCATCCATGTCAAGGCTACGTGCTGACCTGTACATACAGGCACACTGTGGTGTTGCAGTAACCTCCCCTACTGATCTCAAATACCAGTAATCACACTACTACCCATCATGTATATAGTGCTACATAGCACATGTAGCACTATACAAAAACAACTAACATACAGTCCCTGCTCATCAGAGCATACCAACCACACAATCTGCCCAGATTACAATTTGTTAAACACACACATCTAGACAACTGGCCCCATCTATGCTCTGCTCTCCGACTGTTTACTCCATACTACACGCCTTTCACCTTGCTGCACCCAAAGCATGAAACTAACTACCTTTGGCTGTACAGCAGCCCCTATCCCAATCAGACACACATTAGGTATGTCAGCGTAACACCTCCCACAAGCCTAAAAATACAGACACACATAATCCACCTCCACCAGCTATTGTGGCCCGCTCACATCTTCTGCATTTCAGTCATGACTAGAACGTAAGCTGGGATGGCCAGGCAGTGTCTGTTACATGTCAGTACATGTTGCATCTTACTGATATTGGTATACAGATGTTAAGTAGTGGTAGCAGTACACACATATTGAAACAAATGTAGGTGGCAACATATGCAGTACTTACATGAGAAGACCTCCTCAATCAGTTGCCACCTGACTGCTGTGCCCTCACGTGTGTCACCACGGGCACGTACAGGAGGGCACATAGGATCATCCTCGAGATACTCATTAATTTGTACAGGGATATGGTGCCTGAGAGCAATATTGTGCAGGATGCAACAGGCAATAATGATCTCTGCCACAGTCTGTGGTGTGTATTGTAAGGCCCCGCCTGTCCTATTCAGACACCTGAAGCGACTTTTTAGAACACCAAAGGTGCACTCTATGACAGAGCAGATGGAGGCATGGGCCTCATTGTAACTCCTCTCTGCACGTGTCTGTGGCTGACGCACGGGGGTCAGCAACCAGGGGCAACACCCATATCCTGCATCACCTGCAGAAAGAAATGTAGAACGTTAAAGCAGGAGCCCATGCCCACAGAAATGGACACAGGTATGTACGTGCAACCAAATGCATCATGAAATATACATATAACAGCACATGATGGGACACCACAACTATGCATCAGCATGTGAAGTTATGACACAAAACAAGGGGTAGGTGTACAGATTGCCATCAACAGAATCTGTAACCACAACACAAATGCTACCGTCCATTCTATCATCATCACACACCACCATAGCAAGGTAGAGCTGGAGGGTACCACCCCCCACCCACCCCGTAACGTCAGATCACACACAGACAGATGAGACACACACACATGTCAGAGATGAGAAATACACACCCAGCAATATACAGTCCTCATACTGTCCAGCCTCGAATTGTCTGAATAGTTCCGAGTGATGCAGGATATAGGAGTCATGGGTGGGCCCTACAAACCTAGGGACCACATTCAGAATATGCATATTTTCATCAATACAACCTGAACATTCAGGGAATGATAGTGTTTGCGATTGCGGAACACTACCTCCCTGTCTCTAGGCGGGACCAGGGCAACATGTGTGCAATCAATAGCTCCCATCATGTGTGGTATCCCGGCTAATGCCTCAAAGGCCTGGTTCAGGGTCCCCCACTGTTGCCTAGTGTTGGGAATGGCAATGTAATTCCCCACCTGGCTGATCATGGCACGCAGTACCTGGTGGAGACAGCATGAGAAGGTGGGGCGGCTCATGCCACCCACTGCGGCCACAGATGACTGGAAACAGCCAGAGGCAAAGAAATGTAGGGCACCAAGGAGCTTGACCAAACCCGGTATGGCATGTGACCGACCAGTCAGGGGCTTGAGGTCAGAGCTCCCTAATAGCCCCCGTGCTCAGGCTGTAGAGGGAGATGACCTGGTCCTCACGCATGCCCTGGAGCTGGGCTCTGGGCCTGTAGAGGCGAGGCTGGCGAGCCTGCACTCTGCACATCTCCTGCGCTGTGCCCGCATAGCCCCTGCCTGGCCTGCTCCCACAGCTGCAGGTCTATGTTGCAGTGGGGCTACACCCATGCCCTGTGCCTCAGCCCCATGGACACCATCTCCCCTGTCAGGCAACCGCAGCCCCTGCTCACCTCCCACCGCAAATGCAGCAGACAGGCCGCTATTAACTCCACCCGACCAACACCTCTAACTCACTCATACACAGACACTCACCTCACTAACCAAGCCACACACCTTTCCCACTACACACAAACCCAACCACACAATACAACCACAACTCACAAACCCAGCCACACTCCACGATACACATGCTCCTGACTCTCTCCTCGCTTCTACGACAACACACCCCTTTTCTCCCTCGCCTACACAAACCCTTCAACGTGATCCAGGTGTGCAGGCTGTGTGTGTTGCGTATGCGCAGCGGCTGCGTGCGTTGCGTATGTGCAGCGGCTCTGCGCGTTGCGCATGTGCCACTGAGACGCTGTAAATGCGGAGTGCGCTGTGCGTGAGACATGCGCATGTGCTGCGTCCTGTTAAGCGCATGCGCCACGCCTCACACGTATGCATAGCACGTGTGTAACGGAGTCGAGCGCATGCACCCTCTGTGCCTCTGTGGTGCATCGCAACACATGCAGATGCCACGCTACCACTGTTACGCATGCGCAATGCATGCAGACACCACGCTACCACTGCTGCACATGTGCAATGTGCACAGACACCACGCTACCGCCGCTGCGCATAAGCAATGCATGTAACGTTAAAAACCCTATAAATACACCTGCACACCTGGATCATGTTGAGGGGATTGTGTAGGCGAGGGAGAGAAGGCGTGTGTTGTCGGAGAAGCGAGGAGAGAGTCTGGAGCAGGTGTGTTGTGGAAAGTGTATTGGTCCGTGAGTGGTGGTGGAGAGTGTCAGAGGGAGGTTTGGCGTGGAGAGTTGTGTGGCTAAGCAGGGGAGAGAGCGAGGAGGTGAGGCGAGGAGCAGGTAAGAGAGACACGAGCTGAGCTGAGGAGCAGACAGCAGGGAGAGGAGGGTGGGGCCAGAAGCAGGTGTGAGGTGGAGCTAAGGGGCAAAGGAGCAGGTATGTGTGACAGGGAGGGAGAGGGCACAGAGGGAAGGGAGATGGAGAGACAGGACATGGCAGGAGTGGAGGAGGGGGGGCACCTGTTCAGCAGGACCCAGAGCCGGCCGGGTCTGTGGTGGAGCATGCAGGCCCATCGGGTGTGTCTCAGCCCACACAGGGGCCACCCAGCGCCAAACGAAGGCGCATACCTGTGCCATCTGCAGAAAGGAGGAGGGCTGTTAGGTTCAGCCAGCAAGAGAACCACATCCTGCTGGCCAGTGTTCTGGAGAGATATGATGTGCTGTAGGGCCGCCTGAGCACAAGCACAACTGTGGGCACACGGATACAAGTGTGGGGGGAGATCCAGGAGGCCATAGCACAGGCAGGGGGGCTGTCCAGGGACCTTGATAGCCGTAGGAAAAGGTTTAATGACATAAAGCGGGGTGTCCGTGCCCACATGGTGGCAGAGAGGCAGCAAGCCATGGGCACTGGAAGGGGCGGTCCCTTTGCACCAACTTTGACACCCCTGGAGCAGGAACTGGCAGACCGTCTGGGCCCCATCTACTTGTGAGGGCTGCCGGAAGCGCTGGACACTGCCCATCCACAGGCAGGTAGGTCAGAGATACGCTACACATGTAAACCACATGGCCCAGTATATGCCTGCCATGGACGGGAAGGGGGGACTATGTCCTAAGAACATGTGTGCCCTAAAACAGGCTACTGGGGTCTACATATTGAGAAAAACATGGCTGTGTAAGTACAGGGTGGGTGTGACAGGTACCTGGGACTGCTTGCACAACAGCCACAGTCCTGGATGTTTTACAGCACTGCGCTAACTCATCCTTTCTGTGTACCTTCTTCTACCCCCCAGGTGACATCCAGGCCATGGGGGCATATGAGGAGGGGGATGTGCCAGTGCCAGGGGATGCCGAGGGGCCAGAGGCCGACGAGTCCAGTGACGCAGACAGCACTGGCGCCGAGACCCCAGGAAACGTTGTGCTTCCCGAGGCAGAGGACTGTGAGGAGGATGACAATGCACAAGTGGGGGCCAGTGACAGCAGCACACGGGCTGTGCAGGATGCAGAGTCAGAGGAGAGTCCCCACACGATACATGCACCAGGACCATCAGGCACCCATCACACAAGCATGGATATTATCCTTGACGAGCTGCGGGCTCATACTGCCTCTGCAAAGCAAGATGCGGAAGGTGGGTAACAGAATACACAAGAAGCCCCCCCGGTGGTTGACGGCACATCCACAATGAGATTCCATGTGCCCCCTAATATTATAACACCACAGCACATAGTTCTGTATGTGTAGTGGGGGTGGGTGCCATGTGCACTCCCCCCCCTTGTATCATGTGCCATCTGGTGTCATAATGCTAATGAGCAGGATAAGGGTCACTTGCACTTTATTAATGAACAACCCCGACGCGTTTCGGCAGGCGCCTTCATCAGGGGGCTCAAAGGACTGCAAATCACACAAACAAATAAATCAAACATCAATAAACACATGTTAAAACAATATATGTTAAAAAATTAATAATAATAATATTTATGAACATGAATGTAAGACCACAAATAAAAGAAAATATACTCACACGTTGTACTCTAGTCATGCATTAAAGGAAGCGCATATACTATGTGTGACCAATAGTACAATATAAAATGCTGTAAAAACAATAAATACATTAAAATATCAAAATACATATAACTATACACTAGTGAACAGTGAAAAATAGATAAAAACAGTGAAAAAACAAAGAAAATGGGGAACCCAGACCAGACATACACTGTATAAATATATCTATAGAATCTAAAAAAATATAACCTTAAAAGATAATAAATACCAATAAAAACATATCATAAGATAATAAAAATAAATAATGTAATATGAAAAGACAAGAAAAGCAAATAATTATGAATAAATAACATGAGAGACACGAAATATAAAAAGACATTAAAAAATCAATATAGTGACAAATCGTGACCACAGCTGAGGTGATGGCAGCGGCGCTACTGCATATTGCAGATGCTCAGGAGGCCATGGCTGGGCGTTCGCAGCAGCCAGCCACAGCCCCAGAGGCAGCAGCAGAAGAACCACAAGAATGGGGTAGCATGGGCCATGGGCACCGTGGCTGTCGGTGCCCACGCAGGTCCTGATTGGGGGGATTGGGTCACTGTGTGACAATAAACTAGACAAAACCTGATAACACCTATGTGTCCGTTTCCGGTGTTTAACACTGTACTCCCCTGAGTACCCAGTCCCCTATATTGTCAACATGGTCACATGTGCCTCCCCAGCTCCCTTAGGGGTGTGGTGTATGCACAACCACCAATCAACGCACAGACCTTATACCATGCCCTGTGTGCCAGGAACCATGCCATGTGTGCACCCTTCTACCTATATGTGGGGGTATATCCTACCTCTCCAGTTAGTTAGTAATATTTATTTGGTGGTACATGTATGTTTTACGGATCAGTCAGTCTCTCACACCCCATATCGTATCCAGGGCCCCACCCACATGTGTGCCATTCCCTCTGACCCACACCAGAGCCTACGTGGCTGTGTAGCTGTAGATGTTTGTGTAGGACACAGGCAGACATAGATAACTAGCTACAGTCAGTTGTTTATTCTCCCCCTGCGCCTGTAGTGAGCCTCTACTCCCCCTCCAGACCAACATCCACCTGTCTTGGCCTCACCAGCTATCCCCTTGGGCAGCTCCTGGGTACAGCGGTCCATCTCATCCTTCCTGCCACATATTTGCTGCTGGCCATCCCCACTATTCTCCTACGTGCATGGTGCATCAGATATGGTGCCCACACATCACAGGCAGCATGCATGTGACCATAGGTTTTGGAACACACTACACTTTGGCACATCACAGGGGCACCATGGGACACAGACGACTACGCACATGGGCAGCCCCCACAACTGCGTGTGGAGACGGTCCATGTATGATACCCATGTCTACCATGCATACACATAGTGATCTACACACATGTCCCATGCTTACGTCCATAGTCTGTCTGTAAGGGAGACACATGACCATTGTGATGTAGTAACAAAACTGTATTCAAAACATATTTACAAAGCGTATAAGAACATAAGAACATAAGATATGCCATACTGGGTCAAACTAAGGTCCATCAAGCCCAGTATCCTGTTTCCAACAGTGGCCAAACTAGGTCATATGTTCCCAGCTGTTTGGTAAAGGGGATGGAGGGATACCAACGCCCACATGTTGGGTCCCGGAAGACAGGACAGCACAGGGCATGTGTGTGGGCACCACAGGGGCCATCACACGCTCCTGGGATGCCCATCAGGGGATAGCTGTTGAGATGCAGCACCCCTACCCACCACACGCTGCATCTCGGCAGCCATCCACTGAATGGAACCTGCCAGCCACCGGATGGTGTGGTCCTGGGCACGCATGCATTGCACCACACCGTCCATTGCCATATACAGGTCCCTTATGCACCTGCCACCACATACACACATGGTGCCAGGTGTCTGTGTGATGGCATGTGCGTGGGACCTGTCTGTGGTAATGGATGGCGTAGCTATGCCCAGTCGGGCACCATTGCCACACAGATGCGGCGGCTGACAGGGGCCCACAGTGCCCTGTGCTCTCCTGTGTTCCCTCCCCCCCTACTCCCCTCCACACCCCCCTCCTCCCCCTGGCACCTCCTACCCACCCTCCCCACCCTCCATGCTCCCCTCCTCCTCCTCACCCCCCGATACAACAGACACCCTCTCACACTCCCCTCCCACCCCACCCTCCACCCCCTCCATTTCCCCATTGTCCTCCTCCGCCTCTGCTGCCACCTCCTCCTCCTCCTCCAACTCCTCCTCCTCCTCTGCCCCCCTCCTCCTCTGTTTGGCGTAGGGCAGTGGGGCGTGGTGGTGTGCCCTAATGTGGAGGAGCCCTCGGCAGCAGGAGCATCCTCTGTGGGGGAAGACAGTCATTAGCACACTATTATGTGAGTCACATACCACATGTACATAGTTTGGCCGCGCACAGGCTGCTGGGCCACTGTGACATGTTCTACTGAGCTGCAGAGGCGGCAACACTCACCTCCACGTTGTGACATTGCCTGCCTCTGTAGGCAGGCAAGGAACTCCGGGCAGTGCAGCCGCAACTCCCGACCCTTTTTCCGTAGGTCCTCTATCTAGGGGTGGAAAGCAATGGGAGGGTGCATTAATGACCATATATCTCTGGTGGGTGGCCAACACATATCACACATCTCTGTGCGCAGCATCGTGCTGCTCTTGCTCCTCTGGTCAGTGTGTCCTCTACTAACGGTTGCCAATGCCACCTGCATGTGTGGCTGTGGGTCTGGCCATGTGTGCAGTGACACATATGTGTACTGTGTGTAACACCCTGGACACACTATACCCTGTTCCTACACTCTCCTTGCATGACATGGCAGCACCATATGTCACCAGCTCTCCTTAAACCCCCGAGTAGAGGTTAAGGGAGTGGGTCTTTCCCTATTGAAACAGCTATTTCACAGATCCTGGAGCAATGCCCCTTGGGAAATGTAGTCTTTTCACTAAATCAATAAGGAGCAGTTGTGGAAAAAGTGGTTAAGCAACCAAAGGATTTTATTTCCCCTCCCGGGGTGGATTTTACCATGAACAGAAAACACAATCCAGGTATTTACTGGAATTTGGACAAACAAAAGTTCCTTAACAGAAAAAGGCTTTCTTCAGCATTAACCAAGGTGAAAACAAACATTCAAACAAAACCACGCTGTTTCCTCACAGCTTTCTGTTTCCACGTGCTATCAGTGCTGTAATCTCTTTTCCAGCAGGCTTTCAACTTAAGGAAACTATTCCATTGGCCAGAGATAATGTACAGTCCATTATATATATATCTTCTCCAGTATCAATACACTCTGGTTCACAGTCCATCAATTCCTCCTGCTCATAAGGAAATGTTTGAACCGGCACTGCTGGTGCCACGCCCTTTCCTACTGCTCCAGGCTTTACACGATATGCTTGGGTCAAAAACTGGCTTTCACACAGATTATCAGGCCCAGTATTCTTTTCCCAGCACCAACCTTCTGGGTACAAACAGTCACGGTAATTAATTATATTCAAGCCTTTTGGCTTACCTTTCAGCCTTACAGGTGGAGGTTTTCTCTGATGCTTTTGAACAGCTGTAGGTTCCCAACCTAAGCCCTGCTCATAGCATTTCACTTGCCTCCTAGGCTTTCTGTCTCTCCTGTGCTCCTCTGGATATTGCAGAGAATCCCTTCTGCCTTTGTTATATCCTGGCCTCGGGGTTTCTTTCTTTCTCCTCAAGAAGGAATCTGTCTCTCCTTTCCATAGAGACTCAGGCTTACTCTGGGCATAGCTGTCTTCAGTGTAGCTCTCAATAGCTTCTCTCTCCAGCTCATATGCCTCACTTCCTGCTTCTTCAGCCAACTCTTCATTCCTCTTACTCTCCTCACTCTCCTCTATCATAAGCTCAACTGGGCTTTCTTTAATAGGGTGAATTCCAGGGCAGTGCTCAACTCCACCCCCTAGCAGGTGTCCTGCATTACCCCGTGACTCACTCCCTGAATGATAGCACCGGCGTTTCTCCTGCCCCTGTGCTCAGTTCCCACGGTAACCAGGAGCCATGTGCTTTTGTTTACAGCACAGCTCTACTCCTGTTCCTGGCTTTTTGGCTTCATTAAACAGGCTAGAAGGACCCACTTTGTCACACATGCCACGTGTGGTTTGGCCATGCTGGTGTTTAGGGGAGGTCCTCCTTAACCCCCTGTGTGGTCTGGCAAACACATGTGTGTTTGCCTGACCTACACACATCAGCCGGCACACCCGCCATGGCACCATGATATCCTACCATGCATGGGTGATGTGTTCTAACATAGAGCGGAAGGTGGGTGGCCCTGTGCACCTTGCCAGACGCCAATACCATGACACTTGGCTTTATACTATACCTCTATGGTCATGACTAGGGCCTCCTGTGATTAGGGCAGTTATGACTGACTACAACAAGAGCATGGCCCAACACACCTAGCTGGCCTATTAACATCTGTGCTTCTGTCTGGGGTTATGGCAGAGCTGTGCAACCCCAACAGGTGTATGTGCAATTACACCAGCATCTAGAATGTTCCTCTGCAATCAGGTACGGGGCTCCAGGGGAGTGGGCAGATGTGTGACCAGAAACTGCTTACACGTCAATGATATATGGATTTGTTTCAGACCTTCGTAATCAGGTCACAGGGCTCCTGGGGGTGGGATGGTTTACAGCACATCCACAGTTGCACCTACCATAACATCAGAATCCATAACAGATATGTTTAATGAAGTCTGGGCCTCCAGGGAATAGAGCAAATGTGTGTCCAAACCCGGCATAACCTACCACGATATCTAGATTCCATACCCACCTTTGCAATCAGGTTTCAGGCCTCCTGGGGGTAGGGTGTCTTAGCACACTTCATCAGCAACATACACCATATCAACAGGGTGACTGACAGAACACTTTCAGCAGGTCTCAGGACTCCTGGGGGTAGGGTGGATTATAACACAGCAACAGCAGCATAGACCATATCACCAGGGTGACTGACAGCCAACTTTGATGGGGTCTCAGGACTCCTGGAGGTAGGGCAAATGTTTTAACTTGCATATGCACACACAACCATATCACCAGGGTGACTGACGGCCCACTTTGATGGGGTCTCAGGACCCCTGGAGGTAGGGCAAATGTTTTAACTTGCATATGCACACACAACCATATCACCAGGATGACTGACGGCCCACTTTGATGGGGTCTCAGGATCCCTGGGGGTAGGGTGGATTATAACACAGCAACAGCAGCATAGACCACATCACCAGGGTGACTGACAGCCCACTTTGATGGGGTCTCAGGACTCCTGGGGGTAGGGCAAATGTTTTAACTTGCATATGCACACACAACCATATCACCAGGGTGACTGACGGCCCACTTTGATGGGGTCTCAGGACCCCTGGGGGTAGGGTGGATTATAACACAGCAACAGCAGCATAGACCATATCACCAGGGTGACTGACAGCCCACTTTGATGGGGGCTCAGGACTCCTGGGGGTATGGCAAATGTTTTAACTTGCATATTGTGAGCCCCGCCCCTGTGCCAAATAGCTTGACCAGCAGGAGGCGCTGCACCTTAACCTTGAGGTTGTATAAGAATTTGTAGTTGAGCCGTTGGTTAAAGATCACAGATTTTTATTTGGGTTCTCAGAGACTCACAACAGGTAATGTCCATAGGAAAACAAAAGTAGGGATACTCCTCCCAAAGAAAATATATGCAAACTTTGCCAGGTCAAAAATAAAGTCTTTTAAACAAGCTTTTCTTATTAGCTCTTACAAAAGGTATTTTCCCTCTTAACAGTTATTCACATACAGTGCAACAATCACATTCCATGTCAGTGACTGAAGGATCTGAATCCCCTTTGAAAGAGTCAATTTCCATGCTCTCTGGAGGACTCTCAGGTAGTGGTTCTGGACTCTTAACTGGAATGGTATTAGTTCCATACATTAACAGTTTCTTCAGTCTTGGCCACCTAATAGGTTTCTCCCCTTTAAGTAAAAGCTCATGGGGTTTCAAAAGCCGTGGTTTAAAAGTTCCTTTCCTTTCATGTAAATGTCTACAGGTAATCTCCTCCTCATCTGAAGAACTGTCCCTGTGTTCAGTTTTGGGCCTAGGCTTTCTCCTGGTTTGATGCTTAACTTGCACAGTTTTACATACAGGCCTTCTATCAATAAAATCCTCTTCTGAGCTGTAATCAGAGGACCGGTCAGACCTCCTTCGGGCTCTATAAAAAGTTCTTGCTTTGGAAGCTTCCCTAGCAGAGCAATGCCTGCATCTAGGTTCCAGCAAGGGTTTTGCCTGGGTAAAAGTTCTGCCTTCTTGTGGCTTCTTTAAGCTTCTTTCAAATACAGGGTTTAGCTTGCCCACTAACCTGCATTGTGGTTTCACTGCACTAGCAGTGTATCTCTGGGCCTCGCAACAGCAGCTGCCTGGCCTGTGAGTATTTCTTCCTGGAGAGCAGCAGTATTTCCCTTTCTCCTGGGGAGCGAATCTGGCTTCCGGTCTTCCCTTCCTCTCAGCATAGAGCCTGGGAGCCTGGTTCCAGTCAGGTTCAGAATCCTCGTGCTGGTAAGACAGGTGATTCTCTTCCTCTGCTCTCCTCTCTCTCTCCCTCCTCCCTTCCGTTTCTGTCTGCCCTTTTTTACAAGCAGCTACGTGACAAGGGCACTCCCTTGCAGGCTCCTCCTCCGAGTACCTGCTTCTCTGATTCCTATCTGGTGTGTAACGTGGGAATGACTCAACACTAGTTTTGGCCCACTGACTATCAACCCTGGGGTTTTTCTGCTGTGAACTTCTAACCCTGGGTTTTCTCTGACAAGTGTTTTCTAATGTGCCCATCCCCCCAGCCAAGGTAAAACCTTCAATGTTTCCTGCTTTTCTAGGTGGCACTACTCTCTCCTTGCCACAATATGCACACACAACCATAACACCAGGGTGACTGACAGCCCACTTTGATGGGGGTCTCAGGCCTCCTGGGGGTAGGGTGTCTTAGCATACTTCATCAGCAACATACACCATATCACCAGGGTGACTGACCGCCCACTTTGATGGGGTCTCAGAACTCCTGGGGGTAGGGTGGACACAGCAACAGCAGCATAGACCATGTCACAATGGTGACTGACAGCCCACTTTGATGGGGTCTCAGGACTCCTGGAGGTACGGCAAATGTTTTAACTTGCAAATGCGCACTGTGATAAGGAAGCTTATCATGACCTAGGAGACAGGGATAAAGAGAAGGAATTCACCCTTATCAAAGGACCTATTTTACAAGTTCAGAGACACAAAACTCCATTTACACCTAGAAAGCAGGTAATTCCTAGCTGCAATAGGTTGCAGAATGCCCCTAGTGGAGAAAAGGAGAGGGAATACAGGCCCAGGGTAAGGAACCCTTACGTCACTGAATTCCCCAATTACTCAGCTGCCACGAGGCAGTTTGATCTCCAATACCTGAGAGGAGAAGGGGTGGGGCTGGAGCCTGAGAGGTTTAAGTCTAGGTCCGTTTATCCAGAGAGGGAGAGGAGTAGGAATGCATACTGGAAGAGGAATGGAGCTGGAACAGTAAGAACAGCAGGAACAAGGAACACAGGTTGGAGGACAGGACGAGGAAGCACAGGTGAATGGTGGCCAGAGCATGAGAGAGGAGAAGCTGATACAAGCCTTGACCCAGGTATGAGCATTAGAAGCTTGTCTAATTTGGAGCACTACAGAGTTGCAAGAGACAGCTTTTGTCCTAACGGAAGGAAGCCAGCTAAGCCCTCTGAGCCAGAAACGAAGGTAGAACCTATGCAACTGGGTGAACAAGACCTAGCTGTAGAAGAAGAAGACTCATACATGGATTGCTCTTTATGCCAATCTTCAAATACAGAGGGTTTGGAAGGGAGTCAACCGTAAGGAAAACCTCCAGAGTCCGGTAACCCTGAGAGCCTGTAGATAACTTGTGAAGGTCCTGTATTAAAGGAGAAATACCTTTGCTGAGCAAGCTGAAGCTGTCTAATTAAAACTTGTTAAACAGCTGCTAGCCAGTGCAGTGCACAGCCTGAAGCCGTGCCGACGGTGAAAGTAAGAAAAGCTTTGATTTTTTTTTCACTATTCCTAAAAACCTTGCATAGAGAATTGTTTGCCTATGAAGAGTTTAACTTCTTGTTGAAAGTTTTTCCTGTGCTTAAGGAGTCAAACAGCCGGGAAGTGTTCTGGACTGAGAGAAAAGAAACCTGCTTTAGGAAAAGCTGTTTCTGTTTGTTTTAAAACAGCACTGCTAGCCATATCTGATAGCATTGGCTGTTGAAAGGACTTTTCTTTATGCTGAAGAACATTATAAGCTGTTTTGTTTTGAGTTCAGTTATATCCTGATGTATTTTTGAAAGAATCCTGGAGAAACAATCCAAAGGTGTTATTTTGTGAACCTAGCATTTTCCCCATCAATAAATTTCTGTGTTTTTTTACCTGAAGCCAAGTACCTTCTGACTGGACTACCTTTCCCATGAGGCATTACAAGGCAGCCAGTCAGGTAAAGGCTAAATGGTGAATCTCTCCTATGACAAGCACGCCCCTCCATACTGTCTGTAAGGGGCTAAGGGCGTGACAGCACACAACCATATTACCAGGGTGACTGACGACCCACTTTGATGGGGTCTCAGGACTCCTGGGTGTAGGGCAAATATTTTAACTTGCAAATGCGCACACAACCATATCACCAGGGTGACTGACAGACCATTTGGAGCAGGTCTCAGGACCCTTAGGGATAGGGCAGATGTGTGACCCTGTAACTGCAGAACCTACCATATCAGCATGATGTTTATAAAACCTCTTTAGGCAGATCTAGGGGCTCCTTATGTTAGGGTGTATTGTAACACATCAACAGCAGCAGCTGCCATAACACCAGGCTGACATCTGGAACTCTGTGATCAGGTCCTTAGTCTCCTGGGGACTCTGATGTGATACATAGACGGTATATCACGTGGGTTTAACTAATAAATATAAATGAGATAGACTACCTACACACAACAGCATGCACGGCTACAATCGACACTGGATATGTATATGGATATACTGACCTGTCCCCATACACTTACCTCACGTGGGTAGTCCGCAAGACGATTATAGCACTTTGTGACGCGGTCCCAAGCCTTCCAGACACACCCCAGGTCCTGCCGCTTTGATGAGCCTGGAAAGAGTTTACTCTGCCTAGTGCAGATCAGCCCTTCAAGGAGCCTTAGCTCCCTGCGTGCGAACACCAGCTTTCTCGAGCGAGTAGCCATTTTCTGCACTGCCTTGCTCACGCACATACGCACGCGCCTCAACACGCGCAGCAGTGCCTCCATGCCTCAACGCGCACAGCGTGCATCATTAATGTGCGCTAGCAACGTGCTCGTGCCTGTGCCATGGCTGGTACACAGGAAATGGTGGTGCAATCAATATATATAAAGATCTGTGCTGCAGACACACATTGCAGTGAAGTGTCTGACCTTTCTTAACACAATTCATTTATTATGCATTTATCTTGGTGACGGCACACTGGGGTTTCAAACCCATCACCACTGGCTGTGAGGGCATTGTATTAACCTATTAACCAGTGTGCTATGCCTTTTCACATAGCAATGGCTGCCTAAACAATTGCAACAAGGGGGTATGTTTAATAAACCGTCTTAATGTGCGCCCAGCGATAATATGCAGGATGCCATGAAAAGAGTGGGTGTTCCGGTCTAAACGTGGCAATCGCGCGTTATCGCGTGATAAAGTGTGCTGTGCACATTATCACGCGATTGAGGGAGCCATGCCACGTTAACATGCTTAGTCTTAAGTAGGCACGCTGACCTGCAAATACAACAGCAGAGGTGTAGCACAATGGTTTAATACACTGACTGATGGTACAGGAGTCATGAGGTCAATCCCCCAGTGGGCTTACTGAATAAGGCTGCCTGAGGCATTTTCTTTTTTACTTTAAATTAGTGCTGCCAGCAAACACACCCTCACAGTGCCGTAACCTAAGGTGCTGCATAAGGTGCCCGATAAGGCACTCCAGAGGGCACATTATAGAGTGCACTGTCTGCCAAGGCAGCCTATAATGTTCCCTATAGGGCACCTTATAAGGCGCTTTATAGGGCGCCTTATAGGGTGCTTTATGGGGCGCCTTATGAGGCACCTTAAGGTTACAGCACTGTGAGTGTGTTGTTGCTGGCAGCCCTAATTTAAAGTAAAAAAGAAAATGCCTCAGACAGCCCTATCAAATAACTCCACTGTGGGATCAAACCCATGACCTCTGCCTCCAGAGACAGTGAAGTAAACAGTGGGCTACATCTCTAGAACTGATAACAAACCCCTGGCTGGCTACAGAAGGACTTCAGGTCACCACACAAACTGTCTGCTGTGGTTACCAGGATAGGGTTAACCCACCCGTACCCATGATGCACTGCACATGCAGATCAGCAGTCTACAGATGATTACAGGATGGGGTATGCACCCCCTCAGCACCTAGGCCTGGTAGGGGGAACTGACCGTGTGTGTCACTGGCACAGAGTAGCTACAGACCGTCACATTGTGGGGGTACTGTGCTCACCCTGAGGGTGAGGTGGGGCACCCAGCACCAGGTCCGCAGCACCTGGCATGACTGAGACAGGCCATGCTGCAGGTCCCCATCAGTGCCAGTGTGTGATAGGTAGTTCCTGCAGACACACCTAGGATACACCTGTGTCCATCTGTATTTCTCAGTCACTTGTAGCTCTTATGGACTATGATGCACCCAGAATAGTGCATATTCTGGGTGGGAGCCATAGTCACATGATTTAAGTGAAGGGGGTGTTTGGACACATAGGCGGATTATGTAGCACCACCCAACCCACCCTCTGGGGCTCAGGGTGGGGAATAGGCTCTCCCACCAACAGATCCACATTCTACATCCCTGCAATGGTGGCAGTAGAGGGGACCATCCACCCCAGTCCTGTTGGGGAACAGACACCCTACAGTGCAGTCAATGCAAATCTGTACACATCCATAAGACAATGGCAAACAGACAGTAGGCCTGGAAATGTTCAGCTGCCCCCACCACTATCTGACACTCTCCAGCAGCAACCCCAGTGAGTCTCCAGCTGCTGCATCCTGCACAGCATTTCAGCCATAAACATACTAACTACAGACAGCCTGCTAGCTAGTCCAGAGTGCATGTTCCTGGAGAAGATGTGTGCACCCAAAACTGGGATACAAACACACCCACCAAGCAGATAAGTCAGTGATTGGGCCCCAGAAAAGTGAACCCATAAATATTACTTGAGAGAAAAACTAAATAGCACTATGGGGGAACCTAGCCATGCCGTGGTCACTGCTCAGTCAGGGTGAGAGTGACCTCCCAGCAGGACATGCTGTGGCCACCCTGTCCGTGCAGGTGGTGGCCAGGCACTACAATGTCCCAGCCATTGACCTATGCCCTGTGCAGATGCATCCTGCCTAGGCCACCCTGTCCGGGCTATACCCACAGTACCTTGCTCCTCATTATGCACATTGGCAGGCTAACACTGGAAACCGTGCAAGCAGTGTTGGCTGAGTAAGGTGTTGGCAGCCACCACACACTGGATAGACAGACACACACTCCCACACCTATACCAGCACTGTGCAAATATAGAGGCTTTTGGCAGCCCTGGCCACCACACCAGTCCTGAGCATGGTGCAGGCATGGCTATGGTACGCAATACTGTTGCGGTCACTCCCCGGGGTAGTAAACACTGTCAGAAACCAGAACTGAAACACACTCCACAGATATCAGAAAGGTTGCTATGATGCAGCTCAATCAGCAAATTGTGCTTAACTTAGGAATTGCTATCTGCCATCAATCATAGCAACCTTTTGATATTTGTGTAACGTATTCCCAGGTTTAGGACGGCATTGCTAAGGTATGCAAGTGCTAGTATTGGGAGATGCTGCTGCACGCCGGGCCCAACAGCCTGACTCTCCATGAGGCTTTGGATAGTGGAGCCTGTGGGTGTGGGTGTTTATGCCCCTGTTGGCCGCTGCTCTAGGGCAGAGGTTCCCAACTCCGGTCCTGGTGGGCCAAACACTGTTCGGGTTTTCATGCTGTCCCTAATGAATATGCATGAGATACATTTGCATACCATGGGGGCAGTGCATACAAATGCAGCACAGGCATATTTATTAGGGACAGCATGAAACCTGAATGGCGTTTGGGCCTCCAGGACTGCAGTTGGGAAACTCTGCTCTAGGTATTGCACATGTTTATGGTGTCTGTGCTCTGTAGGGTAAAATATAGGCATTTCAGGCATGTTTATGTTATCTGCAATAAAGGTTCTGTTGCTATTACCACGGTTTAGTAATGGGTAACATATGGGGACTGGGTTGGCAGGAGCCACAGCTGGGACTTGAACTTGTGACCTTCTGCTCCTGAACACACTGGCTGTGTGCACTGCACCACACTGTTGCCACAGGGACAGTTCATTCCCTGGGGATACCATGACTGTTCGTCAGACAGACCCTGTCTGTTGCAGTGCATGGCACCCACCTAAATGGGGCTAGGCCATGATCTGCTGTGGGCAGAAGCCACTGCCCCCTCCGCCACCAGCACCCCTCCGCCACCATGCTGACATGCCATTGTGCTGGTGGTGCGCAGTCTCAGGCCATCTAGTGTGCCTGTAGGCAGCTGCCTATGGTGTGGGATCTGGGGTAGGGGTGCCTGCATAGACGTCCGCGCTTCCCCACCACCACCGCCTGCCAATGTTCAGTGCCCTTGTGGGTACCTGCTGGGTATTATCCCCTGTGACACTGTGAGAAACACACTCGTGCCCATGCTGGGCCCTCAGCAGTTGCTGTCTGGCTGCTCTACAGTTTCAGCTTTCCTATGTGCCACCTAGGCATCTGCCTAGTCAGCACTGTGCCCCAGCTGCACCACAGCATGTGCCGCCTGCAGCCCTCTGTATCCCATTTCCCAGCATCTGTACAGTTGCCCTTTCCGACATGCCCACCCTGTTGTTGCAGCACATGTGCACGCCATAAGAAACCTGTCCAATAAAAAGGGAAAACCCTGATCAGCGCTATTTCAATGTGGGATCATTCACCTTATAGGGGGACAGAGCATAGATACTTCCAAAAATGATATCTTTTTTTTTTTAGCTTTCTCAGTAGTTTCTTTTCATTTTTCCCATTAATATCACTATTGGCCGGCTTGGTTATGGGGGTTTTAAATTTTGTTCAGGTCATTTTCCATGTTTATTTGCCTTTTTGTTCCGTGCACATGTATCACAACTATCACTTTTTTTAGGTTTCCCTGACTTTGCTGTACATTGCTGACGGAAATGGTTTCTCTTTCCTGCAAATGTGCCTTAACGCGAGGGTTTCAGTGGCGTTAGTTTTCAGACCCGGATTCCACAGCGTTAGTGTGCCTGGAGCCTCTCCCCTCCCATTCTCCACCCATTGACCCCCTCTCTCCGCCCTCTGGGAAGCCTTCCTCCGCCCTTTAGGGCCTAATTTCACTACGTTAAGGTGCCTTAACGCCGCAGGCGCGTTATCGCGCGATAAGTGATGTTATCACGCGATAACATGCTTGATCGCCCGATAATGTCACTTATCGCGTGCTAATTCTGTCGCTGCGATGTTAGCGCCCTTTAGTAAACATACCCCTAAGAGAGGACAGGGCCATAGCAGAGAGACTGAATGAATTCTTTGCTTCGGTCTTTTTCTGAAGAAGATGTAGGGAAGTTGTTCATGACTGAAATGGTATTTAAAGCTGATGCAGCAGAAGAATTGAAAAGCCAAGGGTGTTGAAAGAAGTGAAACATCAGATTGCAGACATACTATTACTAATCTGTGAACTATCATTAAAATCATCAGTAATACCTGAAGACTGAAGGATGACCAGTTTAACACCAATTTTTTAAAAGGGTTCCAGGAGTGATCCGGAAAACTACAGACCGGTGAACCTGACGTCAGTACTATGAAAAATGTTAGAAACCATCATAACGAACAAAATTACTGAACATGCAGGTAGTCATGGTTTAATGGAAGACAGCCAACATTGCTTTTGCCAGGGAAGGTCTTGTCTTAGTAATCTGTTATATTTTTTTGAAGGTGTAAATAAACGGTAGACAAAGGTGGGTCGGTCGATGTAGTGTATCTGGATTTTCAGAAAGCCTTTGACAAGGTCCCTCATGAGAGACTCTTGGCAAAATAAAAACGTCATGGGATAGGAGGCAGTGTACTATTGTGGATCAGGAACTGGTAAGAAGATAGAAAGCTGAGGGTAGGGCTAAATGGCCAATTTTTCCAATGGGGAAAGGTGAAAAGTAGAGTACCTCAGAGATCTGTGCTGGGTCCGCTGCTTTTTAAATATTCATAAATGACCTGGAAATGAGAATAACGAGTGAGGTAATCAAATTTGCAGATGACACAAAACTATTCAAAGTTGTTAAAACCCAAGAGGATTGTGAAAAATTGCAAGAGGACCTAGATAAATTGAAAGACTGGACATTCAATGGCAGATGAAATTTAATATGGACAAGTGCACCTAGGAAAGAACAACTCAAACTATGGTTACACAATGCAAGGTTCCACATTAGGAACCACTACCCAGGAAAAAACTTTAGGTGTCATCGTAGATAACACGTTGAAACCCTCTGCTCAGTGTGCAGTGGCAGCTAAGAAAGCAAATAGAATGCTAGGAATCATAAGGAAAGGAATGGAGAATAAAACAAAGGATATTATGATGCCTCTGTATCGTTCCATGATGCGACCACATCTTGAATATTGTTTGCAATTCTGTTCACCTTATCTTATAAAGGATATAGCGGAATTAGAAAAGGTATAGAGAAAAGCTACCAAATGATAAAGGGAATGGAAGGATACCCTATGCGGAGAGGCTGAAAAGGTTAGGGCTCTTCAATCTGGAAAAGAGATGGCTGACAGGAGATACAATAGAGGTCTATAAATTAATGAATGGAGTGGAACAGGTAAATGTAGATCGATTGTTTACACCATCAAAATATAGAAAGACTAGGGGACATGCATTGAAGCTACAGTGTAATCCATATAATACTAATAAGAGAAAATATTTTTTCACTCAATGCGTAAGCAAACTCTGGAATTTGTTACTGGAGGATGTCATAAAATCTGTTAGTGTACAGTAGGTTTGACATGTTTCTGGAGGAAAGGTTCATAAACCATTATTAAAGGGGACCCGGGAAATCCACTGCTTGTCCCAATACAGGCATTGTGGAACCTGTATCTTTTAGGGACTTGTAACCTAGGTTGGCCACAGTTGGAAACAGGATACTGGACTTGATGGGTTTTGGTCTGACTCAGTATGGCATATCTTATTTTCTTATGTTCTTACCTGGAACGAGAAGTTCCTGATGTTCAAGCAGGATTCAGGAAAGGAAGAAGAATGAGATATATCATCACAGATGTGAGATGTATCCTTGAAAAGACAAAAGAATACCAAAAGGATATCTATATGTGTTTTATTGACTACAGCAAGGCTTTTGATTGTGTGAACCATGAGAAACTCAGGGCCACATTAAGAAGCATGGGTATACCAGAACATCTGATAGTTCTCTTGCACAACCTTTACATTGATCAAAAAGCAACAGTTCAAATGGAACAAGGGGAAACAGAATGATTTAAAATCAGTGAAGGTGTATGGCAAGGCTGCATACTTTCCCCCTACCAATTTCATTTATATGCAGAACAAATTAATCAGACAAGCAGGACTGTATGAAGACAACCGAGGTGTGAAGATTGGAGGAAGACTCATCAACAACCTTCACTATGCTGATGATACCACATGGAACATAGTCTTAAAACGGGCTTGCACCTTAACATGAAAAACACAAAGATCCTGACAAATGGCAAAATCAATAAGTTTATCATTGATGGAAAAGAAATAGAAATACTTGTCAAGGTTGAAGGTCAACGCAAAAGAGGAAGGACAGCAATGCAATGGATCAATACAGTACCAGCAGCTATGGATGCCACTCTATCAACAGTTAGCTGCCTGATTAAAGACCAATCACAGTTTAGGACAAATATCCAGATGGTTGTCATGAGTCAGCACCGACTTTGTGGCACTTAACAACAACAACAAAGGAGTGGGGAAGATGGAACTCCAGCTTGGGATTGACAGTACTATTAATCTTTTAGGGAGAGACTGCTGGGCATATGGGGGAAAACAGAAAAACAGAAGGAGAGTGTGACTGAAAAAAAACTACTAACTAGGGTTGCCAACTGTTTGAAAGAGAAAAACCCGCCACCTGTGGCTAGTCACGCTCCGTCCATGCCCACCCCAACCCCGCCCTTTCCCATCCATGCCCCACTCCCTGGCCTGCCCCCACCGCACCCTTGCTCCACCCCCTAACCCCCAAAAAATTGCAAAGAGGGCAATGTGCAAACTGAATGAGCAATACCTCTACACATTCCTAAATAGAAATTCTATACTGACAGAATAGGCAGCATTGGTTGTGCACACACACAACGCAGACAGGTCTTCATCAATAAATGAGCACAAAACAAAAAGAGAAATATATAGACAAAAATTAAACTGAAACCCCAAGAAGACAGACTCTGCATGCAGTGCAATATCAGATAAATAAGACATGCAGTGCCCCATACTGTGTAAAATATAAAGGTAGTACAAAGTCCAGTCATTAAATTGAAAATAAAATTATTTTTTCTACCTTTGTTGTCTGACCATATTATTCTCTGATCATGCTGGTTCCGATCTGAGGCTTCCGTTTTCCCTTCTTCTCTTAGCTCATTTTCTATGGTCTATAGTCCATCTGCCATTTCTTGTCTCTTCTTTTCTTTTCTTCACTTCCTTCCATCAGCCTATTTCCAGTCCCAGTAACCCTCCATCAGCCCCCATTCCAGTCTTCCCCTCCCATTACATTCCAGTGCCAATCCCCTTTGTTCACAGGACTGCCAGTGGCGTCCATTCCCTTCTAATCCCCCTTCCTCACTGTCCAGCCCCTTGTAGTCCAAACACCATCCCAGGTATCAGCTCACTTCCACTCCCAGTGCCTTCCCCGTGTCAGCTCCCTTCCAGTCACCCTACCCTCTGTCCATCCCCCTTCTAGTGCCATCCCCATGTTTCTGCTCCCTTCCAGCCCCAGTGCCCCTTCCCTTCCAGCCTCCTCCCCATTACCCAGTCACTTACCAGTACCATTCCCAGGTGTCAGCTCCCTTTGAGCTCCCTCCTTACCCTCTTTGTCAGCTCCCTTTCAGCCACCTCCTCCCCACCTTTCAGCTCTCTTCCAGCCCTCACCTTCCACCTTTCAGTCCCTTCTGCTATCTATTTCCCCTTGCAGCCACTTCTTACAGCGCAGTGGCTGCAATAAATTTAAGTTAAAAATAAATTTAAAATTGTTTGGAGCCTTCCACTTCCCCCCCCCCTTAGCCCAGCTTCACCCCCCCCCCAGTGCAGCTCCACCTTCCCTCCCCAGTGCAGCTTAACCCCGCTCCTCAGTGCAGCTTAACCCCCTTGCAGCCACTGCTCCTGCTTCTTACTGAGCAGCGGCTGCCATAAAGTTAATTTAAAAGGAAAGACAACCTGTGAGGAGTCCTCCAGCCCTGGGAAACTCCTTCTGCAGTGCCTGGGTTGAAAAGGAAGTGACATCAGAGGGGGCGGGTGCTGCAGAAGGAGTTTCCTAGGGTTGGAGAGCTCCTCACAGGTTCTCTTTCCTTTTAACTTAACTTTATTGCAGCCGCTGCTCTGTAAGAAGCAGGAGCAGCGGCTGCACGGGGGGCTGGGACCACTGATGCAAAGCCAGTTTTCTGCTCTGGCCGCTCCCGATCTCATGGCCAGAGCAAAAAACTGGCTTTTGAAGGGCTGGTTTCTCTTCTTTGCCAGCAGCCGGCCTGGCCATGGGAAAACCGACCAGGCCGGCTGAAAACCGGCCGGTTGGCAATCCTACTACTAACATGTTTTTTTTTGTTTTCAGTAGTTTCAAACCTTGTTCTAAACTTTGAAATCTACCAGTCTGCTGCTCTGAGATTATACTTGATGTGGGACTTTGTTTGTAAATAAGATAGCTTTCCTAATTTGAATTAGACTGGGGCATTGCTAAAAATATTGCACATGCTGGAATAATATTTTTTATGTCAGTTGAATTTCAAGCTATTTGTGGTTGTTAGATAAATTAGCATCTGAGGATGAGGTTGAAATTTCTTAAATAAAAAATCGTTCTTTGATTTTGGTATAATTTGATATCCCATGTGCCAGTAGGAAATAAATTACCCAAACAGATATTCCCCTACCATCTATTTTTGGTACCAACACTTACACGAGTAGCTTGCCTGTTTTGCAGACCTACAGATATAAATGCTGCCAGTTAACTGCAGAGGCTGCTATCTTTACCTAAATTCAGTTTGGTGAGGGAAATAAACAAAGGGGTATTAAGGAGAGTAACCTCCTTAATCCCTTCTAGTCCGACACATATATTCCCTATATGAAATAGGCATGTGTACATTTTTTAACACCCCCTCCCCCCCAGGTTTACCTCCTAACCAAACCCCCAACACAACCCTTGCAATTTCTAGGTAGTCAGGACATCCACGTGTTAATTGAGCCCTTTCTGACATCACCATTTCGACATGTAAATGCCTACATTTTTTCAGGTGGAAATTGTGATTAAGCCTTCTAAAATAAGTCCCAAATTTATTATTAAAAGAACATTATCTGTTATCCCAAACTTTGCAATACAATGTGTGCCTTTGAGCCAATGCTGACTCCTGGTGACCCAGCAGTTCCTGGGTTTTCTTGGCAACGTGACCAGAAGTAGACTGCCAGACCTTTCTTCCGAGTCAATGGAGGGTTAAGTGACTTGCCCAAGGCTACAAGGAGTGCTAGTGGAAAACAAACCCTGGTCTCTTGGTTATTAAAGCCAGTGCTGTAACCACTAGGCTACTCGTCCACTCCAGCCCAAGCTTTAAGTCACCAAATTTCCCAGGAAAGTAAGGCTTCATCGCTCTCTGTAATGTTGTTCTATCTTTAACAGACCCCAAAATTGTCCTTTTTGTTTGTGCCATGCATGAAATATCAGGATAAAAGACTAATCCTGCAGCCCATAAACCGTTTAGCAATATTCCTAGAAAAACATTGCATGATGCATTCATTAACTGGATCTAGAACCAAAGTAACCAAAAGCGTTCCTCTACTTAGAACATTCTCAACAGATAGTGCTCGTTCGTGAGTTAACAAATCATCTGCTCCTGAGGTGCAGCCACTATCGATGAAAGATTTCACAAGTGGGGAAAGCATGCAGATCATCGTTCATGGAATTGTGTAAGTGCACATGTATTAGAGATATGTAAAGCATGGCAACAGGAAGAAGAGGTAGTGGGAAATGGATATGTAGTATGACTCATGAATTATTTCCATTTTTTGTTTTGTCTCCGTGTTTGTATGTGTGTCTGTACATGGAAGGGAGAAAGGAGAGATAGTTTAAATGGAGCAATATCAAATATTCCATTGTTTTGAAAAGAATAATCAAATGAAACTGTGTAATAAAATATCTAACCATTAGATGTCACTGTCAACAGATTTCAGAGGATTGATTTTGCAGTTCAGCCACAGGTTGCCACTGTCCCAAGGCAAGATATGGCTATGCTTCTCCACCACTAGTTGGCAGTATGCAAAGCAACTAGTAGCAAACTACATGGTTCAGTCACTAGGAGTCAGCATAGATAGCAGAATTAGAAAAGGTACAGAAAAGAGCGACCAAAATGATAAAGGGGATGGAAGGCTTATTTATTTATTTAACTATTTTTATGTACTGCTTTATCTGAAAGTCAAAGCAATTTACAGAGTAACTTAACTGTATACTTTATACAGAACACAATTTACAGTGAACTAAATTCTTACATAGTATCAGGAGCATGGAACATACAGTGGATTTCTAAATTCTTACATAGTGTCTGTAATGGAAGTATGGATGAGCAGAATTCAATAGTAGTGAAAAATGTTATTGTGTAATGATGTACTGTTGTGGTCAACATTATTGGTGCCCTCGCATTTTAGGTACATTGTGTACAATATCTTGAGAAATAATTGAAAATATTATAACTGTATGTCATCAGAATATTTTAATAGTATGTTCAAATGTATAGAACAAAAAAAAATGTCTGTTCAACTTAGTGCTTCTGAATACACTGGCTGGGTGTACTGCACCACACTGTTGCCACAGGTGCATGGTGGTCCCTGGGGCTTCCTGTACTTTTCCTCAACCAGACCTTTTATGTTGCACTGCACACCACGTGCTGGCAGCACGGGCACACACACACCCTGCCATGCTGACATGGCCATATGCTGTCGGTGTTGGTAGTGCACAGTCCCAGGCCATCCACTGTGTGGGTAGGTGGTCGCCTAGCAAGCGGGGTCTGGGGCATGGGGCATACATGAGCATCCTCACATCCCCCCCATCACCACCTACCAATAGTCTGTCCCTTCCGCTTGGGGAGGGTTGGCTGGGAGGATGTCACTCAGTGCCCTGGCAACTGTTAGCTCAGGTGGACCAGGTAGATGTAGATGGACTGTGTTTGGCCTTTGTCAGCTGCTGTCATGCTGATTTCCGGTTTTATGTTCCTATGTGCCACCTAGGAACCCGCCTAGTCCATCCTATGCCCAGCTGCACTCGCTACATGTCCCGCCTGCAGCTCCCTATGCCCCACTTGCACCTTCGCCATAGTCATCTTTCATACTTGAGCACAGGGCTGGCCCGTCCATTGAGCAAGAATGTTTTTTGCACAGGGCCCCGCGTTTCAGGGGGCCCCGCGCAAAGAACATTCTGCTTTTTTCAAAATTAAATTAAAAAAAAAAAACGCTGGCTGCTATCGCTACCCCTGCCGCCGCGGCAGCGGCAGAATGGACTGTCCCGCGGGGCACCCTCTGCCCGGCTGAATCCTTCCCTCCCTCCCTCCGTGACAGCTGAGCCCCTCCGTGCCGGCTTTGAGAGTCGCGAAGGGAGAGTGTCTCCCTCACGTCTCTGTTAAGCCTGCAGGGGCAGATGGGAAATTTCCCATCAGCCCCTGCAGACTTAACAGAGACGCAAGGGAGACACTCTCCCTTCGCGACTCTCAAAGCCGGCATGGAGGTGCTCAGCTGTCGTGGAGGGAGGGAGGGATTCAGCCGGGAAGAGGGGGCCCTGCGGGACAGTCCATTCTGCTGCGGCGGCAGCGGCAGCGGTAGCAGCCAGCGTTTTTTTTTTAAATTTAATTTTACTTGAGCCGATGGAGGGGTGGGGTTAGGACTGGTAATGGGCTATGGGGGGGCTAGGACAGGAAATGGGCTGGGGGGTTAAGACTGGAGGTGGGCTGATGGGGTTAGGACTGGTAATGGGCTGTGGGCTGAGGGCTGTGGGGGGGGGGTTAGAACTGGTAATGGGCTATGGGGGGGGGTTAAGACTGGTAATGGGCTGTGGGCTGATGGGGGCTGTCTGGTAATGGGCTATGGGGGGGGCTAGGACTGGAAATGGGCTGGGGGGCTTAAGACTGGAGGTGGGCTGATGGGGTTAGGACTGGGAAAGGGCTGAGGGCAGATGGGGGGTAAGGAGTGGTAATGGGCTATGGGGGGTGTAGGACTTATAATGGGCTATGGGGGGGCTAGGACAGGAAATGGGCTGATGGGGAGGGGTAAGTACTTGAGGTGGGCTGATGGGGTTAGGACTGGTAATGGGATGTGGGCTGTTGGGGGGTTAGAACTGGTAATGGGCAATGGGGGGGTTAAGACTGGTAATGGGCTGTGGGCTGATGGGGGCTGTCTGGTAATGGGCTATGGGGGGTTAGGACTGATAATGGGCTATGGGGGGGCTAGGACAGGAAATGGGCTGATGGGGAGGGGTTAGGACTTGAGGTGGGCTGATGGGGTTAGGACGTAATAGGCTGTGGGCTGATGGGGGAGGGGGGTTAGGACTGGCAATGGGCTATGGGGGGCTGACTGGAAATGGGTTGATGGGGTTAGGACTGGAAGTGGGCTGATGGGGGGTTAGGACTGGTAATGGGTTATAGGGGGGGCTTAAACTGAAAATGGGGTGATAGGGGGTTAGGACTGGAAGTGGGTTGATTGGGGGGCTAGGACTGGTATTGGGTTGGGGGGTTGCTAGGACTGGAAATGGGCTGATGGGTGGCTAGGACTGGAAATGGGCTGATGCAGGGACTAGAAGGGAATGGATGCTGGGTGAGGCTGGAACTAGAAGGGAGCTGATGTTGGGGGAGGATTAGAATGGGATGGGGCTGGAAGAGTAAAATTGAGAAGGGAAAAATATTTTGTGTGGGAGGGATAAAAAATCTGCAATTGGCCGGGTATTGGGAGAGTAAGTGGGGATTGAGGATGGAGGAGTAAAATTTGAGTGGATGAAATAGGAATGAGGAAAGAGCAAAAGGAGAAAGATTAGTATGTTAAAGCAGATGTAGAGAGAGAATGGAAAAAAACTAGAAGAGCGAAGAAAGGACAAATGGACAGCAGACGATGGAGAGTTAGCAGAAGACACGAAGAAACCAGAAGAAAGTGGCTGGAGCAATTGCAGCTGAAAAAAAATGCACAAAAGGTAGAAAAATATCTCTTTATTTTGAATTTATTAATGGGAATATGTCAGCTCTGGTAAATGTGCATCATTAACGTCTGCGCTTTGTTTAGTACAAGAGCAAATTAATGTATAGTTTTATTTCTACAGTGTTGTACATTCCAAGATTGGCTTTTGGGATTCCCAGTTTAATTATTGTCTTCCTGTTTCTAAATTGTGATTACTTGTTTGGTGATGGTCTATGTTCTGCATGTGTAACTGAGCTGAGGTGTTCTGTTTATATAATTCCTATTTGACATTGCCACTTGTTCTCTTTCCCCAGTAGGTCATGTATTCTTGTTCTCTGAAATGTATTGGTTTAATATTTGCAGTGTTGCCTTTTGATTGGTAGAGTATGGTGCTTTGTGAGTCCTGGTAGTGCTGTTAGGATACGGCGGGTTTGCTATGGGTTCTAAATGGGCAGTGTTTGTAGTAGTTCCTAATGTGTCTGGCAGTTGGCACTGGATTATAGTAATGTAGAAATCTTTTAGTCTTTCTTTATCCATACACTCATTAAGAGGCACGTTTACTAAAAGTTAGTATACGGTAACATTATGCAAATATGTATGCAAATGAGGCCACTTATGCAAATGAGGCCCCGCACCGAGTCTCCGCACATGGCCCCGCACCCCCCTTGGGCCGCCCCTGCTTGAGCAATTTGCTGTTGCTGAAAATGGAGCACTACTATCACGTTTCTTGGGCAGGTTTTCATTCGCGGTAGGATTCAGCCCTTCAGTTCAGCGCGTTAGTGTGCAGGGAGTCTCTCCCCACCCACTCCCTGCCCATTGACCCCTTCCCCCACCCTCTCTCCACCCTCTGCGGTGTTTACCGCAGCTGGGGACGTTAACGATCGTTAAGTAACGTTAATGGGCGTTAACATTACATACCTAACGTTAATGTTACCTAACAATCATTAACGTTACATAACGTGCGGTCTGTAACGTTACCGCAGTTTAGTAAACAAACCCCCATATGTCTCAAAGTACCCGGGCTTCTGCAGCATGTCCAACATTTGTTGCCAACACTTGGGTCCCATTTAGTGAGTTGTACTGGAGTTATATAAACCCAGTGTGTTAAAAAGTATAATGTTTGGTTAAGCGCAGCAACCCTAGACACTCTATTCACCTGTCCCCAGAGCAGTGCCCACGTTTGCTGAGAAATGGAAACATCCACTTCTTTTTTCCAAATTTTTTCTAAACCAACCAAAAATGATGAAGCCCATCCCTTAATACTGCATAAAAACTAGAGACCATTCCTTTTTTACTTAGAAAGATCTCCGCTATTTTTTGTAGCCCCCATTCTTCTGCCAAGTTCTTGACATCAATCTTTGCCTCCGCTAAACAATGCCTTAGCTGCATCCATTGGTACTGACAACTTACGGGGAAATTGAACTCATGTTGCAACTCTTCGAAAGATTTCCATGACCGAGAGTGAACCAGCTGTCCTATGGTCCAGATTCCCCTACTTTGCCATAGTTTCCAAGAAACAACCCTTTGATCAACTTTAAAATGAGTATTATACCATAAGGGAAGCAGGAGAGAATGAGGATTTTCTTTCCCTAAAGTTTGTGCTAGAACATGATACGCATCTTGTGTCGCGTTTATTATCCTTGCAGCGGCAAAAGTATCAGGTTGTCTCATACTGATCAGTATTGACAATAGTGCAGGAGCAACTAGCTGTTCCTCTACTTCCAACCACGTCGGCTTTTGACCTCTAACCTCTGGAGTAATCCACATCGCACCTTGCTTAAGAAGGAAAGCCAAATGATACCATCTGAAATCTGGGAATTGAACACCTCCGTTAAACTTCTTCGCCTTTAATTTACTTGTTGCTATTCTAGAGGGTTTTCCCTGCCATAGGAAATCGACAAGCACCCGCTCCAGAATTTTAAAAGTTTGGGGGGGGGGGGAGTATAGTTACTGGAAGCATCTCCAAAATATAATTAATCTTTGGTGCCAAAACCATTTTTATTGACTCCATTCTCCCCCACCAAGACAAGTGGAGAGGCGACCATTGCACCATAAATAAATGAAGCAAATAGCTTAGAATTTTAATGTTCAACTGAATAGTCTCTTCCAAATTGGAGCGGTATCTTACTCCCAGGTATTTAATAGCCTTTGATTCCCATACAAATGAATAAAGTTCATCCATCGACTTACAAGTTAATTTATTCATTGGAAAAGCCACCGACTTCGCCCAATTTATCTTATATCCTGACAAACAAGAGTATTTTCCAATTATCTTTAATACCTCCTCTACCGATGAAGGTTGTATAAATAACAGGAGATCATCTGCGTATACCAAGAGTTTAACAGGACAGCTGTTTCTACACTTTGGATCTTCTCTGAATGATGGATCAATAACTCTAGGGGTTCTAAAGCAATATTAAACAATAAGGGGGAAAGCGAGCAGCCTTGTTTAGTACCCCTGTGAAGTGAAAAAAGGGATGAAAGCACCCCGTAAGCAGGAATACGAGCCGAAAGTTTGGTATATAGAACTTGAATCAAACGGATAAATTTATCCCCAAATCCAAACCATTGTAAAGCCTGTGTCAAAAACGCCCACTCTAAACGGTCAAAGGCTTTCTCTGCATCTAACGAGAGACCCACCATAGGCATGTCTAGATGTTCAGATATTGACAAAAGATTCAAAAGGAGTCGAGCATTGTCAGAGGTAGATCCCCCTGCCGTAAAGCCACATTGGTCGGGATGAATCAGATAAGGGGTTACTTTTGCCAGCCTTCAAGCTAATATAGAGGAATACAATTTATAATTGGCATTCAATAACAAAATTGGCCGATAGTTTTCTACTTTTTGTGGGTCTCTACCAGCCTTTCCTAATACTACAATTGTTGCCTCATTGAAAGCACCTACTGAGGATAATTGTGTGTAAAGAAGCTGAAAGTATTCTACCATATAGGGAGCTAGATCCAACCTCAAAGTCTGATAAAATTCAGTAGGGATTCTGTCTGGGCCTGCCGCTTTACCCACAGATGAATCTTTCAGCATTTCTCGGAACTCTCCATCCGAAATCTGCTTATTGAGCTCTAATGTTTGCTGAGATGTAAGAGAGGGGTACGGTAGATGCCCTACCAGTGTTTGAAAGGCATTGACACTCGCATCAGTTTCGGAGGTATATAGACTAGAATAGAAGGATCGTAGAGCCTCTGCTATTTCCGAGCTCTTTGTTAGGAAGTCTTAGCCCTCACCTCGTATAGCATCTATCCTAGCTTTTGCAGAGCGAGGCTTAAGGGTATTGGCCAGTAGACTACCAGCCTTATTTTGTTCCACATAATATCTTGTCTGTTGATATTGCATTATTTTTTCCGCTTCCACACTTAATATATTATTGTACTGATATCTCAGCCACTGCAAACGAAGCAGGACACCAGAATCTGATCTAGACCGCAACAATCTTTCACCGGCTTTGATTTGACCTTCCAACCCAGCCAATTTAGATTTTTTTTTGATGATCTAGCTTAATTATATAACTAGTAACTTTAGCCCGAATGGAGGCCTTAAACGCTTCCCACCATGCCCAACCAGCGGTGTTCCCTGGAAGATTTATAGCAAAATAATCTTTAATTTCCTGCTTAATATAATCACAGAATGCTTCATCCGTCAATAAGGCTCTCCTAAAGAACCAGCTTGGGCAAGGATCTACATTGTCCCCCTTTGATAGCAATAAAGTTATTGCAGCATGATCTGATATCTGTATAGCACTAATTTCTGCCATCACTGCAGTTGATATCAGCGATTTTGAAATAAGGAAAAAATCTATATGTGAGTGCGATCCGTGCGGTAGGGAGAAAAAAGTATACTCTCTCTCCATTGGATGTTTCAAACGCCATATATTTATTTTTATTTATTTATTTAATAATCACTTATATACCGCACTTTCCCAAGGATCAGGTGCGGTTTACAAAAAAACAACGATAAAGAACAAAGCAATATAATTATAGTTCTTTTTATATGAAACATAAGCTAACATCGGTGAACTATGTACAAAAGGCTTGCACCTTAATAACAAAACATAATATATTGCATGAACTAATCATAGAAAACATAACAATTTTATGGGAGCATTAGAACTATTTACAAAATAATTGTACCATTATGTATGTTGTCATGAGGCTCGTACCAATAAAGATGCAAAGTTGAAAAGAAACCCTGTTTCTCAGAGAGATCTAGATGTGCAATTACCTCAAAGCACAGCTAGAGGGGGCAGGAGTGATCTTACAGGAGCTAATGAGGCTAGGAAAGCTAATTATTTGCACCTGGAAATGAGCCCAGGAAATTCAAAGGGAAGATCCCTTTATAAACAGAAGCTGAATGCTAGCAAAGGAGAAACAACTCCAAGGGAAGAAGGAACAACTCCAAGGGCAGGAGAACTGGAACTGGATCCAGAAGGCAAAGCAGAACGGAAAGCAGAACGAAGAGAAGGACTAGCAGAAGGAACCAGGAGCACGGCTGAGAAAGGAAGGAGAGACCTGAGGGAAGGAATCCTCCTTGAGCAAGCCCAAAGGAACAGAGTTCACAGAGGTGGAGTTCAGAGGGGCCAAGCTACGAGAGCAGCTGTTCAGAGGGAGTCTGCTGGAGAAAGCAGTCAGGCTGGAGAGTGTGCCACTCCCTGCTCATGTAACGTTCCTGAGTCCAAAGCTGAGAGACATATCCAGAGAACCAGAGAGCCAGGTTTGGAGGAGAACCTGCAGTCACTGGGATATGCTGGACAAGTTTTACCAGGTACCAAAGGAAAAGCAGTTTCTAACAAAGCTAAGTTGTCACTGAAGCATAGAGTTGAATCCATACCAGGTTTTACTAAGCTGCCAGAAAGCACAGCCCTGCCTAGAGGTTACCGGCAGAAAACCTGTTGCAAGAGAGACGTTCTTGGGAGAGAAGGCTCCAGGGATTCAAGCTACAGAAACTCAAGGTATGAAAGCTTTGTTCATCCTAAAGAATGCTTAACTCCTAGAAGCACTGCTAAAACAGATAATCAGTTTGTAAGAAGGAAGAAACCAGAGTGGTTGCAGAAAATACCAAGAGAACTTAAAACACAGTCTTATTGGAGGCAAGATCCTAGGGACAGTATTTACTCTGAGGGGGAATGTAGTGAAGCAGAATCTATGGAAATAGAGGATATAAATGCTATTCCCATCCCTCAGGAAGAGGATATGGATTGTGGTTTGTGCATGGCCACCAGCCTAGAATCTATAGCCACTGTGTAAATAAGAAGAAACTTGTTTAATTGTTGTTGCTTTGGAATGAAGTAAATTCCTCCTGTTAACCTTTCAACTAATTGTGAAGATATTAACAATTGGTTGGGCCTGCTTATTACTGGCACCTTTACAGACAAAGGACATTCTTTAATTTCTAAGTGTCTTAATGAACCCTTGCACAGAGGGGAAATAAAAGCCTTGTTTCCCTACACTCGTGGCTTAATTATTGAGTTCTCACCAGGAGCTGAAATACCTAAGACCAATCTTCATTTGGCCTTACAAAACCCCACGCTCCTGAAAAATAAATACATTGTGGAGCATGCCCTTACCGCCCTTAGCCACCAGGGGATGCCCTCACAACAATGTATTGTGTACACAGTACATACCATTGTGTATCTATTGTGTACCATTGGGTATGTATTGTGTACCTTGTGTCCGTTTTTGAAATGACATACAATTTTTGAAATGACATACTAGGTTTGATAGCTGGTTTGCTAGTTTGTCCTCTGTTATCCATTCTCATTATGGGAGAGTGTGTTTATCTGTAGGCCATAATGTATTGTAAATAAATATGTTTTTAGTTTCTTTCGGAGTTCCTTAATATCGGTTAGAACTCTGATATCCTCAGGGAGGGAGTTCCAGAGGATGGGGGCAGCATGGGAGAATGCCATGCTGTTGGTTGTTTTTTTGGCTTTTATGAAAGTTTTCGGGGTCATTATCTTATTTGTATGACCTCTCCTATGAGCGGTTTTAGATGAGTCCATGGTAATGAGTTTGCATAATGTCGGTGGTACCATATTAATTAAAGCCTTGAATGTAGTTATTAGGATTTTGTAGTTTATCCTACATTGTATTGGTAGCCAGTGAAGGTTAGCTAATATAGGTGTTATATGTTCAAATGTATGAACCTTCATTATGATTCTGGCCGCAGTGTTTTGTGCTAGCTGGAGTTTTTTAATGTTCCTAGGAGAACTAAGTTAGCAAAATCAAAGTGTGGTGTTATGATTGCTTGGATAATGCTCATAAAATCCTGTATATGTACTAGTGGGCGAAGTTGTTTTAGGATCTTAAGCTTGTAGTGGATTTTTTTTATTGTGTTCCTGATGTGGGAGTCCATAGTAAGATACTTATCTAGAATCACGCCTAAGTATTTCACCTCATTTTTTATTTTGATATCGTGATTTTGAAGCGTGATAGACGATGGGGGAGTGTATGAATGATTTTTTGTAACAAATAAGATGTCCGTTTTTGAGTAGTTGATGCGTAGGTTGTGGTCATCTAGCCATGTAGTTAGTTCATTGAGGCACTCAGTTATTAATTGCATTGGTAGGTTCGGGATCATGAAAGGGATGTACAGCATTATATCGTCCGCATAGATATGGTATTGGACGTTGAATTGTTTAAAGATGTTGCAAACAGGTTGAATATTTTATTTTTATTTATTTATTTATTTAGAAGGATTTAGTATACCGCCTTATCGTTAAATCAAGGAGGTGTGGCACATCAATCAAAATCAATAATAAGGTGTGGTTTGTAGCATGCAGTGTGAGAACTGAGACGTGTAGTGTGTGGGGCAGTGCGTTAGATTATATCGGTGAACTATTTACATAATGAGCTATATACATATATACAAAATGGGGCTGTTTGAGAGGCGTGCTAGGATTGAGATTCTGTAATGTCTTGAGGTAGAAAATTTATGTGAGGTCCTTGAAATGTACTGTAAATAGATCAGTCTTAACAAGTTTTCTGAAGTCCTTGAGGTTCTTGGTTGATCTTATGTGGTGTCAGACGGCTGCCTGGGTGAGAATCTTCACATTCTTGGCAAGTGCATATATCTATATGATTTGCAAGGTATTGTGGGCAATGTAGTTCATTCACACCAGACACAGCTGCTGACAATAATTTAGTTGTGCTCTTGGGTAAAGCCAATAGGATATTTATTTATGGGGTTATTTCTCCCAACACAGATATGCTTGGTAGCACATAAATTAGGTTACTTGCTTTCAGTGTTAACTTGGAAAAACAAAGTTAAAATCAGGAAAACAACAAATGAAAAGCCACAAAGCAAGAAACAAACTGTTCTTTTCAGGTTAACTTCTGATTACTTCCCACATAGATACAGAAGTGATTCTCTCCTAGCTCACAAGCAATTAGGTAAGGCTTAATTGCTAGCAGTTACCAGCTGAAACCCCTTAGCTGGCTTGCCTTCCACTGTGTGGGTCAAATCCTGCTTCAGGAGCTTTTCTGAGTAGATTAAAGAACAAATTTGTATTTCTTTGTGATGGTTGCTGTACTTTATAACAGAAAGTTACCAACAGAGTTTAGATAGAGAGCAGTCCATATAAACAGGATCCTCATCTGCTATTATTCCCGCTTGTTCAACAAGCATGGGTTCAATATCATGGATTGGCACAGATGAATCTCTCAATGGAGCATTCTCAGGAGAATACTTGTTTCCCTGCTGTCTTTCAAGGTTATAGCTAGGGCATAGATCAGTGTTCATACCTGAGCTTCCATTGCTGCTAGAGTTCCTCTCTATATAGCCTGGCCAGTATGTAGTCCAGTTCTTATGTCCAGCCTTCCAATCCAGATCCCTGGACACTGGATCTCTCTTCACATACCTTCTGGCACAGGTCTTAGGGTCCCTTCCACGTGCAGCCATCTCCCTCACAGGTAGCCTCTGGTGATTCCTAGCTCTGCAGCACCATTCCTCTGGCTTTCCCCAGTCCAATGGTGTATGCTGGCCCTTGGAATACCTCCCAGTATACGTACTGCTTTGGACTCTTCTAGACCTCTCAAAGGCTTTTCTCTTCCTTCTTCCAAAGGGTCTCTTTCCCTCTCTGTCCGCCCGGTTTGGCTTCTGCTTCTGATGATCCTTCAGATGAAACTGATGATCAAACTCAAGCTGATTCTCAGGATACTGAGGACAATTCTCTGGATATCCAAGGTGATCATGAAGATGGTCATCTGTAGAATAAACTCTACTCTTATTCTGCTTAGATGAGTGCTCCTCCCTAACACAGCGCAGCTGTGCTGAATCAGGCCCTGCCCTTTGAGATGAGTGCTTAGGGATTACCTCATAGCCCTCCTGATTGAACACACGTTTCCCCACTTCAGCTCCTCTAATGGCTGTTGGAAACCTGGTGCATTCTGGGACTGGTAGTCTTTTATGGGAAAATTCTGTTTTCTTATTTCTACCAGAACTGACAGGTTGCTTGTTCAGAGTCACTTCACCTTTTCTATAGCTCCTTCCTGAGCTATGATAAGCTTCCTTATCACATACCCCCCTGCTTAAGTTATTACGGACTGGTGTAACTGGTGAAACTTCTTCTCTACAGTCCGTAATCCGGGAAAGGGCATCCGCATTCTTGTGTAACTTCCCAGCACAATGTTCAACTTGAAAATAAAATGCCTGTAAGGCCATGTACCAGCGTGTCAACCTGGCATTGTGGTTCTTCATTTGCTGCAACCACTTAAGTGGGGCATGGTCCGTGACCAACTGGAACTTTCTCCCTGTAAGGTAAAACCTTAACGCCTCCACTGACCACTTGATAGCTAAACATTCTTTTTCTATTGTGGAATACTTTTGTTCAGCCGGTGACAACTTCCTGCTCAGGTACATCACAGGATGCTCCTCCCCATCATGACACTGGGATAGAACTGCTCCTAACCCTACATCCGATGCATCGGTTTGAACCAGAAAGGGTTTCTTGAAGTCCACCCCTTTCAGTACCGGTCCTGTACACAATTTTCCTTTTAAGACTGAAAACGCTTTTTCAGCTTCAGGTGTCCACTTTAGCTGATTTGGACAATTCTTCCGCAGCATATCCGTGAAAATTGCACTTTTCTCTGCGAATTGCGGTATAAACCTGCGGTAGTATCCAATAAGTCCTAAGAAACTTCTTAGTTGTTTCTTTGTTGTTGGAGGAGGAAAATTCCTGATGCTATCTACTTTACTCATTAGAGGTTTAATTTTTCCTCTTCCCACTAGGTGGCCCAGGTATTTTACCTCTCTATTTGCAAAGGCACAATTCTTCGGGTTTAAAGTGATTCCCGCTTGCTTCATGGAGCACAAGACTGCCCTGATCCTCTTCAGATGCTCCACCCAGGTGTTACTATGGATTATGACATCATCCATATATGCAAAAGCATAATTTTGGTGGGGTCGAAGTACCTGATCAACTAACCTTTGGCAGGTAGCCGCTGCTCCATGCAGTCCGAAAGGCATCCTCTTGAACTGGAAAAGGCCAACGGGGGTGCTGAACGCAGTCTTCGGCTTCGACTCCCTGGTGAGAGGGATTTGCCAATATCCTTTTGTCATATCAAGGGTGGTTAAGTATTGAGCCTGTCCCAGCTGGTCCAACAGCTCTTCAATTCTTGGCATTGGATATGCATCAAAAACTGATATGGCGTTTACCTGCCGGAAGTCAATACAAAATCTTAAAGATCCATCAGGCTTCGGCACCAGGACTATGGGGCTATTCCAGGGACTCTTTGACTCCTCTATTACTCCCATGTCCAACATCTCCTGGACTTGTGCCACTGCTTCCTGTCTCTTGGCTTCAGGCAAGCGGTATGGCCTTTGACGAACTAATTTCCCAGGTGGAGTTACTATTTCATGGGCAACCAAATGTGTCTCCCCAGGTATGGGTGTCAACACATCTGGGAATTCTTTAAGCAACTTCCTAATTTCTTCCTGTTGTACCACTGTCAGGTCCTCACCTATTTGGGGCTCTGATTTTTCTTTACAATCAGATACCTGGGGTCCCAAATCTTCCTCTTCATTCACCTCCCTCTCTCGGGCACAGGTGGCAGCTAGGCTTTTAACCCCTTTGACATCAGTAGAACCAAAGCCTTTGGTTCCACGTTCAGAATTCTCCAGGGATGTGACCTCCTCCACAGGTGGAAAACCCAGCCTCTCACAGATCAATTGGGCAATTCTGTCTCCTGTCTTCACGTGATAATCATTCTGTCCAAAATTAAACAACAGAACTTTAATATTGCCCCTGTAATCGGGATCAATTACTCCCGCACCCACATCGATGAAATATTTAAGGGCTAATCCGGACCTTGGGGCTACTCTCCCATAGCATCCAATAGATATTTCCACTTGGAGACCAGTGTCCACCAGGGCTCTCCCTTGGCTAGGTACAGTCACATTTTCTATGCTGCACAGGTCAAACCCAGCAGCTTGAGGGGTTGCCCGCTTAGGAGCTTGGGCCTTCTCTGTGACCCTATGGTACTTTAGGACGAATGTCTGCTTTGGGGTAGCTTGGTCTTCTGGACGCTTAACCATCTTTTTAGCTGGGGTCTGAGGACTTCCAAATAAAGGCCCGGGAGCTATTACCATTAAAACTTCTCCCTCCTTCTTTCCTAGTCCTTCCACTAAACCCTGCTTAAATCTTGGCCAGTCTCTTCCTAGAACCAAATCAAAGGGTAGCCTAGGCACCACTGCTAACAGGATTTCCTCTTGCTCCCCCAGGCACTTAACCTTTAGCCTATAGGTGAGATATGATGTTGCAGCACCATGAATGCATCTGATGTGAACTTGGCTTTCAGGGGTTTTAGGCACAAATCCTTCTTGGGCCTCTATCCTCTTCCAAAGCCTTTTTGACATCATACTCTGGTCTGCCCCAGAGTCTAACAAAGCATTTGTGGTAATTCCTTGCACATCAACCATCAAAAGAAATCCTTCTTTGGGCTGTTTTAAATCCACACCCACTAAGCTAGTGTGTGTCTGGCATCTCTTTTCTAAATGTTCCCATTTCCCACACTTGAAACATTTCTTTCTATTCCACTGTGTCATCTGGTTTGATACAGTACATTCATTTTCAGAAACATTTTTAATTATTTTCTTTTCTGATACAGCACATCTTGCCTCAGCACCAATCTTCAGAGGGCCACCCATTCTATGGCAAGCCTGCGTGGCTTCCAAGAATCTCTCTGCTAGCATGGTTGCCTCTCCAAGATTTTGGCAATTTTGCTGTATAAGGAAAGTGTGCAAATCTTTAGGCACCCCAGACATAAATTGCTCAAGCATTATAATGTCTAATAACATTTCTACCGTCTTTTGCTCAGGCTCCAACCATTTTACAGCTAAACCTCTGATTCTCTGACTCAGAGCCCTGGGTGTTTCACCCACTTTCAACGTAGTAGCTCTAAACATTCGCCTATACTCTGAAATAGACAACCTTTGGCGATCCCTAATAGCAGCCTTTACATCCTTATAAATCAAAGCCTGGGCTGCTCTCATTGCTCTATAAGCTGCAAGCGCCTCTCCAGTTAATGAGGCGGCCAGCCTTACTGCCCACTGGGTCTCTGGCCATGCTAATGCCTGTGCCACTCTTTCAAAAGACTCTAGAAAATCATCAACATTATCATCTGGAGTTAGCTTCCCAAAACTAAATGCCCCAATCCCTTGATTGAGTCCCACACTGTCCACATGTGGTGTACCAGTATTTACTGCTGGTCTTGCATCTGTTCCACTTTGGTTCTGCAGCTGAACTAGGGCTTGCACCCACTGTTCCCTCTAAGCTGTGCGCGTGTGCGCGCGCACACACCTCGCTGAGCGAGCACACATACTTTATAACAGAGCGCACAAAAATTACGGTTCTGATTCTGATAGAAAACAACAAAGACGTCTTAAAATTTAAAGGTTGTTGTGTATTTATGGGTTTCACAAGTTCTACAATATTTTCTAGTGCAATCAATGTGGTGTACATACTGTATTCTGACGTGTAGTCAAATTTTAAAGTATATAACTCCGAGTGTCGTTATGTGGCGCACAAAAATTTAACCTTCCTTCAAAAGCTGCACAGCTGATATTTTATGCGCACACAGCCTACAGAAAATTAGAGGGAACATTGCTTGCACCAGATCAAGCACTGGCTTCTGCTGGTGCATTAAGGCTTTCATAGCAGTGTCCTGTGCTTGCTGCGATAGCTCCTGTTGCCTGCTAAACTGGGCTGCCATCCAGCTAGCCATCTCCCTCAGATCCATCATGATCCCTGCAAGAAACAAAGAGAAAAAAACCCCCAAAGTGCACCACCTTCCAAACAGATGTGTTTTTTTCTACTTTTTTTTTTTCCAATTACCCTGTGCTTACTCCCATCCACCACTAGACATGCCCAGGTACTTATTACCTTGTCTCAGTGATGAATCCAGCTCTGCACAGGGTCTTTTCCTCCTGGGACAGCTTCCTGGAACAACCCCTTTTCCTCCAAAGTGTAGTTGAGGGAAAATCTTTTTTTTCCAGCTTTAAACTTGAACTTTAGTTGTAATCCTCAGCAGGTAAATCCCCTTTTGTGCAAAAGCAATCCGAAAAACTACGCCATTTGTCAGACGGCTGCCTGGGTGAGAATCTTCACATTCTTGGCAAGTGCATATATCTATATGATTTGCAAGGTATTGTGGGCAATGTAGTTCATTCACACCAGACACAGCTGCTGACAATAATTTAGTTGTGCTCTTGGGTAAAGCCAATAGGATATTTATTTATGGGGTTATTTCTCCCAACACAGATATGCTTGGTAGCACATAAATTAGGTTACTTGCTTTCAGTGTTAACTTGGAAAAACAAAGTTAAAATCAGGAAAACAACAAATGAAAAGCCACAAAGCAAGAAACAAACTGTTCTTTTCAGGTTAACTTCTGATTACTTCCCACATAGATACAGAAGTGATTCTCTCCTAGCTCACAAGCAATTAGGTAAGGCTTAATTGCTAGCAGTTACCAGCTGAAACCACTTAGCTGGCTTGCCTTCCACTGTGTGGGTCAAATCCTGCTTCAGGAGCTTTTCTGAGTAGATTAAAGAACAAATTTGTATTTCTTTGTGATGGTTGCTGTACTTTATAACAGAAAGTTACCAACGGAGTTTAGATAGAGAGCAGTCCATATAAACAGGATCCTCATCTGCTATTATTCCCCCTTGTTCAACAAGCATGGGTTCAATATCATGGATTGGCACAGATGAATCTCTCAATGGAGCATTTTCAGGAGAATACTTGTTTCCCTGCTGTCTTTCAAGGTTATAGCTAGGGCATAGATCAGTGTTCATACCTGAGCTTCCATTGCTGCTAGAGTTCCTCTCTATATAGCCTGGCCAGTATGTAGTCCAGTTCTTATGTCCAGCCTTCCAATCCAGATCCCTGGACACTGGATCTCTCTTCACATACCTTCTGGCACAGGTCTTAGGGTCCCTTCCTCGTGCAGCCGTCTCCCTCACAGGTAGCCTCTGGTGATTCCTAGCTCTGCAGCACCATTCCTCTGGCTTTCCCCAGTCCAATGGTGTATGCTGGCCCTTGGAATACCTCCCAGTATACGTACTGCTTTGGACTCTTCTAGACCTCTCAAAGGCTTTTCTCTTCCTTCTTCCAAAGGGTCTCTTTCCCTCTCTGTCCGTCCGGTTTGGCTTCTGCTTCTGATGATCCTTCAGATGAAACTGATGATCAAACTCAAGCTGATTCTCAGGATACTAAGGACAATTCTCTGGATATCCAAGGTGATCATAAAGGTGGTCATCTGTAGAATAAACTCTACTCTTATTCTGCTTAGATGAGTGCTCCTCCCTAACACAGCGCAGCTGTGCTGAATCAGGCCCTGCCCTTTGAGATGAGTGCTTAGGGATTACCTCATAGCCCTCCTGATTGAACACACGTTTCCCCACTTCAGCTCCTCTAATGGCTGTTGGAAACCTGGTGCATTCTGGGACTGGTAGTCTTTTATGGGAAAATTCTGTTTTCTTATTTCTACCAGAACTGACAGGTTGCTTGTTCAGAGTCACTTCACCTTTTCTATAGCTCCTTCCTGAGCTATGATAAGCTTCCTTATCACAGTGGTCTGGGAGAGAGTTCCATATAGCGGGTGCTGCCAGGGAGAGTGCCCTCCTTGATGTGGCCAGCCTTGTTTTAGCAAACATAGATGTTAAAAAGGAGGGCTGAAAGAGCGGATCCTTGTGGGAGGTCGAGTTCCTGTTTGTATGTATTAGAAATTTGAGTATTGATTCTTACTGTTTGCGTTCTGTTGTTTAGATATGAAGTAAACCATTTATGTACTGTTGAGTTAATTCCTATTTGTTTGAGTCTAATAAGCATTATGGTGTGATTTACACTATCAAATGCTGCAGAAATGTCAAGAAATAAAAGAATATATGCTTGTTTAGAGTTGTCAATTCCTCTTACAAGATTGTCAAGTAGGTCTGTAAGTAGTGTTTCTACTCCATGACAAGGGCGAAATCCATATTGATGTTCATCAAGGGGGACTGAGCTATCAATTTATTCTTGAGTTTGAATTTGAACAACCTTTTCAATTAGTTTAGCCATGAAAGGTATACTTGATATAGGTCTATAGGAGTTCGGTGATGTTTTGTCCAGGATACCGTTCTTAAGTAATGGGCGAATTTGCGCTTGTTTTAGGGTAGGTGGTAAGTACCCTTGTTGTAATGAAAGTTTGATCATGGGAAGAATAAAGGAGGATAAAGTTGATAGAGTTTTCTTTATCCAGATTACTGGGCATGGGTCAAGGTAGGAAGTTGTAGTGTTCAGATTTGAAATGATATTTTTAAGTGTGTCTTTAGTTATAGGATGGAAGTCTGACCAATCATTTGCTTGGTCATAACAAGGAAAATTGAGTGATTTTGGTGAGGATGCCTGATTTTTTGATTTGCTCATATAGTGGTCAGCTAATTTATTTATTTATTTATTTATTTACATTCTCTTATATACCGCGCTATTCTGCATCAGTGCGGTTTACATTGAACAAACTGAAATTACATTGAACAGGGCATTATAACTTGGAGATAACAACTATTTTACAGGGAACATGGGCTATGGAGGGTTAAGTGGCTTGCCCAAGACCACAAGGAGCACCTGTGGGACTAGAAACCCCAGTCCTTTCGGCCCAAGGTTGCTGTCCTCTAGTGGGATTTGAACCCCCGACCTTCCGGCCTGAAGTACCTTGCCCTAACCACTAGGCCACTCCTCCACTCCTCCATCTCTGTAATGTTATTGCTAGAATTATATGTATTATTGGTTAGATTTTGAACAATGGTGAAAAGTTCCCTTGGTCTATTTAGTGAGCTATTTAGTATGACTGAATGGTAGTTTTTCTTTGCAAAATCTGTTGCAAATTTGTACTTTTTGAGGCAGTTATAGTATGACTCATAGCATGTTGTAGATTTGGTTCTTCACCACTTTAGTTCAATTTTCCTCAGCTCTCTGATATATCTGATAGATCTACTGCCTGCATTATAGAAAGTACCACCAAAGTGGCTTGTTGCTGCTTTTGGGGTCTATATGGTTGACAGTCTACCAATGGATCCAGCACTAAGTTGAAATCACCACCCAGGACGATTTCATAAGCTGACATTTCTTGTACTTCCCCAGCTTTCTGAAAAAATGAAACATTATCACAATTAGGGGCATAGATATTTACAATGGCTAATTTTCGACCCCCAAGTTGCAGAAGAACCTTGGCCCATATGCCAACCAAATCTGCACGTCTTTGCTCAACCACAGGTGACAGGGATTTCCGCACCAGGATAGCAATCCCATTTTTCTTTTGGCATGCCGCTGAGTGTCCTACTAGAACATACTGCCCCAGACCCAATTTTTTGGATTCTAAGGTGGACAAATGTGTTTATTGAAGTAGAACCACTTCGGCCTGTTCCTTTTTACAATATAATAAAATCTTTTTTCCATATAAATGGGTTATTTATTCCCTTCACGTTCAGAGAAATACATTTAAGTGAACCCATTGGACAAGTTCCATATACATGAAAACAGATAGGCGTCAACCCAATAAATACATCCAGAGACATAAACCATCCTTCTACAGAATTTTCCCAAAAAGAACCCACAAGGAGAATATCTCACTTTCCCAATAAAGGTTTTACTTGGGTGAGCCAGCGCTATAAGACTACCACCCGATCCCACTCTATACCCAAATGCACTGCACTTCCCCCACCTAATGTTATTTCCCCTAAACACCAACCATGCCCTACTCTTTATACCACCATGTCACCATACAGCTACCCTGTAACTTTATATGCCCCTCAAATTCACTATTACAATAGGTATCTATTCATAACCAATCTTCCCCACATATTACAACTACCATCCTCCCTTGTATAGAGAATTATCTCTGTCAAAGGAATCATCAACCATCTTAAAACAGCTATGAACAGGAGTGTTCCAATGCGTTCCTTTTTCACATATTGTGGTTTTCATAAACTCATCTGCACCATAGCTAACCAATTCCTTTAATTTTCACCAGGACTGTTCCTTAATTATAACAAAGTCCTTAGTGCATCAACAAAGCTTCTTGTTCCTCCACAAAAGGCTGGAGAGCTGCTGGATCCTCAAAAGTACTTGTTTGATTATATAGAGTAACCTGTAGCCTTGCAGGGAAGAAAAGGCTGTACCGGGCTTGTAAGTGCTGCAGACGAGGTCTGAAGTCCAAGAATTGTTTTCTCCTCTCCACTGCTGCCTTGTTAAAATCAGGGCAGAACGCGATATTATGTCCTTCGAGTTTGAACGGAGCCAGTGTTTTAGCCACAGACATTATCTGTACCACTGTGTATGTCGCAGCACACATATGATAATCGGGTGCGGTTACTGAGTATGAGGGCCAGGATGCGTTGGTACTCAATGGGCCCTTTCAATTTCAAACAGCTGACCAAATTCCACTCTCAGTACCTTAGGCAGTATTTTTTCCAAATATGCCACCATATTTGTTCCTTCTGCTCCCTCCGAAACGCCTACAATGCGGATGTTATTTCTCTGCGTTCTTTTGTTGAGTTCCTCCAAGTTTCATTCCAAATTTGTAATCCGCTTAGTGTTTGATGAAATCTGCTTCGTGCGCTTCTCATGTACTGTGACTTTTGCCTCTACTCCGTTCATTCTGTCCGTTAGCCCGATCAGTTGTTCTTTTAATTCTTTCAACTCTAATATATCCGCTTGCACACCGCTGAGGGTTTCCCCGTTCGCTGCGACCATCTCCCGCACTGCCCGGATTTTCGCTAGTATCTCCTGCATGCCCTCCGGGTTTTCTCGCGCACCCGCCATCTTATGTGGAGACAGTGGATCTGATTTTGCTCTTTTTACCCCTGCATTTTCAGCTGCGCTATAATCCAACCAATTGGCTTTACCAGTGGACATCTTAGTTAGCATCTACCACCGTAGGGAGGGCAATTCTCCTTCTTTCGGTGGGGAGAATCAGGATTCCCTTTAGGATTCAGCAGGGGCAAAGACTTAAGCGGCCATCTTACTCTGCTGCTGTCTCCGCCTCCTTTACATTGATGGTTTACTATATATGGGGTGATCTTTTATTTATTTTTATCTTTTTTTAATTTATGAAACAAATATGTTACAATGAGCAACAAGAAAGAAAAAACAACATTTCCATACATAATCCTCCTTACAGAAGAAATAAATAAAATAATAGTCCACATTACGAGAGGGTACCAATAGAATCAAGACCATCCATTAAATACTAAAAGACACCTTTTACATACTCGACTTGCACAAAAATAACAAAAGAAATATCATTTAACAAAAATAACAAAAGAAATATCATTTAACAGAAAGAAATTTCTCTAGGTGGGTAACATCTGTGAAAACATATTTAACACCAGAATGTAGAACTATACATTTGCACGGAAATTTTAATATCCATCCCGCAGCAAGAACATTAGGTTTTAATTGAAGAAAAGATTTACTAGAAAGCTGTGTAGCTTTGCAGACATCAGGAAAAATAGTGATAGGTTGTCCACAAAAAGGAAGATCCTTCCTTGGAAAAAAATATTTCATAATCAGTGATTTGTCTAAATCAGATCACAGAGTGACCACAAGGGCCGCTTGTTTAGTAACGTTATCCAGAAATGATTCAAGAAATTGAGTCAATCCCAGATTATCTACCATTCTGTCAGTCTCTCCGCTCCACCAGTGGCTGATGAGAAATACTGCAAGGAAGGTAATACACAGCAGAAACAGAAAATTCAGTAAATTGCGACAACAAAAGAACCTCTCACAAATTTCTTCAACAGTTCCATAGGGCAATGGAAGCGGATGACCAAAAAATTAAAAAGCTTAAGTTCCGTGCCCAGGCATAATTCTCTAATATCTCAGTCTTATGTAAAATGACACTGTCCTTCACAAATGAATTACCCAACCCTTGTACAGAAACTATAGAGCCTTCCAACCTAGATAACCTTTTCTCCAGGTCAGAAAGCACTGTTCCATGATGTTGAAGAACATTAATGGTGTCCAAAAAGAAGGTGAAAAGCTGAGCTAAAGTACCTTTTAACACGCCTTCCATTCGATTCACGGCGAGCCATACATCTTTTAAAGAAACATCCCTGAAACCTGAATCGGAAACCCCAAAGCCTGTAACATCCACGGGCAAGGAAACTGGAACTGTAAGTCTGCCCCATCATCCAGCAATGGCATGGAGGTGTAAGATGACAATACACCATCTACAAGATACTTGACACATTCGCACCACTTACAGAGCAAGCTGAATTACTATAGAGCCTTACATAGGAACTCTATGATAGAATACCTGGCCTCAATCACACGCTCAGAATAAAGATTAAGGGGCTTGTTTACAAAGTGGGGCCGCGGCTCTGATATCGGGCAGAAGCCACTACCGCGGCTTTGTAAACAAGCCCCTAAATCTCACTAAGTACAGAATAAATGACCACAAATTAAAAATAAAATTTGGTAGATAAAAATGAATTGAACCCCCCAAAAAAGCCGACTCTGCATGCAACGCAACACCAGAAAAACAGAAAGAGCTGCAGATGCCCCTGTACTGTTCAGCATATAAAGATAAATCATGTATATACAGCCCAAAATTCAACGGGGTTTATCCAGTTAGCAGGGCCTGCTGACCCAATAAATCCCTCTGAGAAGGATATTCAGTGCAACTAAGCAGCAAGTGCCTCTGAATATCACCACTAAACGCCATGACAATGTCCAGACAATTCCAGGGCAGTCCGCTGTCTGTCTAGGATGTAGTAAAGGCTGTTAGTGTAGCTGGGTTTAAAAAAGGTTTGGACAAGTTCCTGGAGGAAAGGTCCATAAACCATTTTTAAGAAGGGACCCAGGATATCAATGCTTGAACCAATACAAGCATTGTGGAACCTGTGTCCCTTGGGGAAACTGCTAGGTACGTATGACCTAGATTGGCCACTGTTGGAAACAGAATACTGGGCTTGATGGACCTTGGTCTGACCCAGTATGGCATATCTTATGTTCTTATGTTATGTTAGCTGTGCGGTCAGTGCTGAAACCCAATATTCAGCCCTGGAGGATAACCAGATTCTGGCACTGAATATCTCGTTTCACTTTAGCCCATGGTGGTTAGGCACTTTTAAAACACTATCTGCCTGTAAAGTCCAAATATAGACATATTCCAATTCGCAATTTGAAATAAAATTCATTTTTCTACCATGTCATGTCCTGCCATTTATTCTCTAAGCATGCTGATCCCATTTTTTGATTTCTGCTTTCCTCATCTTCTCTTAACTCATCTTCTAGGGTCTCTGGCCCATCTGCCACGTCCTTCTGTTTCCAACTGTAATTTTTTCCTTAAAGCTTTCTTCCATTTATTTTGTTTTATTAAATCAGATTTCATTTCTTCTTCTTACATCTAGTCCTCAATCTCCTTTTTTAAATTATCCACTGCTGCTCTAATATGGTCCTTCTCCAGGTCTAGCAGGCAAGTAGCTGACAAGCCTTTCAGAGCCCTCCAGTGATCCACTTCGCTTAGCTTGCCATCTAAGAAGAGTTTACAAACCACCCTTTTATGGGCTGGGGCCACCAAAAGGAAGGTCTACCTCTGCATGTTAGGGTGAGTGATCCAATAGTCCCAAAGTTCACGTTTGGTGGGATCCTTTCCCATGCTGGGGTCCGAGCCCTTCCCTGGGCAACTGTCCCCTCCAAAGTAGACTTCACAAGGTCCTTTGTATCAACACAAAATGTGAATGCTATGCAAATTAGATCAGAAATATACAAATGATCTCTTCCCAATGTCCTTCAGTTAATACAAACATACATATCCAATATCACAATAAATTTCCCCCTTGTAAATCTCGGATTCAGCCAAGGTGCATCCCAAGTATGGAATTATCTGGATACCCCGCCACCTCCCAAATAGCTGCTTGTTGCTGCTACCACCCCAAGTCTGGTGGGTTATCCACTGGTTAAATGTCCATGCGGATCTCTTTAGAGACTAGCAGTTGCTCATTTCCTAGCTCTATTTCCCCCCTTCTGCTGGGGGTTCTTTTGATTCTCTCCAAAGGGGTCTATTTCCATGGGGGTCTGGGCTGTTCCTCATTTCCCTTTCTGTCTCTCTTGCATCCCAGGTGGTGGTGGAGAGCTGGGCCTTTTGTCTCTTGACTGTGGAAGGAACAGGGGTTTAGGCTATTCCTTAGCTCCAGGGTGTCCTTGTCTGCTGATCTAAAGGGTCCCTCCTGGATGGGTCCACACCTCCAGAGCAGGGACTGGCCAGGTTCCTCCAGGACTCTGGTAGTGATGGAACATACACATCCACCTACCTCTTTTCCACCTTTATCACAGTCTTCTTATTCCCTATCTCTCTATCCTTTCCCAGCCACTTATTCCCCAGGCTTTAACTAACTCTCTCCTTTGCCTCTTACACCCTCCCTGCATTCAGCAACTCTCTCCCCAATCTTGCATCTCTCCTTTTGTCTCAATCTAACCCCCATCTCCAGCATTCCCTCCTCCCTCCCTCACCATGTGTCCAGCCTCTGCCCTATATCCCCACCCTGTTGCCACAATTTGCCCTTTATCCCCCCAATCAATACCCTGTGTCCAGCATCTGCCCTTCAGTCTAGTTCCTCCTGCACCCCCCCCCCCCCCTCCACCCACCGCTGCTGCTGCCGCTGCTTTACCTGTGCGGCAGCAACAGGCCTCTGAATTTTCAAAGTGAAAAAAAAGCGTAGGTCTCTGAGACTCCGCGCTTGAAAGACTCTTCTGGTTCCGCCCTCTCTGACACAATGCATGCATTTTAATTTTGTTTTGTTTTTTTAAATTGAAGGCCTGCCACTGCCAATGCAGGACAAACAGTGGGCGGGAAGGATGAAGCTGCTACCGAACTGGCAGTAAGATCCTTGGCTTGTATTTTTTGTTTAATATATTTTATTTTTATTTGCATTTATAAATGAACACCCAAGCATTCACACGAATGAACCAAAGAAAAACATGGACTAGAACAACAATCAAGAATATCTTAAAGGAAAAATATATACCATGACATAAGGCCAACCATTAAAAGGTAAAGGTGAGGAGGATCCAAGAAAATTAAATACAGCAAAATCCCCAATTACAAACCTAATCAAATCCTTGCCAACAAAAAGAAAAACTATAGAGGTTAGAGGCTTATATGTCAGCCGTATGGGAAGTCGCAGCATCTTCAGTATCCTCCCTAGCAATAAGGAATTCTAGGAGTTTCTTGGGCTCAAAAGAAAAGAAAATGTTTACCTTGATAGGAAGTATAACAATGAGAGGGAAATTTTAACAAAAAATGTCCCCCAAGGATGAGGTCCTGGACCTGTAAGCCAAGAACTCCTTCCTCTGGGCCTGGGTTGCCCTAGACAAGTCAGGAAAAATACAAACCTGAGAGCACAATAATTACTGGCTTCTATTATTTTTGAGCCCTCACCACCCTCTTCGAGCCACCAACCTGTGCAAGTGGCCGTCCTGTGCAAGCTTGCACAGTGGGTCGCACTGGCCGTGATTGTAGTATTCCTTCTGCAAGTCTGAAAAGAAGTAAAAAGATTGTGGGTGCCTTCCAAGAAGCATTGCTCAAGCAAATGGCGATGGGACTAACCAGAGAAAGTTCAACACTGGATCTAGTATTCACCAATGGAGACAGCGTGTCTGATGTCCAGGAGGGTACCCACGTGAGCAGAATGATCGTCACACAGTGTGGTTTGAGATAAAAACCAAGGCAGAGTTCAAAACCAGCAAATTCAAAGTCCTGATCTTCAAAAACGCTGACCAGTAAAATGGTAAGTTACCTGAAGGAAAGGTTGGCAGGATGAGAGGAGATAAGGAAAGTGGAATTGCAGTGGGCTAAACAGAAAGAGGCAATAAAAGGGACAATGGATATATATGTAAGGAAAGTAAATAAAAACAACAGGAAAAGGAAACCTTTATGGCTCTCCAAAGAATTTGTTGTGCAAATAACGGCAGAATCACAGTTTTCACAAAATTCAAAAGATCATGAAAGCAGGAATACATGATACATCTAAAAGAGACAAAGAAAGAAATAAGGATAGCAAAAGCAAAGGCAGAAGAAAAGATGGCTAAAGATGTAAAGAGTGGAGACAAAACTTTTTTTCAGGTATATTCGGGAGAAAAGGAAGACCAAAGGTGGAACTGCAAGACTCAAAAGCACTGAGGACGGATCTCTGGAAAGTGACACTGACAAAGCGAAAATACTAAACAAAAACTTCTATTCTGTATTCATGAAAGAAAATTCTGAAGAAGTACCGCGTAATGATTAACAAATATTCGAAGAGGAATGGAGTAAATACCACACCAATCACAGATGTTGATGTTTTTCAACAGCTTGCAAAACTTTAAAGTGGACAAGACCATAGGACCAGATGGGATATATCCCAGGATACTGAAAGAACTCAAAAAGGTTCAGGCAGTCTTTAAAGGACGTTTTAAATAGATTCTTAGAGACGGGAGCAATTCCACAGGATTGGAGAAGGACTGATGTGGTACCTCTTCACTAAAATAGTAATACGGAAGAGGTGACAAACTATAGGCCAGTAAGCCTTACCTCGGTGGCAGGAAAAGTAGCGGAAACACTACTAAAAGAAAGAATAGTGGGCTTTCTGGAAACCAATGGGTTGCATCATCCAAGGCAACATGGCTTTACCAGGGGAAGATCTTGCCCAACAAATTTGATTGAGTTCTTTGACTGGGTGACCAGAGAACTAGATCAAGGGCATGCGATGGATGTGATCTACCTAGATTTCAGCAAAGCCTTTGATAATATTGCACATAGGAGACTTATCAATAAACTGAGCAGCCTGGGGATCGATCCCTAGGTGGTGAACTGGATCAGAAATTCATTGACTGACAGAGAACAGAAGATGGCGATAAACAGCATTAATTCAGAAGAAAGGAAGGTGAGTAGCGGCGTGCCCCAGGGATCGATCCTGGGACCAGTACTGTTCAATGTATTTATGAGTGATTTTTGGAGGAAAAACATATTTACCCTTCTCATTGGTTTCAGAAAGCTTTACTTTGGTGACTCTTTTTGGATGATATCTTTTTAATATGGGCGGGATCATCAGGTGAATTATTTTTGTTTATAGATTGGTTGAACACTCGTGAAGAGACCATTAAATTTACAGCAAAACACCATGCCACTACTATTGAATTTTTAAATGTAACAGTGTTTCGTTAAGGCGATCATTTGTCTACCACTTTATATAGGAAGTCTGTGCAAGTTACAGATGTTTTCATCCATGGTCTCTCAGACGAAGTCTACCTTATGGACAATTTTTGCGGATTAGAAGGATTTGTTCTACACTGGAAGAGTTTAAGTTTCATGCCTCAGAATTGAGTCAACACTTATTTGCTTGGGGTTATCCAAGCTCTGTGGTTTGGAGGGCATACAAATGAGCTTTAAATAACCATAGAGAATGTTATTTATCATTTCCAGGCCAATTAACTACTAAGCTTGAAAATATAGTCTGTATTTTACCTTTTAGTGACCATTCTGTTCAGGCCACTAAGATCCACTGAAGGTATTGGCATGTGCTTAGCGGGCATGCCTGTTTTCAAAAGGCTTTGAAAGTAGTGTACACCTGAAGTAACAACTTATCGGATCGTTTGGTGCACACAGTTCTGGCTTCATGTGTTGAGCCAGAGCGGATTGGCCATTTCCCGTGTAGGGATTGCTCCTTCTGCTCTGGGACTTTGGAGGGAGAATCTTGGTTAGACACAGCATCCCAGAAAGAATGGCATGCACGCTACTATACAACATGTACTACTGATTTTGTGGTTTACCTTACCATTTGTCTTTGTGATCTAAAATATGTCGGCCTTTCAAAATACGTTTGTTGGAGCATGTATCTTGTCTTTGTACTAGGACAATGTCAGATCCTTTGGTTCAATATAGTATAAAATTTTAACATTCTTTTTCTCAATTCAAATGGAGAGTTTTGGATTGGATTCCTCTATTAACCAGAAGGGCCAATCGTGAGCCAGCCCTTCAATTGTGCGAACAGAGATAGATTTTTACATTAAAATCAGTTTCCCAATTGAAGCTCAACCAGGAACTTGATTGGTATAGCCTTGTATAATTAGAGCCTATGAGGTAGGCACTTGCATTGTTGCCTTTGCCTCCCGATTGGCCCGAGCAGTAGTCATCAGGGCGGTGATGTCACATGCCATTTTTTAAAATGAGAAGGTTCTACTATAGCAATTCATGCCTTCATGATCTTTGTTGTTGGTTGGGCAATGTCTGCCTGATGCAGGGTCTTTAAAATTCAATGGACATGAAATGCAGTGCTGTGTCGTACCCCGTGATGGCTGCGGCCATATGAATTGTGAGATCAGGAGTGGCTCTATAATTAGGCGGAGTGAGGCGGTGGCGTCAGGTGGCAAACGTTTGGGGGCAGCAAAAATGCCCCCAAAACTGCCACCTCCTCCCTGCTATTCATGCCTTCTCCAGCCACATCTAAGTTCCCCGCCGGTTGTAAGGGGAAGTTAGATGGGGGCGGGGAAGGGGTGGGGAAGAGGAGGGGAAGGGGCGGAGCCTGGGTGGGTGGTGGGTGGTCGCTGGCCCTGGATGTACAGGGCCTATTCTAATGTCAGCCCTGTACGTCCAAGGCCAGTGACTTGTGCAGGGAAGTTATTCCACCTCTGAGGTGGAATAACTTCCCTGGAACTTTTTTTCTTCGGCGGTCCGGAGCTTGCATTCTTCAGGGGGAGCTTGAAGGCATTCCTTGCAGCCCAACCCTAGCCTTTGGAGGCCGGATCAGGGGTCGGGCTGCAGGGAATGAAGCCCTGAAGTCTGGCAGCCGGCATCGCAGCTCTTCAATGGAGCCGCGGTGCCATGGCAACATGACGCCATGGCGCCGCGGCTCCATTTAAGAGCCTTCACTGAGTTAGCTGGGTACAGTCTCATTTCCTTCCCTAATCATAGAAATACAGTGTAAATCCACACATAAACACACACACACACATAATTAACATGTACACACGTAGACAGATATCTGATACATACATGCAAGCAGGCAGACACAGGCCAGCCCACAAATACACATACACACACACACACAAAACAGAGAGACACACCACAAACATACAAAACAGAGATATTCACAGACACACATGCAGACACAATACATACACAGGACACACGCATACACTCACACATAGGTAATACAAATGCAAAGAGACAGATTTGTGACTGCACATACACAGACAGAGGGGTTGGAAAGAATTCCATAAGCCATGCTCTGCATGCTTTCCCCATTTGTTGTACAACTCCTAATTGCTTCCTGGCAGTGCAAAGCTGAGGTAGGAATAGTGATGCTGAAAGCTTTGCAAACATTTCTGTTCTTAATCAATTTATGATCTTCAACTTTGTGTATTTTGTAAACTGTCTTGCCACATAAGTGAAGCATGGTATTATCAAATCACAATAAACTAGAAACGGCTTTCAGCAGCACTCTGAAAATTCATAGATCAGGTGCTTATCCCGCTGGTCGTTGCTACTCTCAGCATAAATGCTTTTGGATATTGGCCCACTATTTTTAGGCAATATGACATCATGACCCTTTCCACTGACACCTCAGCCAGTTGTATGGGATACCAGGAAGTGCCTAAACAGGGGTTCTCAATCCATTCCCAAGGACAAATCAAGCCTCTTGGGTTTTCAGAATACCCAAAATGAATATGCATAAGAGAGATTTCCATGTACTGCCTATGCTATATAAAAATTTACCTTCATGTATATTTATTATGCATATTCTGAAAACCTGAGTGGTGGGTGTGTCCAATGAACTGAGTTAAGAAACTCTGGCCTAAAGGGAATGATGGTTAGAATACAGGTTTGGGAACCAAACAACCAGGGTTCGATTCCCACTAGCTCTCCTTGTGGCCTTGGGCAAGTCACTTTACCCTCCATTGCTTCAGAAATATCCATGCTATCAATGTTCCTGTTCAATGTACACTATCAAGTTTAAGTAACAATGCAAACTGCTTTGACTGAAATGAGAAAATGGTATAAAAACCTATTAAATCAAAAATGTTACTCAAAAATTACACAACCAAAAGGAGACCTTAAAATAGTAAGATTTACCTGCTGCTGAACATAATTGTTCAATAATAAAATAATACAAAGTAAATAAAAAATTAGAAATAGTTGGCATGCCCCAATAAACAATTGGGAATAATCAAAGGCATTTGTGCAAGTTGCAGACCTACAAACCGCATTAGTACTGCTGACCGGATATTCAGTGGCACTAATCATATAGCTAAACCGCATAAAGTTAGGACAGGTGAAAGGCTGTCCTAACATTATGTGGATTTACAGTTGGTTAGCAGCTGAGTATTGCCACTAACCGGATTGTAAAAATCAATCTCTTCAAACCAGATATTCAGTGCTAGTTACCAGCACTAAATATCCAGTCCCAACTTAAAGAAGCAGTGGTCAAATGCTGACACTGAAAATGGAATCCAATGCTCATTTTCCAATGTGAAAGAGTTACTGTTCCTGTGAAGTGAGAGCTAAGGTCTCTATAAAGATCCACATCTGTGTTCCAGCAAATCAGCCTTTCTGAGCAGGACGCTGTGCCCTTTAAAGACAGAATGCGTCCTCGTGATCATAACAGCCCATCTATCTACTCGCGCCCCAGACTATCAGCCTGGCCTCGTTCTCTGGCCAGAGACTGTTGTTTTGATCACATCTCAGATATCTTGTGGAAGAAACCAGCCTTATCCACGCACTGTCTCTGATCGACCAATCAGAACAGGCGACAGTTGAGATCATGGTCTTCTGGAAGCAATGGAAGATAAAGGCTGAAGAGAATGAAAACCCCTACTGCGTGTGGCAAAGAGGCGCCGAGAACAGAAGGAGCATCAGCAAAAGGAATCCAGGGGCAAACAGCATAGAGGTATCATTGACTGAAATTTTTGATCCGTGTGATGATAGAAAAATTTGATCAAATCTTAAAATCCCTCTTCCCCAATGTCTCATCTTTCCTGTAGGTGTTTATACCCAGGATTTTAATTAATGGAAAATGGACTTGTGAAAACCAGTTAATAGAATTGTCATTGTTGTAGAATAAAACAGATCATTATTCTATCACAGGCACTGATCATGGTGTTATACACGGTAGCTGTGCTGATCATCAGAAGAGTGGATCAGTCTATCACAGCACCAATCAGTGCTTTTCTCAGTATGTTAGCTCAATCTTTCTATTTGGAGTTGAATTGTGGAATCTGAGGATTATCAGAGGATATATATTAATTTTATTGTAGTGTATGTTAGCCCTGGTTATTAATACTAACTTTTTCCTGAAAGAATTAAACTTTCCATTTCTGTTCCATCAGACAGGGGCTTGTTGATAATGGAGAACATCAGCCACTCTCCTTCCTTCTCAACCAACATGACAAGCTATTATGTTGACATGTATTTTTATGAAAGAGCAATATATATAATGCAAATGCTATCGGTGGTGTTCTACAGCATAACCTGCCTTCTGGGCTTGGCTGGCAATGGACTTGTCATCTGGATAACCAACTTCAAGATGAAAAAAACAGTGAACACTGTGTGGTTTTCAAATTTGGCCATCGCAGATTTCATCTTTGATGCCTTCCTCCCTTTTTCAATTGTGACTGAGGCAATGGACGACCGCTGGCTCTTCGGAAAGGTGATGTGCAAACTCCACATGGCAGTGCTGTATTTGAATATGTTTGCCAGCATTGCCTTCTTAACAGTCATCAGCATTGACCGTTGTGTTTCAACAGTCTGCCCTGTATGGTCCAACAATCACAGGACCCCAAAGTTGGCTACTACCATTGCACTTGTCATCTGGTTTATGGCCATCATTATAAGCTCCCCATATCCAGCTTTCCATGACATATTTTATAGCTCGTCCAATGGCAGTGCTTACTGTGAGAGAAGCTACGGCATCGCCAATGACGATTACTCTGAAGAAGCCTATTTCATCTGGTTTTTTAGAAATATAACCATGATCATCACCCGGTTCCTATGCATGTTTCTAATTCCCTTTATCATTATCTTTATCTGCTACACTGTTATTCTGTTGACATTGAAAAGAAAAAAGAACCTTGTCAAGTCCAGCAAGCCCTTCAAAGTCATTATAGCCATCCTAATGTCCTTTTTCATTTGCTGGTTCCCATATCATGTTTTTCCCTTTCTGCATAGTGTTGTCTTCTCATATCAGATACTATGGAAAGTTGATCTGATCCTGATCCCTTTGGCACGCATTCTGGCCTTTTTTAACAGCTGCATCAACCCCATCCTCTATGTCTTCATGGGTCAGGACTTCAAGGAGAAGGTCAGAATTTCCTTCTTGGCGGTGTTTGAGAGAGCCTTCAATGAAGGATCCCCCCCATTCACAAGCAAAAACAGAAGCCAGCTTAAAGATTTGGATGCAACAGAAATGTGTATCCTGTGATTAATTCTCATCTGCAAGAGAAGTGGCATAGCTACTATTAAGAGCCTATCAAAAGATGGAGGATAATTCATGGTTTGAAAGTGCACATTAAAAAAGCTTGCATATATTACATTAGGATTCCAACTGTTGTGCCCTTTGATACCAATTTCAAACCATAATGAAGCCAATTCCGCACCCTGCATATCTGGGACATCCAGGATATGTACAGGGCCGAGATATACCGGATTCAGCAACCTTGGGAGCTATGCAGAATCAGGGCGCTGGGCAGGCCAGTGCGCACAGCATTCTGTGCTGGTCTACATCCAAGTGCCTGCGCGTCCCCACCGCACATTGTTCCTGCTGGTGTGCTGGTGCCGTGGCATCCCATCATCATGGCACTAGGATGGCCAGCAGGAACAAGCAAGGCCAGCCTTCTTTCCCTGCCGCCCGACCCTCGGCAGGGCCTGCCAGGGCTGGGATTGGGTGGTGAGGGCTTACCTGCTTCTGCACTGTATGTGTGTTGGGGTTCCTGGCCCGATCGCTGCAATTTCTTGGACTTATTCCACCTCTGAGGTGGAATAAGTCTGACGTCCATCTTCCCCATGGTGGACATACAGGGCCCAGACCAGATTACGCCTCACCCCCGCTCTGTCCACTCTCTGCCTCTGGCCCTCCCCCTCCCACCCCCATACAGTGCTCCTTGCACAACACCACTGTACGTGCAGGGAGCCAGCAGCACTGAATACGGTGCCAGTGAATAGGGGGAGTTATACATCCAAACTGGATGTACATCCCCGCTATTCACTGGTCAGAATGACCCCCAATATTTCCAAAAATATAAAAAGATAATAGAACTGAAGCCTAAGGGATAGGCTTGGTGGTTCAATGGTAGTTCTGTGCACTGCCACATGGAGGGACATGGGCTCAAGTTCCAGTATTGGTCTGTGTCCCTTGGGGGATGCTGCTAGGGCCAGGGAAGTTCAAAGGCAATAAGAGGAATAGTCTAGTAGTTAGAGTAGCAATCTGGTGACCAAAGAGGCCAGGGTTCAAATCCCACTACTGCCCCTTGTGACTTTGGGCAAGTCACTTAACTCTCCAATGCTTCAGATACAAACTTAGGGACATGTTTACTGTAGCCAGTCGTGAACATTTTGGTGGCACAAAGCCAGAAGACTCCTACATTATCTGAGCAGGGTGGAGATTGGGCTTTAGTAGCAGTGCACAGACATGCTAGAGACGCCCAGGTGCAGCTACCACCAGGTGATAGTTGCACCTGCCTTGCTGGTGTCACAAATATGCGGTCTGGGTGCAAATGTCAAACAGTTTAAAGACTTAAACCATTCCACACATATAACTTCATTGACAATGCTGGCTGGCAATGTCCAGGAATAAATCAGATGCTCACCTAGGGCTTCGGTATTGGGCAGTATAGCATGTCTGCCATAGCAGTGGAGAACTGTAGCCCAACAGCCACAAAACCAGGGCAGCACATGAGTGTATCTGCTAGGAGAGTGGGTACACATACATATGCAAAGCTACATCACTCTTGAATGTATGATGTTCAAGTATGCATTGCATTTGATGGATGTGGGAGGACTGCTAGTATGATGAATTGCGCAAGAGTTGGGAGAGAGGACCTGTGCTCAGTGAAACAGCCTGTTCATATAACTGGGGGAGGGGCATGCAATGAGATGTTGCAATAACTGGAAAAATGAGGGCTTGGCACCAATATGTGCTATCAGACCACCATCTCCCCTGCATGGAGAGCCATGTAGCTGTGTATAAATACACTTGGGAGGCTATGCCGGTGCCATGGACCCTCACTCTGATCAAGGAGGACATGTTTTTGGCCTATGGGATCATGAGCAGATACTTAGAGTTTAGCATCAAACTATGGGCTTGTTTGGTTGGAGCTTTCTGATTGGCGTTCCTTTCTTTGGCCCCTTGCCAAGAGTTGAGGCATTCCACAGATCTGGGGAGCTCACATGGGCTCCTAAGGGCTTGTGGGTCTTTATTTCCCTGAGAGCTGGTATGTTCTGAATGGGAGCTGCTTGGGGTTTGCTGCTTCCATGGGGGTGTACGGCGCCTCCTGTTGTGTGTCCCCAGAGCTTTCCCAATGGTGGGAGCATGGGTGCCCTTTGTGGGCTGCCTCACACCCTCCTTGCTGATGTTAGACTACAGGGATGGGTGTCCTATGTGGTGGATACCATAGAGTGGAAGGAGTAGGTAGCAGAGTGCCAGCGCCTTCTGTCCCCAACACCTGTGTTGAGTCTGAAGATCTGTAGGATTTAGCACCCCTCTCTTCATCCCCCACAGGGGGTAACACTCTTCACTAGCAAGAATACTGTGTAAAATATAGCAGGGTTATGACAGAAATGGCTCCCACCCCCTTCCACACTAGAGGTTTAGTAACCTTCCACTGCAGCCTCAGTAATCAGGCACCCAGGATGCGTTAGAGTGAGAGGGGTTCATATGGCTGTTCCACATGGCAGGCACTGCTGACCTCTGCTGCACCCATACCGTCCACACTGCTCATTCAGATTCTGTATTTGCACCCTATCTCTCCCAGAGAGGACCGCAGCATGGTCTCTATACTCGTGTTTGCTTTTCTTATTTGCATGTCCCATCCCCTTATATTTTGGCCCATTACCTCTGAGCTGTGCAACAGGATGTGCCTATTCCCAGGTCAGCCCTCTCTGTTCTTCACTGGCCACTTACTACATGCCCTGTTAGGGGGGTCGGGATCCAGTTATTACTATCTGATATCTCTACAGGGATCTGGTAACTTACTGTCGGCTATAACATTGCACTGGTAGCAAGCAATGGCAAGGCACTTGTAGCAAGTGGCTTCACAGTGTGTAAGTGCTACAGGCACATGTTCTCTACTACAGATGCACCTAGTGCAGCCGCACCCCCTGCTTGTACTGCCTGCCGCTATGACCCCTCTCTGGTAAATTCACATGCTAAGCACACATCTGTCCCATGCTTCTCGTGGCACTTTGGTAAACATACCACTTAGATTGTAAGTCCTCTGGGGAGAGGGAAATATCTACTGTAACTTACCTTAAACTACTATTTGAAAGCCATGAGCTAAATTTTAAAAAAATCTGTTTAAAAAAAACTATATTTATAGGCCCAGAGGGAGGGAGTCACTATGCAATGTCAACATCTAGGATTAGACCACACAAGGAGAGCGACGGGCCCAGAAGAAGCCCTGGTGTGTGATGGCTACAATGACCAATCTAAAATAAATCAGAATGGGAAAGAGAACTGAGCATGGGTAGTTGTGAATGAACGCTCAAGGCCCCAGATCCCAGCCCTGGTTCTGATTGATCTGGAAATCAATGGAGTAGGAAGAAACTGCCAAGTCAAAAAAAAAAAGAGGACAACGAGCTGGAAGATAAGGACCGCCAGTTTGTATTTCTTTGTATTGGCATGACTGTACCCCAGGAAATCTTTTGCAGTTCTATTAATGTCAGACGCCACAAAGCAGACCAGGGCGGCACCGCTGTGAAGGAGCACGTCTGCAGACCGGAGCACTGCATCTGTGACCTCATAATCAGGGCACCAAAGGAAACATTGTAAATAATCTAGGAATGTAAAACTTTTGACATTAACAAGAACAGTTATTTTAAACATAACAAAAATCTGGGTTTCTTAGCACATTAAAAACCATAAACTTCTACTTCTTTTTCTCTGTCTGATCATCCATCCATCTCTCTTTCCACCCCACCCCCCTGCTTGCCCCTTCAGGCTATCATGGAAATGCTTTTATGATTCACTTATATATTCTAGTATTTTCATATTTGCTCATTGTTTCCTGATTTGAGGAAGGTGATTTTAACTCCTAGAAGCTAGTCAAAAATGTTTTAACTTAAGGGTAGGTTTACTAAGCAGCGGTAGCGGCTTCTGTGCTTTATCGGAGCCGGGGCTTAGTAAACATACCCCTTAGTCCAACCACAGTATTTTATGCCTCGATTTAAAGCAGAGATTCCTTTGCAGCTATCCTGTCTGTATTATTTACGTTGTGGTGGATTTTTGTTCATAGCAAAAATTAAATTTAGTTTTCAACATTTTTGTTTTTATGGTATTGTATTACTTTTGTGGAAAACAATAAGGATTTGTGTTTTATATCTATTGTGTCCTATAAAATGAAACAATGGATTGTTATCACACTACAAACGTGGTATCGACACCCAATTAACACAAAGTGCCAGTGGCGGACTGTACAAAGACATGTACTATCACTTCATAGCGGCATATCAGAGGGCAGCAGAGAGGGAAGAGAGCACAGGGAGAAGCTGTACATAGAGGGTGTGGGGAATGAGGGGCAGCGGGAGGAGTTTGAACACAGAGAGAGAGAGAGGGAAGGATCCCAAGGGCATCATCAAGCAAACACTGTTTCAGTATAGTAACACAGCTTCTCCCTCTGTGTCTGTGATCCCTTTCACTGTCAGTCAGTGGTTTTGGATTAGTGGTTCCAGAGGTGCCAGGTTTCACTCATTACGAGTATGTTACACTCTTTCAAGGCTTTTTCACTCTCACATTCTTTGAGACCCTTATCACAAGCCTTAGAGCCTCAGAGCCCAATGTACTGATCCTGATCACTGCTTTCATGAGACATGCCCAAGAGAGATAAAGTGCAGCCAGTAGAAAGAAATGGGGGCTCAGCTTCCAGTGCTGTGAAGCTTTTGCACGTACGTTTAGCCACTGAATGGAGAGCAAGTTTCAGACCATATTGCCTCCACTATGTCTGTATCCTTACAGACGCTCAAAGAAACGTGAATATCATTTAAGGCTGCTTTTTTCACTGGCAAAGTAATGCTACATTTAAATCTTTTCAGATTTATTACCATCTGTAAAATATCTCACTCTTTGAACTTTATTAAATCTCATTTTTTGGGATGGTTCACCCTGGGCATCTCTGGGTTCCCCGAAGGATAGGTAAACTCTTTTCTAGCGTTTCCCTCAACTATAGGAGAGACTCTCTCAGAAATATTTCTTTTCGGAAAGAGTGGTGGATCCGTGGAATAGTCTCCCAGAGGAGGCGGTAGAGATGAGGACAGTATCTGAATTCAAAAAAGCATGGGACAAACACAGAGGATCTCTAAAGGAAAAAAGGGGACTGCTGTAGTTGTTGATATGGAAGAACAGACTAGATAGGCCATGTGATCTTTTCCTGTCGTCATATTTCTATGTTTCTATCTTTCTAATGGAAATTTCCCACAGTACCTTTTCTCCTGCAGTCAAGCTCTGATTGGGTGTTTTTCCTCTTCTCCTCTGAATGCTTGTGGCCCTGGCTTCTGAGTTCACTCCTTGTATTTATGGTTAGGGAAAGAGGTGCGTAAAACCTCTCCTTCACATACATTTAGGGGCGATGCAGAAGGCCAGAGCTGAAGTCATGCTCTAATAGCTATGTAGGAGTCTATATAGCGTGCCGATACAGCGTAACTTCAGCACTGGCATGCTGAAAGTGGCATATATGCCAACTAGGCATGCGTTAGACTGCGGCACAAATATCAGAGTTAAACTGGGAAAGCAAGCCAAACACAAGTGCAATGAAGTCGGTGCAAGTTTGGCATGCTCTCCCAGAGAAACAGGGTCATCTAAGGGGAAGTTTGACACTTCACCTCAGGTGATCCAGGCATCAGGGAAAGCCCCCAATGCCATCAAAATATTGTCAGGGGGCCAGTACCCCTGACCCCCCTAAAGAAGCTAAATCCCTGGTGGCCCAGCGGGACTAATCCCCCCACCCAATAAAAAAATATCCTTGTAGGCCCAATGGCCCCGATCTCACCCACCCAATAACAAAAGGCCCATTGGCCCCCGAATCCCTCACCCTCCTCCAGGTACCCTTAAGATGGAGCAGGAGTGTTGCCCACATGCTCCTTGGGTCAGACTGCCATATAAGGCACCGCATGGGGCCTGGTGCCACCATTTTTCAAGATGGTAGTGCAGGGGTGGGAGCATGTGCGAAACACTCCCGGTCCATCTTAAGATTACCAGGAGGAGGCTGGGGGATTCGGAGGCCACGAGCCTTTTGTTATAGGGTAGGTGGAATCAGGGCCGCTGGGCCACCAGGGCTTTTTTTTGTTAGGTGGCCCCCAATACCATCAACATACTGTCAGAGGCACACGCAAGATGTTTAAGTCACCTCAGACCAGGCGTAGAGATATTGGCACTTTGGCTGGTTACATAATCCTCTACATGTTTCTGTGCATCAGGCACAGACATTATTAGCATGCCATTTTAATATGCACAGTTCATTTGCATGTCATCTAAATACACTTACAAGAAAGTGTCGTTGTGTCCCACTCAAAACTTCATGCAATGAATGTAGAATTTAATAAACAGCTTCAAGCATAGTGAGCACAGAAAGTTTGAAAGCAACAAAAGGTCTCAGACTTAACGGGCAAGATATAACACCCCAGACAGCAACGACTGCCAGAGCATAGCCCTATTTGCATCAACGACCTTAGATATTATGTTGCCATAGAAAAAGAGGCTACCATCAACTCCTTTAGCATGAACTGTTTCTCTTATTGAATTCTTTAAGGGTAATATAGGAGAATATGTAGCAGAACTTAGCTCATAAAGTATTGCTTGAAAAGCTGCTTTGCCATCATCTCATCCCTGCATGAGCCCCAACGCTCTCAATCGCGCTGTTATTGCGTTTCACCCGAACAGGTTTCTTCAGGGGGTGGCTGGCAGAGTTAGTAGTGCTTGGATTTCTTGTCATCTGCTCCATCCTCTGCCAGCCAGCCCCTGAAGAAACCTGTTCGGGTGAAACGCAATAACAGCGCGATTGAGAGCGTTGGGGCTCATGCAGGGATGAGATGATGGCAAAGCAGCTTTTCAAGCAATACTTTATGAGCTAAGTTCTGCTACATATTCTCCTATATTACCCTTAAAAATTCAATAAGAGAAACAGTTCATGCTAAAGGAGTTGATGGTAGCCTCTTTTTCTATGGCAACATAATATCTAAGGTCGTTGATGCAAATAGGGCTATGCTCTGGCAGTCGTTGCTGTCTGGGGTGTTATATCTTGCCCGTTAAGTCTGAGACCTTTTGTTGCTTTCAAACTTTCTGTGCTCACTATGCTTGAAGCTGTTTATTAAATTCTACATTCATTGCATGAAGTTTTGAGTGGGACACAACGACACTTTCTTGTTTTTATATACAGAGCTCATACTTTTTGTTTTTGTCAATTTTTGCTCTGTGATATGGTTTGACCCTAATTGGATCTAAATACACTTGGCATTACTGTGTGTACTTGCTTTTGCTTTGCTGTTTACATGTGCATCGATTTCTTTTCTGCTTTTGGTGTGTCAGAACTTGTGCATATCAGCTGTTTTATTGGCGTACAAAGGGTGCATTAATCTTTCTGCCTCGCCCTTTAGATCGTGAGCTCTGATGAGCAGGGACTGTCTCTTACATGGATATGTACAGCACTATAGAAATGCTAAGTAGTAGCAGGGCTGTTCCAACCACTAGGCGAACCAGGCAGTTGCCTAGGACATTAGCTTCTGAAGGGCAGCAAAGAGCAGAGAATTCAAAGCTAAACAATAGATTCTGACAGCCAGGGGAACATGAAGCTTAAAGTTTGCCTAGGGCGTCAGCGCCTGGATCCTATTCTAAGGCCAGCCCTGAGTAGTAGCTGTAGTGTATCATGAAGGATAATTACCTAAAATTCACAATAGAGCATAAGAACATAAGAACATAAGATATGCCATACTGGGTCAGACCAAGGTCCATCAAGCCCACTATTCTGTTTCCAACAGTGGCCAATCTAGGTCATATGTACCTAGCAGTTTCCCCAAGGGACACAGGTTCCACAATGCTTGTATTGCTTCAAGCATTGATATCCTGGGTCCCTTCTTAATAATGGTTTATGAACCTTTCCTCCAGGAACTTGTCCAAACCTTTTTTAAACCCAGCTACACTAACAGCCTTTACTACATCCTCCGGTAACAAATTCCAGAGTTTGATTACACGTTGAGTGAAAAAATATTTTCTTTTATAAGTCTTAAATAGTTTACCCTGTAGCTTCATTGCATGTCCCCTAGTCTTTCTATATTCTGATAAGGTAAACAATCGATCTACGTTTACCCATTCCACTCCGCCTAAATCATTTTCCTGGGTGGTAGTTCCTAATGTGGAACCTTGCATCATGTAACCATAGTTTGGGTTGTTCTTCCCTAGGTGCATAACCTTGCACTTGTCCACATTAAATTTCATCTGCCATTTTGATGCCCAGTCTTCCAATTTATCAAGATCCTCTTGCAATTTTCCACAATCCTCTTGGGTTTTAACAACTTTAAATAGTTTTGTGTCATCTGCAAATTTGATAACCTCACTCGTTATTCCACTTTCCAGGTCATTTATGAATATGTCAAAAAGCAGCGGACCCAGCACAGATCCCTGGGGTACACCACTATTCACCTTTCTCCATTGGGAAAATTGGCCATCTAGCCCTACCCTCTGCTTTCTATCTTTTAACCAGTTCCTGATCCACAATAGTACACTGCCTGCTATCCCATGACTCTTTAGTTTTGCCAAAAGTCTCTCATGAGGGACCTTGTCAAAGGCTTTCTGAAAGTCCAGATACACAATATCAACCGACTCACCTTTGTCCACCTGAATATTCACTCCTTCAAAAAAACATAACAGATTAGTAAGACAAGATCTTCCTTGTCTAAAGCCATGTTGGCTGTCTCCCATTAGGTCATGACTATCTACATGCTGAGTAATTTTATTCTTTATGATGGTTTCTACCATTTTTCCCGGTACTGACATCAGGCTCACTGGTCTGTAGTTTCCCGGATCACCCCTGGAACCCTTTTTAAAAATTGGTGTTACATTGGCGATCCTCCAATCTTCAGGTATTAGAGATGATTTTAATGATAGTTCACAGATTACTAATAGCAGGTCTGCAATCTCATATTTCAGTTCTTTCAACACCCTTGGATGTATACCATCCGGCCCAGGTGATTTGCTACTCTTCAGTTTATCTAATAGTTGTAATACATCTTCCCGATAAATTGATATTTCCTTCAATTCTTCCGCACCTTTAAATACCACTTCAGTCATGGGTAACATCCCTACATCTTCCTCAGTAAAGACCAAAGCAAAGAATTCATTCAGTCTCTCCACTATCGCCTTGTCGCCTCTTAGTGCTCCTTCAACCCCTTTATCATCTAATGGACCAACTGACTCTCTCACTGTTTTTTTGCTACGAATGTACTTGAAAAGGTCTTTACTTCGCGTTTTTGCTTCCGCAGCAAGCTTCTTCTCAAATTCTCCCTTTGCCTGCCTTATCAATGCCTTGCATTTGACTTGCCAGTGCTTGTGCTGTTTCCAGGTTTCGTCGTTTGGCTCTTTTTTCCATTTCCTGAAAGATGCTTTTTTTCAACAACAGCCTCTCTGACCTCACCTTTAAACCATGCTGGCAGTTTTTTGGACTTCCTTCCACTTTTCTTAAAGCGTGGAATACAGCTGGTCTGGGCTTCCAAGATAGTATTTTTCAACAACAGCCAAGACTGATGTACGTCTTTAACCTTTGCAACTGCTCCTTTTAGTTTTTTCTTAACTGTTTTCCTCATTTTATCATAGTCTCCCTTTCGAAAGTTAAAAGATAGTACTGTGGATTTCCTTATTATCCCTCCTCCACTAATTAAATCAAAGGCAATCATGCTATGATCACTATTGCCAAGTGGTCCCAACAACCTTATCTCTTGCTCTAGATCTGGTGTTCCACTAAGGACTAGGTCTAATATGGCTTCCCCTCTGGTCGGTTCATGAACCAGCTGCTCCAAGAAGCAGTCATTTATTTCATCTAGGAACTTTATCTCCCTAGCATGTCCTGACGTGACACTGACCCAGTCGATACCGGGGTAGTTGAAATCACCTATTATTATTACTGCGCTGTAACTTTTGTTAGCTTCCTTGATTTCTTTGAACATTTCATCATCCATTTGGTCATTCTGGCCAGGCGGTCGATAGTACACCCCCACTGCCATCGCCTTCCCCCTTTTACATGGAATTTCAATCCATATAGATTCTACAGCAGATTTTGTTTCCTGCAAAACTTTAATCCTTTCTGACTCAATGCCCTCTCTAACATAAAGAGCAACCCCTCCACCAATTTGATCAGCTCTATCATTACGATATAGTTTGTACCCAGGTATCACAGTGTCCCACTGGTTGTCCTCCATCCACCATGTCTCTGATATTCCAATCATATCTAACCTTTCTTTTAGTGCTATATATTCTAACTCTCCCATCTTATTTTTTTGACTTCTAGCATTTGCATACAAGCATTTTAGAGAATGTATTTTATTCATATTAATTTGGCTATTGTTAGACATGGGTAATTTGGGATCTTTAAGCTCGGTCTGCTCCATACTGGAGGGCATTTGGGCTAGTTTACTCTTTTGTGGAACCTCTCTGCTTTTGGTAGTATCCTTCAAAGATACATTCTTCCAAACCATCCGCTCTTGGGCGACTGTCGGCTTTCCCCTAATATCTAGTTTAAAAGCTGCTCTATCTCCTTTTTAAAGGTTAATGCCAGCAGCCTGGTTCCATCCCGGTTAAGGTGAAGCCCATCCCTTCGGAAGAGCCCCTCCTTTCCCCAGAATGTTCCCCAGTTCCTAACAAATCCAAAACCTCATCTCTGCACCATTGTCTCATCCACGCATTGAGACTCTGGAGCTCTGCCTGCCTTTTGGGTCCTGCGCGTTGAACAGGAAGCATTTCGAAGAACGCTACCCTGGAAGTTCTGGATTTCAACTTCCTACCTAAAAGCCTAAATTTTGCCTCCAGAACCTCCCTACCACATTTTCCTATGTCATTGGTACCGACAAGTACCAAGACAGCAGACTCCTCCCCAGCACTATCTAAGACCTTATCTAGGTGGCGTGTGAGGTCTGCTACCTTCGCACCAGGCAGGCATGTTACCAGGTGATCCTCACGTCCACCAGCCACCCAGCTATCTACATGCCTAATGATCGAATCACCAACTATAACGGCTGTCCTAACCCTTCCCTCATGGGCACATGGCCCTGGAGAAACCTCCTCGGTGTAAGAAGGTTTTACATCACCTGGAGGACAGGTCCTAGTTACAGGGTCACTTCCTGCCACACCAGGGTGATGCTTCCCTGTCACGTGACCTCTCTCCTCCATGGCAACAGGGATGCTGCCAGACTGGAGGTGGGACTTGAGGACTATATCCCTGTAGGTCTCGTCTATGTACCTCTCTGTCTGTCTTATGCTTTCCAAGTCTGCTACTTTAGCCTCTAGAGAACGGACTCGTTCCCTGAGAGCAAAGAGCTCCTTGCACCTAGTGCACACATAAGACCTCTCGCCAACTGGGAGAAAATTGTACATGTGACACTCAATGCAAAAGACTGGAAAGCCCCCATCCCGCTGCTGGACTGCTGTCTGCATCTTAGTTTTAAGTTTGTGTTTAGATCTAAGTTCTTTACTTACTAAGGGTTGCTATGGATATTTATACTAATAAAACTGTACCTAATACTTGTAATATACCTTGTTCACCTGAAGCTTAACTAATCTCAGGTCCTTAGTGTATGATTGATTTGGGTAACGAGCTTCACCTGAGAGCACCTCCTGCCTTTTAAGATATGTAAGTACCTATAAAGCTACGATTATCCCAGGGGTGGGGAGGGAGGGAGGGAAATAACACTTATTAAAAGAGGGTTGCTACACAGTACCCTGTCTTGTGCTGCTGAGGTAAGCTATATTCTGATTTGATTTAAATTATAGCTCTTATCTGCTGATAGGCTCTAACTTCTTATGAAATTTAAACTACAAGCTCTCTGCTGGGTTCTAAATTTAACCAGAAAGCTCTCTTCTGTGTTTTAAATTTAAACTAAAAGTACTTTGCTGTTACTAGGCCCTGAGTGACTATTAAATTTAAATTACAAGCTCTCTGCTGGGTATGAAATATAACCAGAAATTTCTCTTCTGTGTTTTAAAACTAAAAGTACTTTTCTGATGCTAGGCCCTGAGTGACTATTAAATGTAAACTACAAGTTTTCTGCTGGGTTCCAAATGTAACCAGAATGCTCTCTTCTGTGTTTTAAATTTAAACTAAAAGTACTTTGCTGTTACTAGGCCCTGAGTGACTATTAAATTTAAATTACAAGCTCTCTGCTGGGTATGAAATATAACCAGAAAGTTCTCTTCTGTGTTTTAAATTTAAACTTAAACTGCTGCTATTAGGCCCTGACTGATTTAACAAAAAATAGTGGGTTCACAGATTAATTAGCTTTAATACAAATAATTCCTTTTAGAAAATTACCAAAAGTATATACTCACAGTTGCAGATCTCTCTCCAGAAGTAACAGTCCCTTTTTCTAGTCCTTCAAGACGGAAATACAGGTACATATGACCTAGATTGGCCACTGTTGGAAACAGAATAGTGGGCTTGATGGACCTTTGTCTGACCCAGTATGGCATATCTTATGTTCTTATGTTCTAAAATTCACAATAGAGCAAGACAGAAATACAGAGTAGGGACTAGAGGTGGGCTTGACACACATGGGTTATACAGGAGCATAAAGGATCAGGATCCAAAAGCAGCCTGGAAGAGCCTCTATCTATGCCCATCTCTTCCACTGCCAACTCCAGACCGTGTTCTTTCCATTTTGCTATGCCATATGCTTGGAGCAGACTATCTGAGTCGGTGCATCAGGCTTTATCTCTGGTCCTATTCAGATCCAGGCTAAAACTCCATCTCTTCGAGGCTGCTTTTAGATCCTGAATCTTTATTCGCCTGTTTATCACTCATCAGTAACAAGACCTTCTCTAGTCCCCTCTTTGTTGTGTATCCGTCTTGCACAGACTGTAAGCTCTGTCGAACAGGGATTGTCTCCCATGTGCATATGCTCAGCATTGCATACACAATATTACACTATACAAATGATTGGTAATAGTAGTATTACAGGGCATATGAGGCTGGGGCCAGTGTCTGCCTCTCTCTTTTCGTCCAGCTCCCACGCAGCCCAAGGTGCCTCTGTGCTAATTGAGAATGACAGCTCAGTGCACAAAACCCTGTGCTAGAGCCTGGCGTTGAAGCTCTTGAACAAGGTTTTCTCACACAGTTTAGTGCAGACATTTTGTACAGGGATGCGGTAAGCAAACAGCATAAAAATTAGCCCTGCATGAAAAGTCAGCATTAAAGCAGGAGAGTAAGCCAGGCACATGTACACGGGGACTGCTCCAGCAGCACCTGTATCCTGCACACAAAAGACTAGTGCACATTTACTGAAATGCTGTCTGTCACACAGCACTATCATCCAGAGCGGACGTTCTGCTAAGAATAATTTGCTGTTTATGCGCTTTATAGCAATCCAGCCATGTGCATAACATTGTTCCAGCACACTTTCCCTGCTGTTTTTCTTCAGCAGTCTCTTCAGCAAAGCTAGAAAAAAGTTGCAAGGGCTATTCGGTGAAGAAAGAGGCTTAGATTCCACACTAAAACTGACCACAGACCTTGAACTAACCCTTCACGCTTCCTTAGACCTTAAAATCTCATTTTAAGTTCAGCCTTCTGCTCTTTTGTGTACTTTACAGCAACTACCGTGCATAGCTAATTGCTGCATACATCTCCATGGACGTAAATGCAGTGTTTATGCTCGTGTTAGATTCCTTCTTACACACTAGCGCAGAAAACTAGACATGAATACTGCACAGATAACTACACCAACAACAGCCCAGGTTTCTGTATTGGCCTGTGAGTTTTCCATGCTGTGTTTAATTGCTCTTAAAAATGTATACTAATACTGAAGAAAGGTGATCCGATTAACTGTGGAATTTGTTGCACAATTGCTCTGATCCCACATGCCAGCAAGATTCTTCTCAAGATCAGACAGTGCAAACTACAACTACAATGACTGCTTCTTGAAGCAACTGCTTCATGAACCGACATGAGGGGAAGCCATCTTGGAACTAGTCCTTGGTGGAACACAAGATCTGGTGCAAGAGATAAGGGTGTTTGAGCCACTTGGCAATAGTGGTCATAGCATGATCATGCTTGATTTAATAAATGGAGGAAGGATGGCAAGGAAATCCACAGTATTAACTATCAAAAGGGAGGCTATGATAAAATGAGGAACACAGTTAAGAAAAAACTAAAAGGAGCAGCTGCACAGGTTAACAATTTACATCAAGCATGGGTGTTGTTTAAAGATACTAGCTTGGAAGCCCAGACCAGCTGTATTCCACGCTTTAAGAAAAGTAGATGGAAGTCCAAAAAACTGCCAGCATGGTTTAAAGGTGAGGTCACAGAAGCTGTTATAGCCAAAAAAGCATCTTTCAGGAAATGGAAAAAGGAGCCAAATGACAAAAACTGGAGACAACATAAACACTGGCAAGTTAGATGCAAGGCATTGATAAGGCAGGCAAAGAGAGAATATGAAAAAAAAACTTGCTGTGGAAGCAAAAACACATCATAAAAACTTTTTCAAATACATTCATAGCAAAACACCTGTGAGAGAGTCAGTTGGACCATTGGTTGAAATAGGGGTAAAAGGGGCACTAAGAGAGTACAGGGCCATAGCAGAGAGACTGAATGAATTCTTTGCTTCGGTCTTTTTCTTAAGAAGATGTAGGGGAGTTGTTCATGACTGAAATGGTATTTAAAGCTGATGCAGCAGAAGAACCTCCTTACCATCCCAACAAATAAGAGATATTGCAATCAAGCTACATGTAATCGGACCTTCTCCCTCTATGCCCCATCCTTATGGAATGCCCTACCCCATGATTTACGAAACTGCTCCAACCACTCCGAGTTCCGGAAGAAACTAAAAACTCACCTCTTCCTGGAACATTTCTCCCTACCTCCATAGCCCTCTGTCCTCTGTCTTCCTCTCTACTCCCCTGCCCTTCAACTCACCCCTACAACCTTGCTGTAACCATATATCCCTATGTAAATAGTTGTTTACTGTACAAAGTTTCATTCTTACCTATATACCTTTTTTATATTGTTCCATTGTAAACAGTTGAAATATACTGTCTTATTTTGTTCTTTGTAAACCGTCTTGTTGCACAATTGCTCTGATCCCACATGCCAGCAAGATTCTTCTCAAGATCAGTCAGTGCAAACTACAACTACAATGACTGCTTCTTGGAGCAACTGCTTCATGACCGACCAGAGGGGAAGCCATTTTGGACCTAGTCCTTAGTGGAACACCAGATCTGGTGCAAGAGATAAAGGTGTTGGGGCCACTTGGCAATAGAGATCATAGCAAGATTGTGACCCACATGGTCTTGTTGCAAATGACCCACCCCAGACCTGCTGCTGCTACACCTCAGGGATAGGGGTAAGAGCCAAAACCATCCCTGAAGGTGTTGTTGACCACCAAGAAACTGGTCTTGAGCAGGGTCAACAAGCCCAAATGTTTTAATTTTAGATGTATTTGTGGGTCAGTGTCAAGGCATGACATGCTTGGGAGATAAAGTTTCTAGATGAAATAAATGACTGCTTCTTGGAGAAGCTGGTTCATGAACCGACCAAAGGGGAAGCCATTTTGGACCTAGTCCTTAGTGGAACACCAGATCTGGTGCAAGAGATAAAGGTGTTGGGGCCACTTGGCAATAGTGATCATAACAAGATTGTGTTTGATTTAATTAATGGAGGAAAGATGGTAAGGAAGTCCACAGAACTACCTTTTAACTTTCGAAAGGGAGCCTATGATAAAATGAAGAAAATAGTTTTTAAAAAAACCTAAAAGGAGCAGTTGCAAAGCTTAAAGACTTAAATCGAGCTTGTGCGTTGTTTAAAAATACTATTTTGGAAGCCCAGACCAGCTGTTTTCCACGCTTTAAGAAAAGTGGAAGGAAGTCCAAAAAACTGCCAGCATGGTTTAAAGGTGAGGTCAGAGAGGCGGCTGTTGTCAAAAAAGCATCTTTCAGGAAATGGAAAAAAGAGCCAAATGATGAAAACTGGAAACAGTACAAGCACAAGCACAAGCACTGGCAAGTTAAATGCAAGACATTGATAAGGCAGGCAAAGAGAGAATTTGAGAAGAAGCTTGCTGTGTAAGCAAAAATACGTAATAAAGACTTTTTCAAGTACATTCGTATCAAAAAAACAGTGAGAGAGTCAGTTGGACCATTAGATGACAGAGGGGTAAAAGAGGCACTAAGAGAGGACAGGCCATAGCAGAGAGACTGAAAGAATTCTTTGCTTCAGTCTTTACTGAGGAAGATGTAGGGATGTTACCCATGACTGAAGTGATATTTAAAGGTGATACTGTGGAAGAATTTAAAGAAATATCCATACCCCGGAAAGATGTATTACAACTATTTGATAAACTGAAGAGTAGAAAATCACCTGGACCAGATGGTATACATCCAAGGGTATTGAGAGAACTGAAATATGAGATTGCAGACCTGCTATTAGTAATCTGTGAACTATCATTAAAATTATCTGTAATGCCTGAAGATTGGAGGATGGGCAATGTAACACCAATTTTTAAAAAGGTTTCCAGGGGTGATCTGGGTAACTACAGACCGGCGAGCCTGATGTCAGTACCAGGAAAATGGTAGAAACCATAATAAAGAACAAAATTACTGAACATGTAGATAGTCATGGCTTAATGGGAAACAGCCAACATGGCTTTAGACAAGGAAGATCTTGTCTTGACTAATCTGTTATGTTTTTTAAAAGGTGTGAATAAACAGGTGAACAAAGGTGAGTCGGTTGATATAGTGTATCTGGACTTTCAGAAAGCCTTTGATGAGGTCCCTCATCAGAGACTTTTCGCAAAACTAAAAAGTAATGGGATAGGAGGTAGTGTATTATTGTGGATCAGGAACTGGTTACAAGATAGAAAGCAGAGGATAGGGCTAAACGGCCAATTTTCCCAATGGAGAAAGGTAAATAGCGGAGTACCCCAGGGATCTGTACTGGGTCCGCTGCTTTTTGAAATATTCATAAATGACCTTGAAAAGGGAATAACGAGTGAAGTTATCAAATTTGCAGATGACACCAAACTATTTAAAGTTGTTAAAACCCATAAAGATTGTGGAAAATTGCAAGAGGATTTTGATAGATTGGAAGACTGGGCATCCAAATGGCAGATGAAATTTAATGTGGACAAGTGCAAAGTTATGCACCTAGGAAAGAACAACTCAAACTATGGTTACACGATGCAAGGTTCCACATTAGGGAGCACCATCCAGAAAAAAGATTTAGGTGTCATCATGGATAACATGTTAATACCCTCCACCCAGTGTGCAGCAGCGGCCAAGAAAGCAAATAGAATGCTAGGTATAAGGAAAGGAATGGAAAATAAAACAAAGGATATTATAATGTTTCTGTATTGTTCCATGGTGCGACCGCACCTTGAATATTGTGTGCAATCCTGGTCGCCGTATCTTAATAAGGATATAGTGTCATTAGAAAAGGTTCAGAGAAGAGCCACCAAAATGGTAAAGGGGATGGAAGGATACCCCTATGAAGAGAGGTTGAAAAGGTTAGGGCGCTTCAACTTCAAGACCACATAGATTCAGCCTCCCCACTAGACCATCGTCAACATGGATTCAGGGAATACCATGGCGTCGAAACACTACTTAACTCCCTCTTCAATAAAATCGTCACAGGTATCTACAACATCCGTCAAGGTTTCGCTCTCATCTTCATAGACATCGCTGCAGCCTTTGACTCTGTACACCATGGTCTGCTAGTAGAACGACTAAAAGAAAAGGGCATAAATGGCATCGCCCTCGATTGGTGCAGGTCATACCTTGAAGACAGATGGCAACATGTAAAATCAGGATCAGGATCTTCCGAACCCTTCCATCAACAACAGGGCGTCCCACAAGGATCTTCCCTATCTTCTCTTTTATTTAACATTTACATGCAACCCATTTTCAACTTAATCGGATCATTCAAGGTCGACTGTCTAATTTACGCTGATGACATCCTCCTCTTCATGCCATTCTTCACAGAGCAAATGGACCTTTCGCCACTGATTGATTGTTTCAACGCAGTCTCCGAATGGCTTCTGTCCCAAAATCTTAGGATACAACACAAAAAGACTGAGGTGCTATTCATCACCAGAGACCAGAGTTTCTGCCCTCCACCCCATATAAAAGTCAATGAGGCTGAGCTCCAAACCAAATCAACAATTCGGTACTTAGGAGTCACCCTCGATCAACATTTAGATATGAAAACCCATATATCCAACATAGTCAGAGCCATATATTTCAAAATCCGGTCCCTTAGACACCTACAATCCCTTCTAAACCCTGAAGACTTCCGGACAATATACCAATCCCTGATCTTACCACACTTTGACTTCGCCAACACTATTCTTCAAGGTCTCCCTCAATCAACACTCAACCCGTTGCAACTTGCCATGAATGCCGCAGCCAGAGTCTTAGTGGGAGCAGCAAGATGCAACCATATAACGCCTATCCTAATACAGCTGCATTGGCTCCCCATTCAAGGAAGACTTATATTCAAATCTTTGTTACTCACTTTCAAATCCATCCATGGCATCACCTCCCCTTCATTAACCGATATCATCCAACCCATTCCTCCCAACAGAACAAGGAGATCCCTATCTACAAATGCACTATTAATCCCAAAGGCTTCAACAAAGTACACAACCGCAACATCTAACAGGGCATTCAGTATCTGTGCCCCAAAATGTTGGAACGCATTACCACCAGGCATCCGTACAATTACTGACCTAACACAATTCAGAAAGGCTCTCAAATTCCATTTATTTACACAGTACTACCAGATTAACCTAACCCCTACCTAATTGCCTCTCCTCTTACCTCCTCAAGATAACATCTCAACCCTACTGTACACATGTAACACCCTAAATTCTCAGCACTCAATCTCATTGTACATATGTAAGTAGTTCAGTTTGCACCCCCCGCGTTATCCAAGTTGTTACTCCTGTTCTCTGTAAAGCAAAACATGTTATCCAAGTTGTTACTCCTGTTCTATGTGAAGCCAAGCAGTTTGTTATGGTCATTTTGTTTTATGTAAACCGCGCTGACAATAGTGCAGTATATAAGAAATTGTAATAAATAAAAATAAAATAATAAACCTGGAAAAGAGACGGCTGAGGGGAGATATGATAGAGGTCTATAAATTAATGAATGAAGTGGAACGGATAAATGTAGAATGATTGTTTACATTATCAGAATATAGAAAGACTAGGGGACATGCAATGAAGCTACAGGGTAAACTATTTAAGACTAAACAGAGAAAATATTTTTTCACTCAATGTGTAATCAAATCTGGAATTTGTTACCGGACGATGTGGTAAAAAGCTATTAGAGTAACTGGGTTTAAAAAAGGTTTGGACAAGTTCCTGGAGGAAAGGTCCATAAACCATTATTAAAGTGGATCAGAATATCCGCTTCTTGCCCCAATACAAGCTTTGTGGAACCTGTGTCTTTTGGGGAAACTGCTAGATACTTGTGACCTGAATTGGCCACTGTTGGAAACAGGATACTGGGTTTGATGGACCTTGGTCTGACCCAGTATGGCATATCGTATGTTCTTAAATTTTTATAAATTTTTGGAGGTACTTTTGTCATCATGTCTGGTAAGTCTAATGAGTTGAGTGTGACAGTTGTGAGTGCAGCTAGCTGTGTGCAGAGTAGGTGCTTGTGAGAGTACTTGTTTTTTTTATTAGCATGTCCAATAGTGCTCAAGAAAAATTATAGTCAGGTACTGTAGATATTTCCCTCTTCTTGGTCCTCTCCCAATCTAAGTTTGTACCTGCTGTAATGGAGAGTTAAGTGACTTGCCCAAGGCAACAATGAGTGTCAGTGGGATTTGATTGCTGGGTTTTCTGGTCCAGGGCTGTCCTAACTACTAGACTACCCCGCTTGTGAGCAAGAGACATGAATGGGAGAGGGGAAACTTGACTGATAGGGGTAAAGACGTCAGACATATAGATAGTGTATGGAGTTGCTTTGTGCAGGAGTTAGCGACAGCAAGTGCCATTTTGAAACAATCACTCCGAGATCCTTCTCCTGGTACATGCACACCAACCTCTTGCCCCACATCGCATAGTATTTCCTTGGATTTCTGCATCCCAGGTGCATGACACTGCACTTCACATTAAATCTTAACTGCCCAGCATTAGACCATTCTTCCAGCTTTTGTAGATCTTTCCTCATGTTATCCACTCCCTCAGGGGAGTCCACTCTTGCAAATTTTCATGTCATCCGCAAAAAGACAGACAGGACCAATCCCTGGGGAATGCCACTAATCACCTTCCTTTCATCCGAGTGAGTCCCGTTTACTATCACCTTCTGTCGTCTGTCAGTCAACCAATTTGTGATCCAGTTCATCACCTTGTGACCCATCCTTAGACTGTTCAGTTTATTGATAAGCCTCCTATGAGGAACAGTATCAAAGGCTTTGCTGAAATCTAGGTAGATCACATCCATTGCATGCCAGTGTAGCCCCATTCAGAAAGGGGCACATCCGGGCCATCTGGATGGCCCCAAACTGGACCCAATTTTGGACCCAATTTAGGACCCAATTTTGTAACGTAGGAGCAAAACGTTCCAGCAGCATACAGAATTGGGCCCTGAGATGGCCCTGTGTGCCCCTGTATGCCTGCTGAGACGTCCTCCCCTCAGGCTCCCCTGTCACTCACGGCACCGACCCTCTTCTTCCCTGCTGCCCAACCCACAGCTTGGCAGCCGGAGCCTGGATCGGGCGACAGGGACCTACCTGTCCATGGCCCTGGGCCAGGGGAGAGGAATTTCTGCCCTGATCGCTTTGTAAGATGCTGCTTATTCCATCTCCAGGATGGAATAAGTAGCATGTACCCCCTGGCCCTGCAGGACATACAGGACCGTGACCTGAATCAGCCCTGTAGGTCCTGCTGCCTCAGCTTGCCCCCGCTCCGGCCAGACTCCATCCCCTCTCACCATCTCTGCCCGTACTGCTGCTCTAGCAGTGTGGGGAGGGCCTAAGGGGGAACAAGCAGGATGGCTTGTTGTTCACAGCGCTGAAGCTTTTGAATCCTGTCACCACCCCTAGGATCAGCAGGAACATGATCAATGATTCGCCAAGATAATTGGTGAACAACATGACCCTTGATCATATTCTTGCTGATCCTAGGGGTGATGACCGGACTCAAAAACTTCAGTGCTGTGAAGAACAATGGATCTTTTAATAGGACACGGTTTTTCCTAAAGGTTTGAATCTTCACTTCAAGATTCTTGAATCCAGCGATACTCGGCCATGCCATTTTGAGTGTCATCCTGCAATGCCTGAAACAGGGTTTGTGATTCAACCCGAAACGTGTCACGTCACACATGCGGGGCTTCCTCCAGCATATTCTTTAGAAGGCTTTTGGTGTGTTTTGTGAGCTAAGTAGTCATTTTAATTATTTCTATATCACACTTAATTAAAATGGGGACACTGCAGCGTGGGAGAGAGGTTTGTTTCCTCCACCTGTGATAGTGTACCCAACAAAAAATCTTTGTAATCTCAATATTTTTTGCATGTTTGGGATTCATTGTTTCACTTGGGATCTTTCGATTGTTGATGTATGTTTTGATCTTCAAGATTTTGGGTAAATGTAGAGCATAATGGTAAAGGTTTACCATGAAACATAGAAATATAAAAATATGACAACAGAAAAAGACCACATGGCCTATCTATCCTTCCATATCAACAACTACAACAGTCCCCTTTTTACCTTTAGAGATCCTCTGTGTTTGTTCCATGCTTTTTTGAATTCAGTTACTGTCCTCATCTCTACCACCTCCACTGGGAGACTATTCCACGGATCCACTACTCTTTCCGTAAAGAAATATTTCCGCATATCACTCCTGAATCTATCTCCCTTCACCCTTATCCCATGTCCCCTCATAGCAGAACTTGCTTTCAATTGAAAGAGGCTCTCTCCCTGAACATTTATGCCACAGAGGTATTTAAACATCTCAATCATATCACCTCTATCCCGCCTTTCCTCTAAGGTGTACATATTAAGATCCTTAAGTCTATCCTCATATGCTTTATAATGAAGACCACTAATCATTTTAGTAGCCACCCTCTGCACCGACTCCATCCTGTTCACATCCTTTTGAAGGTGCGGTCTCCAGAATTGCACACTATACTCCAATTGAGGTCGCACCAAAGACTTATACAGAGACATTATCACCTCCTTTTTTCTGCTAGCCATTCCTCTCCGTATGCACCCAAGCATCCTTCTAGCTTTTGCCGTCGCCTTTTCTACCTACTTTAAGGTCATCAGACACAACCACATCTAGGTCCCGCTCTTCTTTAGTGGACAAAAGTACTTCACCCCCTATACTATATTGCTCCCTTGGATTGCTGCAGCCCAAATGCATGACCTTACATTTTTTAACATTAAATCCCAGCTGCCAAATTCTAGACCATTATTCAAGCTTAGCTAGATCCCTCCTCATGTTATCTACACCTTCCTGGGTGTCCACTCTATTGCAGATTTTGGTATCATCCGCAAAGAGGCAAGCCTTACCTGACAGCCCTTCTGCTATATCACTAACAAAGATGTTAAAAAGAATTGGACCAAGGACAGATCCTTGGGGCACACCACTGGTAGCATCCTTCTCCTCAGAGTGAGCTCCATTTACCTGTACTCTTTGTCGCCTCCCACCCAACCAATTTCTAACCCAAGCAGTATTTTTAGGGTCCATCCCTAGGGTGCTCAGTTTGTTTATAAGTCACCTGTGAGCACTGTTCCCTCTAAGCTGTGCGCGTGTGCGCGCGCACACACCTCGCCGAGCGAGCGCACATACTTTACAACAGAGTGCACAAAAATTACGGCTCTGATTCTGATAGAAAACAACACAGATGTCTTAAAATTTAAACGTTATGACTGTAATTACTAGAAATTTCCTGCTTCATTTAGTAATCGTCTATTTTCATTTAATTTGATTAAAATCAATGTGGTGTACATACTGTATTCTGATGTGTAGTCAAATTTTAAAGTATATAACTTCGAGTGTCGTTATGTGGCGCACAGAAATTTAATCTTCCTTCAAAAGCTGCACACAGCTGATATTTTATGCGCACACAGCCTACAGAAAATTAGAGGGAACATTGCCTGTGAGGAACAGTGTCAAAGGCTTTACTGAAATCTAAATATACCACATCTAGGGCTCTCCCTCGGTCCAACTCCCTGGTCACCCAGTCAAAGAAATCAAGTAGATATGTCTGACAAGACCTGCCTCTTGTGAATCCATGCTGCCTCGGATCCTGTTATCCGCTGGACTCCAGAAACCTCACTATTTTCTCTTTTAGCAGCGTTTCCAATAATTTACTCACCACCGAAGTTAAACTAACCGGCCTGTAGTTTTCAACCACATGCTTACTTCCGCTTTTGTGTAAAGGCACCACATGAGCTTCTCTCCAGTCCTTTGGCACCACTCCCAACTCCAACGAGGCATTGAAAAGGTCAGTCAGTGGAGCTTCTAGAATGTCCCCAAGTTCCCTCAGTATTCTAGGGTGTATCCCATCCGGTCCCATCGCATTGTCTACTTCAAGTTGAGCTAGTTTCTCATGAACACAGTCTTCTGAAAATTGTTCAAGATGTCCCTCGTTGCTGTTCCTCTTTGTGGGTGTTTTCTGAGGTCCTGCTCCTGGTTCTTCATCTGTGAACACAGAACAGAAATATTTGTTAAGCAATTCTGCTTTATCATTATCAGCTTCTACATATTCCTCCCTTGCACCTTTGTGTCTGACAATACCACTTTTGCCCTTCCTCTTCTCACTAACATATCTGAAAAATGTCTTATACCCCCCATTTAATTGCATTGGCTATTTCCTCCTCCTTTTGAATCTTTGCCTTCCTGACTACTTTGCTAGCTTCTTTAAGTTTTTCCAAATACAGATTCCTGTCTTCCTCTCTCTGTGATCTCTTGTATTTCATGAAGGGCTCCCTCTTTTTCTTCACTTTTTCAGCTACTTCTTTTGAAATCCATAGTGGTCTCTTTTTACTTTTACCTTTATTTACCATTTTAACAAAAAGGTTGGTTGCCCTTAAAATATCGCCTTTCAGTTTTGCCCAATGTTTTTCTACATCCCCCAGCTGTTCCCATCCCACTAACGACTCCCTGAGGCCCATCTTGGCAAAGTTAGTCTTCTTAAAGTCTAAGATCCTCACCTTTGAATGGATTCTAACAGCCCTAATCCTAATACTAAACCACACCATCTGGTGATCACTGGATGCATAATGATCTCCCACTACAATATCAGAAACACTTTCACCATTGGTAAGCACCAAGTCCAGTATGGCCCCTTCACGTGTGGGGTCTGCTACCAATTGCCTGAATAGTTCTCCCTTTAGAGAATCCAGGATCTTCTTACTTCTAGATGATACTGCAGCAGGAATGTGCCAATCAACATCTGGCATATTGAAATCTCCTATCAGTAGCACTTCCCCTTTCCTAGCAAAGCTACATATGTCTTCACTTAACTCTCTGTCCATCTCTTCCTCTTGTGAGGGAGGTCTGTATATCACACCAATGCAAATAGATTTCTCTTTCCCTCTTTCTAGTTTAACCCACAATGCCTCCTCTCTCCCTTTTAAGCTCTGTAATTCCAAAGCTTTAATAGTAGTTTTTACATATAGTGCCACTCCTCCTCCCCTTCTTCCTACCCTGTCCTTTCTGAAAAAGTATAGCCAGGTATAGTTACATCCCAGTCATGGTTTTCTGTGAACCATGTTTCTGTAACTGCCACTAAATCCAAGTCAGCCACTCCCACCAAAGCTTCAACATCAGGGATCTTATTTCCCATGCTACGGGCATTTATACACACTGCTTTCCATATGTTACCCCTATTACCCATTTCCATAAAGGTATTTAATGTATCACCTACCTGGGGGCTTTCTTCACCCATCCCCAACGAATCTAGTTTGAAGAGATACAAGGCTTTAAAAGCAAGTATGTTAAATACTGAATAATAATCCATATTTATTTTTAGGATCTTAGAAAGACATTGATGTTACACCCAAAAATAAATCTTCCACAGACCTAATGCCTTTTAAAAGCCAGCTACCTCAGCAAAATATAATATTTGGGATTTTAAAATTAGGATTACAATTGAGGAAATGTGAGGCCTGAATTTCAGTTGGGTGGTGCTATGCGCCACATTGGCGCATAGCTCGCCCACCTCCAAACTAATCAAGATTTTCCATATGCAGCCCTGACATCGAAAATCCGTGTGTCGCTGCACAGACAGGTAGCTGCAGGAGCTACCCATATAGCACCAATTTTCAATGCTACACGGTTAGCCCCAGTGCCTTAAAGATAGGCGAGATTTTCCCACGCCTACCTTTAATGCGCAGCGCGCTAACCGTGTAGCATCAAAAATTGGCGCTACATGGGTAGCGCCATGGCTCATCTCCGCTCTGCCCCAGAACATCCCTAACACACCCCGTTGCTATGCGGAGAGCATCTAGGCATGTTAGGGACATATCTGGGATTTTCGATGGGCACTATCTGTGTAGGTGCCCTTCGAAAATCCCGGATAAGGCCTTTACACGAGTAGCTAGGGAATTTACCTATGTAAAGGCCTTTGAAAATCGGGCCCGTGGTGTTCAGTCTCCAGATTCAAAGAGGTGATTACCAGATCTTATAGGTTTCTAGAGGTGAGGAGTTTGTTCAAAATAAGTTTATGGAGTAGTGGATGAAAGATCTAAGAAATAAATTGGAGGAAAGGGAGTAGGGAAGGGTGTTTGAGGAGATGAGTAAGACATCTGTGAGTACTACGATAAAGGAGAAAGCCTATAAAATTTTATATAGATGGTACCTTATAGCCACTAGACAACTGCTGGAAGGGATGTGTGATCTTTTCAGCACATATGGTGGACATTCTCAAAGATAAAGGTCTTTTGGGAGAGGGTGGTAAAAGGATTGGGGGATTTATTGGGGTACAAGTTAAGTTATAGCCCAAGTTTTGTTGTTGATGATGATTTGGGGGTTGCTGTCTCAATGTTAGAAAAGGTTGCCTGAGATGGGATGATGGGAACAAGATGTGAGATAGCAGTCAATTGGAAAAAGGGAATGTAAAGTCGGTAAGGTTAATTAGAGATCTCAGTTAGATAAGTGAAGTGATATAGGGCAGAGAAAAGGAAGCCCTAATTGTGAAATGAGGCGCAAGTTTTGGTGAAGCGCCCTTATGTTAATATTTGATGACTGCCAGTAACCACAGTTTGCCGTTCCTACTTTGTGGAACATTTCAGTGGAACAAATTGAGGTTAGTTACAGTATGAAATGGCTTTTGCAGCGAATTTCATACCAGTCATGAATGTACCGTGTATGGTTTAAGGTGGAAAGTGCAGCAAGTCACTGACATTGTATTTAAAAATCCTGTGTTTAGGATGGATAGTGTAAATATGAAAGAAACGGAAGCTTACAGGGAAAAACTGTAAAATAGAAATTAATCAAACATTAATCAAATTAATCAAACAAAGTTTTAAAGGACTGATTTTCATGTCATAACTTTAGTATGAAGTTTGTTTCCTCTAATTTCGTGGTTAGGGAATTGTTCTGTGCATTGTAAGTTCTGATATTTATTGCAGTAATAATGTAGAGTTTCCGGCAAAGATAACGGCTTGGCATGACTGCAATATTAGCAGGAAAGAACGTCTTGAGCAACTGTGGTAAGATTTTCTTTGTCAGACTAACCATTAGGGAAGTTAAAAAAAACCTCCAAAAGTGATTAACTATTTCTCTTACTTGTGTATGTATAGTAAATAAGTTTTGTTTTTTAGGTCTGGATCTGAACCTATTTTGGGTTATGAGAATTTATTTACTGATTCCATTCTATGTGTAATAATGCAAATGCTGAAAAAATGATTGATGATATATTTTCCAACTTGTATTTCTAGTTATAATTGATGTGAATGAATGGGAAGATCTTCCATGCTTTGATATATTTAGATATTTGATAAAATTGTGTGATGTAATAAAGGTTTAAAAAATAGTTTTAAAGGAAAGAGAAGTTAGTAACTTAACTGGAAAAAAATTGAATTGCTAGTCAAGTTAAGTCAAGCAAGTTTGTTTACTTAAAGGGAAAAAGTGAATGATACAATTACATTCAAACAAGTGAATTAAGTAATTAAAACAGTATGGCGAATATATGTAAAATTGAAAAGCAAACCTCAGAACCCTCCGACACCTCACACAAAGTGAGCTCAGGTGTACAAATGAGGTTAGATGTTTTAATTGTTTGTTTTCTGCAGTAGTCACATATGCATGCATGTAGACAGTAGGTGGTGCATGATGACGACCCAACACACAACAGTCATGAAATGACCACAAAAACATACCTGCCCGGCAATACAGGACACACAAACCTGAAAAAGCATACACAGCAAAATGTCAGCAAGTGTACAGACATATATATGTAACAGCTGTCCGATACTGCTTCATTATATCAATCAAAGCGGTGTACATTGCAATGTAAACCTGGTAATGTACATTAAAGAGGGAGAATGGTAGCCTGGATCTTGTCAGAGCAATAGAGGGTATGTGACCTGACAAAGGCCACATGGAGTGCTAGTGGGAATGGAACCCTGGTCTCCTGGTTCCCAGGGCAGTGTGTGAACCATTATGCCACTCCTCCACCATGCCATGAATATCTCTGCTGTTGATGATGTGTAGACAAGGAGGCAGGCGCATCTTTAATCCGCCCCGCCGCCACTATCAGCACCAGTGGCAATGAACACCAATGCCAGCTATGTCCTACAAACACCTCCCATGTGTGGATGTACAGGCACCAGCCTTAGCATGCATGTGACCAAGTAGTAGAAATACCCACCCAAAAGAAGCCACAATGGTCCAAATGAGCCGACATGCAACTGGCCAGGCACATAGGAATGAAGAATGTAGCTGTGTTAAAATGGAACACCTATGTGGATATCAGTGAAGCCATCGTGGGCAGGAAAGCAGCAGCACAACGTTGGATACACCACATACATCCTGTGTATGATAAAACACCCACACTGGTCAATGATCTGAAAGGTGGACTGTGGTTAATGTGCTGTGAGTGAACCAGACGGCATTGACGTACGTTGTCTGCATCATCACTGCAATAGCACGAGAACACATCGTGCATGGTTGACATTCCAGCATACCTGGCTGGAATGTCTGCACATGTATAGCTGTCAGTGTCAAACACCTGTGCATGCGTCATTGTAAGATGGAACGGATAAAGTGGTCATAACATGTGTCCAATGTCCACTAACTGTACCATGGCCATGTGAATGCTCTGAAAGGTGGGTCAGCCATGAAATATGTGTCAGGCCACACAACTGACAGGGAGCACGGTCCAGGCAGGTACACCAAGCTGACCACACAACACAAGGTGATAAGGTAGGAAAGGAAGATACAGAGATGTAATGACATGCTGCCATGCAGAGATGTGGATCTGCAGTGCACAGGCAAATGCACAAACATGACAATGAGGTCATGTCCCAATGCCCCAGCACAACCTCTCAGCTGTGTAGACCATATGTGTGTGTGTAGCAGTGGGTCATACAGCAGTGTAGATGGCCAGAAAACAGTATGTGATGTGCCGAGAAAGAGCAGACGTCAGGTACCCAGGCAAATACACACTTTTAATGTACAAATGGGACCAAAATGAGGACATGGTAACAGTTACGAGAGGCACATGTTGCCAAAGAACAAACAAAGCAGAACCTCACAGACATGCAGAGATAGCACTATGCAGAAGGCCTGCTGCAATGGGTGCTGTGGATACAGGATCATCACACATATGTCAAGGTACATGGAATGCACAAATGAAGTTAGAAAATGGACACACCCACTGCCACACTGCAAAGTTACCAGTGCAATGTGAGTGGCGCAATGTGTGACAACGCACCGCCTAGCCTGTGGCGTAAGCAGGCCAAGGGGATGTGAGCCACACAGTGGGGTGAGTTTAAAAGAGTCCTTGTTAGTGCTGAAGCCTTCCTACTGTAGTTGTGGAGTGAGTGACGACAGCCAAGGTTGGGTTTCCAAAGTAAGTATTGCTTTATTCATGCATAAGGTATTTGCACAAAGTATAGCAAAGGACACCGTACAGGACTTACTCCCCCGCCACAGAAGTATAATGGTAACCTTCTGTACCAAATAAAAGTTCAAGTGTTTATATAGCTTCTCCTGATACTTCTCAGGGACACATAAAATATTTACAAACTCTCATCCTTCTTCCAGCTTCATTACTACAACAGGGCTTCAATCTTCTAGTACTGCTTTCTCAGTATCTACTGGTAATAAAGAATCTTTCTCCTGTTGTACTTCTTTCTAGTGTCAAACAGCTTCCCATAGAAATGGCAATCTCCACAACTCTGGCTTATTAATGACTGCCTTCTTGTGTAGGAGCAGTTTCTCTATATTGACTTCTATTCACAGCTGTACCACATGAAGCTTTGATTCATTCCATTCACTAGAACGCTGCTGTCTCTCATGCAAGTTCTAGAACATTGGCTTAAGGCTTCTCAGCACTCAATCATCAATTAGGAATACTTATAGTTCTTTACTCTATCATACAAATCCTTATGTAGCTGCTTTGTAAGATCCCTCAGCTCTGCCTGGTCTTCAAAGGCTTCTCTTAGCTCTCTGCACGGTTGCTGCCAATTAGCTTCTTGCTGGCAAGCAGGTGTGTGCTCTTCTGAACTAGAGCTTAGCTCATGCTGTCTATCGCAGGGAAATGTTTGCAGCTTTCTAACAGGGACTTTTCTATAGCCCCTCTTCCCTCTATTAACTTCAGGTTTATATTCAGGGCCTGATTTACCCCTGCCTCCTTTAGCAAGCAGTCTATTGTCAGTTCCTATAGACTGACTTCTTTCAAAGCTATTTACTTTACAAGGCTTAGAAGAGTTTGCTCTGACCTGGTTTTTGCAGCGTCTGCCTCTGGGGAACTCCCCTGACTCCAAGTCAGTATTCCAGGCTTCTGAATCCAGTTCTGGGTCACCTCCAAGGTTTTCTCTCTCATGGAGCTGAGGTCTGCCTGTGTCTCTTCCTGGACCACTTGCAGGAACTCTCCCTTCCCTGGTTCTCTCCTTAGTTCCTCTGGGCTCAGCCTTTCTGCTTATACTGCTCTGTAACCAGTTCCTCTTCTCCAGGCCTTGCTCCTCGAGGGCTTGCTGCTCCAGTGCTTGCTCCTCGAGCCCCTCCTTCCCTCTACTAACTGCTGCTTCCTGGTTATGAGTGCAGAGTGGCCCAATCCGGTCTGACTCCTCCCACCTCCCTGATTGGCTATGTCTCTGGGTTAGCCTAGAGCTAGGGTGTGGTTCTTTCCCTGCTCTTCTCTGCAGAGAATGTTTGTGAGCAGGAAACTTAACCCCTTCCTGTCCTGCCTCTCCAAGCATCTGAGGTGACAGAAAGTGATTTAAACCCATTTTCTCCTGTTTCTGGGGCTCTGCCTTGTCACAAATGTCATGTGATAAAGAGGACTGTGCAGACATGCAAAGATTAGTTTGTAAATCAATGTAGAGCGCCACATCTGTACAGTAACCAAACACAATAACATGTACGTGGAGGTAGAAAGAAAGGTCAACAATGGTGCACTAACCCACACAAAACCCACACTGGCACATGCACCGGTGTAGCAACATAATCAGTAACATGCACATGTACCGTGTACATTGAACCATGACAAATTGCTGCCCCAGATGCACTGTAACACCCACAGCGAGGGTCAAACAGCAATTCCAAGATGTTGGTGTGCATGACATTAGTATGGTGGCAAACAGCGTGTCATGTCCAAGTGTAAGGTAACCAGACAAATAAAACAGGACCTACACAATGTTCTTCCTGTGCCACACACATGGCTGCATGCTCCTGTTGATCCAAACATATGAGAATATCCTGCGATGGAAGTCACACACATGGGCCATACACACAAACACAATGTCAGATGGATGTACAATGTACAGCAAGTATGTGAGTTCCTGCTGCACATCTACGGACCAGTACACAGTGTCCACAGTGCAAATGTCGTCTGCAACCCTACATGTCCCGTTAAGACTGTCACTGAATCCCTGGGCATGCATAGTCACATGTGACATCTGAATGGGCAAGGTACTTCAGGCCGGAAGGATGGGGGTTCAAATCCCACTAGAGGACAGCAACCTTGGGCCGGAAGGACTGGGGTTTCTAGTCCCACAGGTGCTCCTTGTGGTCTTGGGCAAGCCACTTAACCCTCCATAGCCCATGTTCCCTGTAAAATAGTTATCTCCAAGTTATAATGCCCTGTTCAATGTAATTTCAGTTTGTTCAATGTAAACCGCACTGATGCAGAATAGCGCGGTATATAAGAGAATATAAATAAAATAAATAAATAAATGTGCCACAGTAATGCAAAGGTGATGTGTGACTCCTGCGATGAACACGACACCCAGCCAGAACATGGTAGCAACGGTGTGTTGGTCATCCTTGTTATGCACAAAGTACCAGTCCAACAATAATGTCCATCATAGGCATGTGTCCCACTCGCATAGGTCCAACACCCTATGGCACCATCTCCCAGGGATTGTTGCATGGAGTTGTTGTGTCCTCCAACAGGTGGGTGATGGTGACTGCAGATGCAGTGTAGTAGATGTGTTGTGTGTGTTGGCTGTGCCCTGTGGTAAAAGGAGGAGAAACAACATCATGGTATGCTGCACACAACAGTAGGTCACATTGCAGGGAGTGAAACATCAATATGTACATAATGAAACATCAGACATGCAAACATTACACGATCACAACACAGAGCACAGTGCATGTCAAGGACATTAGGAAATGGCACTGCAGACCAGGTTGCCATCTCGACATGGTCATGTCTATGCCCATGTCACACAGGCATCTCAGAGGTCCACAGCATGTCCATCAGTGTTGGTGCACATAGATCCCACAGAAAAGCATGACAAAACAAACAGCTAAACACAAACATGTAAAGGTTGATGTTAGTCACAAAAGATCCAAGGTGCAACCTACCATCTGTGTGCAGCAAGTGTCTGATAAGGACTGTCCCAGGCAGGCAAAAGCTACAAAAGGTCATAGTAAAGGCACAGGATGTCATTGAAATGCATTGAATCACCATCTCTGCATGTTCAGCCGTCATTGCCACATGTCGAAAGTATGGCGACATGTGTGAAACTGAAATGTTGATGCATAGTGGTCTGTAAGCACACAGGAGATAAGTCAGTCAGCAACACACAACACATGTGCAAACACATGTGCATAATGTTCTCAAGGGCAAAAGCAGAAAGGTAGAGATAGCACAATGTTCACCACCCCACAGGTGTCCAGACACATCACAGCACAAGATAATGCTAAATGGCTGCACAGTGTATTGTTACATAGACACGTCCAGAACACACACACACACAGTGTGACAAGGTAAGCATGCCCCCAGTAGCATACTGCCTATCTGTGCACAATCTGAGATCAGTGGAGACAATCATTACAGTCCATGCAATGATACACCTATGTTGGTTAATGCCACAATGCCAGGGAAGGGTGTATGTGCCGTCCACCACCACAACACATAGGACCTATAGACACACACAGCTCGGTTGGATGTGTCTCAAATACAGTGTTGAAACACATGAACTGGTCACAAACACATGGGCATATGTGTGACAACAAGAACATATGGGGTATGGGGGCACAGGTCAAAGATGGGTACAACAACATATGTGCAGTGGACAGATAACCCCAGACATATGCTATGCTGCACTGTCCCTACAGTACAGTTACCTGTGTGTTTCCCAACCCCAGTCACCTGCAAGTTGAATGACATACACACAGTTTCCACTGCATCACAGCACCAGGCAGGTCCAAAATCATTTCCTGGGGAGTCACAAACACAAGTGAAACATACATATGTCATGATAGAGCCTTGCAACAATCACGGCAGCATGTACATGTATACGCATATGAATTCCCCCACATATGCAGGACTTACATGAGAAGACCTCATTAATCAGATGTTGCCTGATTGCCGTGCTCTCATGTGTGTCACCACAGGCATGTACAGGACGGCACATAGGATCCTCTTCCAGATCCAGATTAATTTTGACTGGGATATTGTGCCTGAGAGCAATGTTGTGCAGAATGCAACAGGCCAGAATGATCTGTGCCACAGTCATGGGTCGGTATTGTAAGGCCCCGCCGGTCTTATCCAGACACCTGATGCGACTCTTCAAAACGCCAAAGGTGTGCTCAATGACTGAGCGGCTGGAGGCATGGGCCTCATTGTACCTCATCTCTGCACGTGTCCATGGAAGACACACAGGGGTCAGCAACCAGGCATGACACCCATATCTGGCATCACCTGCAGAAAGAAATGTGGAAAGGTTAATCGGGAGCTGATGTTCACACACATGCACACAAGCATGTACGGGCAAACCAACAACAGATAAACGAATGACACAAACATATGACGGCACATGATGGCACACAACAGCTATGCGCCAGTGTCTGGAGGTTTGAGACACAGAACACCGGGGAAGGGTAATGAGGACAACACACATCAATGGTATCCAGACCAAACACATGACCAACCACCTGTACCTGAAAGGCAGTAGTGGCAGTCCTGAACGCATCAGGTGGACACATGGCAATGCACCATGGAAAAGGGCAGAGATGCAAATGTGTGCAAGCATGTGACGGCCATGATACAGTGCATACACAGCAGGTGTTGCAGTAACATATACCTGAGGGGTCCAGTCAAGATGACAGAAATGACAAAACAATGTTGACATACATGAAGCATACATGTGTGATGTAATATGTCACCACAAAGCTAACAACGTTACGTGGCCAAAACTGTCAAAGGTGAATGTGCTCCCAACACACAGTACAGCAGGAAAACGATTCTGGAAGCAAATCTACCCCCTCCCTCCAAGGTAGCACACACACACACACACACAGATTGCATACAGAGTGAACTAGGAGCACACTACAAAGGCTGACACATGTACATTTGCATATGTGGTTGGTCTGAGGCCGTCAGCCGTAGTTGTCAACCGAAAGGTGTTGCAGGCCACCATATAAGGGACACACCATATGTGCCCATAGGTTCCCTATCCAAAAGACCTGTGAAACAGAGCAGCAGTACCAAACACCAATGGAAATCGCTTGTGTGCCGAGACACCCAGAAGAGCCATGACACACATATGGTAGACATATGTTATTGTAGAGACCCCCAAAAGGTACGTGAACACGTCCCCGGTGACATGGTGTGGAGGAGTAGCCTAGTGGTTGGGGCAAGGTACTTCAGGCCGGAAGGTCGGGGGTTCAAATCCCACTAGAGGACAGCAACCTTGGGCTGGAAGGACTGGGGTTTCTAGTCCCACAGGTGCTCCTTGTGGTCTTGGGCAAGCCACTTAACCCTCCATAGCCCATGTTCCCTGTAAAATAGTTATCTCCAAGTTATAATACCCTGTTCAATGTAATTTCAGTTTGTTCAATGTAAACCGCACTGATGCAGAATAGCGCGGTATATAAGAGAATGTAAATAAATAAATAAATAAATAAATAAATGGTGTGATAGTGGGCACAGTTCCATACACCATACCGCAAGGTCAGCGCTCCACCACCATACCGCAAGGAAAGGGATGCAGAGGTCATAATTGCCAATGGAACCTCGTAAATCACACAATGGCTGGGCAGTGATATGCCACTGCCTGACAGCTAGTGTCCTGAATGTTCCCAGAAAATAAGTCAGATCTGCATCAGGGCATGTCATGTGTGTCACAGGGGATATGCAGACTGAAGGGTTGAATGGCAAACCACAGGTGACCCTGTCCCACCTGTGAGAAGTGACGAGCACCCCAGGACACAGGAACACCATGTGCATGTTAGATATGGTAAATACCCACCCAGCAGGACACAGTCCTCATATTGTCCGCTCTCAAATTGTGGTGTCCCTGCAATCTGCTGAAATGCCTGGTCCAGGGCCCCCCATTGTTGCCTATTGTTAGGAATTGTAATGTAATTCCTAACCTGGCCGACCATGGCCCACAGTACCTGATGGAGACAGCGTGAGAAGGTGGGCCTCCTCATCCCACCCACTGCGGCCACTGACGATTGGAAACAGCCAGAGGCAAAGAAATGTAGGGCACCCAGGAGCTTGGCCAAACCCGGATGGCATGTGACCGGCCAGTCTGGGGCTCGAGGTCAGGTCTTAGATCTTCAAAGAGCTCCCTAATAGCCTCTGTGCTCAGATGGTAGAGGGAGATGATCTGGTTCTCACACATGTCCTGGAGCATGGCCCTGGGCCTGTAGAGGCGAGGCTGGCGAGGGCGCATCTCGGCCCACCTACAGCGCCGTGCTGGCAAGACCTTGGCCTGTGGAGCCTCCACAGCTTCAGGTCTGTGTTGCAGCGGGACTGCACCCATGCCCTGTGCCACAGCCCCATGGACACCATCTCCCTCTTCAGGCAACTGCAGCTCCTCCACACCCTCAAGCGCCTATAACGCACACCACGCAACAAGAATGTGAGTCACGATAAGCATTAGGTAGAGCAAAGATACACGCTAAATATGGCATGGGGAGTGGCAAATAATCAGAACAAACATAACACACCTGTAGATGCAGCGACACACACCAGCAGCAGCGTAGCAAAACAGTCTGCGCCTATGGAAGCGTAACGCCATAGTGTGCGTAGGAACACACGTGCCATACCATCCAAGGTGTGTTACGTGATTCGGCCTGCGTAAGGCACGGTCCCAAGTGTGTGAGAGGTGCAAGGTGCATTTTACGCATGTTGTGCATGCGTGCGTTACTCCCCTGCGCATGTACAGTGGGTGTGCCGTGCACCCACTAGCAGAACATACGCAGGGGGATAACGTGCGCATGCACAATGTGCAGAAGATGCGCCTTGCACCTCCTACATGCACGGGACCTCACCTTACGCAGGCCAAATCACGTAACACACTGTTACACGGAACACATGTAGGTGCTCGCAATGCGCATGCGCAACGCGCGTTGGGCATTTTCAGGCATTCTGTGTGCACAACGCATGCTGCGCATGCATAACGAAAGTAAGACTGCACCCTAGGCAGCTATAAAGGCGCATCATCCTGCACATGACGCCAAGGGTGTATAGTAGGAGCAGAAGTGAAGGAGGTGTATTATAGGAGCTTAATTGAAGGAGCGAGCAAAATGAGTGAATGTGACCAAGGCAGCCAGCAGCCCCCAGCATCCACCACAACATAGGAGCCTGAGGGTGAGGAGGCAGGCCCATCTGGGGTGTTACGGCCCCTATGGGACTAGCTGGAAGGTGCACCAGTGGCAAAGCGGAGGCGGAGGTCTGTGCCCGAAGACACCAGGAGGAGGGCAGTCAGATTCATACAGGAGGAGAATGACCTCCTCCTGGCAAGCGTCCTCGAGAACTACGAGGTGCTATACGAGCGACAGAGCAGCACCACCACCATCAGCGCATGTACCATGGCATGGGAAGCAGTGCGGTCAGCTGTGGCAGATGCAGGAGGCCCACCCCGGGACCTTGAGAGCATCCACAAATGGTACAGTGATATCAAGAGGGGGCTACGGGTGCACCTGACTGAAGAGAGGCGCCATGTCCAGGCCACAGGTGGGGGTGGACCCAGAAGACCCGCCCTCTCACTGCTGGAGCATCGCATGGTGGAAAGACTGGGTCCCATGTATCTTCATGGCCTGCCCCAGAGCTGGATACAGCGCACCCACGTGCAGGTAGGACAGAGATATGAAGTCCAGAGAAAGCTAACAACCCAGCACATGCAGGGGCGGACACAGGGGGGTGTGGGGGCCATGTCCTGAGACTCGGTGTGTGGCAACATGTCCAGTAGAGGCCACAGATACATCAATACCTGCATTCTGTTAGGTTACCCCAAATGATGTTGGACATGCCCCATACTGAGTGCATGGACATGGAGGGGACCAGATATCCACAGTACTACATGCCAGTGCCAAATGGCATCATGAGTAGGAGGAACTGCAAACCCAGGCCACGTAGAACTCCCAGCAAACCCGACATACCATGACAGCACTACCAGTACACAGAATGCACCATACAAGACCGCTCAGAGGGCAGCGGTGCAAATAGCAGACAAAACCATTGCAGCGAATGACAGCACATGGCTTATTGGGGGAGGTGAACAGGTGGCAGTGAGAACCACAATACACAGTAACAGCATAACACAGCTCATACTGGACATGCAGACCACAGACCATCACCAGACAAAGGACAATGAAGACCAATATAGACCCAGGAGCACAAGTATATGACATGGATATCACAAGGGACAAACATGGAAGGTACAACACCATTGAAGGTGGTGTGCTACACAGTACTGACCCCTTGTACAACACATAACGCAGACGTTCCCAATGCACAAATCCCAAAGCTGACACATACCAGGTATGATGGTCAACGGACAGAGATAGCTATGATGGCCAGAGGAAAGAGATAGCCATGGGAGTCAAAGAAATGAAATAGCTATGAGAGCCAGAGGAAGGAAATAGCTATGAGGGCCAAAGTAAAATATAGCACCCCACCTCCCATCCCCATGTATACCCTGGTGCCAACAAACTGGCCGCAGTCCATTGTTGCCCAAGTGTCCACTGTGAACACCCCGCCACCTGTTGTGTGGATGTCCAGTCATCTCACCTCATGTTTCCAGCCAGTCTCTTGCAACATATGGTGTAAATGACAAGCCTTTTGCAGCATGCCCACACCACCCCCAGACTGTAGTCCCCAGTCAGCCATTCACAGTGTAACCTGCCACCCGCAGTCCCCAGTTACACACCCAATGCCTGGCCCAATGTAGAGATATCATCCCACTCACACTGACCACCCCCACCCCCACCATGTCATGTCCCCAGCCCCATCCCATGTGGCCCAGCCACAACACCAGTCATGGGGCAGCTCCAGCCCAATCCAGTGCTCGCACCCATCCAGGCCCTGCAAAGGCCCTCAACTAGCCCCTGGAACCCCATCCCAAACCCCACATCGGGCAAGGCAGACACATCCTACCTGCCACCTGGAAGAGGGCCACGGCCATCGAACAGGGGGCTGGGGAGGGCCTGGCACACCCACACAGCTGCCCCTGGGAGGGGGAGGGCATCCCCCATCTCTGCAGCTGTCCAAGGGGGCTATGCCCACCCAGGCTCCCCCCAAGACCCACCAGCCTGCCGAGCTGTAGATACGGATGTTGCCTGCGCATGGCCACCTGGACTGCGTGGCCCTGTGCAAACAACAGACCTGCGAGATGGATGGATCAGCACTGAACACGTGGAGATGCTGTGACCACTCCTACATGATGCAGGGCACGTACACTGCCATACACCCATCAGCAAGCACATGACAGTGCGCAGCGTAGGGCCACACAGACACATATGTGAACCACACACATACATGGTGTGCTGGCCCCCAGTACAGCCACAGCAGAGGGATGGGTACAGGGCCCCATGGAGGACCTATCCCACCACTCCCACAACTGAGCATTTGTAGAACGATACAGGGCTTACGCAGCGCTGCACAGACATGTAAGAGGCAGTTCCTACCCATCAAAGCTCACAATTTAGTCATGTCAGACAACATAGGAGGTGTAGGCTGAGATAAAACAAGGGGGGAAAGGAAAGGAAAAGGAGAGCAGGTGAGTCAAGATCCAGAAGCAGCAGCAGAGAGGTGAGATCACAGCCAGGATTTGAAGAGGACTAGAGAGGGTGCCTGGCATACAGACACAGGTAGTCTGTCCAGGTGTAAGATGCAGCACGGTGAATGGAGACATGTCTGGAGGTAGCAATAGAGGGGAAGGGCACAGATAGAAGCACCTTGCCAGAAGAGCGGACTCCCCGAGAGGGGTTGTAAGGAGAGATAAGAGAGGAAAGGTAGTGAGGAGCTGCAGAGCGAATGCATATATAGGTCAGTAGATGAGGTATGAACTGGGTGCAGAAATGGATAGGGGGCCGGTGGAGTGACAAGAGATGAGGTGTAATATGGGCAGGACGAGGCTGGTGGAAGAGTAGTCACACAGCAGAGTGTCGAACAGATCGAAGGGGAGAGAGATGATGAAAGAGGGGAACAGCAAGACGTAGGTCTCAGTAGCCAAGATGGGAGGTGATCAAGGAGTGGATAGGCATCTTAGTAGTGTGTTTAGAAAGGAAAGGACGGAGGTCGCCGATACTATAGAGAATGAAACGGCAGGTCATAGCTATCAGACAAATGTGTGCGGAAAAGGCAAGAGAAGGGTCGAAGACAACCCTAAGATTGCGAGCCGAGGAAACAGGAATGAGTACAGAGTAACCCACAGAGACAGGGAAAGGAGGAAGAGAGGGGAGGGTACAGGGGGAAGGATATGAGGACCAGCCCTGGCCATATTCAATGTCAAGTGGTGCTGAGACATCCAGGCAGCAATGTCAGAAGGGCAGGCAGAGATCCAGGTTCAGATAGCTGGAGAGATATCAGGCATAGAAAGGTAGACCCAGGCGTCATCAGCATAAGGAACCCATGGGAAGAAAATAGTGCACCAAGGGACTGGGTATAGAGAGAGAACAGGAGCGGACCCAGGACAGATCCTCGGGGTACACCGACAGGGAGCGGGATAGCAGAAGAGGAGCAGCCACAAGAACAAACACTGAAGGAGCGATGGGAGAGATAGGAGGGGAATGAGAATAGAACAGAGCCCCAAAACCCAGCAAGGACAGTGTAACAAGGAGAGGACTGTGGCCAACAGTGTCAAGAGCAGCAGAGAGGTCAAGAAGGATGTGGACAGAGTAAAGACCCCTGACTTTCGCCAGGAACAGGTCACTGGGGACCTGGGAAAGAGCTGTTTCAGCAGAGGGTAAAGGACGAGAGCCAGACTGTACAGGATCCAGAAGGGCATGAGAGGAAAGGATGTCAAGGCAGCGGCGGTGAACAGCACATTCAAGTAGTCTAGTAATGACGGGAAGGAGAGAGATGGACTGAGAATCAGAGGGACAGGCGTGACCAAGTGAGGGTTGCCTGAGGAGAGGTGTGACCAAGCATGTTTGAAGGCTGCAGGGACAGTTGCAGTGGAGAGTGAAAGGTTGAGAATATGAGGGATGGAAGGGACAACAGTGGAGGAGATGGGGCATAAGAGGCGGGAAGGGATAGTATCAGAAGAGCAGGTGGTGTGCTTGGAGGGTGAACGAAGGTGTGCAGGTTCCCCTTCGGAGACCACAGGAAAGGAGGAGAGGGTAGCAGAGGTAGGGGAGGTAAGCTGGGAGGGAGGAGAGGGAAGAGGGGACGTAGTTGACCCTGTGGGAAATTGGAGGGTGAGCCTGTGGATACTGGCATGGAAATAGTCTGCCAGGGTCTGGGCACAAAGGGAGGGAGGGATCAGAGGCACCCTGAGGAGAGAGCGGAGAGGTGTAAAGAGATGGCGAGGGCCAGAAGCACGAGAGTCAGTCAGATGGACATAATAGTCCTGTTTGGCAAGAGCCATGGCTGACAGGAAAGAGACAAGCATGTACCTGAGGTGTAGAGCATAGGTTTTCAACCTAGTCCTCGGGGAACCCTAGGCCAGTCAGGTTTTCAGGATTCCCACAATGAATATGCATAAGATAGATTTGTATACAATGAAGGCAGAACATGCAAATCTTTCTCATGTATATTCATTCTGGGAATCCAGAAAACCTGACTGGCCTAGGGTTCCCCGAGGACTGGGTTGAAAACCCCTGGTGTAGAGGGTCCCCAGGGGAGCGGGATATGGGCTAAGCAGCCTCAGTGGTATGAACACAGAAATTTAGATAGCGGGTAGTGGATGAATGATAGGGCTGGAGTGCAGAGGGCTCACAGAACGTGGCATGGGAGGAGCCAGGCCATCCAGAGCAGAGGTGAGTCTGGTGGTATAGGACATGACTGTGTTGACACCAGACCTAGGTGACATATATGAAGAAACAGTGGAAGGGAGAACCAAAGGATCAAAAGCATGAGGATATCTGAATAGGTTGGAGAAGATAGGACGAGAATGAGGCAGTGGGTAATGAGGATTGAAGCATAAAAGGTGATGGTCAGATAAGGGAGGAACGGAGCTACAGAGCCTCAAGAGTAAGCAACGGGTGAAATCTCCCAGGTCAAGGCAGTGGCCATGCTGGTGAGTGGGAGCAGTGGAACAATGCAGGAGGGCAAATGCGGAGGTAAGAGAGAGGAGCCCCAAAGCATAGGGGATAGAGGGGTTATCAACATGAATGTCAGGACCCCAGAGAATATGAGTGGGAGAAGAGAACATCAGAAAGAAGGAAAGCCATGAGTCAGTGGCAGTGAGAACAGTAGAAGCCAACCTGACAGGAGGTCTATAAACAACAGCTACCTGGAGAGGAGGTGGAGTGAAAAGACGGATGGAGGGAACAGCAAAAGAAGGTAAAGAGTGAGACTGAGCCAGCAGGTGGTGTTGGAACAGGCAGGAGGGAGAATGTAGGAGCCCAACACCATCACCACGGCCAGAGGGACGAGACGTGTGGGGGAACTGAGAGCACCCATAACAGAGTGCAGCGATAGATGCAGTATCATCTGGGAGGAGCCAGGTGTCAGTTAGAGCAAGATGAGGTAGACCATTGGAGATAAGGAGATCATGAGTAGAAGCAGGTGTATGGGAGACAGAGTGTGCATACAAGGCACATAAGCAAGGGAGAGTGGAAGGGGAAAGGAGAAGGATATGGATAAGAGTAGACATGTTGCGCGAAGATCTCATCTCTGAGTGTGACAGAGGTCGGGGGGGGGGGGGGGGGAGGGTGCCATGGTTGGGGCTGACATCTCCGGATGAGAAAAGGAGAAGGAGTAGTAAAGTACGGGGTAGGGAGGAGACAGTATGGCAGAACCGAGGGCGAGGCTGCCTTAGTGAGAGGGGAGATGGATGAATCAGAGGCAGAAAGCGGTGCCGCACAGGAGCTGATGATAGGGTAGAGGACAGCCTGGAGGGGGATGTGGGGTAAATGGGAGGAAGGGAGGGATGGGGTGAGGTAGGAAGGGAGACAGGGGATTAAAAGGGGGCCGACAATGTGATGAGGAGCCTTAGTGCAGGTGTAGAGAGGAAGACAAAGGCCAGAGGATACAGAATGTAGGAGAGACTAAGATTGCACGCACCTGTGTGTGCGGTAGGCAATGAGCAGATGACAGCTATAAGAGACAGTGAGCCATGGGATGAGTGGGTAGAGGGGAGGGGGGAATGGGTATAGGTTCGGCAGCTGAGGAAGCTGAGCAAAAGGTACGACAATAGATAAGGGGTAGAGTAGTTTGGGAGCACACTCAAACCCAATGATAGTTGGGTGGCACCGGCAGCACAGAGAGGGCTAACATAGACCTGTACCTCCCGCCCCCATGTCCCCCCTTCTGCTCCCCACTTTACCCGCACACTGCTGGACATCTTCCTAGCCACTCTTCATAGCAGATGCCAATGGGGCCGTACCCCTGCCGACAGGCCACCTTGCATAGCAGGCCCAACACATACCCGTGTGGCTGACACCCACCCATGCACCCTTTTCGCACACCCACCCAATGACCAACACCCATCACGGCACTCTGGGGCACGCACCTATGCACACATATCACAGGGCCCCTCACAGGGCACACCTATCCAAGCCCACAGTAGGCCCATCATATCAAGCCCCACCCCCACAGGCATACCTGTCAATGTGACACACCCACATATGCATGGGGACATGACCCATCACACTGCCACATGCACTGCCACATGCCCCCCCCCCCAATGGACACGCTCACTGGCAGCGGAAGGCTATCCCACCTGTGCCCTGTGACAGCATGCTAGGGTGCTATGTGAGAATGGCAGAGGCTGCTGTTGCCTACTGTCCACTGTTTCCGTATGTAGGCCCTCTGGTTAGCTTATCTGGACCCTACACTGGGCCTATTATGGATCGGAGGCTGCTACCCCCCTCCCCCGTCTGTCCCATCCCATCGGTCTGTGCTGCGTGTAGCTCATTGTAACCACAGGGACATAGGTCTACGGCAGTCCATACATCCCGATAGATAACGGCCTAACATAGAGATATACGTAGATGGCCGGGTACGCCACTGCTAGACAGTGTACCATATTCCTCACCAGGCGACACACAGGCCATGGAGGCGGTGGACGAGGAGAGGCCACAGCCCGCTGCAGAGGAGGCGCCGGCAGGAGGCAGTGCACTGGGGGAGGAGGAGTAGGAGGAGGTGCACAGCAGCATCTCGGAGGACGGCGAGGGCGAGGAGACAGCAGGTGCTATGCCATGCCATGCAGAGGGGCGCCTGGCACAACAACCCACTTAGGTTGCCATGGGTGAGGTGCTCTCTGAAATGTGGGCCCACACCACTGCATCCCGTACTGACTCGGAGGGTGAGTGACTGGCCAGATAGGTGCTGGTGTAGGGGTGGCACCACGGTGTTATGGTGGTGTGTGCAACCCATGTCCCACGGGTTCCACCGTGTCCCACCCACAGGCATACGGCAGGTGCTGCAGACCATAGTTGTGGAGCTCCGTGGCAACGCGAGGACAGGTGTGAGCAGATGCAGGTGATGCAGGAACTCCAGGACGAGGTCGGCCAGCTGCATTGGACGGCCGAAGCAATGGTGACCGGGATTGGATGGTTGGCCGATGCACTGGAGGCCGTGGCTGGCCATGGCCAGCAGACAGCAGCAGCAGCAGCTGCAGCACCCTCGCCAAGGGCTGGGAGGCACTGTGTTCAGCGTGGCCGTGGGTGGGCACGCAGGTGTAGGTGTGGGGGCAGGGGCACTGTGTAGGCATGAATAAAGGCTACATCACTTCACCAGGCCTGCGGGCATGTGTCCAGTGTTTCATTCTTCGCTCCCATGGTTACCCTGTCCCCCATGTGGTCACCCTGGTCACATATTTATTTATTTAAACAGTTTTGTATACCACCTTATCCTTCAATCAAAGTGGTCAACAAGACATTGGGAGGCATACATTCAACAGGAGGGGATACAAATCACATATGTAAAAGGCTATCTACTTATACAGTAGGTCTAAATGGGGATGGGCGGTTGGGGCTAAGTGGTAGCTAGTGGGCCACTTCGGTGGTATCTAGTGCTTGGCAACTTAAGGTGGTTGCTCATAGGCCTCGGTGAAGAGATGGGTCTTGAAAGCTTTGCGGAAGTCCTTGTTATCATTTAGGGTCCTTAAGTCCGTGGGGAGGGAGTTCCATAATGCAGGCGCCAGTAGCGAAGGAGCTCTCTTAGATGTTACTTGCTTAGTCTTGTACTAACCTGTGGGTAAGGTGATCCTGTTGTCATTGTTCGTTCTTCTAAGCCTGTTACTGACATCCTTGGTTATTACGTCCTGAAGCACATCTGCAGGGCAGTGGTGGAAGATTTTGAAATGTTCAGGATTGATTTGAATTTTGCCCTTGCAATTATTAGGAGCCAGTGCAGCTATTGCAGGATGGGGATGATGTGTTCAGATCTTACAGTACCGTGATGATGCATGCTGCAGTATTCTGCACCATTTGGAGTGGGTGAATAGACTGCTGGGGGAGGCCTTGGTATAGTGAGTTTCCATAGTCTAGCAGTGGGGTGATGACTGCTTGGCAAACTGTGCGGAAGTGATCTTGGTCAAGGATTGGTTTGAGTTTTCTGATGATCCTCAATCGGTGGTAGGCTTTTGCTGCAGTTTTAGTAATGTGAGATTGTAGGTTCAGAGATATGTCCAGGGTGATGCCCAGGTACCTCACTTCGTCCTTGATTGCTATAGTTTTGTTTAGAATGCTGATTGTTTGGGGCGGCTTGAATGTGGAGTCTCTGGTAATGAACATAGCCTCTGTTTTATCAAAGTTGACCATCAGGTTGTTAGCGGTGAGCCAGGCGTCCATGTCCTCAAGGCAGCTTGTCATCGATGTCATGTCAGGTGATTGCAGGTTGATTGGGGCATATACCATGATATCATCAGCGTACAGGTGGTAATGTAGTTTGTGGCGTTTGATGATGTTGCATATGGTTGGATGTATATATTAAAGAATATAGATGAAAGAGCTGAACCTTGTGATATTCCTTGCGTAACGGGGAACTGAAGTGATTTCTTTTGAGCACATTTGACTTGTTGCTTCCGAACCTTCAGGTAGGAGGTAAACCATTTTAGGGTGTTCTCACTTATTCCGATCTGCTGCAGGCGCTGTAGCAATATGGTGTGGGACACAGTGTCAAAAGCCGCTGAGATGTCCATGAACACCAGCAGGAATCCGTTCTTTATGTTGTCCATGCCTTTTAGGAGATTGTTGAAGAGAGAGGTAAGCAGAGTTTCCACATTGTGCTATGGTTTAAAGCCATGCTGGTGGACATCAAGTGGAGTGTTCAAATCTATGTGATCCTGTAATTGTCTCTGCATGGTCTTTTCGATGATCTTTGTGAGGAATGGAAGGCTAGAGATGGGACAGGTAGGATTTTGGATCAGAGGAGCTTAGCGTGGTGCTCTTGAGGATCGGGCGTATCGTGGCTTGCTTGAGGGATTGCAGCATATGTCCTTGCTAGAGGGATTCCTTAATGATTTTGTGGAGGTAATGGGCTAGTTGGCTTCTAGTAGCTTTGATCCACGCCACTGGGCATGGGTCAGATGGCGAGGTCGTTGTGTTAAGGGCATTCACTATGTCCTCTATTTGCTGTGTTGAGGTTATGCTAAAGTTCTCCCAGGTTTGCTGAGGCTCCGTCACTTTCAGGTTGCATGCCTGGGGGAGAGGAGTGCTTGTTTGGTTGGAGTTCTTTGCTTTTAGATAGTTTGAAAATTTTTGGTGGGTCCAGGTGTTGGGTGCAGTGCTGAGTGGTGTCTTTGGTGAGCTTCTGCACAATGTTAAATAGCTCCATATCCCTTGCCATGGCATGAACACCCTTTGGCACGCCATTCCCTGTCCCCATCCCATGTCACGGGGGGGGGGGGCTCTGCCCTGCCACCATTCGGCACATATATGTTCTGACATGCCACCTGTGCTGTGCACCGTGCCATGTGTGCACTGCTTGTAACAAAAAATCCGTTTAATATCCTAAACTCAACAACTTGGAACAATTCTTATACATCATAGTAAAGAATATAGGTCTCAGAAGAAACTCACAGCACTAAAGCAAGGGTGTTAACCCGTTAGCAGTGCTAGTCCTCACATCAATGACCTGATTCAATACTTTTATACTTTTATAAAATATCTTCTTTCTCATATAGCGTGAAAGCCTTCCTCAGCTCGTTATATTATCAACTAGTTTAAAGAAAATCTCCCAAAAGCTGAAGAAATAAGCACTTAACTTGTGAAGAAATGTTAGCCAAAAATTGAATGTGATCAATTCCAACGCCTTCGATCAGGCACCCCAAGCGTTTCACTCCAAAGGTTTCTTCAGGGAATTGTCCATTTTGGCTAGACGGAACAAACAATATGATGTTAAATCGACGTTCCATGTTGCAGCAATAAATATTGCAAAAACATTATTTTGACAAACTTCACCTTAATAAATCATGCTGCCCACGTTTCCATTGGCTTGTATGTCTCCAACTACTGTTGCTTCAGACAATCTCCACAAAAACGCCGCGCATGCGAAGACCAGCGCAAGGCGCCATATTTAAAGGGTAGCTCACCCAGCTGATTATGGGAAACTAACAATTCTAGATGAAAAAACATTCTCACTATCGACTACTAGTTGTTGCATTATTACAAAAATAAGCCTCTAATTCCTCCGCACATCTCGGAGGAAATACGGGCAAATTACTAATGAATAAAGAAACTTCAAACTCAAAGACAAAGCGCCAAATTCAAGCTGACATTCAGTCCTTGCGGATATACTGTATTAAGGGTAAAGATCCACTTCTGTTCCCTCCACAATAAGGTGTTCTCAATCGTTCTACCACGCATACCTGCACGTACTTGCTCTATACAGAAGCAACGCAGTTGTTCGAAGATGTGATGATGATTTAGACAGTGTTGTACTAAGGGTGCTTCTAGCACCTTACATTTCAGACGACTGTGGTGCTCTCTCATCCACGTCTTAAAAGATCTAATAGTTTTGCCCACATAAAGTAGGCCACACGGGCACATAATAACATACACTACATTAAGTGATTCGCATGTGGTGTAGTGTCTAAATTTATAGGTCTTTCCTTTATAGGTGAATTCTTGAAGCTCCATAGTGATGTCACAAACGGTACAATTATTGCATTTATGATGACCCGTAGAAGATATCGGCATAGTAGACATATTTGAAGCATCTACAGGTAAAATAGAGGGACATAATCGCTCTTTTAAGTTGCTGTTCCTTCGCCAGACGCAACGTATCGTACGATGCTGTAATCCCGGGACCGCTTGCAGCACATTACTATGTCGTTTGAGGATTCTGCCAATGTCCTTACTAAAAGGCGAAAACTTGGTGACAAAATTAACCGGAGTCTCCTCACTATCTGCATTCTTGACAGTGCTCGCCTGACGCGGTATCAAAAGCTGGCTTCGATCATTATATAAAGCCCTCTTGTAAGCAGACTTCACTACTTTAGAGGGATAACCACGTTCTGCAAAATTCATCATCAATTGTCGAGACTTCATCTTGAAATCTTTCTTCTTAGAGCAGTTCCTTCGATATCTTAAAAATTGTGAAATTGGCAAGCTTTCCTTCAGATTCCTCGGATGTGCACTGGTGTAATGCAGGAATGTGTTCTGATCTGTCTCCTTCTTATAAATTGACGTTTCCCAAGCGTGAGAACCTCTAGTGATTAATATATCAAGATAGGTAATCATGCTAGAATGACTCGAACAGGTAAACTGAATATAGGGATCACATGAATTGACCCATTGATGGAAACTTTGTAACTCCTGTGCTGTGCCTTGCCATAATAAAAAAATATCATCAATGTACCTATTCCAAGATTTAATATGTGACTGAAAAGGAGAATCACGAATCCACTTATCCTCAAACTGTCCCATGTACAGGTTAGCGATGGACGGGGCACATGTGGCCCCCATAGCGACGCCCGATAGTTGTTGATATATCACCCCATTAAAAATAAAAAAATTATGGCAAATAGCTAATCTGGCTAGTTGTAATAAAAACTGTACATGGGCATCACTCACATCACCACGCTTACTGAGGGACTGTTCCACAAGGGTAAGAGCCTCTAGTTGCGGTATGCTTGTATACAATGAAGTTACATCGAAAGTCACTAGCAAAACAGGTTGATGAACCCAATCAGATAAACCATGTAAAATGGTCAAAAAATGGGTAGAATCCTGTACAAATGATGGAATCAACTTCACTAAAGGGCGAAGATAAGAGTCAAGAAATGTTGAAACTGGTTCGAGCACTGATCCTCTCGTAGAAACGATGGGCCGGCCCGGTGGATGAATTAGATCTTTATGTATTTTAGGGACCAGATAAAATGTCGCTATAGAAGGTGCCAAGGGATTCAAATAATGATACTCCTTCACTGTTAAAAAATGATCCCTCAGAGCCACAGAGGTGATCCTCCTGATCTCTGATTGTAAGGCTTTGGTGGGGTCTACCTCCAATTCTTTGTATGTTAACTGATCACGGAGCTGACGGTGTGCTTCAGTAATATAATCGCGCCTATTCATTACCACCACGGCTCCTCCTTTGTCAGCTCGCCGAATAACTAAATCGGTGTGATGCCGCAAAGCATTCAGAGCCTGACGTTCACTAAGCGATAACCGAACTTGGCACAATTTCTTTGTGGCTTCCAATAGATGAATATCATGTAGCACTAACTTCTTAAACAGCAACAATGCCGCAGGGACAGGACCTGAAGGCATCCATTTAAATCGCAACGGTAACTTCACCCGATCAGTGATCAATGTAGTCGATGCAGTGGAACTAAGACATAGAGACGATTCTTCCTCAGTCATTAGACTCGACTCCACTTCCGATGAACCCTGAAACGCAAAAAAATCTTTAAGGATCAGTTTTCGCATCAACTCCTCAAAATCGACTCAAAATTGAAAAGAGTCATGTTGTAATATAGGGACAAAAGATAACCCTTTGTTTAATAAAGAAATTTCATCAGAGGTCAAAGGGAAATCTGAAATGTTAATCACTGACTGGGACGTAGCCAAACCGATTATTTTCTTCGTTGGTTGCGGCGCTCGTGCTGATACTCTTTGTCTTCCCCTTTCTTCTTCTTCCTTTTCTCCTCGATATCCCCTGACAAAAAATCCTCGCTAGAGGATTTACTAGAGTCGTCACTACCTTCAGACGTATCTTCAAACATTACTCGTTTTTTAACCAGTTGTCTGCGTTTGGTGTTCTGCCACGGGTACACATAACCCGTCGTATAATCAGCATTGTCCCTCTTCAATTTATTGGGTTTTTTAACCATGACATCTCGTCAAACTAATTCAACCTGTTTAGACTGCTCTTCTGATTGTTTTAAGAACCGATCTTCCGTTTCAATAGCCCTCAACTTCTTTAGACCTTCTTCTATTTCCACTGATATTTTGTCGACTTCCAATTTTGTATGCTGAACAATGAGCACCATTAAATCAAGGGAGCACTTGTTTAATACTTTATTCCATTGAGTTATAAAGTCCACTTCCAGATTAGGCATACTGGGTTCTTTGTATATTCGAAGCCCCCGTGGAATTTGCTGTCGATTAATGTACTCAATCATGGACAAAAGATGTAACTCTATCCTTACACGTTTCTGCTGTAATTTCAACATCGTCTCCCAAGTGTGAGCATCATCTCCTGGAGTAGAGTCTGTAGTTTTCTATGATGTATAAGAATTGTTCCAAGTTGTTGAGTTTAGGATATTAAACGGATTTTTTGTTACAAACATTAACGAGTTATACCGTTTAGGAAGCATTTGGCTACTCCCTCTGATGTGTGCACTGCTGGCATGTCTGTGCCACCATGCCTGTGCCCATGTCCATCGGTACATCCCGGTGGCTGCGAGGGCTACATACTCCAGCGCCCATGCCCATCCCCTACACCTGCCGTGGGGACTGTACCATGTATGTGGCAGATGTATTGCACCCATACTCACAAGGACATGCTCACATGGGTCACTCTCACTGCACTGATATGTTAAGTAAATGATGCACATGACCATTGCAATACGGTAACACGATTTAATTACATCAAACTATTTACAGTGGTGCAAATATGCCCCTGCAGCTGTTCAGTCTTTGAATGTTGGGGCCGTGCCCCCCCTGCCCCGGAGGTGGTGGCAGTCCTGGGGCACAGGATGGCACAGGGCAGGGGTGCCATGTACCTGTGTGGCGCTCACATCCCCTGGGGGCCGCCATGGCAGGATGGCTGATGAGCTGCACAGCCCAAGATCACCTCGCACAGCATGCGCAGCTCATCAGCCATCCAGCCCACAGCATATAACACAGCTTGTCAGACGGCTGCCTGGGTGAGAATCTTCACAGTCTTGGCAAGTGCATATATCTATATGATTTGCAAGGGATTGTGGGCAATGTAGTTAATTCACACCAGACACAGCTGCTGACAATAATTTAGTTGTGCTCAAGTGTTAAAGCCAATAAGATATTTATTTATGGGGTTATTTCTCCCAACACAGATATGCTTGGTAGCACATAAATCAGGTTACTTGCTTCCAGTGTTTAACTTGGAAAAACAAAATCAAAATCAGGAAAACAACATGCAAACTTGTCAGGCATTAGCTAATGTTTTCTTAGCATATATCAAACAACAAACGAAAAGCCACAAAGAAAGAAAAAAACTGTTATTTTCAGGTTAACTTCTGATAACTTCCCACATAGATTCAGAAGTGATTCTCTCCTAGCTCACAAGCAATTAGGTAAGGCTCAATTGCTAGCAGTTATCCAGCTGAAACCCCTTAGCTGGCTTGCTTTCTACTGTGTGGGTCAAATCCTGCTTCAGGAGCTTTTCTGAGTAGATTAAAGAACAAGTTTGTATTTCTTTGTGATGGTTGCTGTACTTTATAACAGAAAATCACCAAAGGAGTTTTGACAGAGAGCAGTCCATATAAACACATTCTTAGAACATAAGACATGCTATACTGGGTCAGACCGAGGTCCATCAAGCCCAGTATCCTGTTTCCAACAGTGGCCAATCTAGGTCCTACGTACCTAGCAATATCCCCAAAAGACACAGGTTCCACAATGCTTGTACTGGGTCAAGCATTGATATCCTGGGTCCCTTTTTAATAGTGGTTTATGGACCTTTCCTCCAGGAACTTGTCCAAACCTTTTTTAAACCCAGCTATACTAACAGCCCTTACTACATCCTCCGGTAACAGATTCCAGAGTTTGATTACACGTTGAGTGAAAAAATATTTTCTCTTATTTGTCTTAAATAGTTTACCCTGTAGCTTCATTACATGTCCCATAGTCTTTCTATATTCTGATAGCGTAAACAATTGATCCACGTTTATCCGTTCCACTCCATTCATTAATTTATAGACCTCTATCATATCTCCCCTCAGCCGTCTCTTTTCCAGGTTAAAGAGCCCTAACCTTTTTAGCCTCTCTTCATAGGAGTAGCCTTCCATCCCCTTCACCAATTTGGTGGCTCTTCTCTGTACTTTTTCTAATAACACTATGTCCTTTTTAAGATACGGCGACCAGAATTGCACACAATATTCAAGGTGCGGTCGTACCATGGAGCGATACAGAGGCATTATAATATCCTTTGTTTTATTCTCCATCCCTTTCTTTATGATACCTAGCATTCTATTTGCTTTCTTGGCCGCCGCTGCACACTGGGCGGAGGGTTTTAACATGTTATCCACGATGACTCCTAAGTCCTTTTCCTGGGTGGTGGTTTCTAATGTGGAGCCTTGCATCGTGTAACTATAGTGTGGGTTGTTCTTTCCTAGGTGCATAACTTTGCATTTGTCCACATTAAATTTCATCTGCCATTTGGATGCCCAGTCTTCCAATTTATCCAGATCCTCCTGCAGTTTTCCACAATCCTCTTGGGTTTTAACAACTTTAAACAGTTTTGTGTCATCTGCAAATTTGATAACCTGACTAGCTATTCCCTTTTCCAGGTCATTTATGAATATGTCAAAAAGTAGCGGACCCAGTACAGATCCCTGGGGTACTCCACTATTCACTTTTTTCCATTGGGAATATTGGCCATTTAGCCCTACCCTCTGCTTTCTATCTTTTAACCAGTTCCTGATCCACAATAGTACACTGCCTCCTATCCCATGACTTTTTAGCTTTGCCAAAAGTCTCTGATGGGGGACCTTGTCAAAAGCTTTCTGGAAGTCCAGATACACTATATCAACCGACTCACCTTTGTCTACCTGTTTATGCACACCTTCAAAGAAACATATCAGATTAGTAAGACAAGATCTTCCTTGTCTAAAGCCATGTTGGCTGTCTCCCATTAGGCCATGACTATCTACATGTTGTGTAATTTTGTTCTTTATGATGGTTTCTACCATTTTCCCTGGTACTGACGTCAGGCTCACCGGTCTGTAATTTCCCGGGTCACCCCTGGAACCTTTTTTAAAAATTGGTGTTACGTTGGCGACCCTCCAATCTTCAGGTATTACAGATGATTTTAATGAAAGTTCACAGATTACCAATAGCAGGTCTGCAATCTCATATTTCAGTTCTTTCAACACTCTGGGATGTATACCATCCGGTCCAGGTGATTTGCTACTATTCAGTTTATCAAATAGTTGTAATATATCTTCCCGGTGTAGTGATATTTCTCTCAATTCCTCTGCAGTATCACCTTTAAATACCACTTCAGTCATGGGTAACATCCCTACATCTTCCTCAGTAAAGACCGAAGCAAAGAATTCATTCAGTCTCTCTGCTATAGCCTTGTCTCCTTTTACTGCCCCTTTTACCCCTCTATCATCTAACGGTCCAATTGACACTCTCACAGGCCTTTTGCTACGAATGTACTTGAAAAAGTCTTTATTTTGTGTTTTTGCTTCCGTAGCAAGTTTCTTCTCAAATTCCCGCTTTGCCTGCCTTATCAATGCTTTGCATTTAACTTGCCAGTGCTTGTGTTGTTTCCAGTTTTCATCATTTGGCTCTTTTTTCCATTTCCTGAAGGTTGCTTTTTTGGCAGCAACAGCCTCTCTGACCTCACCTTTAAACCATGCTGGCAGTTTTTTGGACTTTCTTCCACTCTTTTTAATGCGTGGAATACAGCTGGTCTGGGCTTCGAGGATAGTATTTTTAAATAACACCCAAGCTTGCTGTAAGTCTTTAACCTTTGGAACCGCTCCTTTTAGTTTTTTCCTAACTATATTCCTCATTCTATCATAGTCTCCCTTTTGAAAGTTAAAAGGTAATACTGTGGATTCCTTTACTATCTGTCCTCCACTAATTAAATCAAACATGATCATACTATGATCACTATTGCCAAGTGGTCCCAACACCCTTATTTCTTGCACCAGATCTGGCGTTCCACTAAGGATTAGGTCCAGTATGGCTTCCCCTCTGGTCGGTTCATGAACCAGCTGCTCCAAGAAGCAGTAATTTATTCCATCTAGAAACTTTATCTCTTTAGCTTGTCCTGCCGTGACACTGACCCAGTCGATACCGGGGTAATTGAAATCACCCATTATTACTACTCTGTTGTGACTTTTGTTAGCTTCCTTGATTTCTTTGAGCATTTCATCATCCATTTGTTCATTCTGGCCAGGCGGTCGATAGTATACTCCCACTGCCATCGCCTTCCCCTTCATAAATGGGATTTCAATCCATAGAGATTCTACAGCAAATTTTGTTCCCTGCAAAACTTTAATCCTTTCTGACTCAATGCCCTCTCTAACATAGAGCGCAACCCCTCCACCAATTTGATCAGCTCTATCATTACGATATAGTTTGTATCCAGGTATCACAATGTCCCACTGGTTATCCTCCTTCCACCATGTCTCTGAGAGTGCAATCATATCTAACCTCTCATTTAGTGCTATATATTCTAACTCTCCCATCTTATTGTTTAGACTTCTAGCATTGGCATACAAGCATTTTAGAGACTGTATTTTATTCATACTAATCTGGCTATTGGTAGGCAGGGGTAATTTGGAATCTTTATGCTCTGTCTGCTCCTTACTCAAGGGCATTTGGGCTACTATACCCCCTTTTGGAACCTCACTGCTTTTGGTAGTATCCTTCAAGGATACCTTTGTCCGAACCATGCGCTCCTGGGTGACTGTCGGCTTTCCCCTATTTTCTAGTTTAAAAGCTTCTCTATCTCTTTTTTAAAGGTTAATGCCAGCAGTCTGGTCCCATCCTGATTAAGGTGAAGCCCATCCCTTCGGAAGAGCCCCCCCTTTCCCCAGAATGTTCCCCAGTTCCTAACAAATCCAAAACCCTCATCCTTGCACCATTGTCTCATCCACGCATTGAGACTCCGGAGCTCTGCCTGTCTTTTGGGTCCTGCACGTGGAACAGGAAGCATTTCGGAGAACGCTATCCTGGAAGTTCTGGATTTCAACTTCCTACCTAAAAGCTTAAATTTAGCCTCCAGAACTTCCCTACCACATTTTCCTATGTCATTGGTACCAACATGTACCAAGACAGCAGACTCCTCCCCAGCACTATCTACGATCCTATCTAGGCGGTGCGTGAGGTCTGCTACCTTCGCACCAGGCAGGCATGTTACCAGGCGATCCTCACGTCCACCAGCCACCCAACTATCTACATTCCTAATGATTGAATCACCGACTATAACAGCTGTCCTGACCCTCCCCTCATGGGCACATGGCCCTGGAGAAACGCCCTCGGTGCGAGAGGGTTTTACATCACCTGGAGGACACGTCCTAGTTACAGGATTACTTCCTGCCACACCAGGGTGATGCTCTCCTGTCACGTGACCTCTCTCCTCCATGGCAACAGGGATGCTGCCAGACTGGAGGTGGGACTTCAGGACTATATCCCTGAAGGTCACGTCCATGTACTTCTCTGTCTTTCTTATGTCTTCCAGGTCTGCTACTCTAGCCTCTAGAGAACGGACTCGTTCCCTGAGAGCAAAGAGTTCTTTGCACTTAGAGCATACGTAAGATCTCTCACCAACTGGGAGAAAATCATACATGTGACACTCAATGCAAAAGACCGGAGAACCCCCATCTCGTTGCTGGACTTCTGTCTGCATCTTAGTTTAAAGCTTGTGCATCTTAGTTTAAAGCATCTGCAATCATTCCCCCTTCTTCAACAAGCATGGGTTCAATATCATGGATTGGCACAGATGAATCTCTCAATGGAGCACTTTCAGGAGAATACTTGTTTCCCTGCTGTCTTTCAAGGTTATAGCTAGGGCATAGATCAGTGTTCATACCTGAGCTTCCATTGCTGTTAGAGTTCCTCTCTATATAGCCTGGCCAGTATGTAGTCCAGTTCTTATGTCCAGCCTTCCAATCCAGATCCCTGGACACTGGATCTCTCTTCACATACCTTCTGGCACGGGTCCTAGGGTCCCTTCCACGTGTAGCCGTCTCTCTCACAGGTACCGTCTGGAGATTCCTAGCTCTGCAGCACCATTCCTCTGGCTTTCCCCAGTCCAATGGTGTATGCTGGCCCTTGGAATGCCTCCCAGTATATGTACTGTTCTGGACTCTTCTAGACCTCTCAAAGGCTTTTCTCCTCTTTCTTCCACGGGGTTTCTTTCCCTCTCTGTCCGTCCAGTTTGGCTTCTGCTTCTGATGATCCTCCTGATGATGAAGATGATCAAGCTCAAGCTGATTCTCAGGATATTGAGGATGATTCTCTGTAGAATAAACTTTACCTTTATTCTGCTTAGATGAGTGCTCCTCCCTAACACAGCGCAGCTGTGCTGAATCAGGCCCTGCCCTTTGAGATGAGTGCTTAGGGATTACCTCATAGCCCTCCTGATTGAACACACGTTTCCCCACTTCAGCTCCTCTAATGGCTGTTGGAAACCTGGTGCATTCTGGGACTGGTAGTCTTTTATGGGAAAATTCTGTTTTCTTATTTCTACCAGAACTGACAGGTTGCTGGTTCAGAGTCACTTCACCTTTCCTATAGCTCCTTCCTGAGCTATGATAAGCTTCCTTATCACAAGCTCCATGGTGTGAGTCTGCTCCCACTGGGCATGTGACATGGCACAGAGTGCCACAGACAGGTGGCGTACACATATTCCCCCACACAGACACCATGTGCCTAGTGTCTGTGCGGTGGCATGTGCAGATGTTTTGTCTATGGCACTGTATGCCGGCCCTGCACCCAGATGGGTGTCATCCCTGGCCTCCAGTGCCCTGTGCTGTTCAGGACTGGCCACGACCTGCCTTGTGTGGCTGGATGCACCTATGGAGGAGCGTGTACCTGCCAGGCCCACGTGTGCGGCTGCAGGTCCTGGCATATCACGCACCTCCAGGGGTGCACCCAGCCCAACACCCACCTGCTCCTGCTGCCCCCTACCCTCCCTGGCCTCCACCTCCCCCACCTCACCCTCCCACTCCTCAGCCTCCTACTCCCCCTCCCCCTCCCCAGCCTCACACTCCACTCCCCCACCCCCTCCTTGGCCTCCCACTCCCCCATCTCCCCCTCCCTCACTCCCCAGACTCCCACTCCCCATCACCCTCCCCCTCCCCCTCCACTGCCTCCCCCTCTTGGCTGGCAGACTCCCCCTCCTCCTCTGCCACTGCGCCATCTTCATCCTCCTCCTCCTCTCCCTCCTGGGGCACTGGCTCCTGCGCCAGGGGGCTTATGGGCTGTGGTTGTCCAGGTCTGCTACCTGCTCCGGCCCGCCTGCCCCATGGTGGGCCCTTGCCAGCATCTGCGTCCACTGCGGGGGGAAGCCAGATATTACCACCTCTGTCATGCATACGCCACATCATGGAAACACAGTAGGTGGCCCCACAGGCTGCTGGGCCACTGGAACATGCTGTTGTGCAACACACAGGCCGTGTCACTCACCATCACCCTGGGCCAGTGCCTCCTGCTGCAGCCGCATCAGATACCGAGGGCACCGCAGCTGCATCTCCCTGCCCTTCTTCTGCAAATCCTACACCTGGGGGAACAGCAATTGATGGGATTGTTAGGGGACAGACATCCCTGGCCATCAACTACTGCACATCACACATGGCTGTGAGCAGCAGGGGTTGCCCCTGCTGTGCACTGTCGGTCCAATGCTAGCTGTTGACAACACCACCTGCATGTTTGCGACTGCAGCTGGGCATGTGTGGATTGCCACCACATGACCTGTGTGCCACCACCCGGGCACCCTGTGCCTACCCGACGGCCTATCCTTGCGTGACGTGGTCGCCCGAGGGCATACGTGGTATTGTCATGCTGCAGCTCATGTGCATCGTACTGGCAGTGCAATATGGTACCGCTATCCATGTGATGGGTTGCCATGGGGGTGTTGGGGCATATACCACATCCTACACATATGCGCTGGTTCTGCATGTCTGCTACACCTTCCGACATGATGACAACATGTGGCTACCATGTGCTATGCCTGCATATGCTCATGCCACAGTACGCAGTGGCGACAGCACTGCACATGTGGCTGGCCATTGTGGCATGCACAGAGCAGCAGCCGCAACCATGTAGGTCCATGGGATGTACCACCTGAGGATAAGGCATGCCTGCGCACATCAGCAGGTGCACCTACCATAGCACCAGGATTAAACACAGACCTCTGTAAATGGGCCTGAGGCCTCCGGAGGATAGGACAGGCCAGCCCACATCAACAGGCACACCTACCATAGCACCAGGATTGATGACAGACCTTTGTAAGTACGCCTGAGGCCCCCTGGGGATAGGGCAGGCCTGCGCACATCAACAGGCGCACCTACCAATGCACCAGGATTAAACACAGACCTCTGTAAGTAGGCCTGAGGCCACCTGGGATAAGGCAGACCTGCCCACATCAACAGGTGCACCTACCATAGCACCAGGTGTAGACACAGACCTCTGTAAATAGGCCTGAGGACACCTGGGGATAAGGCAGGCCTGCGCACATCAGCAGGCACACCTACCATAGCACCAAGATTAAACACAGACCTCTGTAAGTAGGCCTGAGGCCTCCTGGGGATAGGGCAGGCCTGCGCACATCAACAGGCGCACCTACCATAGCACCAGGTGTAGACACAGACCTCTGTAAATAGGCCTGAGGCCACCTGGGGATAAGGTAGACTTGCCCACATCAACAGGTGCATCTACCATAGCACCAGCTGTAGACACAGACCTCTGTAAATAAGCCTGAACATAAGAACATAAGATATGCCATACTGGGTCAGACCAAAGTCCATCAAGCCCAGTATCCTGTTTCCAACAGTGGCCAATCTAGGTCATACGTACATAGCAGTTTCCCCAAAAGACACAGGTTCCACAATGCCTGTATTAGGTCAAGCAGTGATATCCTGGGTCACTTTTTAATAATGGTATGTGGACCTTTCCTCCAGGAACTTGTCCAAACCTTTTTTAAACCCACTACACTAACAGCCTTTACTACATCCTCTGGTAACAAATTCCAGAGTTTGATTATACGTTGAGTGAAAAAATACTTTTTCTTTTATTAGTCTTAGTTTACCCTGTAGCTTCATTGCATGTCCCCTAGTCTTTCTATATTCTGATAACGTAAGCGATCGATCTACGTTTACCCATTCCACTCTTCATTAATTTATAGACTTCTATCATATCTCCCCCTCAGCTGTCTCTTTTCCAGGTTAAAGAGACCTAACCTTTTTAGCCTTTCTTCATAGGGGTATCCTTCCAACCCCTTTACCATTTTGGTGGCTCTTCTCTGAACCTTTTCACATAATGCTATATCCTTTTTAAGATGCAGCGACCAGAATTGCACACAATATTTAAGATGAGGTCTCACCATGGAATGATATAGAGGCATTATAGTATCCTTTATTTTATTTTCCATTCCTTTCCTTATGATACCTAGCATTCTATTTGCTCTCTTGGCTGCTGCTGCACACTGGGCCGAGGGTTTTAACATGTTATCCACAATGACGCCTAAATCTTTTTCCTGGGTGGTGGTTCCTAATGTGGAACCTTGCATTGTGTAACCATAGTTTGGGTTGTTCTTCCCTAGGTGCATAACTTTGCACTTGTTTACATTAAATTTCATCTGCCATTTTGATGCCCAGTCTTCCAATTTATCAAGATCCTCTTGCAATTTTCCACAATCCTCTTGGGTTTTAACAACTTTAAATAGTTTTTTGTCATCTGCAAATTTGGTAACCTCACTCGTTATTCCCTTTTCCAGGTCATTTATGAATATGTCAAAAAGCAGTGGACGCAGCACAGATCCCTGAGGTACTCCACTATTCACCTTTCTCCATTGGGAAAATTGCCCATTTAGCCCTACTCTCTGCTTTCTATCTTTTAACCAGTTCCTGATCCACAATAGTATACTGCCTCCTATCCCATGACTCTTTAGTTTTGCCAAACGTTTCTGATAAGTGACCTTGTCAAAGGCTTTCTGAAAGTCCAAATACACTATTATCAACTGACTCACCTTTGTCTACCTGTTTATTCACACCTTCAAAAAAAACATAACAGATTAGTAAGACAAGATCTTCCTTGTCTAAAGCCATGTTGGCTGTCTCCCATTAAGCCATGACTATCTACTTGTTCATCAATTTTGTTCTTTATGATGGTTTCTACCATTTTTCCCGGTACTGACGTCAGGCTCACCGGTCTGTAGTTTCCCGGATCACCCCTGGAACCCTTTTTAAAAATTGGTGTTACTTTCACCATCCTCCAATCTTCAGGTGTTACAGATGATTTTGATGATAGTTCACAGGTTACTAACAGTAGGTCTGCAATCTCATATTTCAGTTCTTTCAACACCCTTGGATGTATATCATCCGGTCCAGGTGATTTTCTACTCTTCAGTTTATCAAATAGTTGTAATACACCCTCCCGATGTATCGATATTTCCTTTAGTTCTTGCGTACCTTTAAATACCACTTCAGTTATGGGTAACATCCCTACATCTTCCTCAGTAAAGACCGAAGCAAAGAATTCATTCAGACTCTCCGCTATCGCCTTGTCACCTCTTAGTGCTCCTTTAGCTCCTCTATCATCTGACGGACCAACTGACTCTCTCACAGGTTTTTTGCTACGGATGTACTTGAAAAAGTTTTTATTACGTGTTTTTGCTTCTGCAGCAAGCTTCTTCTCAAATTCTCCCTTTGCCTGCCTTATCAATGCCTTGCATTTATCTTGCCAGTGCTTATGCTGTTTCCAGGTTTCTTGTTTGGTTCTTTTTTCCATTTCCTGAAAGTTGCTTTTTTGGCAACAACAGCCTCTCTGACCTCATCTTTAAATCATGCTGGCAGTTTTTTGGACTTCCTTCCACTTTTCTTAAAGCCTCTGTAAGTAGGCCTGAGGCCAACTGGGGATAAGGCAGGCCTGCGCACATCAGCAGGCGCAACTACCATAGCACCAGGATTAAACACAGGCCTCTCTAAATGGGCCTGAGGCCTCCTAGGAATAGGGCAGGCCAGCCCACATCAACAGGCGCACCTACCATAGCACCAGGATTAAACGCAGACCTCTGTAAGTAGGTCTGAGCCCTCCTATGGATAGGGCAGGCCTGCGCACATCCAGAGGCGCACCTACCTTAGCACCAGGTGTAGACACAGATCTCTGTAAATAGGCCTGAGGCCACCTGGGGATAAGGCAGGCCTGCGCACCTATCATAGCACCTGGATCATTCACAGACCTCTGTAAATAGGCTTGGGGCCACCTGGGGTTAGGGGAGAGCTGCACATATCATCAGGCACAGCTGCATTGCTCCCAGGTTATACCAAAGACCTCTCCTTTTCCACTGCTATGCTCCTATGATATGTGTGTTGATTGTTGGCTACAGTGCTGCACTACTTGTTTTGTGTGATCTGCCACCATGCACTTACCTCATGTGGGTATGATGAGGCTGCATTGAAGCACCTGGTCAGGCACCCCCAGGCCCTCCTGACTCTGGAGGATCTGTGGAAAAGGCACCTCTGCCTGCAGCAGTTTAGTTTTCCAAGGAGCTCGATATCATTGCTTGTGAACGCGGGTTTTCTTGACCTCACAGCCATCTTGTGTATCATGTGGGGCCTCATGACGCGTTGACGTCGCGTATGCTCAGTAAAGTTTGGTAACGCGCGTTACTGCACGCGTTGTCCATGAACGCACTCGAAGCACGTGTAATAATGCATGTTTGGCTGTTTCTGGGATTTTAGTGGACAAGTACTTTACAGCACTGTGACAATGCGCAGCGCGTCTACCACTGTGCACGCAGTGCGTTTCGTACACTACGTGCACATTGGATTGTTCTATGTGCATACTGTTTCACGCATAGTCCATATATCACGCACATAATACATGGCGCTATATGGCTCTGAAGGCGCGTTATGCACGTTAGCGCGCCTTGGCCATTTCACGTACATTACCGTGACATTGCACCAGGAGCTGCCACCGTTCACGGATGTGAGCACAAGTGGGCCATGTACATCTGCAGTATACTACTAAATACTGAGTACGCTCTGCTAGCGAAAGGGTTGGTTTTCATGATCGCGCCACCATTTTCTCTGCTGTGTTTATGCGGGGCCTCATGATGCGGGATGACCGAGTATGCATAGTAATGTGCATTACTACACATGCTGGATCACAACGCGCTGTGTCATGATGTAACATGCACACTAACGTAGACAAGATGAGGCAGCTTACTACCTGTTCATTGTCAATCCTTTTTGCTCCCTCCAGTTTTAGGATTCCACCTGCAGGCTGACGCTGGAAACAATGTGGGCCCAGTGAGGAGTAGGCAGCCACAAAACAATGGGTAGACATACACACACACTCCTATTGCAGCATTGCGCAGTGATAGGGGTGGTTGGCAGCCCTGCCCACCACACTGGTCCTGATCACAGTGCCGGCATTGCTAAGGTGTGCAGGAGCTAGTAGTAGTGCTCTGGTGATAACTGCAGCTCTGTGCTGGAGCCAACAGCCTGACTCTCCATGAAGCTTTGGATAGTGGAGGCTGTGTGAGTGGGTGTTTGTACCCCTGTTAGCCGCTGCTTTGGGGATTGCACATTTTGATGTTGTATCTGCATTGTAGGGTAAAATATTGGGACATGCTCTGTGGGATCCACAGCTAGGACATGAACCTGTGACCCTCTGCTCCAGACACACTGGTTGTGTGTACTGCACCACACTGTTGCCACAGAAGCACAGCAGTCCCTGCGGCAACCTTTACCTTTTATCAGACAGACCTTTTCTGTTGCACTCCACACCATGTACTGGGACAGGGCATGGCCTAGGTCCACTGCAGGCAGGTGCTACTGCCCCTTCCAGCACCCCCCCCCCCAGGCCATCCACTGTGCAGCTAGGCGGGTGTCTATGGTGCGGAGTCTGGGGTGGGGAGGAATACATGGACATACACACATCCCCCCATCACCGCCTACCAAAGGTTTGTCCCTTCCACATGGGGGGAGATGGCTGGGTGGATGCAGGTTGGTGCTCTAGCAACTATTGGCTGAGGTGGACCAGATAGATGTAGGTAGATTGTGTTGTGACAGCTGACTGTGGACAGGCTAGGGCATGTACCTCAAGTTCGGTGTAACCAGTTTGGACTACTGGGTGTATATATGTTTCCGACAATGTGTGGTCACACCCTGCAATGCCTTACTAGGGGCTGCAGTAAAGGGTGTTCAGTTAGCTGGGTTTACGGACTGTTTGGAATGCATCCTGGGGAAGGTCTGTGGATCCTTGTTAGAGTGGTCCCCAGATGTGCACTGATTGCCCTATTACAGGCATAGTGGTACCTGTGTGACCTTTGGGGTACTTGCTGGGTTATGTCCCCTGGATGGTACACTGTGGCACACAGACAACTGGGCATGTTTGGCCTTGGTCAGCTGCTGTCTTGATGATTTTCAGTTTCTGTGTTCCTATGTGCCACCTAGGCAGCAGCCTAGTCCACCCTGTGCCCCAGCTGCCCTCACTGCATGTCCTGCCTGCAGCCCCCTGTGCTCCATTTGTACCATCACCATAGTGGCCTTTCCTACTTGGGCACTATGCTGTTGCTGCAAATGGAGCACTACTATCACTTTTCTTGGGCTCCCTGCCTATGCTGTACATTGCTGACACTTAAATGGTTTCTCTCTCCTGCATATGTGCATTTAATGACAGGTTTTCACTCGCGGTAATTTTTGGCCCTTCATTTCCCCGTGTTAGTGTAGCAGGGGCCTCTCCCCGCCCATTGACCCCCTTCTCTCCACTCTCTCTCCACCCTCTGAGGGACTTACCACGGCCAGAGACATTACCTCGCGTTAACGTTGCATCTGGTAACGTTAAGGTGTGTTAACGTAGCTGCTGCTATGTTACCACGCTTTAGTAAACATACCTCTATGTGTGAATATCTGGGAGATAGGGGATGTGAGGGGGGAAATTTTAAATGGGGTTTTTCTAGTAGGTTTGAGTTTTGATGTAAACAGTTTTTGTAATTTGCAATTGATGGTCCAATAAAAATTTGTAATTACCAAAGAAATAAAATTAGGGTTACAGCATAAGGATTCTAGATGCAATATGAACTTACTGGGGGTAAATCTATAACTGAGCAAATGCGTAAACGGTATGCACATACTTTTTCCTGTATGGATGCAAGTGAATTTTCAAAATAAAAGAGTATGTGCGCTTCCATTTTGAATATTTATCCTAGGGAAACTCTGTGCTTACATTTTTTACCCTGCTCTTCACCCCACAGATATTTCCTAGGTCAGTTTATGTGCCTATAAGTGTAAATCATAAAATATGGACATACATACAAACCCCTTGCCAGTCCTACCCCTAGAAATGACTCAGAACCGCCCATGTAAAATTATGCATTTACAGGTTGTATGAGCATCACTTTACACAAATAGGAACATCTCTCTTTACACATAAGACATTGTTTCACATGGAGAAATGGCTTTTAAAATGATCCATCATTTGTTCCAAAATGTAGAAGCAAATCACATATACGAGTATAAATAGGCCGTTTGTTTACATGTTTAGCATATACCATGGCAGGTGATAATTGTAAAAGGATTAAGGGCCCCTTTTACAAAAGCCCATTAGCCGGTTATCGTGCATTTTAACGAGCGGTAACTGGTAGCTGGGCACATGATGTATGAATGTCTGCCAGCACATGCCAAGACACATGTTAATCTGCAATTGCAGGATGAAGCAGGGGATGAGCAAAGTGTGAGCATGGAGAGCGCAATTAACATGCATTTGACTGACGCGCTAATTACAAATCCTTAGCGGGCTTCAGCATGCCTTTTTCTAGTTTCTACAAACAGGAATATCCTCATCAAAACTTTGCTGAACAATTTTGACTTATTGTTGCACAAAATTATAGTGACTGCTTTATAACATTTTTTCCACAATTTATTTCCTGAGAAATATATATTCAAGTTTACATTTCATTAGCACACCAGACTCCACTCTAGTGTAAGGACAACTTTGAGTGACATAGATCACTGTTCGTAACTGTGACAAGCAAGTGATATGTAGGGCAGTTGAGCTGGATGTCACGATGTTGACCAATTTGTGTGCTTGCCGAGTTCCCTATGCTGTAAGGCTAGTTGCAAGAGTTAGATGCATGAAGGCTGCCTCCCATGTATACAGTTTTGAGTGGAGGACAGGAAGGTCATGTGGATGCGAAGATGTGTGCTGATGGCTTTTTCTATATATGATGACCTTGTCTGCCAGTCATTTCTAGTGTACCACAGCTTGCTACAGCATTTGTGATTTGTTTGGTGAGCGTAAAACACAGTTTGTAGAAGTGTTTAAATGCAGCTGTTGTCCCCATAAATTCCCCTAGAACTTGTGCAAATGTGTTTTAGAGATTGTACAAACGAGGCAGTATTGAGAATTGCTCTTGGTTTGTGCTGAATTCACATTCTCTGCACGCTCCGATCAGGTCCCCCATCCAGTTCCAAATGTTGCTGACATCAGTCAAATGGCTTTAGATACCGCAAAGGAATTGAGGCCCATGTACTGTATAGACAACAAAGTAGTTATTCCACAGCTTGGAGCAGGATGAGTACCTTTTCTTTCCTTATATTCTAATTTGCATAGAACTCATCTCTTTTCAAACACCCAAGCAAAATCCCCTCTGGGAGTGAATAGCAAACATTTATATTCAGTATTTAGTCTGAGTAGCTCTTGACGGTCCCTGAGAGCAAAAGAGGTGAATCAGCCCTTCACCAGTTTATTTACAAAGCTGTTAAAACTGGTGGATAGTGCAAATCATCTGACAATTTAATATGGCTGTTAAAGTAGGACTTAAGTTCCAATATATAAAGCTAACGAGATATGCAGTCTGTATCAGAGAGTGTGATTCTATGATTGCTGTAGTGCTGGATACTTCCATTTTCATTACCAGTCCAAAATGAAAGGGGCAATCAGTGGAGGGAACATTTCCCTTCTCTCCATAGTATAGTGCCGTTAGGCCCGAAATCCCCCTGCCCCCTTCCCTATTTCCACCACAAAGACCTCTGAATCCGTTTCCACCCATCTCAATTCTATGCGTTTGACTTCTGCACAACGGCAGCACTGTAATTTGGGAACTGGAATTACTGCTGGCAGAAGAGAAAACAATTTCCCTCCTACTGATGGACATTTTTAAGGGAACTTTGTTAGGTGAATGGGATCTGGGGGAGACTGAGCTGAGATGTTTTTGATTATTTCAAGATGGAGGGGCATTTAGGCCCAGAAACCCTTAACTAGTATGGGGAAGGCCTGGAGACCCTTTTTCTGCTTATTAATATGGCCCATTTCATCATGGAAGGATACCTTTGTACAGTAAGATGCACCACATTAACTCCAGCAGTAAAGCTTGCAAAGTTAGAGGCTAAGGAAATTGCAAAAGCTTGGTTTATCAAAAGAAAATGGTCCCAGTATGGAGAAATGTGTCATTTACATGAGGTACTGGGGTTATTTTTCAAACAGTTTCATTTGTATTTGGTAGGATGTCTGATAACCCACATTTATTTCCCAAAGACAGGAAATAATGTCTGAGCCCGACACATTTCAGTTTCAAGATATACGGTCAGTTATCAAAGTAGACCCATATACTCATATGGGGGGGGGGGGGCCTGGTTTATTACAGCAACTTCAATTTAAGACACACTAGAGTGGAAGCAAATCAGTTTTTTCTAAGCCTAATTTTTGCTATTATTATAAAGAGTAACAGTTGCATTATTTTCACTTTTATTAGAACAAATTAATAATGATACAGAAAGATTTTATTGTGATTAGCACCCGATCTATATAGTTTATTCTCCAGGGCCGCTTAGCGCTACTTGCTTCAATGCTCAGGAGTCACATGTGATTCTTCAGGACCTCAAGGGCCACATGGGACTCTTCAGATCTCCTTGGTGTTATCTTGAGGTTCTAAACCACATATAATGCTCTAGAAGCCCCTAGTGTCACCTGGTGGTGTCAAGACCAAATTTGATTCTTTCGGGCCCTTCAATGTTATCTTAAGGCTGAGGGGTCATAAGTAGCTCATTGGGGGCTCAGTTTTGATCTAATACTTGGGAGTCATCTATGGTCTTTCATGTCCTTTTTGTGTTATCTTGAGTCTCAGGGAAAAAATATGGCTCTTCAGTTGCATTCTTATAACTGGAATGAAACAAATCCTTCAGGGAAATGCCCCACTTTAGCACACACTCTGTAATAGTGAATTATTCATTATAATCTACAGTATTAATGCCAGTATTAAAATAAAACAGTTTCTTCTATCTCTTTGTCCCACACCTCAAGTTCTTCTTTTACTGTCCATCACTAAGAATATTCCTAAGAAGGGAGGGCAGGGACTGCTTGGTCACAAACCCCATGAAACAGTAAAGTACTGGATTGATGCAGCTGTTGAGGTAGGCCAAACCAGCAGCCAAGCTGTAGGCAACCCGCAGGGAAGGCTTGGACACCTGGGTGAACTTTAAAAAGATAACTATATGGTAAGGAAGCCAGCTAAAGAAGAAAGTCAGAATGATGATGCTTATGATTTGGAAGAATCTTCTGGAATGGGTCCATTGTCTTTTTTTTATCTTGAACGCGATGGCCAAGTAGCAGGCAGTAATGACAGCAAAAGGAATGAAGAAGCTGAATACAAACCTGATGAGGTAGAGTACAAGCTTTATGCGGTCTTCAGCACCATGAAAGGTGCATTTCATCCTAGTGCCTTGGGGAGATATCCCACGCAACAGTGTGGGTGGCATGCTTAGGGCAGCTGCCATGCACCAGGTGGCAAAGCTAATGGTGGTGGAAAGTCCAGCAGTGCGATGATTTCTGCACCACACTGGGCTGGTCACCAGGACACAACGGTCCATGCTGATGATAGCCAACATGAAGACACTGGTATAGAGGTTGACGTGCTTCACAAAAACATTCAGTTTGCAAAGGGTCTGGCCAAATGGCCAGTGGAAGTCCAGGGCATCTCGGACAGCAGTCAAGATGCGGAATGCAGAAAAGACAAAGTCTGCCACAGCCAAGTTGAGAATCCAGGTGGACAAGACATTCTTCTTTGTCTTGAAGGCTGTCAACCAGATGACCACACCATTCCCCATAGTGCCAGCCACAAAAATGAAAACATTGATGGTGGCTCCTAATACATTCACTGACTCATCTGTTCTAGTCTCCCTGTCCCCAGGTGACGTTTCATTGAGGACCACTGGTGAGCCAAGTACTTCCATCATTGCTTCTATTCTGTATAAACAAAAAAAAACCACCATATTTTTACACAGTCTGGAGACTGAAGATTAATAAAATCACATGAACTACCACTGTAAATAGTTAACTGAATATATACCTAGTTCACATGTTCATTATGTTAAATGTAATAATATGTTAAATGTAATATGTTAAATACTGTTCCATGTACTATGTTGTTACCTTGTAAACCATGCTGATCTTGAATAGTGCGGTATAAAACCAAATAAATAAATAAAAATAAATAATGAATTTACTTGACTTCCAGGTATCCTAATAGGCAATGAGTTCATACAGTATAAAGACAAACAAGAGCATGGAGTGGAGGAGTGGCCTAGTGGTTGGGGCACGGTACTTCAGGCCAGAAGGTCAGGGGCTCAAATCACACTAGAGTGCTCATTGTGGTCTTGGCACAAGCCACTTAACCCTCCATAGCCCCTGTTCCCTGTAAAATAGTTATCTCCAAGTTATAATGCCCTGTTCAATGTAAACCACACTGATGCAGAATAGCACAGTATATAAGAGAATGTAATAAATAAATAAAATAAAAGGCTATATTAACATTTATATTTTCATTATGTAAAACCCCTCAAACAGCACATTCTATATAGGAATACACAATTTAAAAATGATGTTAAAACACTAATGACATTTCTTATTTTGTTTTTGTTGTTTCTCATTTGAAATGACAGAAAAATCAACAGTCATTGCACCATGTCAACTTCCCTTTGCCCCTGTGTGTGGATGGTACGGGACACCTGTACTTTTACAGTTCCACTGGAAGCTAAAGCTCTTTCTACTCTCCTTGTAAAGACATCTATTTTTAGCTTGGTCGGTGGACAAGAGGAGCCCATAAGCATATCCTGGGGGTGGCCTGTCTTTTTCTGCATGCCAACAGTACCCTCACCTTCCCTCTCTTCTTTCTTTCTATGACCATTTCATTTTACAAACAAACCTTTTCCTAGCATTGGTATGCTTGGACTGGATTCCCAGCTCTTTAGAACAGGGCCAACCTGTCTTTTATCACCCTGCACTACCCACCAGGCCTTTGTGGCCCTAGAATTTCATCGCTCCAATTATGCTGCCTCAGATACTGGTCTCATGGTCACTCTCCCAGCCTGGGTTAGGCTCTTCAATGCCCAGTTACCTTGCCTGTTGGCTCATGCTCTTCAACGGACTGAAGAGAGAGGGGATATGTTTGCCTGGTTAATGCTCATATCAGACTAGATTTTCAGCTCTTTAGTACCCTGCCCCACCCAGCAGGCCTGTGTCATCCTGGAATACCATCACACCAAGTGTGCTGCCTCAGATACCATCCATGGAGTCATCCACCCCTGCCTGGGATAGGCCTTCTAGTGCCCAGTTATTCTGCCCCTTCGATCACACTCTTGAATGGACTGGGAAGGGGGTGGGTGTGCTGAGCAGGGACTGTCTGTCTTTTAGTTCCTGCCCTCATCCAGCAGACCTTTGCTGCCCTGAAGTACTGTCACCCAGTGGTGTTCCCTGCCCACTCGGCACCTGGGGGGATGCCCCTCCAGTTGGACAGCACCCTCACTATGCAGCAATGCATACCCCTCAACCCACTGGGCCCACAGAGCCAGCATGGCAAACTTACCATCAAGATGGCTTGCTGCACTGATTCCAGGCCCAGCTGATCTTCTCTCCTGAGCCAAAGGCTTGTGATTCATGAGACTTTGGCCAGGAAAGAAGAACGGCTGGGCCTGGAACAGAGACAGCACCACTGCCTCCATGAGCCCAGAGAAGGTGCACCCCCTTCTGGCTGGCACCCGGGGAAGGCTGTACCAACTGCTCTGCCCTTAGGATGCCACTACCGTCAACCCAAATGTACTGCCTCAGATATTAAAGGTGATGTATCAGAGGAACTGAAACAAATTTCCATAAATCGGGACGATGTATACAGTTATTTAATAAACTAAAAAGCAGCAAATCACCTAGAGCAGATGGCATACATCCCAGGGTGCTGAACAAACTGAAATATGGGATTTCAGACCTACTTTTAGTAATCTGGGAATTGTCACTGAAATCATCTGTGGTACCTGAGGATTGGAGAGCAGCCAGTGTAATGCCAATTTTTAAAAAAAGGTTCCAGTGGTGATCTGGGAAACTACAGACCAGTGAGCCTGACATCTGTACCAGGCAAAATGGTAGAAACTATCGTAAAGAATTAAATTACTGAACATATGATAATCATGGTTTAATGGCAGGAAGCCAACATGAATTTAGGCAAGGAAAGTCTTGTCTCACTAATCTCTTACATTTTTTTCAAGGTGTGGATAAACAGGTAGGCAAAGGTGAGCCGGTTGATATAGTGTATCTGGATTTTCAGAAAGTTTTTGACAAGGTCCCTCATGAGAGGCTCTTGACAAAATTAAAGAGTCTTGGGATAGGAGGCAGTGTACTATTATGGATTAGGAACTGGTTAACAGATAGAAAACAGAGAGTAAGGATAAATGGCCAATTTTCTCAATGGAGAAAGATAAATAGTGGAGTACACCAGGAATCTGTGCTGGGCCTGATGCTTTTTAACATATTTATAAATTACCTGGAAATGGGAATAATGAGTGAGGTGATCAAATTTGCAGATGACAGAAAATTGTTCAAAATTGTTAAACCCTTTCCTTTGCTGACTTGATTCCTTCTGAAAGCCAAACAGGACTAGGCCTCACATTCTCATAGCCCCACGGTGGCCTCGCCAACTGTGGTACCCTCACCTCCTCGCCCTTTTGTTGACCCCTCCTATCCCTTTTGGAGTCCAACCAGGGCTTCTTACACAGGATCATGGATGCCTTCTGTATCTCAACTGGAAGCGTCTTTCTCTCACAGCATGGAGAGTGTAGGGGATCTGACCCACACAGACTCTCTACTGGAAGAGGTCCTCACCGTTGTGCAAGCCTCATGGAAACTGGCCACACGGGAGTCCTATCACCGCAAGTGATCCCATTTTTCCTCCTGGGCCAGGTCTCAGTCTTGGATCCAGTATGCTGCCCCTTAACAGAAGTCCTTGCATACTTGCTCCATCTATCCAACTCTGGACTGCAGACCAGCTCTGTCCAGTATCATCTTTCTGTGATAGCAGCTTCCCATGTTCCAATCAATAGAAAGCCAGTTTCCACTCATCCTTTGGTATCCAGGTTTATGAAAGGACTTTTGAACCTCAAACCGCCGGCTTGCCCCCCCCCCCCCTACCCCCCAGTACCAGCCTGGGACCTCAATGTTGTACTCTCGGGGTTAATGCAAACCCCTTTCAAACCCATGGCATCTACCTCCATCAAATTCTTCAATTGGAAAACAGTATTCCTGGTAGCTATCACATCAGCCAGATGACTTGGCGAACTGCAAACTCTAGTCCTCTATCCTCCATACACACAATTCCTCAATGACAAAGCCATCCTCAGGAATCACCTCAAGTTCCTCCCTAAAGTGGTCTCAGAATTCCACCTCAACCAGCCACTTGTCCTTCCATCTTTCTTTCTGAATCTGTCTAGAGCCTCTCTGGAAGAGGCCCTGCACACTTTGGATTGCAGAAGGGTCCTTCTCTACTATCTTCACTGCACTCAGTCCCAATAACCCAGGCTGACTGGCCTCCAAGCAGATTATCTCTTCCTGGATAATGGACTGCATCATATACTGCTACATGCAAGCTGCCGTGCTGTCCCCAAGGAACATTGCCGCCTCAGTCGCAAGCCTAGCGGACATCTCCTCCCAGGACATTTGCAAAGCAATGACCCAGACAATGCTTCATACTTTCACCAAGCACTAAAGCCTTGACCACTCCTCCGTGCAGGACTTTGCCTTTGGACAAGTGGTCTTTGAAACCTCTATCTCCAGGAACAAGCAGGAATGTAGTCTTCACATATGGGTATCGTCGGTACCGACGGAGCCTGCGCGGGAAAGCTCCCTAGCATCCAATTAGAAAGCTTTTGGGAGCATCCCACAGCACCTGCGTGCTGCCTTCCTGCCTTTCCCAACTGTCTCTCTCCAGTTCTTTGTTTTCCGCGGAGCTGGCAGGTCGTACTTCCTGTCACCGCAGAAAATATCCCATTTAATCTTCTTTTTTGTGGTCGCGTATGCCTTCCTTCGACGCTACACCGGTACCGCCGGTTCTTTCTTTCTTTTCCTTAAAAAAAAAAAATCTTTTCCTGGAGTCTTTCAGATTTTTTCTCCCCTGGTGCCACGCACCATTTTGGGCACTAGGCCCAACTTTCCTCTACAATGGAAAAACCCGCTTCAGGTTTTAAAAAGTGTTCAAAGTGTGGCGGTACCATCTCCGTCACCGACACCCATGAATGGTGCCTCAAATGTTTAGGTCCTGACCACTCTATCTCTGAGTGTGTTGCCTGTGGGATGATGTTGAAGAGAGGTCGGCAAAACCGAGCTGCTAAACTTAGCACCCTTTTTCCCTCCGATGCAGCATCTGTGGCATCAACATCTTCCAGGGCTTCGTCTTCCTCCCATGGATCTCAGGTAACTAAACATAAGTCTTGCTGGTCCTCAAAGGGTAGATCTCCTTCTAAGTATCAAGATGCCTCTGGCGTTGCCCTTGAGGGACTCACACCGGCAAAATTGCCCCAGTGGGAGGCTTCGGCTTCCAAAGCATCATCGGTGCTCCAGGATGTTCTCGAGGCCCCGACCTCGGCAGAACTACTGGTGCCATGCTCTGGGGTATCGGCCGCTTTGTCCGGTACTGATACTCAGGCATCAGCAGCGTCAATAGATCAGAGATTCTTGGCTATTTAAGGCAGTCTGGCAGCTCTTCTCTCGGCATCGATGCCCCCGAAACCGCTTCAGATAATTCAACTGGTACCGGTACCGGCAACTACATCAGTACCGGGGCCAATTGCATCGACTTCGGCAGGTGGACTACTGGTACCGACGCATGCTGTGCCCTCCGGTACTGACAAGTCGGTACCAGACCCTGTCGATACCGACTTCGATCGGTACCGGTATCATGCGCTGCACGATTACCCGCACAGGAGATACTTTGAATCCTCCGATGAGTCTGAAGACTCTGACAGCTCTGTCGATACCAGAGTACTTCTTCCTGAGGATTCTTCCTCTCCTAAACGTAGGATGTCTCCTCCAGAAGATATAGCCTTCCAGGATTTTATCCGGAATGTGGCTCGAGGTCTTTCCATCACAGTGGCTCCTGAAATAGAGCCTAGGGCAAAGGAATTGGAAATTTTACAGTATCCTAAAGCTCCCAAAGAGGTAGCTACTTTGCCTATTCATGAGATCTTGCATGATCTCATGCTAAGGATGTGGGAAACACCTCTCACCACTTCTCCTCATTCTCATAGGCTCGATACCATGTATTGAGTTCCTCCCTGTCCTGGATTTCAAACAACTCAGCTGCTCCATCATTCCATGGTGGTGGAATCAGCTATCAGAAGGATCAAGAGTGCAAAAAGACATGCATCTAATCCTCCAGGACATGAATGTAGAACTCTTGATGCCTTTGGGCGTCGAACCTTCCAAGCCTCTATGCTTTCTGCCAGGATTAGTTCCTACATTTTATATATGTGAATGTTCCTTAAGGAAGTTACAGGAGATCTAGAGCTTATGAGCCCTCTCCTTCCTGATGATAAGAGACAAGATTATCTTGCACTTATCAAACATGCTCAGGATGTTTCCAAATTAGTAAATCGTGCAGCTTTTGATTGTTTTGAGTGCATAAGCAGAACTTCTGCTATTGCCATAGGCGCACATAGGATTGCCTGGCTCCAGGCATCTGACTTGGAACTTTGGGTACAGGACAAACTGGGGAATATTCCTTGCACAGGAGAGAATCTCTGGCAAAAATGGCAAAAGAAAGCTAATGAGCTAGATGCTGATAATCTCACCTTGGATAGATTATCAAAATCTACAGCTGATCCTGCAAGGAAAAAGTCCTACAAAAAACCATTCTTCACTAGAAAGAAGAAATTCTACCCCTCCTATACCCAGCAAGGGCATCGTTCAGGTCAGTCTGCCCAAAAGGGTTAGCAACAACCTAAACAAAGAAAAACAAAGGCTGCTAAGCCTCAACTGGCTCAGCAGACTCAGCCTCCACAGGGGCTTTGACTCCCATCTACAGAACTTTGTCTTCCTGGCCCTGAACGGACCAGAGCCTTCCACCATCCCAGGAAGGTTATGTTATTTTGCCCCTCAGATGGGGGCAGATAATAGCAGAAAGTTGGACTCTGTCCATTGTAAGAGAGGGATACAAGCTTCATTTCCTCAGCATGCCCCCTCCTACAATGGTAAGACAGTTCAATTCTCAGACCTCTCTCAACTCCCAGTTAGATCACGAGGTCAGTCTGCTTCTTGCCCAAGGGGCAATAGAAGAAGTACCTATTCATCAACAAGGTGCAGGGTTCTATTCTCCCTTTTTCCTTATTCCAAAGAAAACAGGAGGGCACAGACCCATTTTGGACCTCAGAGAATTGAACAAATTCCTGTTCAAAGAGAAATTCAAAATTATTTCTCTGGGAACTCTACTGCCATACCTTCAGAGTCAGGACTGGCTTTGTTCTCTAGATCTCAAGGATGTGTACACTCATGTTCTCATCCATCCAACTCACCGAAGGTTTCTTTGCTTTCTATTTTAGGGGAAGCACTACCAATACAGAGTTCTTCCTTTTGGCCTGGCCTCGGCACCAAGGGTGTTCACAAAGTGCATGGCTGTGGTGGCAGCATTTCTCCGCACCCTAAAAATATTCGTCTTCCCTTACTTGGACGATTGGCTCATTCGAGCCCCATCAGAGCCAGAAGCCAGTTTTTCTCTATCTCGCACAATGCGTATCCTTCAATATTTGGGACTTGTCATAAACTTCCCAAAATCCAACCTAGCTCCTACTCAGTCTCCAGAGTTCATAGGAGCCCTGCTGGATACCAGACAGACAAGGGCCTATCTTCCACAGTCCCGGTGCCTTCGCATTGTGCACTTAGCGTCCCAAGCAATGCTAAAGTCTCACCTCACTGCTCGGGAAATGTTATAATTGCTAGGCCACATGGCATCCACCATGCATGTGGTCCCTTATGCCCGCCTCCATATGAGGGCAGCCCAGTGGACTCTATCCACTCAGTGGACTCAGGCGTCAGGTTGCCTGTCAGACAAAATAGCTACCTCAGATCATCTTATTTTGTCTCTCCAATGGTGGCAGTCACCCCAGAATCTGTTGGTGGGGTCCCCTTTTCAGCAACTCCCACCCCAAGTAACTCTAACAACAGATGCCTCACAGGTGGGTTGGGGTGCCCATTTGCAAGGCCTCTCTAACCAGGGTTCCTGGACTCCACAGGAGACCGATCTACACATCAATCTCCTAGAGCTCAGAGCAATCTTTCTTGCTCTTCGAGTGTTTCACACCCAGCTCAGCTACAAAACTGTCCTAATTCAAACGGAAAACCAGGTAGCCATGTTCTATGTGAACAAGCAGGGCGGAACAGGCTCTCTGTCGCTCTGCAACGAAGCTTTGCGACTTTGGGCCCTCGCCAGAGAGCATCAGATTCATCTCCTTGCAGTGTATCTTCCAGGCATTCAAAACTCTTGGGCAGACAGACTCAGTCGAGTTCTGCTTCCACACGAATGGTCTCTCCATGCAGACCAGGTGGCCAAAATTTTCCAATTTTGGGGAACCCGGACATAGACCTCTTTGCAAGTCCGCTGAATGCCAAACTTCCCCGGTTCTGTTCCAGAATTCCGGCTCAGGGTTGTCAGGCCAGGGATGCCTTCCTCCTCCATTGGGGTCGGGACTTTCTGTATGCCTTCCCACCCATTCCCCTAATTCCCAGAACTGTATTCAAGCTTCAGAGAGACATAGGCCATATGATTCTCATAGCCCCACATTGGCCACGACAAGTGTGGTACCCTCTGCTCTTAATCTCTCTCAAGCTCCATCTCTGGAGTTAGGATCTGCCCCAGATCTCCTATCCCAGGAGGATGGGATGCTGTGGCATCCCAATCCCCAATCTCTACATCTCAGGGCCTGGTTGCTGAAAGCCTAGAACTTCATGGTCTTAACCTTTCTCAGCAAGTAAAGGATATCCTTTATGCTTCCAGGAAACCTTCCACAAGATGCTCTTATGCTTTCAAGTGGAAAAGGTTTACCATATGGTGTTCGCAGAAGGGTCTTAACCCTCTTGCAATACCTCTGGAATCATTACTGGAATATCTCCTTCATTTGTCTAATGCAGGGCTTAAGACCAATTCAGTGAGAGTTCATTTGAGTGCTATTGCAGCTTCTCTCAAGCCTTTAGATGGGCAACCTATTTCCTCTCATCCTATCATAACAAGATTTATGAGAGGCCTTCTTCTAACTAAGCCTCCTGTTAAGCCACTGCCGGTGGCATGGGATTTAAATCTGGTTCTTGACCAGCTCATGAAGCCACCTTTTGAACCATTAGCTGCTACCTCTTTGAAATTCCTTTCCTGGAAGGTTATTTTTCTTATTGCAATCACATCAGCACGTCGCATCAGTAAATTGCAAGCATTGGTGGCTGATCCTCCTTATACAAGGTTCCATCATAATAAGGTAGTCCTTAGGACTCATCCTCACTTTATGCCAAAGGTGGTTTCACCTTTTCATTTAAACCAAGCAGTTTACCTTCCTCTTTTTTTCCCAAGGCCTCATGCCTCTAATGCAGAAAGGAATCTTCATACTTTGGACTGTAAAAGAGCTTTGGCTTTTTACTTGCAAAGGACACAGCAACATAGAAAGTCCTCTCAACTCTTTGTTGCTTTTGATCCTAGTCATTTAGGACTTCCAGTCTCCAAAAGGACACTGTCCAACTGGATTGCACAGTGTATATCTTTTGCCTATCAGAGTAAGAACCTTCCTCTTGAAGGCCATGTCACAGCGCACAATGTGAGAGCCATGGCAGCCTCTATGGCTCATCTTCACTCTGTGTCTATCGACGACATCTGTCGAGCAGCTACCTGGGCCTCGGTTCATACCTTCACAGCCCATTACTGCTTGGACAAGGACTCCTGCTGGGATACCTTGTTTGATCAGGCTGTTCTTCAACACCTGTTCCATACTTAATCAACTCCTACCCACATCCCTGGTAGGATGCCTGAGATCCATGGGGGGAAGTGGAACCCTTTCAAAAGGGCACACAACTTCTGGGGTTTCTTCCTGGCATCTGTAGCTAGGGAGTCCCCATATGTGAATACTACATTCCTGCTTGTTCCTGGAGATAGCATAGTTACTCACCTGTAACAGGTGATCTCCGGGAACAGCAGGAATTTAGTCTTCACAACCCACCCACCTCCCCTAGGAGTTGCATCTCTCTATCTCTCTCTCTTTTCTCTCTCCCTCTCTCTCTCTCTTTGTCTCAGCTTTAAACTCAACTGGAGAGAGACAGTTGGGAAAGGTGGGAAGGCAGCACGCAGGCGCTGTGGGATGCTCCCAAAAGCTTTCTAATTGGACGCTGGGGAGCATTCCCGCGCAGGCTCCGTCGGTACCAACGATACCCATATGTGAAGACTAAATTCCTGCTGTTCCCGGAGATCACCTGTTACAGGTGAGTAACTATGCTTTCCCTCCTAAGTCATCTCCTCCACCCGACTCTCACTTGGGCCACAAACAAAAACAAAAACAAAGAGAAGGAAAGCCTTTTTTCTACGGCAGCCCTTAGCTCTAGACTGACCTTAAGAATGTGCCTGCATTCCCCCTGCTTGTCTCCGGAGAAAGCACATTCGCTCACCTGTAATGGGGGTTTTCCATAGACCTCAAGGATAGGCAGCCACACTCACCTGCCCACCATCCCCTCAACAGGATCACCATGACATCCACAAGATTATTTCCAGACTTCTTCATTCCTTGGTATGTTATAAACTGTTTCTAGGGGAAATGGCAGTCTGAAAGCAGGCACGCATGCTCAGAGAGGCAAAGTTTTGCTTTTGTCAGCTGTGGGAGATCCAAGCACTCGGGGTGAGTCGGAGACTTCACCTTAAGAATGTGCCTGCATACCCCTGATGTCTACGGAGAACTCCCGTTACAAGTGAGCAACTACGCTTTCTAATTTTTTCTCTGATTTCCCCCACGTGCCCTCTTCTCCCCTCAGCAGTTCATGTATCTCTGTTTATTGCCTCTGTTTTTTCCCCACCTCTGCCTGATCTGTCTCTCCCCTCAGCAGTTCTGTATCACTGCTTTTCCCCTGCTTGCTCCCTCTGTCTGCTCAGCAGTTCATTGCCCAAATGTTTTTCCTCCATGATTTCTTTCTCTTCTTATGGTACTGAATCTCTAGTTTTATTTTCTCTGTTTTTCCCCTGCTTGCCCCTCTCTACCCTCCGCAGTTGCTGTACCTATTTTCACGGAATGGTGCCGCATAGAAACTTGTAGCTTGTTTTCTGCCTCTTACATGTGCGTCCCCTCACTTGGTTTGCAGCTTGTTGTGCTGTGAGGGCTTGCGTGCATCAGTGATGCTGAGGGCTAAGTCATCAGTAGCTTAGTTACTGGCAGGGTCTCCCAAGATGGACAGGTCTCAGCTGAGATGCCAGACTAAGACAAACCACCCATCTTGGCAGCAGCAGATTGAGCCAGTATTGTAAGCAGCGAATCACATTTCTGTAACAAATGCAACAACACTGGAAACTGCAAGGAAGAAAGGCCTGGCAAATCTACTTCTGTATCTTGCCACAAAAACTGAATGGATAATCACAAAACAAATTGCACTATAGTGTTGGAAGATGAGAACCCCAGGTCGGAAGGCACTCAAACGGCTACCGGGGCTGAGCTGAAGACTTCTCAGAGTAAAGCCAGCATTTATGATGTGGTTGGATCTGCTGCTGATGTAGCTGTGCATGAAAAGAGAGTCAGAAGTTGCAAAGATGTCTTACATAGTGGAACATGAAACATACGAAGCATGAACCAAGGAAAGCTGGAGGCGGTCAAGAATGAAATGGAACATGTACAACTCGATCTGTTGGGTGTCAGCGAACTGAAATGGACTGACCGGGCACTTTGCTTCTGATGATCATATGGTCTGCTATGCTGGAAATGAAAGAAAAAGAAGAAATGGTTTTGCATTTATAATTAAGAAGAAACTTGCAAGAGCTGTAATGAAATACAATGCAGTCAGCGAACGCTTAATCTCTATTCGTCTATGAGGAAAGCCCATCAGCACAACTATAATTCAGGTATATGCCCCAACAACAGCTGCAGAAGAGGATGAAATTGATGAATTCTATGAACAAGTACAAGCTGAAATTGACAGAACATGCAAACAGAATATCCTGATAGTCATGACTGACTGGAATGCAAAAGTTGGCAACAAAGAAGAAGACAAAGTGATTGGAAAATATGGACTTGGGAACAGAAATGAAGCTGGAGAAAGACTGATAGAATTTTTCCAGACCAATGATCTATTCATCTCAAACACCTTCTTCCAGAATACAGGCATTGACTGTACACATGGACTTCACCCAATGGGTTGTACAGAAATCAAATTGACTACATCTGTGGAAGACAATGATAGAAAAGCTCAATAACATCAACAAAGACAAAACCTGGAGCTGACTGTGGTACAGATCACCAACTGCTAGTATGGAAACTCAAGCTAAAGTTGAAAAAGAGCAAGCCACTCATGAATGTAGCAAAATATGACCTTGAGAATATACCACTGGAATTTAAAGACTGCCTGCAAAATAGAATTGCTGCTTTAGATACAAATGACAGAGTTCCAGAAAAGTTATGGGATAACATCAAGAAGGTTGTGTTGGAAGAAAGTGATAAGTCTCTACATAAGGTGAAAAGCAAAAACAGCCAAAATGGATGATTGAAGAAACTCTGAAAATTGTCCAGAATGCAGAGAAGCTAAAGTCAGAGGAGAAAGAGAGGCAATTGCAGAACTCAACAGAGATTTCCAATGTGCAGCAAGATAAGACAAGGAGAAGTACTACAATGACACTTGCAAGGAAATAGAATCAAAAGCTATTAGAGGAAGAACAAGATTGGCTTTTCTAAAGCTATGAAAGTTAAAGAAAAAATTCCATCCTCAAATTGGAATGTTACAAGATGCTCAAGGATCCATATTGAATGATGCTGAGAAGATCAAGAAAAGTGGGAAAGAATATACAGAGACATTATACCATAAAGATCAAGTGGACCAACAGTAGATTCAACCTGTACCTTATGATCAGGAATCACTGGTGATGAAAGAAAAAGTTGAAGCAGAATTGAAAGCCTTATCAAAGAACAAAGCACCGGGCATTGATGGCATTCCTACCGAAGTATTACAGCAATCGGATGAAGCTGTTACTATTCTTAAAAGGCTCAGCCAGGAAATTTGGGAGACAAATTCATGGTCAATTGACTGGAAAAGATCTGTGTTTATATCAATACTGAAGAAAGGTGACCCGACTGACTGTGAAAATTATTGCACAATCGCTCTAATCCCATATGCCAGCATGATTCTACTCAAAATCATTCCACAGACACTACAACCATACCTGGAATGAGAACTGCCTGAAGTGCAAGCAGTGTTCAGGAAATGGCGAGGAATGAGAGACATTATGGCAAATGTGAGAGGATCCTTGAAAATATAAAAGAATAGCAAAAGGATATCCATATGTGTTTTATTGGCTACAGCAAGGTTTTTGACTGTGTAAACCATGAGAAACTCTGGGCCACAGTAAGAAGCATGGGTATATCATGATCATTCTCTTGCACAAGCATGGGTATACCCCATCGTTCTCTTGTACAACCTTTACATTGATCACGAAGCAACAGTTCAAATAGAAGTAGGAGAAACAGAATCAGCAAAGGTGTACAACAAGGCTGCATACTTTCCCCCTACCTCTTTAATTTATATGCAGAACAAATCTTCAGAAAAGCAGGGCTGTATGAAGACAACAGAAGTGTAAAGATTATTGGAAGACTCATCAACAACCTTTGCTATGCTGATATCACATTACTGGCTGAAAGTGAAGACGATTTGAAACATTTGCTTCTCAAGATCAGGGAATATAGTCTTAAAATAGGCCTGCACCTTAATGTTAAGAAGACAAAAATCCTGACAACTGGCAAAATGAATAAGTTCATCGATGATGGAGAAGAAATTGAAATAGTTGACAACTTTAACCTATTTGGATCAACTCAATAAAGAAGCAACGAGCAGTTAAGAAATCCGATGACGGATTGCTCTTGGCAGAATGGCTATGAAGGACCTAGACAAGATTCCCAAGAGCAGAGATGTCTCTCTCCATACAAAGATTTGACTTGTTTAAGCCATGGCAATTTCAATCACATCATATGGATGTGAAAGTTGAACAATGAAAAAGATAGACAGGAAGAAAATTGATGCCTTTGAATTATGGTGCTGGTGACGAATACTGTGTATACCATGGACTGCCCGAAGAACAAACCAGTCAGTACTAGAAGAGATCAAACCTAAGCTTTCTTTTAGAAGCTCAGATGACAAGACTTTGATTTTCATACTTTGGACACATCATGCAAAGAGAGAGATCATTAGAGAAAGACACCATGCTTGGCAAGATAGAAGGTCAACACAAAAGAGGAAGGCCCCCAATGAGATGGATCGATACAATAACAGCAGCTACCAGTCTGTCAACAATGAGCCGCCTGACTGAAGACCGAACACAATTTAGGACAACTATCCAGAGAGTCGCCATGAGTCGACACCGACTTGACGGCACTTAACAACAACAACAACATTTTTAGTTTTACTTTAGGTTGTGGTCACTTATTCTGAACTTGGTGAGGGTCTGTGTTCTGAGGCCAGATGTTCTGTTAACATGGAGTTTGTATGTAGGGATCTGTACTCTAGTAATTTGACTTGTTCAATTTTTCAAATAGGTGTATGGATGTTCTAGGGCCCACTGCAGTATAGATAGTGCTGCTTTTATCTGCATAGGTCCCTTATTGTATGAGTTTTGGAAGTTTATGCTGGTATGGTATGGTAGATTTGGCCTTGTAGATCTTCAGTGGCATTTGTAGGGTTTTATATTAATTCACAATATGCCTTGTACTGGAGAATATTTATGTTGTTGTTAGTGAAATGACCAGAATCAGATTTTTTAAAAATATATTGAGTTCTGTGAGTGAATGTCCTACTTCTCTGCACCCATTTTCGAGGGAGAGGTTTCTATGGATGCAGAATACATATTCAAAAAGAAAAGGCAAGAGCCATAACATAGTTGATAACAAAATGAGTTATAATTTTATAATTTGGTATATAAACTGGTATTATAAACTGTGCTGTGGTTCTCACTTTTTCTTTAGTTCCTTAGTGTGTGAGTATCTTGCATTTTCTTTATTTTTTGCGGAATATATATTTACATTAACACCATGCTGGTCCAGAGTGCAGTTTCAGGAGTTATGGTGGGGTTGCTAAGCTCTTCTTGGTTTTTATGTTGGAGTAGGAGGTGTTGTGTTAGGGTCACAAAGTCCCTCTTGTTTTTCAGAGTGTGGGAAGTGCTGTGTTGGGGTGCCAAGTTACTCTTGTTTTTGTGGAAGTGGGAGATGCTGCATGGATGTTGTTGAACCTCTCTTGTTTGGCATATTTAGCAGCATGTTTCCTAGGCTCTGCACGGTAACATATGAACATAAGAAATGCCATACTGGGTCAGACTAAGGTCCATCAAGCCCAGTATCCTGTTTCCAACAGTGGCCAATCCAGGTCACAAGTACCTGCAGGTTCCCAAAAAGGCACATAGGTTCCACAATGCTTATCCCAGGGCAAGCAATGGATTTCCCAGGTCCTCTTTAATAATGTCCTTTTTTAAACCCAGCTACACTAACAGGTTTTACTACATCCCCCTAGTTAAGAATTCCAGAGTTTAATTAAGTGGGGCCGTAGGCTAACTGCAGGGGGCAGTTACATCCCCCTGCAGTTACCGCATTTCAACATGGCAAAACAGCTGCAGGTGCAACTAATGCCACCCACAGAGGTGGCATTAGTTGCACTCAAGATACTTGCACTGAACCATTATGTAAGTTTCTGCAGACAATGCAGATGCCTGCATATGAGAGTTCTTCCTCTCGCTTTGCTCTGGAATAAAGTATAATTTTGGGAAAGAAATCCTGTAAATCTAAGAGTAATAGGTAAAAGCATTTTTTGTCTATATATGTCTGTTTTTAGTTTGTATTAATATATTCCCTAGTTGATGAAGATCTATCTCTGTCTGTTATGCATGTGTAACTGAGGCTACGAAATTCTGTTAGCATGGAGTTTCTATGTAGGGAGCTGTAGTATTTATTTATTTGCTTTTGTATAGCGCGCTATTTAAAATCAGTGCGGTTTACATATGAACAAACAAGACAGTCCCTGCTCTTACGAGCTCACAATCTAAATTAGGACAACCCTTGCGGGTATAGACATGGGTAGAACAGGGTGAGACAGGGTGGAACAGGGTGGTAAGGGGTTGCAGTCTTATTTATTTATTTATGTGGTTTTGTATACCGTGCTTTTTAAAATCAGTGTGGTTTACATATGAACAAACAAGACAGTCCCTGCTCTTACGAGCTCACAATCTAAATTAGGACAACCCTAGCGGGGCAGACAAGTAATCCGGCATATTCGGTTTTCTGAATAGGAATATGGATGTTCTAGGGCCCACTGCAATATTTATGGTGCTGCCCTTTTCTGGGTACGCTCTATGTTGTGTGAATTTCAGAAGTTAGTGCTGTTATGGAATAGTAGATTTGCTCTATGGGTCCTGTAGTCTGGGTTCTTGATGTTGTCAACTGTAGAGTGTTGGTTGGGAGGGGCGGCGGGGCGGTGGGGCGGGGGGTACTGTAATATGAATTGTCTTTGAGATTTGGAGTTTTGTGTTCTTTATGCTGCCACACTGAAATTTAAAATATTTTTTCAGTTCAGATTCAAGGAAATTTCAAATTTTAAAGGAACGTCTCTGTTTAATTTTGCTTAGTAGCCTGATAGCTTCACTGTTGCTGAGTTCCGGACTTTTCCAGCTCTAGCACAATCCAGTCCAGCCTTTGAATTCATGGCTACCAGGATTAGTTTATCTCATTTAATATCTTCCTTCCTCATCAATAATCTGGTCATAGAAACATAAATCTGATGTGCAGATACTTATTGGGGGGAGGGGCTATACAAGTGGCTTTTCATTAATCAAATTTAATGTGGTTTTTTTTTTTTAACTAAAAACTCATCTCTACTCAATTCACTTTGGACATATAACATAACCACCCAAACAACATGATCCAAGTCACTGATTGTTGACTCATAGCAACAGACTAATAAACACTAAATATGACGTGAAAAATTGTAAATAGTTGTCATATCCTAATGACCATGTACATAGTTTCTCACACTACCTTTGCCCCCTATTTAAGGTCCAATTGTTTTTTGTATAATGTTAGATAATATTGATTACTGTTCAACCGTTCTATGTATAATGTTTATTATAATGTAAACCGCTCTGATTGAAGGACAAAGCGGTATAGAAAAAATGTTTAAATAAATAAATAAATAAAATCATGTTTTTTTATTGTAACATCTGTTTTACTAAATTGCATATGTATATTTGGAAGCCACCTAAGATTTTAGATGGGTGGCATATACATTTTAAAATAAAGTATACTAAATTTATGCAAATGATGTGGCAATGAGTCTCCGCGCATGGCCCTGCATCATGCTACCCCTGGGGGGAAGTAGACAGGGGGGGCACTGGGCGGTGGAGGAAAGCAGAAACCTCAGATCGGGAGTAGCATGATCAGAGAATAAAATGGTCAGACAACAAAGGTAGAAAAGAATTTTATTTTCAATTTAATGCTGGGCCAGCACCCTTTGGGTGTAGCCCTATAACAGGATAGCTGGAATGGGAGGGACTCGGGAGAAAGGGGGCATGTGAGGAGGAAGGAGGGGGGCCTGAGCAGCGGATAAAGGAACGGGGCAGGAGCCACCACTTCCTTTTGCGGTGGGCATCGTGGCCGATCGCGGCTTTTGTGTGGGCATCGTGGCCGATCGCGGCTTTTGTAGTGGGCATTGTGGCCGATCACGGCTTTTGTGTGGGCATCATGGCAGATCGCGGCTTATTTTCAGTCCCTCGCGGCAGCGGTACTAGCAGGTCTCCCGATAATCTGATTGCCTCCAGCTTCCCTTGTTCGGCATTGACTCCTTCATGGCAGCAAAAGTAGCGGTGGCACCAGCAAAAGACATGTGAGCAGCTGAGTAGCAGTGTGGAAGGGGCTGCGGCACAGCAGCGCAGATCAAAGCAGAAAACGCTGGGAGCACGAGAGGAGGCAGGTGAGGGGAGAGGCTGTGGAGCGCTCCAGACATTGAAGTAAGGGCCTCACAGGACACACGGCCAGCCGAGACAAAGTGAGCATGGAAGCAGGCAGCAGCAGCAGTGAGCAGATTAGCAAGGCAAGTGCGCTGCCTAGTGGCTGCTAGTGGTTATTGTAGCAAGCGGGGCACAAAGTGAAGGACATGGCTGGAGGTTTTTGGGCTGCAGCATGGACAACATGATAAAGTCTTGCAGACTCCCTGACTAGAGTTTTGAGGAAGTTCCCCATGTCATCCCTCACCTCAAGCAGCAGATTGCCTTAAGCCACCCCTGTGTCTGTGTATGTATATCTCTGTTTTGTATGTTTATCTGTTTTGTTTGTGTGTATCTCTATGATGTGTGTGTATGTGTATCTTTGTGGGCTGGTATGTCTATGTGTGTTGTGATAAGGAAGCTTATCATAGCTCAGGAAGGGGCTATAGAAAAGGTGAAGTGTCTCTGAACAAGCAACCTGTCAGTGCTGGTAGAAATGAGAAAACAGAATTTTGCCATAAAAGACTACCAGTCCCAGAATGCACCAGGTTTCCAACAGCCATGAGAGGAGCTGAAGTGAGAAAACGTGTGTTCAATCAAAAGGGCTATGAGGTAATCCCCAAGCACTCATTGCAAAGGGCAGGGCTTGATTCAGCACAGCTGCGCTGTGCTAGGATGGAACACTAATCAAGGCAGAATAAAGATAGAGTCTATTCTACAGAGAATCATCCAGAGCTGGGATGTCATGATCATTGGTATCTTTCATCCACGGGATCCTGATCTTCATTCTCATCAGAAGCAGAGGTCAGAACGGACGGACAGAGAGAGCAAGAAGCCCTTTAAAAGAAGGAAGAGAAAAGCCTCTGGGAAGTCTACAGGAGTCCAGCACAGTACGTATACTGGGAGACAGACAAGAGGTCAGCATACACCATTGGACTGGGGGAAACCAGAGGAGTGGTATTGCAGAGCCAGGAATCTCCAGACGGCACCTGTGAGGGAAACAGCTGCACGTGGAAGGGACCCTGAGACCCATGCCAGAAGGTATGTGAAGAGAGATCCAGTGTCTAGGGATCTAGATTGGAAGGCTGGACACAGAAACTGGACTACATATTGGCCAGGCTATTTAAAGGGGAACTCTAACAGCAATGGAAGCTCAGGTATGAACACTGATCTATGCCCTAGCTATAACTTTGAAAGGAAGCAGGGAAATGATTATTCTCCTGGTAGTGCTCCATTGAGAAATTCCTTTGTGCCAAGCCAAGATATTGAACCTATGATTATTGAAGAAAGGGGAGAGGTCTTAGAACCAGAATGTGAATATATGGACTGCTCTCTGTCCAAACTCAAATGGTAGTTTTCTGTTACAAAGTGCAACAACCCTCACAAAGAAATACCAACTTGTTCTTTAATCTACTCAGAAAACCTTCTGAGTAAGATTTTGAGCTACACAGTGAAAGCAAGCCAGCTAAGGGGTTTCAGCTGGGTGATTGCTAGCAATTGAGCTTACCTAATTGCTTGTGTGCTCTGAAGGGAATCACTTCTGAATTTATATGTAAAGATATAAGAAGTTAACCTGAAGAAAAGAACATTTTTCCTACTTTGTGGGTTTATTTGGTTGCTTACTGCATTGCTAAGACATTATTTGCTAAAGCCTACAAGAAAGACAAGTTTGTTGCCAACCAGGTCTTTAATCCTTTGCTTTAATTACCTGACAAGTTCAGATGTTGTTTTTTTCCTGATTTTGTTTTCCTAACTTTAAAACTGCAAGCAAGTATCCTGAGTTCTGTGCTACCAAGCATTATCTGTGTTGGGAGAACCCCTCATAAATAAAAATCTTATTTGCTTTACCCTTGAGCAAGTATAATTAATTATTGGTCACGGCTGTGTCTGGAATGAATGGACTACATTACCCACAAATCCTTGCAAATCATATAGAGGTATGCTTTTGCCAAGACTGTGAACATTCTCACCCAGGCGGCCGTCTGACAGTGTTTATATCTACGTGTACATGTTTATGTGTTTCACTGTATGTAAGTTTCTGTCGTCCTTCTCACATAGAAATGCATTTGGCCATTTGGGGGAAGGGGGGCTTGTTTCTCTGGAACTCCTGCTCCGATCTGGCCTATTTTCAAAATCAATGCGTCTTTTCAACAGTTTTCCCTCCTTGCTAAGTTTCATCCTATTCTTTTTAATTTTCGGTGTGTTAGTTTGCCCTCAGACAGAGGGATAGACGGACATTTCTCAATCCCTTTTATATAATTCCTTCCAACTTCTGTGGGGTTGGAATGAATGAAAATAGCCAACCCCTGGACCTTGGTTCTTGGCCTTTACCCTCCAAACTCCAGGCAAGCCTAACTTTCTTCTCCTTTACCACCACCATCCCCCATCCTGGACCTAGGCTTCTTCTCCAGCCACCCTTTACCAGTCAGCTGACCCTGGTCGCCTTCTTGTCAGAAAGCAGACAAAGACCTACTCAGCATGCTTTTATCACACCCCGAGCTAGACAAATCCAAAACACTATCATCACACCTGCACTGCACTGCACTGCCAGATATCGCAATCCCCTATCACGATCTGCCTTATCAACGCCAGGTCCATTAGAAATAAAACACACATCATCCACAACATCATGTCTGACAACAAACCCGATATCCTCTGTGTCACCGAAACATGGCTCACTGACACTGACCCAGCAATAGTAAACCAATTAACTAAACCTGACTATGCAGTATTTAACTGCCCGCGACCTAACAAGAGAGGAGGAGGAGTCCTAATCCTTGCCAAGAGCCTCCCTACTTTTAACGAACATGTCCCTAACTGCATCCGAGGGCATCAATATACTCAAGACTGAGAATAAAACAATAACCATCTGTTTAATCTACAGACCCCCCTCATCCCACCACAAAATCCTGGCCACTGCACTAGAAATCATCTCAACCACTGCAATCAAGAAACAGCGAATTATCCTGGGTAACCTGAACCTGCCATCCGTAACCCCCATGCAGGCCGACACTTTCCTTGAAGCCATGAACCAGCTCGGATATGATCAAATTATTCAAGAAGCCACTCATAGCAAAGGCAACACCCTAGATATGGTGTTCATATCATCCGACACGCAACTAAATGAAATACGAAAACCTGAAACTCGAGTAACCCAGGTCCCCTGGTCTGACCACTACCTAATTGAATTTGAAATCCACTTACCATCCATAAATGAACAATCTCAAGCCGACCCAAAAACACATCACCAAAGGAAGTTCCAAAAATTCAATAGTGAAACATTGGTAACATCTATATCTTCACGCTTTGAATACACTCTCACGGACCTAGATAAGTTGGTAGACATATGGAACTCAGGGATCGAAGCAGCAGCAAGACCAATCTTGAAAGCCGCAAACACAGCAACAAGAACAAGAACCGAACCATGGTACTCTCCTACTCTATGCAGAATGAAAAGGGAGCTACGCAAACTGGAAAAAAAATGGAGGAAAACACAAACCGAGGAATGCAAGCGACTATACCTAACACTCCTCATGAAATACAAGAATGAGGTCAACCTTGCAAAAAAGGTTCACCACACTAACCTACTCAATAAAGCTCTTAATAGACCCAGAGAGCTATTTGAGCTTGTCAAATCACTCACCAAAACCTCCCAGGACACTGTCTATGCCGACGAAATAAAGGCCCAGACGCTTGCAGACCATTACGACAAGAAACTACACCCGCAAGTACCCACAATCATCGATCAAAGCATGTCTTTAGTCCTCACCCCTCGAGAAACCGACACTGTCTCTCAGTCAGAGTCGGCAACAGAATGGAATACCTTCCAGCAATTAGGTGACCAGCAGATCATAAACATCATAACCAATTTAAACTCCACCACCTCCCCACTTGACCCATGCCCAGCGGCTTGGATAAAAGCAACTAAGAAAGAAATTGCAAAACCTATCTCTTACATTGTTAACCAGTCACTCCAACAAGGTACAATGCCGACCCATCTCAAGAGATCTCTTATAAGACCCATCTTAAAGAACAAAACACTCAACAAAAGTGATCCTGCATCATATCGCCCGATCTCGAGCATATCATTCTTAGCTAAAACAATCGAAAAAGCGGTTCAGCAGCAGCTGCAGGATCACATCGACGATAGGAAAGCCTTAGATATGCATCAATATGGGTTTCGTCAGCATCACGGAGTAGAAACCCTACTGCTGGCACTCCTTGACAACCTCCTCAGGGGCCTCGAGAACAAAAATGCTATGTTCATACTTATATTTATCGACATTTCAGCTGCATTTGATACAGTACACCACGGCACCCTCTTAAACCGTCTTGCATCCATAGGTATAACAGGGACCCCCTTAAAGTGGTTTGCATCATACATATCCAATAGGATGCAACAAGTTCAATTCAACGACGATAAAGCCGATGCCTTCCCCCAAACCCAGGGGATTCCTCAAAGGTCCGCCTTATCATCTCTCCTATTCAATTTGTATATAAAACCAGTCTGCGAGATCTTTCAGAAGCGCAACATCAATTACCACATCTATGCTGACGATGTGATGCTGTATACGCACCTTCACATAACACAACCGGATTACACTCCACTAGAAGAATGCCTTGACATGCTCCAAACATGGCTTCAACAAAACAACATGTCAATAAACCACAAGAAAACAGAGGTCATGTTTATCTCCAAGAAAACCAATTTCATCCCGCCCACCACAGTCACCCTCAACAAAAACATATATCACACGAAGCCTGCATTAAAATATCTAGGGGTCCTACTAGACAGCAACCTTAGGATGGATAAACACCTCCGAACAATTAAGCGAGCCATTTTTTACAAATTGAAAGTTCTTCAACCACTTCGCAATATCCTCGAGAAATCTGACTTCAGGACTGTTGCACAAGCTCTCATCATTCCTCACCTAGACTACTGCAACGCCATTCTGCAAGGGCTTCCGAAGAACACCCTAAATATCTTGCAAATGGCTCAAAATGTTGCTGCAAGAGTCATCATGGAAAAAAGCGTCACAGATCACATAACCCCAGTGCTAATGGAACTGCATTGGCTCCCGGTGGCCGCTCGCATCATTTTCAAACTTCTCATAACAACTTTTAAACTCATTCACAACATTGCACCATCCTACCTCGATAACCTAATCACTATTCAACCACACAACAGGTGCAGAAGGACCATAAACCTCAACGCTCTCTGTGTTCCGATCAGCATAAGAACTGTCAAAGCAGAAACAAGCAATAGAGCATTCACATATACAGCACCAATCCACTGGAACCAACTCCCACACGAGTTGCCACTGACAAATAATTTGAGTGAATTTAGAAGGAAACTCAAAACCCACTTATTTTAGGCTCACTACAACCTGACCTAAGTGCGACACCTTACCCCAACTAGATGGCTTTTGCCTGCCACGACGGCATTTGGAATACCAGCATGTAATCTTGTATATATGTATATTTTAGGCCCCACCCACGCACCTGCAATCAAATGTATATTTAGATTTGTGTGCCCCAATCCAATGTATAATGTATCTAATTGCTATTTCCTGTTTTATGTAAATCATTGCCCAAAAAATTACTGTATTGTACGATACAGTATGATTCTGTAAAGTAAACCGCTGCTGATCGTAGGAAGCAGCGGTATACAAATGTTTACTAAATAAATAAAATAAATAAATAAATAAGAATGGATGAGTACTGACCTGTCCGAGGAAGGCTTTTGCCGGTGAGAGACCAGCTGTCCCTTAATGTACGAAGACTTTGAAGCAGAGGTTAACTTAGTTTCTGAGAAAATGGAGGAAGAGAAGGCAGCAGAGGAAGATTTTCTCATTTGATTTTCTAAGAGATAGTGATTTTATCTTAGGACTTTGCACTAGTGACATGTTTCTAACACCCTGCAACAGAAGCAGAAAGAAGTTTCATAACAGTTTATTTTATATTTCTTATCTTTTTTAACCAGTCTTAAGATGACCTGATAGATCCAGGTCATCAGAGTAGGTTTGTATGACAGAATTAATCCAGTCCTGGGTTTACCACATTGCATGCAGGGACTTGTAGTTTTGCTTTTCTTAGGGAATTCCAAATCCCTGCATGCGATGGGGTAATCCCAGGATTGGATCAACCCTGTCATACAAATTTGGACCCTGTTGACAATTCTGTTTTACATGTTGGCTCCCTCGGTCAGGGACCCTGATTGAAGCCTAGTGGGAAGTAAAAGAGGAGGGGTTATAAAGCATGGTTCTCCAATGAGAGCCAAGAAGATGTAAAGTAATGATGTATTCATAATGGTTCCCTGATAAGTGGCAGATGGAAAGGAGAAAGACGACAGGATGTGCAACACAGAACATACAGGAAGGCCGGATATTAAAGGCATTATCTTACTCACACACAACAATTTTAACAAACGCAATGAGGCAGGAGGAGTATGCATGAATTCTGTGCCCTAATCTCTTTCAGTGTTATATTCGGTGAGCATGCGTGGTACCTTCTGGCTTGGCCATAGAGCTTATGTCTTTGAGCAATGCCTATATGTAGAGCAGGTGTTTGGCAGACAGAGCCAGGGAAGGGTGACAAAATGCCTTCGCTTATTGGATTTCTTTGGTAGTAGACTGGCTAATCTACTGAAGAGGGCTTTAAACTTGATTCATTGGGGATGGGTGAAGAAAGCCCCCAGGTAAGTGAAAGCCCCCAGGTAGGTGATACATTAGATACCTTTATGGAAATGGGTAACAGGGGTAACATATGGAAAGCAGTGTGTATTAATGCCCGTAGCATGGGAAATAAGATCCCTGAAGTTGAAGCTTTGGTGGGAGTGGCTGATTTGGATTTAGTGGCAGTTACAGAAACATGGTTCACAGAAAACCATGACTGGGATGTAACTATACCTGGCTATACTTTATTCAGAAAGGACAGGGTAGGAAGAAGGGGAGGAGGAGTGGCACTATATGTAAAAACTACTATTAAAGCTTTGGAATTACAGATCTTAAAAGGGTGAGTGGAGGCATTGTGGGTTACACTAGAAAGAGGGAAAGAGAAATCTATTTGCATTGGTGTGATATACAGACCTCCCTCACAAGAGGAAGAGGTGGACAGAGAGTTAATTGAAGACATACGCAGCATTGCTAGGAAAGGGGAAGTGCTACTGATAGGAGATTTCAATATGCTAGATGTTGATTGGCACATTCCTGCTGCAGTATCATCTAGAAGTAAGGAGATCCTGGATTCGCTACAGGGAGAACTATTCAGGCAATTGGTAACAGACCCCACACGTGAAGGGGCCATACTGGACTTGGTGCTTACCAATGGTGAAAGTGTTTCTGATGTTGTAGTGGGAGATCATTTTGCATCCAGTGATCACCAGATGGTGAGGTTCAGTATTAGGACTAGGGCTGTTAGAATCCATTCCAAGGTGAGGATCTTAGACTTTAGGAAGACTAACTTTGCGAAGATGGGCCAATACCTCAGGGAGTCATTAGTGGGATGGGAACAGCTGGGGGATGTAGAAAAACAGTGGGCAAAACTGAAAGGGGGTATTTTAAGGGCAACCAACCTTTTTGTTAAAATGGTAAATAAAGGCAAAAGGAACAGGAGACCGCTATGGTTTTCGAAGGAAGTAGCTGAAAAAGTGAAGAAAAAGAGGGAGGCCTTCATGAAATACAAGAGATCACAGAGAGAGGAAGACAGGCATCTGTATTTGGAAAAACTTAGAGAAGCTAGCAAAGTAGTCAAGGCGGCAAAGATTCAAAAGGAGGAGGAAATAGCCAATGCAATAAAATGGGGGGATAAGACATTTTTCAGATATATTAGTGAGAAGAGGAAGGGCAAAAGTGGTATTGTCAGACTCAAGGGTGCAGGGGGGGAATATGTAGAAGCTGATAAGGATAAAGCAGAATTGCTTAACAAATATTTTTGTTCTGTGTTCACAGATGAAGAACCAGGAGCAGGACCTCAGAAAACACCCACAGATAAGAACAGAAGCGAGGGACATCTTGAACAATTTTCAGAAGACTGTGTTCGTGAGAAACTAGCTCAACTTAAAGTAGACAAAGCGATGGGACCAGATGGGATACACCCTAGAATACTGAGGGAACTTGGGGACGTTCTAGCAACTCCACTGACTGACCTTTTCAATGCCTCGTTGGAGTCGGGAGTGGTGCCAAAGGACTGGAGAGAGGCTCATGTGGTGCCTTTACACAAAAGCGGAAGTAAGGAAGTGGTTGAAAACTACAGGCTGGTTAGTTTAACTTCAGTGGTGAGTAAATTATTGGAAACGCTGCTGAAAGAGAAAATAGTGACGTTTCTGGAGTCCAGCGGATTACAGGATCCGAGGCAGCATGGATTCACCAGAGGCAGGTCTTGTCAGACAAATCTGATTGATTTCTTTGACTGGGTGACCAGGGAGTTGGACCGAGGGAGATCTCTAGATGTGGTGTATTTAGATTTCAGTAAAGCCTTTGACACTGTTCCTCACAGGCGACTTATAAACAAACTGAGCACCCTAGGGATGGACCCTAAAGTTACTGCTTGGGTTAGAAATTGGTTGGGTGGGAGGCGACAAAGAGTACAAGTAAATGGAGCTCACTCTGAGGAGAAGGATGTTACCAGTGGTGTGCCCCAGGGATCTGTCCTTGGTCTGATTCTTTTTAATATCTTTGTTAGTGATATAGCGGAAGGGCTGTCGGGTAAGGTTTGCCTCTTTGCAAATGATACCAAAATCTGCAATAGAGTAGATACCCAGGAAGGTGTAGATAACATGAGGAGGGATCTAGCTAAGCTTGAAGAATGGTCTAGAATTTGGCAGCTGGGATTTAATGATAAAAAATGTAAGGTCATGCATTTGGGCTGCAGCAATCCAAGGGAGCAATACAGTATAGGAGGTGAAGTACTTTTGTCCACTAAAGAAGAGCGGGACCTAGGCGTGGTTGTGTCTGATGATCTTAAAGTAGCTAAACAGGTGGAAAAGGCGACGGCAAAAGCTAGAAGGATGCTTGGGTGCATACGGAGAGGAATGGCTAGCAGAAAAAAGGAGGTGATAATGCCTCTGTATAAGTCTTTGGTGCGACCTCATTTGGAGTATGGTGTGCAATTCTGGAGACCGCACCTTCAAAAGGATGTGAATAGGATGGAGTCGATGCAGAGGGTTGCTACTAAAATGATTAATGGGCTTCATTATAAAGCATATGAGGACAGACTTAAGGATCTTAATATGTACACCTTAGAGGAAAGGCGGGATAGAGGTGATATGATTGAGATGTTTAAATACCTCCGTGGCATAAATGTTCAGGGAGAGAGCCGCTTTCAATTGAAAGCAAGTTCTGCTATGAGGGGACATGGGATGAGGGTGAAGGGAGATAGATTCAGGAGTGATATGCGGAAATATTTCTTTACAGTAAGAGTAGTGGATCCATGGAATAGTCTCCCAGTGGAGGTGGTAGAGATGAGGACAGTAACTGAATTCAAAAAAGCATGGGACCAACACAGATTACAGCCTATTCGACCCTGCTGTATTCAGGGTGACTCTGCACAATAAGACGATTGTCTTTCAAGAGTCCATGGACCCATGTAATTCTTTAATGGAGCAGGAGTGCTCGTGGATGGACTCGTGAAAATGGAATTTCAGCCCTGAGCTTTGCTTGGACAAAAGATCATCTATTGGTGCACTATGGTGAAGTAGTGCCAAAATAGTTATGTGGTGGTAGGTTATGGTGCCAGGGATCCCCTTGAAGGCCTAGGAATTTATTTATTTACATTCTCTTATATACTGTGCTATTCTGCATCAGTGTGGTTTACATTGAACAAACTGAAATTACATTGAACAGGGCATTATAACTTGGAGATAACTATCTTACAGGGAACATGGGCTATGGAGGGTTAAGTGGCTTGCCCAAGACCACAAGGAGCACCTGTGGGACTAGAAATCCCAGTCCTTCCGGCCCAAGGTTGCTGTCCTCTAGTGGGATTTGAAACCCCAACTTTCTGGCCTGAAGTACCTTGCCCCAACCACTAGGCCACTCCTCCACTCCTGACTGGAATGAGTGGGGGGAGACTTTAGTGATGGTTGCCGATTTTGGGTATATGTATGCTGTGAGGTGAGAACGTTGGGACCCGTGATTGAGGGATCTACTATGACTTCTGCCTGATTTGCTGCAACTAATAATGGGTTTATTGTGCTCAAACCAATAGATGCATATGAACAGACCGGCAGATGAATGGAGTCTCCTCAGTAAGCGCTACCACTTAAGTGAAGTTCGTCTAAGAAGCCACTAGATTCCCTTCTCTCACAAGCTGATCCAAAGTCTTGATTGCTGACCAACTTAGCATGACCTTCCCAGTTTTAAATAATGTATCAGTCTGGCTGTTGCCAAGCTGTTACAACTATTTATTCAAATTGATGAAGGACTTTTTAGGGCCTATTTACTAAGCAGTGCTAGCTATTTAACAAAGAAATAATCAGTGGCATTCAGATGTTATTGGGCACCTAGAGCAGATGCCTCTCTGCATGACACTCCCCCCTGTGACAACACTCACCCCCCCCCCCCCTTGCCAGCCCCTCATAGACAAGGTGCATGTAGCAAGCTGCCTCCTCTCCAGGCCTGGTGCTGGCTCCTTTCTGGCCAAATTGTTATCCCACTGATATGGCAGGGTTTTTTTAAGTGCCATCAAGTCAACGCTTCACTCTGGCAACCCAGCAGCCCCTGGGTTTTCCTGACCTTTTTGTCCAAAGCAACGGAGGGTAATGTGACTTGCCCAATACCACAAGGAGTGCCAGTGGGAAATGAACACTGATCTTTTGGGTACTAGGCTGTAGCTCTAACCACTAGCCTACTCCTCCACTCCCAGTATTGCAGTTAGCAATTGCTAATTCACGGGCTATCTGCATAGCATGTTCTGGGGCAGGAAATGGTCAGGTTATGGGTGGGGAATGGGCAAAGACTGTGCATTGCAGTTAGCACGTGATACTTTATCACATGCTGTTGCTTATTCAGCTGGTGTGCATGCACTTACAGCCCGCTAATTGAAAATACGTCTGAAGGTGCTTTTTAGATAATATGTGGAGATCCGAATTAAGACGTCAAGGTCAGAACATCCTCAATTCTGATAGTATTTTAGAAACTGCTCTACTAAACATGGACCTGCTTCTAAAATACATAGAAGGAGGTACTGGAATACAGCTCTACTAGCAGCAGGAGGTATTAGTTTGCAAATTTACACATGGGAAAAATCATGTGTAATTGTCAACATTTCATAACTTGCATGTAGATGCGATTCACGTGTATCTCCAGGAACAAGCAGGAATGTTGTCTTCACATATGGGTGATGTCGGTACCAATGGAGCCCGTGCAGGAACGCTCCACTCCAGGGCAACGCTCAAGGCATCTTGATGCTTAGAAGGAGATCTACCCTTGTGGGAGCAGCAAGTCTTCGATGAAGACTTATGTTTTGATACCTGAGATCCATGGGAGGAAGACGATGCCCCTCAGTGCCGTCAATGCTAAAGAGATGGTGTCAGAGGCAAAGAGGATGCCTAACTTTGCAGCCCGATTCTGTTGGCCTCTCTTCATCATCTTCCTGCAGAGGGGACATTCTGAGGGTTGATGCTCAAATTCTAGGCATTTTAGACACCAGTGATGGGTGTCGGTGGCCGAGATGGCACTGCCATACTTAGAACATTTTTTAAACCCACTATTTGGTTTTTCCATTTTGTCAGTGACAGAATGGAAGGTCAGGACCTGAAATGGCATCGATGTACCTGAAGAAAGAGAAATTCCTCTTCTTTTTTTTTAAAGAAAGAAAAAAACAACCGGGAGTTGGTACCAGCATCGACGGGAAGGTAGACACGAACCACAAAAATATGAAAAACAGGAATTTTCTGTGGTGACAGGATTTGCTTCTTGCCCGCTCTGAGGAAAACAAAGAACTGAGAGTGGCAAAGGAGGGAAGGCAGCTACGCAGGAGCAGTGGGATGCTCTCAAAAGCTTTCCTATTGGACACTGGGGAGCGTTCCCATGCAAGCTCCGTCAATACTGACATCACCCATATGTGAAGACTTAATTCCTGCTGTTCCCGGAGATCACCTCTTACAGTTGAGTAATTACGCTGTATATGCGTGATTATACACGACTAGAGCTTGAAAATAAACCCTCAAAGTGCAGTAAAGTACTTTTGTGTGTGGTAAGTGTATGGGAACATGCTCCCAGAAGTTAGTACACAACCTTTGCACTTAACGCAAATCAAAGTAAGTGCAAAAAAATAGTCCTGCTTTTTTTTAATTTTTTGGCTTAACTTTATGTGGCTTCTTATCCAGTTAGTGGACTGAAGATCGCCACTAACCCGATAAAATACTGGACCACCCTCGCCCTGCCCCAGCATTATCCAAACAGCGCCAGTGAATACTGAGCTCAGCGGGGTTTCCTCCACTTGCAGCTCCTGCTAACCGGATAAACCCTTTTGAAGACTGGTCCCTATTTTTTTTTGCCAGAACTTTTACTAGTTTTGAACTTTTACTAGTCTCGAACATTCCCCCTCATTCTCTTTCTTGCTCTCTCTCTTTTTCCCCCTTCCCCAGTTAAAAAGTATTCAAATAAATATTCAATTTCTGTGTCCAAGTTTTGCGTTCTACCCTTAGCCGCGGGACTAGTTCTTTTGATCCAGCAGAACTGGACAGGAGAGGCGGCATTCAACATAAAAAACAAAAACATTTGTATTTACATTCGCAGAGCAGAATGAAGGCTAATGATCTGTTGCACTGTTAGTGGATATGTTAATAGGGGGATGTTGGTAGGTTGGACTAATGGACTAAGTGGGTCTTGTAAGAGATCTATGTGTTTCATGATTAATTTGTATTGATCTCTATTATTTAATAGAGACCAGCTCACTCTCTGTGCAGGCTTTTTCCACCTGCCTGTAACTGACCCACCAGAAGAACCAGCAAAGAGAAGCCCCACCAGAAGAATCAGCAGAAGGATGCCTGGCCACATGGAAGCAAGCTCCTCCCACCAGTGGCAGCATCATTGGCCCCCTCCATATTAAAACGCTGACTCAGGCACACCCGCACCCAAGGGCCATGCCAAAGTGCTCTTAGGCATGGCCCTTAGAGTGACCATCATAGCACTGAAAGTCAGCTAAGCAGAACCTCTGCTACTCTCGATACCTCTCAATCAAGCGTTTTTCTGCACAAGGATAAAAAAACCACAGAACCAAACCATTCCCAACATGGGACTTTGACTCAGCCTCATAGGCCTAGCCACCCTAATTCTAACTGGGAAAGCAGTTTACCTGCACAACCAATAATACACAACCCAAGACAGCCAAAACATAGCAACCACTGGATCCTCACTAACATACCAAGGAGCAGCAAGCAAGATTTCTTCATTAAAATTAAACCAACCCCACAGTCATAGCACCAGTACATTCCCATCAATCACACAGCAAAATGCTAACTTGTGCCCTAGTCAACTCATGCTTGGCCTGCAACAAATTCATTATATGACTACATAACCGACCACAAGGTTGACATACTATGCATTACAGACACCTGGTTCTCAGAAACAGACAACATCTTAGTAAATCAGCTAAGCATCACTACACACACTCCATGCACAACTGCCCCAGAACTGTCAGCAAGGGAGGTAGAATCTGCATTATATCCAGCAAGTGACTTAAGTTCCAACCATCAAAGTTTCATCCTCACACAAAATTAATATTCTCACAGTTTCAAATACATTCCTAACAATCTGCTTAACATACAGAGCCCCAGTGAACAGCATTGAAGAATTGTCAACTATACTTTAAGCCGTGTGCTCCCAACTCTGCAAAACAAAACAGCTTCATCTTGCTCGGAGACTTCAGTCTATCCTCAGCACCCTACAAGCAAGCTTCAGCCTTTCTTGAAGCAATGGAGAATTTTCACTTTACACAACTAATCAACAAATCCATCCACAACAAAGGTGGAACCCTTGACCTAATCTTTATACCAAGCTACCTAGCAAACATCACCAGACAACCACCCCCAACAGTTGAACCTGTCCCCTGGTCTGATCGTAGCCTAATAAACTTCACATTACCATACTCAAACAAACGCAATCCACTCAAGACTCCAAAGTGACCAGACAAAGATTACTCCCATTTGACAACCAAGCCTTCCTACAGAAGGTCCTACCACAACTGACAGCCAACCCAGCTGAAACCTACATTGAAGACCTCACCAACAAATGGAACTCAACAATATTATCTGCTGTCCAAACATCTCCAACTGCCACCAATAATAAACGACAGCATCTCACCCATGGTACTCATCAGCACTAAAGGAACAGAAACTCACCTTATGCCACCTTGAACATAAATGGAGGAAAACAAAGAGCCCGCAACTTCATACTGCATATCTAGATGAATAGCAAAGATACCGTGATACCACAAAAAGAACCAAATAGAAATATCATACCAACTTTATCATGAGTGCCATCAATAAACACAGAGAGCTCTTTGATATAGCTAAATCACTGACAAACGATCCCACACCCGCATGCTGAGGAAACACCCTTAATCCACATAATATGGCACTCTACTTACAAACTAAACACAACGCAGTCATAACTATCTCACACTTCCCTCACATAATGAGCATAACATAGCTATACACTGCTGGCCAACCTTTGATAATATTATCCCTGAAGAACTCGACAACATAATTAGCAACCTAAACACTACAACCTCTCCACTGGATCCATGCCCAGTATAAAAAATACCATAATGACTCCCTAACACATGAATACATACCGCCCGTGCTAAAACAATCCTCAATCAGACCAATCATAAAGAAGCCCAATTCCGATGTCAGCTCCCCAGTTTCGTAGAGTCCCATATCCAGCATCCCCTTCATAGCAAAGATCATCGAGAAGCAGTACATACAAAGCTACAAAATCACATAAACAAACAATCGTGCACCAGTCAAACAGTACCAGCACGGATTATGACCTCACCACAGTGTTGAAACTCTCTTCACTTCCTTAATGGACACACTCATTACTGGCAAAGAGAACCTCACTCACAATTTCATCCTACTATTTTTAGACTTATTGGCAGCATTTGATTTCGTATCCCACCAATTGCCACTTTACAGATTCCACAACATCGGGCTATAAGGCACCACCATTAAATGGTTCCACTTGTATCTCTCAGATTACAACTAACAAATAAAAATAGGAACCCAGAAATCCTTTTCTTAAACCTTAAAACAAGGGATTCCCCAAGGCTGTTCCCTATTATCCATACTATTCAACATCTACCTCCAGCCATTGTGCACAATTATTTGGAACTTTAAAATTAACTACAAAATATGCGCTGATATTATGATTTATACACATTTATCCACATACACACCGGTTCACACCAAGATATCGAATTACCTCACTGAAAAAAACAAGTGGCTCCATCATCACAACCTCAACATTAACTATAACAAGACTGAAGTCCTTCATGTAACAAAAGACACCAACTTCAAGCCACCAACAATTATCAAGATGGGCAACATAGAAATCAAAGTCAAAACAGATGTCAAATACTTGGGAGTTATACTTGACCAGAGCCTAAATCTACAAGCGCAAATTAAACACCACCAAAGCTGTCCATTACAAACTCAAAACTCTCAAGAACCTATGCCCCCTCTTCAAACCCGAAGACTTCCGCACAGTCTGTCAGGCAATCATAACCCTCTTTTTAGATTATAATAACTCCATTTACCAGGGCCTAACCAAACACACACTGTACCCTATTCAATTAATGCAGAACACAGCAGCTAGAATCATACAAGAAACATCATGACACACCCATGTCACCCTCATCCTGAAGCAACTACATTAGCTCCCCATCACCTCCAAAATCAAGTACAAAGTCATCCTCAATATACACAAAGTGCTAAACAACCAATCAGCAGAGTACCTACAGATAGTCTATTGTTCAAGGGTTTCCATAGTAGTAAGAAGACACAACGCACTCAACTTACCTGAAATACTGCCTCAGAAGCTCAAGAGCAAGCAAAACACTTGCAATCGGGTATTCTCCTTATACACCCCAACCATTTGGAACTCATTACCCCCAATCTAAGAGCCATTGAGTCCTTAGGATACTACCAGAAGAAACTAAAAACCCTACTATTCTCAGAATTCTACGGAGCTGACCCCCACCGGGAACAAATTTAGCACAAGTCAAGCAGTAAGTCCATAGGGCTCAACAATAATCAACTTCACAACCCCAAGTCTCAGATAAGTCAGAAACCAAGTATTAAAATATCCACCCCATCCAACTAACTTACAGAAACAGATACTACTCATCTCTACCTCCAGTCCCCAAATACCTAATACGTCAATGCCACTATGGCTCATCTGATTCATTCCGCTCTACCTGACACATTGTACATAAGTTAAGTTAAGCCAAGTCACCTTAGCTACTTTCTGGCTCCTTTATTTCCTATTCTTATCTATTATACTATTGTAGGTTTATGCGCCATGTAATTCACGCCTCATACACTTAATGATGTTTGCTCGCCCCGAGTTCATTGCAAACTGTCTTGAGTAGTAAAAAGTCAGTATAAAAAAGATGTTAAATAAATAGATTTAATCATTGTATTTGATATATTTATTTTATGTATTATTATGAGTGCTGCTTCTTGTGCTGTAAAATCCAGTAATTGAAAAAGCAGGTCATCAGTTCTTAGATTAAATTAAATAATAATGCGATTATTTACAAAAAAAGGAAAAAGATTTTTAAAAAACACAGATTTGACACATTGGGGATCTCTTACTAATGGGTGCTAGCTGACGGCGCGTGTTCTGGTGCCTGCTGAAGGTGCTCCGGGACACAAATTGACAACTAACACAGTCATGACAGCACAGGATGATTCCCACATTAGGATCTCAAGTAGGGGCAGTTAGCACTGTTCACACTGTGTACTGACTGCCTTAGCGCAGGTTCAATGGATGCCGTTAGGTGCATTCACGCTAATGCAGCATGCGCTAGGGGATAGGGCTCCTCATTGACTGCTGGGGAAATGCTTTCCACACTTCCGACAGTTAACACGGTGGTGCTGCGCGTAATGCACCATGGTTTCGGCACTATTAGCGTGTTTCATGCAACGGCTTAGCACCTGTTAGTAAAAGACCCCCTTTATTTTCAGATTTTGTAAATTGTACATCCACAATTCTGGGGGATTCCAAAATTTATAAAGGAAAGACAAATACAACATGCAAATCAATCAAACCAGGTCAGAGCAGAAAAGAAAATATCAGCCTTCCGATGAAGACAATGAAAGAGTCATCCTGACATCCTGTGTCTGCTGGAGGGACAGCGAAAATCATGGCAGTTCCACTAAGAATAGATATCTGTTCTTTTGAAAAATAATGTTACAGGAATAAGTCAATAAGAAAATAACCCCTAAAGTAGGAACTTGAGATCTTAAAGATAAGAAACTTGTCGATCAATTTGCGTGCCCCTTTTTACATCAGCAAATATTCTAATTTCCAACGGCCTAAGAAATCTATCTCGGGGAAACAAAAAAAGTTTAAAGAGCTGATTCTAACAAAAGAGTTATCAAGGATATAGCACTGCCCAAATATTCCAGTAGTGGCTCTGAAGAGTATCAGTCCTCTTTAAGATGGGCAGAAGGGACCAACAGTCCCACCAAGCTGCGCAGTCGTCCTCTATCTGCGCTGCTGCTGGTGGAGGAAGTGCAGTGATACTGCATTTTTAGTCACAAGGAGGCTGCAATATCATGACTGAAAACACGGTATGGCAGCACCTTCCCCCACCAGCAGCAGCACAGGCAGAGGGCTCCTACACAGCTTCATGGGAACCTCGGACAGGACTGACCTGCAGACCATCCTTCCAATTCACTGAGCACTTAAGCTGCGGTAAGTGTTTGCGCCTACCATACAGCCATGCTTGGAAGCAAACCTTGTGCGGTAAATGCAGGATCATGTCCAGCATCTGCCCTGCATTTAATGCACAGGGCGGACACTTAGTGCATGGCCTGCATTCTCTGCCTCAGCAGGTAGCACAGGAGCACTCGCTCGACCCGCCAAGGCAGGGGATGTAGTACCAGAGAAAAACTACAAGGAAGGGACAAGTGGCTGCAGCTGCAAAGTTCCACCACCTGCCAATCAAGCCCCCCCCCCTTGAGAACCACCCTCCAACTGGACAACCATCCCAAAATGGCCTCCAACCCCAAGACTCTTCCAACCTTCTCACCCCGATCAGGACCCCTTCCCTTAGGCACCCACCCTCCTTGGATCTTACCTGAGGGCTCCCTGGTGGTCCAAGTAGTGAAAGGAGCAGGCGCGGTCCTCCTCTGCTCCTGCCCTTGTGGTACTGACCTCTTACAATAGTCTTGTACTACTGCTAAGGGTTAGTACTGAGAGACCAGGGACATTTTAAAAGCTGCTAGAGCAGGGGTAGGAGCGGAGGGGGACCGCACCTGCCCCTTTCACCACCTTGACCACCAGGAAGTCCCCAGGGAGGTAGAGGGTAGGGAGAGCCAGAGTGGGTGCTTGGGAGATGGGGGCATGATCAGGGTGGAAAGGCTGGAGGGGTCTTGGGGAAGGAGACCTTTTTGGGATGCTGTTGGGGAGACAGTGGTTCTGAAGTGGCGGGCTTGATCATCAGGGAGGGAGTTACAGGAGAGGGACTGGATTGGTGGGGGGGTTGATGGGGGGCTTCTCAGTGGGGAGGGTTTGATCTTTGGCAGGAAAGGGGGTGCTCATTCAACAGTCAAAGGTTTTCATATGAGCAGCTAGTGTGCAGGGTATTGCTATGCACTAGCTATCATGACTGCCAATAGCACCTTTGGATAGTCATTGCCACTGAAACAGCCTGAACAGTGCTCCTCTTCTGCACTAACGCTTCCCTTGAACTGGTATCCCACCATCTCTTGGCTTTGCTGGCTTCGGTGGATCACATCCCTCTAAGTCAGCTACTGCAGCTAGCCGATGCCTCCGATAACATCCCAGTCAAGATCAAGTAGGGAATAGAGATTGAGGCAATGCCCAGCATAACAATATAAGAAAAGCCATGCAGAATCAGACCAAGGTCCATGGAGCCCAGCATCCTGTCTCCAACAGTGGCTAGTTCAGGTCAAAAGTACAGGCACTTACAAAAAAGTATATCCGGCTTCTCTTAGCTTATTTCAAGAGACAAGCAATGGTTTTCCCAGGTCTGCCTGCTTAATCATTTCTTATAAATGTTTCCTATAGGAACTTGTCCAAACCTCATTCTGACCACATCTTCTGCAACAGATACCACTACACACTGCATGAAAACATCTCTTCTGCAATTTGTTTTCATTATGCTGGTTGTTGGTTTTATTAGTCTTCTTTGAAGAGTTAAACAGCTATATCCTGTTTAACTGTTCCATCCCACTCATGTTTTTATAAACTTCTTTATCACTCTCTGTCTTCTCTTTTCCAAACTGAAGAGTCTGTTCAGCATTTTTTTTAAGTAGGTTTTTCCTCCCTTTGATCATTTTATTGCTCTGGCTTCTCTGAGCCTTTTCTAATTCCATTACTTCCTACTTGAGGGGTGACCTAGGCTCTTGCTTCATTGCATGCAAATCCACCCATATTCATTGTAGAGGAGTAGCCTATTGGCTAGAGCCAGGAGACCAGATGGGATACATCCCAGGATACTGAAAGAACTCAGAAAGGTTATGGCAGGGCTGTTAAAGGATGTTTTTAATAGATCCTTGGAGAAATTCCACAGGACTGAAGAAGGGCTGATGTAGTACTTCTTCACAAAAGTGGTAATAGGGAAGAAGTGACAAACTACAGGCCAGTAAGCCTTACCACGGTGGTGGGAAAAGTAATGGAGGCGCTCTTGAAAGAGCGAATAGTGGACCTTCTCAAAACCAACAGGGTGCATGATCCGAAGCAACGTGGTTTTACCAAAGGATGACCTTATCAAACAAAACTGATTGAGTTCTTTGACTGAGTGACCAGAGAACTAGATCAAGGGCATGCGATGGATGTGATCTACCTAGATATCAGCAAAACATTTGATACTGTTCCTCATAGGAGGTTTTATCAATAAACCAAACAACTTGGGGATGAGTCCCAAAGGTTGTGAACTGAATCAGAAATTGGTTGACTGACAGATGACAGAAGGTAATGGTAAACAGAACTCACTCGGATGATAAGAAAGGTGATTAGCGGTGTGCCCCAGGGTTCGGTCCTGGGACCAGTACTGTTCAATGTATTTGTGAGTGATATTGCTGAAGGACTGAATGGAAATGTCTCTTTTTGCAGATGACATGAAAAATTGCAGCAGAATGGACTCCCCTGAGGGAGTGGATAACATGAGGAAAGTTCTACAAAAGCTGGAAGAATGGTTGGCAGTTAAGATTTCATGTGAAGAAGTGCAGTGTCATGCACTTGGGAAGCAGAAATCCAAGGGAATTGTATGCAATAGGGGGCGAGAGGCTGATGTGCAAGCACCAGGAGAAGGACCTTGGAGTGATTGTTTCTGAGGATTTCAAGGTGGCAAAACAGTGTGACAAGGCAGTGGCAAAAGCCAGAAGGATGCTGGGTTGCATGCAAAGAGGAATTACCAGCAGAAAGGAAGAGGTACTAATGCCACTGTACAAGTCATTGGTGAGGCCTAACTTGGAATATTGTGTTTAGTTTTGGAGACCATATTTCGCAAAGGATATAAAAAGATTGGAAACGGTTCAGAGGAAGGTGACCAAAATGATTTGGAGCCTGCATCAGAAGATGTATGAGAAGAGACTTGAAGACCTAAATATGTACACTCTGGAGGAGAGGAGAGACAGGGGAGATATGATTCAGACCTTTAAATACTTAAAGAGTATTAATGATCAAACAAACCTCTTCTAAAGACAGGGAAACTGTAAAACTAGAGGGCATAACATGAAGCTGCAAGGGGGTAAACTGAAAGGCAATGTCAGGAAATACTTTTTCACTGAAAGGGTGGTGAATGCCCTCCTGATGAAAGTGGTGGGGACAAGTACAATGACAGAATTCAAAATGGCATGGGACAGACACAGTGGATCCCTTTATAGCAATAGGATAAAATCAAAATAAATATTACTATTTCTTATATCTCAACAATTAGGGGTGACCTACACGGAGCGGTTGGTATACCCCTAAAAAAAAGGCATGGGGACGGGTAACCTGCACAAAACGGCAGATGCACCTACCCTTGCCGCCTTGTTGGGCAGACTAGATGGACCATGCTGGTCTTTATCTGCTGTCATCTACTATGTTACTATATATATTGGGATGCATTTCCCACTGGCACTCCTTGTGATCATAGACAAATTACTTTACCCTCCCTTGCCTTGCAAGAAAAGGCCTTGCAACCTACTTCTTGTTAAACCTTGTTAAGAAAGCCCAGGGGCTCTTGGCTCAACATTGACTTGATGGCACTTAAAAATAAAAAAAAACATGAAAACCAGACTGGCTAGGGGATATTCTGGGACCAGCATGAGAAATATTACCCTAGAGCAGTGCTTGGTAGACCTTCCTAGTTAGTTAGATTTTCAGGATTACCATAATGAGTAATACATGAGATCTCCAATATATACAAATTTATCTCATGCATATTCACTGTGGTAATCAACAAACACCAACTGGCTGGGTGTATCTCTAAGAGAGAGATGCAAAACACTGCCCAAGAACAGACATATGGGGAGGGCAGAGGGTATATGATAGAATATCCACACACCTCAGAGATAGAAATAAAAAAACAAAAAGTAATTTTTCTGAGGAAGGGAATTTCTAGAACTAAAAATCGTGATATGTGACTCCAAGACTTAAGAGTAATTTCAGTAATTATTTCTTCACAGAAGCGGTGGTGCTTGCATAAACAAGCTGCCCGCTGGAGGTGGTGGAAGCAAAAAGAGTAACTAATTCCAGGAAGTCTGGGATATGTACAGAGGAGCCCTGGTGATGAGGACAAGAGGGGAAAACTAGAGGTCAGCCTGAGTCTATGATGAGCGTTCTTAACCTATCCTCAGGAACTCCCAGTCTTATCAGGCTTTCAGGATATCCATAATAAATATGTATGAGACTTATCAGCATATTTAGTCCCATAGCTAAGTAATGATATGCCCCAGGAGCATCCCAGAAATCAGACCCAGTGTGGTTGAGTTGAGACCATCATAAGGAAGTCTGAAGAAAGATCTGGAGTCTCTGTGAGAAAGTTGCTTGTAGACAGCAGGTGAGAAGGATAGGAAGAAGAGGGCTGCTCCATAGACTTTCTAGCAGGGTTTACTACATGCCTCACGGGAAGATCATTGTACCAGGATTGAGATAAATCAGTGCCCTAGGATGAGTCTCATCTGAGACTGTGAGCCAGAGAAGACACTGATGTAAATAAAGATGAAAGAGAAGGGCCATTGCAAGGGGCAGGCAAGAGGGGTGACTGCCCCAGACATCAAGCCGTTCATTCATCTCCTCTCCTTTCCTCCCTTGGTTTCTTATCAGCTGATTGATAGATATAGAATGGCATAGTTCATATTGCTGATTGGTGAACCATGTGGATCTTTACCTTAGGAGCCTCCTCATAAAATAACCCCCATTATCTGTGTGTACCTTCCCCGTTACCCCATAACCTCCCGAAGTACCATTTAGGCTTTTGAAAGTCCAAGAAGTGAGGACATTTCCTCACTTAGAATCTTCTAAGTTCTACTGAAGAGAAGCTTGGAGCAAAGATCATTTACTGCTGCAGAGAAGTTGTTAGTGAAAGATAGAAAATGTCTAAGGAAAACTTGGGAGAGCTTTGCTTCACTCATACTGTTGTTGGGCAAGGAACCCAAGCAATGGGCAAACATCCATAGGAGAATTTCAGTGGAACTCTTTGTTGAAGAAGCTAAGGGGTATGTCTACTAAAGGGTGTTAGTTGCTATGGCGGGGTTAATGCAGAATTAATGCCCTGCGGTAGCAGCTAACCCACAAAAAAAATCACATATTGCAGGCAATTTTCTGTGATATCTGATTTTCGCATGGTGTGAGGTGGGATCAGGGCGGGGAGTGGATATGCCTGTGGTTGGCAGCTATCACGTGAAAATGTTTTCGCACAGTGGCTGCCAAAATTGGGCCTGATTGTGATGGCAGATAATGGCATCTCAAGAGGTGGTGCTATCTGCCTGAGGTCCGATAATGCAGCTGTGTGGCTGTCTGCCCCTGTGATTGGGCCTCCTCACTTCCACAGTCCATAGTATTGCCGGAAGAACGGTGCTGCAATCCGCAGCACCGAGAATATTTGAGAAACAAGTGCTGGCCCTTTTGCAGCACTGATCCCCCCTGGATAGCTCCCAATCCCCATTGGTGCATCCGCCGAGGTAAACTTCATCCCGTCTAGCCAGTCTACTACTTATCATTTGTGTAGCACTACATGGCATACACAGTATTGTACAAACACATGTAAGAGACATTCCCTGTTCATCGGGGCTTACAGTCTAGTCAAAACAGACAACACAACAGCTGGGGACCAAGATATATTGAGAGGAATGGTAAGGAATCACAAACCCTCCCCTCCTCTACCCCTCCCATTCCACTACTCCCCCTCCCCCTCCCTGTTGAAAACAAATCACCCGGCTAGCTAGCTGGCAACAGGGGACGCCCAATGCCTACCTTAGTCTTGCCATGTGGTCTAGTGGTCCAACGGGGCAGGAGCATGCAACCAATCCAAAATGGCCATCATCACAAAGTGCTGCTCTCTAGCCTAATGCTAGGGGGCAGCACTGTAAGATCACAGTCATCTTTGTTAGGGCCTTTGAGGAGGGCAGGAGCTGCTGACCCTAACCTGGTTTAGTAGACATGTCCCCCAAGAGTTGGACAAATAGCCTGAAGAGAACATGGGGTGTCAGATCCTGCCTAGAAGTAAGGGAAGATGACTTGCTGTGAATACTGAATAATAGTTGGATGTACTGAAATCGTAAGAAGCATTGAAAGTTGCTTTACTACTGGAAACCTGCTATGAAGAGTGTAAATTAAAGCAGCCATATGGGGACTGGCTTTACCTTATTGCATCCATTGATTTGCAGTTTTGATTTTCCCAGGAAACTCAGTGGGACAATCAAACGTACAAGCATGCAAAAGGATAAAACCAGGACTGGATTAACATGTTCCTTATGACATGGAGGCAGATTGCCATCCTAGTTGATGTCCGCATGGCTTGGGATATAGGACTGGCTGTGCATTTGGGAAAGCTAAATTATCATCCTTAGCTTGGGGTGGAAACGGCAATAGATACTGTATAAGGCCAGGTCTAAAGGATGACACTGTCTTTCACTCATATATAAGGAAAGGAATGGAGAATAAAACAAAGGATATTATAATGCCTTTGTATCGTTGCATGTTGCAACCGCACCTTGAATATTTGTGTGCAATTCTGGTCGCCGTATCTTAAAAAGGATATAGCATTATTAGAAAACGTACAGATAAGAGCCACCAAAATGATAAAGGGGATGGAAGGCTACACCTATGAAGAGAGGCTAAAAAGGATAGAGCTTTTCAACCTGGAAAAGAGATGGCTGAGGGGACATATGATAGAAGTCTATAAATTAATGAACGGAGTGGAACGGGTAAACGTAGATCGATTGTTTACATCATCAGAATATAGAAAGACTAGGGGACATGCAATGAAGCTACAGGGTAAACTATTTAAGGCTAATACGGGAAAATATTTTTTCACTCAATGCGTAATCAAACTCTGGAATTTGTTATCGAAAGATGTAGTAAAAGCTGTTAGTATAGCTGGGTTTAAAAAAGGTTTGGACAAGTTCCTGGAGAAAAGGTCCATAAACCATTATTAAAGAGGACCCGAGAAATCCACTGCTTGCCCCAATACAAGCATTGTGGAACCTGTGTGTCTTTCTGGTAATCTGCCAGATACTTGAGACCTGGATTGGCTACTGTTGGAAATAGGATACCAGGCTTGATGGACATTGGTCTGACCCAGTATGACATTTCTTATTTTCTTATGTTCTTAAGTTCATGGGAGGAAACAGGCAAGGCGCTGCAGGGACTATAAGCCCTGTGCTCTGAAAAAGCAGTTGCTTTTGACAGCAGTGGGTCCCAGGATGTCCTTCAAGCACAGATAGGGCGAGGTGGAGCTGAAGTGAAGTGAGAGGAGGCATGCAGAGAAAGAGAGAGACTGGGAGTTAGTGAATTAATTCTGTCACCTTCCCTTACCCAGGCTAGTGAAATACTATCTGGTCTATAATCATCTTACCAGATAAATCATGGATGATGTTAACTAGTGCTACGGTATCACCATCTTCATAAAGAACACATATTGAGCTTTGGGTTCCATTGTCACTCTGCCGTGAGTCAGTGTTTAAGGTGGGATTTTTAAGCAGCAGAGACAAATTTGTGCTGCACTTCACAGAGTGACCACACACAGAAGCATCGTGAAAGCATCAGCTTTTACAAAGTGGCTTATCATGCTACCCTTTCTTCCTTTTCTATGATCTCTGAGGAGGAGACCAAACCTCCAAACTTACTACCTGCTTCTCTGATCCAATTCCCACTCATCTCCTTAGCTCCATCTCCTCCACTGAGGTCCTTCCATCTCTCATATTCTCAATCTATTGCTCTCCACTGCAACTTTCCCTGCAGTCTTCAAACATACCGTGGTCAATCCTTTCCTCAAGAAACCCTCATTAGACTCTACTGTCCTTCTCACTATTGATCCATCTCCCTCCTCCCTTTCTAAACTACTTGAACGTGCGGTTGACCGCCGTTGCTTCAACTTTCTCTCTTCTCAAGTCCTTCTGGATCCTCTACAATCTGGTTTTCATCCTTTACATTCTACTGAAACGGTTCTTACCAATGTCTCCAGTGGCCTGTTCCTGGCAAAATCCAAGGGCCTTTACTCGATCCTCATCCTTCTTGACCTTTCTGCTGCTTTCGACACTATTGACCACAGCCTTCTCCTTGATACCTTCTCCTCGCTTGGTTTTAAGGGCTCTGTTCTATCTTTGCTCTCTTCTTATCACTCCCATCGCTCTTTTAGTATTTGTTCTTGTGGATCTTCCTCTGCTGCTATCCTGCTCTCAGTTGGTGTACCTCAAGGATCTGTCTTGGGTCTACTCCTTTTCTCTCTCTATACCCAGTCCCTTGGTACACTCATCTCTTCCTATGGCTTTCAGTACCATCTTTATGCTGATGATTCCCAGATCTACCTCTCTACACCTGAAATCTCTCTGGCAATCCAGGCCCGAATTTCTGCCTTCCTTTCTGACATTGCCACTTGGATGTCTCACTGCCACTTGAAATTGAACATGGCCAAAACTGAGCTGCGTATTTTTCCTTCTAAACCCTCATTTCCCCTTCCTCCTTTCTCAGTCTCTGTGGATAGCTTTCTACTCCTCCCTGTCTCCTCAGCTCGCAACCTTGGGATGTCTTTGACTCCTCTCTCTCCTTCTCCACATACATCCAACTGATAGCTAAAACCTGCCGTTTCTTTCTCTACAACATCAACAACATTCGCCTATTCCTTTCTGAACAAACTACTAAGACACGTATCCACTCCTTAGTCACCTCCTGTCTAGACTATTGTAACCTACTCCTTGCTGGTCTCTCTCTGAATCATCTTTCTCTCCTTCAATCTGTTCAACACTCTGCTGTGCGGCTAATCTTCCATCAGCCTCGTCATGCTCATATTACCCTTCTTCTCAAGTCACTTCATTGGCTCCCTATCCATTTCCGCATCGAGTTCAAACTTTTCCTGCTAACCTATAAGTGCATTCGCTCTGCAGCGCCTCACTACCTTTCCTCTCTTATCTCTTCCTACTCCCCTCCTCGGGAACTCCACTCTTCTGGCAAATCACTTCTCTTCTATTGCTAACTCCAGACTTCACTCCTTTCACCTTGCTGCACCTTAAGCCTGGAACAAACTACCTGAGTCTGTACGACATGCTAGGGAGATAAAGTTCCTAGATGAAATAAATGACTGCTTCTTGGAGCAGCTGGTTCATGAACCGACCAGAGGGGAAGCCATATTAGACCTAGTCCTTAGTGGAACACCAGATTTAGTGCAAGAGATAAGGGTGTTGGGGCCACTTGGCAATAGTGATCATAGCATGATCGCCTTTGATTTAATTAGTGGAGGAGGGATAGTAAGGAAATCCACAGTACTACCTTTTAACTTTCGAAAGGGAGACTATGATAAAATGAGGAAAACAGTTAAGAAAAAACTAAAAGGAGCAGTTGCAAAGGTTAAAGACGTACATCAGGCTTGGCTGTTGTTGAAAAATACTATCTTGGAAGCCCAGACCAGCTGTATTCCACGCTTTAAGAAAAGTGGAAGGAAGTCCAAAAAACTGCCAGCATGGTTTAAAGGTGAGGTCAGAGAGGCTGTTGTTGCCAAAAAAGCATCTTTCAGGAAATGGAAAAAAGAGCCAAACGACGAAACCTGGAAACAGCACAAGCACTGGCAAGTCAAATGCAAGGCATTGATAAGGCAGGCAAAGGGAGAATTTGAGAAGAAGCTTGCTGCGGAAGCAAAAACGCGAAGTAAAGACCTTTTCAAGTACATTCGTAGCAAAAAACCTGTGAGAGAGTCAGTTGGTCCATTAGATGATAAAGGGGTTAAAGGAGCACTAAGAGGCGACAAGGCGATAGCGGAGAGATTGAATGAATTCTTTGCTTCAGTCTTTACTGAGGAAGATGTAGGGATGTTACCCATGACTGAAGTGGTATTTAAAGGTGCGGAAGAATTGAAGGAAATATCGATACATCGGGAAGATGTATTACAACTATTAGATAAACTGAAGAGTAGCAAATCACCTGGGCCGGATGGTATACATCCAAGGGTGTTGAAAGAACTGAAATACAAGATTGCAGACCTGCTATTAGTAATCTGTGAACTATCATTAAAATCATCTCTAATACCTGAAGATTGGAGGATCGCCAATGTAACACCAATTTTTAAAAAGGGTTCCAGGGGTGATCCGGGAAACTACAGACCGGGGAGCCTGACATCAGTACCGGGAAAAATGGTAGAAACCATCATAAAGAATAAAATTACTCAGCATGTAGATAGTCATGACCTAATGGGAGACAGCCAACATGGCTTTAGACAAGGAAGATCTTGTCTTACTAATCTGTTATGTTTCTTTGAAGGAGTGAATAATCAGGTGGACAAAGGTGAGTCGGTTCATATTGTGTATCTGGACTTTCAGAAAGCCTTTGACAAGGTCCCTCATCAGAGACACTTGGCAAAACTAAAGAGTCATGGGATAGGAGGCAGTGTACTATTGTGGATCAGGAACTGGTTAAAAGATAGAAAGCAGAGGGTAGGGCTAAATGGCCAATTTTCCCAATGGAGAAAGGTGAATAGTGGTGTACCCCAGGGATCTGTGCTGGGTCCGCTGCTTTTTGACATATTCATAAATGACCTGGAAAGTGGAATAACGTGTGAGGTTATCAAATTTGCAGATGACACAAAACTATTTAAAGTTGTTAAAACCCAAGAGGATTGTGGAAAATTGCAAGAGGATCTTGATAAATTGGAAGACTGGGCATCAAAATGGCAGATGAAATTTAATGTGGACAAGTGCAAGGTTATGCATCTAGGGAAGAACAACCCAAACTATGGTTACACGATGCAAGGTTCCACATTAGGAACCACCACCCAGGAAAAAGATTTAGGCGTCATTGTGGATGCCATGTTAAAACCCTCGGCCCAGTGTGCAGCGGCGGCCAAGAGAGCAAATAGAATGCTAGGTATGATAAGGAAAGGAATGGAAAATAAAACAAAAGATATTATAATGCCTCTATATCGTTCCATGGTGAGACCGCACCTTGAATATTGTGTGCAATTCTGGTCGCCGTATCTTAAAAAGGATATAGCGATTTTAGAAAAGGTTCGGAGAAGTGCCACCAAAATGGTAAAGGGGATGGAAGGATACTCCTATGAAGAAAGGCTAAAAAGGTTGGGGCTCTTTAACCTGGAAAAGAGACGGCTGAGGGGAGATATGATAGAAGTCTATAAATTAATGAACGGAGTGGAACGGGTAAACGTAGATCGATTGTTTACCTTATCAGAATATAGAAAGACTAGGGGACATGCAATGAAGCTACAGGGTAAACTATTTAAGACTAATAAAAGAAAATATTTTTTCACTCAACGTGTAATCAAACTCTGGAATTTGTTACCGGAGGATGTAGTAAAGGCTGTTAGTGTAGCTGGGTTTAAAAAAGGTTTGGACAAGTTCCTGGAGGAAAGGTCCATAAACCATTATTAAGAAGGGACCCAGGATATCAATGCTTGAACCAATACAAGCATTGTGGAACCTGTGTCCCTTGGGGAAACTGCTAGGTACGTATGACCTAGATTGGCCACTGTTGGAAACAGAATACTGGGCTTGATGGACCTTGGTCTGACCCATTATGGCATATGTTATGTTCTTATGTTCTTATGTCAGGCGCCTTCTCTGGCCCTTTTCAAATCCAGGCTGAAAACTCACCTCTTTGCTGCTTCTTTCGGATTTTGACGCACCTGATTTCCTTACCATTTTAACCCTAGCTGTATCCCATGTCTACAGTTACTGTGTTGTCTGTCTTGACTAGATTGTAAGCTCTTATGGGCAGGGACTGTCTTTTACATGTGTCTGTGCAGCGCTGCGTACATCTTGTATTGCTACACAAATGTTCAGTAGTATTAGTATTTCGCTGAAGTGAACGCCCGACTGCTCACTTCCTCCACTCCTGCCCTATCGGGGCAGTGGGAGGTGCTCCTGCCCATTTCGGGGCAGTGGGAGAGGAGGAGTTTGAGCTCCCAGGAGGGCCATAAAAAGCGGCGTCCCTACACCGAGGGAGCCGCTTCGCTGAAGTGAACGCCCGACTGCTCACTTCCTCCACTCCTGCCCTATCGGGGCAGTGGGAGGTGCTCCTGCCCATATCGGGGCAGTGGGAGAGGAGGAGTTTGAGCTCCCAGGAGGGCCATAAAAAGCGGCGTCCCTACACCGAGGGAGCCGCTTCGCTGAAGTGAACGCCCGACTGCTCACTTCCTCCACTCCTGCCCTATCGGGGCAGTGGGAGGTGCTCCTGCCCATTTCGGGGCAGTGGGAGAGGAGGAGTTTGAGCTCCCAGGAGGGCCATAAAAAGCGGCGTCCCTACACCGAGGGAGCCGCTTCGCTGAAGTGAATGCCCGACTGCTCACTTCCTCCACTCCTGCCCTATCGGGGCAGTGGGAGGTGCTCCTGCCCATTTCGGGGCAGTGGGAGAGGAGGAGTTTGAGCTCCCAGGAGGGCCATAAAAAGCGGCGTCCCTACACCGAGGGAGCCGCTTCGCTGAAGTGAACGCCCGACTGCTCACTTCCTCCACTCCTGCCCTATCGGGGCAGTGGGAGGTGCTCCTGCCCATTTCGGGGCAGTGGGAGAGGAGGAGGAGTTTGAGCTCCCAGGAGGGCCATAAAAAGCGGCGTCCCTACACCGAGGGAGCCGCTTCGCTGAAGTGAACGCCCGACTGCTCACTTCCTCCACTCCTGCCCTATCGGGGCAGTGGGAGGTGCTCCTGCCCATTTCGGGGCAGTGGGAGAGGAGGAGTTTGAGCTCCCAGGAGAGCCATAAAAAGCGGCGTCCCTACACCGAGGGAGCCGCTTCGCTGAAGTGAACGCCCGACTGCTCACTTCCTCCACTCCTGCCCTATCGGGGCAGTGGGAGGTGCTCCTGCCCATTTCGGGGCAGTGGGAGAGGAGGAGTTTGAGCTCCCAGGAGGGCCATAAAAAGCGGCGTCCCTACACCGAGGGAGCCGCTTCGCTGAATTGAACGCCCGACTGCTCACTTCCTCCACTCCTGCCCTATCGGGGCAGTGGGAGGTGCTCCTGCCCATTTCGGGGCAGTGGGAGAGGAGGAGTTTGAGCTCCCAGGAGAGCCATAAAAAGCGGCGTCCCTACACCGAGGGAGCCGCTTCGCTGAAGTGAACGCCCGACTGCTCACTTCCTCCACTCCTGCCCTATCGGGGCAGTGGGAGGTGCTCCTGCCCATTTCGGGGCAGTGGGAGAGGAGGAGTTTGAGCTCCCAGGAGAGCCATAAAAAGCGGCGTCCCTACACCGAGGGAGCCGCTTCGCTGAAGTGAACGCCCGACTGCTCACTTCCTCCACTCCTGCCCTATCGGGGCAGTGGGAGGTGCTCCTGCCCATTTCGGGGCAGTGGGAGAGGAGGAGTTTGAGCTCCCAGGAGAGCCATAAAAAGCGGCGTCCCTACACCGAGGGAGCCGCTTCGCTGAAGTGAACGCCCGACTGCTCACTTCCTCCACTCCTGCCCTATCGGGGCAGTGGGAGGTGCTCCTGCCCATATCGGGGCAGTGGGAGAGGAGGAGTTTGAGCTCCCAGGAGGGCCATAAAAAGCGGCGTCCCTACAGGGCGCACCCGCGCCTCGCGGGCCCGCGCCTGAGGGCCTCGCCAGAGGGCCCTTTGGCGTGGCCCTTAGGCGGTGGTCCTCTCGAAAAAGTGACACCCCAAAACCACCTCAGGCTGACGAAAAGATCAGATTTGCAAGACCGCAGACCAAACCTACGGCTTGAGCTCCCGGCACAGGTAGAGCTCGCCGAAGCCACCTTTAACCAGCCGACCACCTGGATCTCCGAGCTATGATCTGATCTACCACCATCAAGATAAAACAAAGCCACGCTGCCTGAGCTTTACAGACGGAACTTAACTCGAGGAGGTAAGCTCTCAAGCACAAGATCAACAAAACTAATTAGCAGACATAACTAACTGAAGCCGGGTCACGACTAGCAACAGTCATTTGTCATACTATGCACCCAATAGCACGGACACCGATACTGCTAACCGTCACTAGCTTAGTCACTGTGTCACTGTTATATAGTATATAATACCATTTCTGTAATAACACTGTTACACTGCCACGTGCTCTGATACACTGCACTGCTAGACAGTTTACTGTTATAAATTCTGTCCATGTTATACACACTGCTCTGAGATATATACTGTTACTGTTACTGTTACTGTGATACATACTGTTCTGAGATATATACTGTTACTGTTACTGGGATACAGTGACATTAACAGTCCTACAGTTATACAGTTCCTGCTATTTGTACTGCTCTGTGATACATACTGTTACTATTTACTGGGATATTTGCAAACACTATTCCAGTGTATACTGTTTACTGTAACACTAGCAACCATAATACTAACACAGACACAACGGGCTTCTGAACAGCTGTGAAATGGAACCACTCTATTTTTTTCTAATACTATGCATGTCTATATTCGCCCAAGCACACTCATGCCACCCCAATGTGCGCTATAGTTTGACTCACTTATTCAGACCCATCTACTACCTTTACCCCCTACCAATACCCCCACCTCCCTCACTCAATATAATCCACCGGGCTAGCAACGAGCCATCACCAACTCAGAGCCATTTCGTGCCTAGCATAAACAGGGCTCAGAGATGCAAGAAACCTAAGTCGCTGAAAATGAAGGGAAACAAGCCTGGCCAAATCCAAACCAACCACTTACCTACCTCCCAAACAACGCATGAGGACTATAGCATCATCCTCATCAACGCCAGATCAATAAGGAACAAAACGCACATCCTACACAACATCATCTCAGATGAACAACCGGACATCCTCTGTATAACTGAAACCTGGATCACTGACTCCGACCCTGCAATAATAAATCAACTAAACAAACCTGGATACAAAGTGTTCAACTGCCCACGCACCAATAAAAGGGGTGGAGGTGTCATCGTAATAGCCAAAACCATCTTACAACTAACAACCACCTCCCTAAACTCAAATATGGACATAGACATACTCAAAGTAGAAAACTCAGTTCTTTCTATCTGTCTTATCTACAGGTCCCCCTCATCAATGCACGAAACACTTGCCTCAGCACTAGAAAGCATCTCCACCACTCAGATCAGAAAATTCCAAATCATCTTGGGAGACCTGAACTTAGCATCACTACCAACTAGTCATGCAAACAATTTCATGGAAGCCATGGAACAACTGGGGTACCAGCAAATCATAACTGACGCTACCCACGTGAAGGGAAATACCCTAGACTTGGTTTTCCTACCCACCAACCAACGGACGGGCGAGGTGAAACCCGTGATCAGAATAACTCCAGTACCATGGTCAGACCACCACCAAGTAGATCTCAAAGTAAAACTGCCCTCCCCACCCAAAAATGCAAAATCCAGGAGGACAACACACACGCAGAGGAGTTTCAACAAATTCAACAAGGAAAATCTCATAGGCTCCATTGCCTCCCACCTAGATATGGAATGTACGGACCTTGAGGTTCTAACCAGCAGATGGAACGAAGGTATACAAAAAACATCAAACCCTACATGGAAAACCACTACAGACTCAACTAAACCTCGATCGGAACCTTGGTACACAGCTACACTGACCGGAATGAAAAGGGCACTCCGTAAATCAGAGAGGAAGTGGAGACAAACAAAATCCATTGTACACAAGTCAGAATACCTGACCCTCCTCGCAAAATATAAAGAAGAGATGAACTCCGCAAAAAGAACTCATCATACAAATTTACTGAACAAAGCCATCAATAAGCCCCGCGAATTATTCGAACTGGTCAAATCTCTAACAAAAACAACACTGGTTGACCATGCTGACAACGTAATCAAGCCTCAAACTTTGGCAAACCACTATGCAAGCAAACTCACGGCTTCAACTCCCACGCAATACCTGGGCCCAACCCCCCCAGTGCCAAACCCAACCATGGCAACCACCGACAGTCAAGACATGATATGGAACGCATTTCACAAACTTGATGACAAACAAATAACTAACATAATCACAAGCATCAACACCACCACCTCCCCACTAGATCCCTGCCCAGCCACCTGGATCAAGGCAGTGAAACAGGACATCATTCAACTTGTCTCGCACATAGTAAACCTATCACTGCAACAAGGAATCATGCCCACACAACTAAAGAAGTCTATCATAAGACCTGTCTTAAAAAACAAAACAAGCAATAGAGAAGACCCCGCTTCCTATCGACCAATATCGAGCATATCGTTCCTGGCCAAAATCATTGAAAAGGCCGTGTTACTACAACTGCAAGACCATTTGGATGACAACGAAACCCTGGATAAACAACAATATGGATTCAGACGATATCACAGCGTTGAAACACTACTCCTTGCGCTGCTTGACAACCTCCTCAAGGGTTTAGAAGACAAAAAGAAAATGTTTCTACTCATATTCATAGACATATCTGCAGCATTCGATACAGTTCACCATGGCACCCTCTTAAACAGGCTTAAATCCATTGGAATAACAGGAACCCCTCTAAAATGGTTCTCCTCGTACATATCAAACAGAATGCAACAGGTCCAGTTCAACGGAGAAAAGGCAGAAGCATTCACGCAAACACAGGGTATACCACAGGGTTCGGCTCTCTCAGCACTCCTGTTCAATATTTACATGCAACCACTTTGCAAAATCTTCCAACATCATAATATCAAATACCATGTCTATGCAGACGATATTATGCTGTACACTCAACTCGACACTGACAACCCAAACTACACCCAACTCGAAGAATGCCTAAGTGAGATGCAAGCCTGGTTACTCCAAAGTAACATGACGATCAACCACAAAAAAACAGAGGTAATGTACATCTCCAGAAAGCCAAACTTCGATCCCCCCGCAACAATCACCTTATGTAACAATACTTACCAAACGAAGGAGGAAATAAAATATCTGGGAGTAACATTCGATAGTAATCTAAAAATGGAGAAACACCTCCGCAAAACAAACAAAGCCGTATTCCACAAGCTTAGGGTCCTCCAACCGCTAAGGAGCATTATCGAACCTCAGGACTTCAGGACCATTGCCCAGGCACTCATCATGCCACATTTCGACTACTGCAACGCCATCCTGCAGGGTCTCCCAAAGAAAACTCTGAACATTCTGCAAATGGCGCAGAATGTAGCCGCTAGGGTCATCACGAAAAAAGGCTTTGCTGATCACATCACCCCGGTATTGATTGAGCTCCACTGGCTCCCCATCACGGCTCGTATAAAATACAAATCACTCACGACCACTTTCAAGCTCCTACATAACATTGCTCCATCCTTCCTCTCCACCTTGATATGCTCACAACCACCCAACAGAAGCAGAAGAACCTGCAACTCCAACACCCTCCTCATTCCAGCTGATATAAGAACTGTTAAAACCATTACTAGTAATAGAGCGTTCTCATACGCAGCACCTACACTCTGGAATCATCTGCCGCCAGAGTTACGAGATTGCAAAGACCTAACTGTCTTCAGGAAAAACCTCAAGACTCATCTTTTCCAGAGTCATTATAATTTGAATTAACCTAAGAGGTCTAAGTCCAGAACATATTTATGTACTCCTGCTCATTTATGTATAATGTATATGTAATTAGTAGTACTCATATACCTAACAAACCCCTCGTGTGATGTGCCTACCCTCCTGATCAACCTGTACACACCCAAATTTTACTGTACTGATTGACAGTCCTCCTTATGTTCTCCTTGTGTAATCAGACCGCTGCTGATCGCTGGAAGCAGCGGTATATAAATGTTTGCTAAATAAAATAAAATAAATAAAATTAGTAGTGGGATGACACAGCTCTTCTGCTAAGATATTTGTAAGTGTTTGGCATTTCCTTTGCAAGAAAATCAGATAAGAGAGGACGATGGAGAGGAAGAGAAACCATGTGACATGATTCAGATAAAGCGTATAGGAAAAAAAGTAAAATATATGATTCTTATTTCCTGCAAAGATCTGAACTATGAAAGAGAAAGTGACCTATGAATTTCCTTACTTTGAGCCCCCAGTGCTGAGGACAAAAGCATGGCATTACAAAAAAGGTCACACCCATCGTCCCATCACAAAGTGCCCTGTGAAAATGTGTGCTCTAGCTAGTTAAGAACTTGGAAGGCGTCAAAGAGCAGGCAAGGCACCTAGAGGCAGGGGTTTGAATATCTACTCATCTGTGGTGGGTGCATTTTCTCAGTTGACAGGATAGCCTGAAAAGCAATAGATAAGGCCACCTTTGTTCTGATTGAGAGGGGAGATGCGAGAGGAGGCAGGAGCAGGAATGTGGATAGAGGGTTAGGGGCAATAGAAAGTAAATGGGAGGAAATAGGAGGCTGGGCAATGTTCCAAGGAGGGAAAAAACAGTGGGGATTGTTTTCCCCAGTAGGAGAATGTGCGGCTCTCCTCATGCCAGTTGGAAAAGCCTGATGAGGAATTTGGTTGAACATTGCCCAGGAAGATGAATAGTCAAAGGTCACAGGGATAGGAACCTTGCCTTAGCTGCAGTGTTCACCAAGAACGCATTTGCTCTACTTTTGTCTTTCAAAGAAGGAGGAAAGAGTTTAGCATTTTCCTGGGGTGAAGGGAGGGCGGAAGAACAATAGGAAGACCACATTTTATTCAGTTGTTCAAGAACCTTAAGGAGCAGATTTCCAGTTGATTAGTCTCTTTTCTATTTTGAAACGGTTTCATTCCTAAAAAATGAAACTATGGAATTTACAGATTTCATTTTATCTGCAGTTTTGCTCATTTCTTCCTAATGTGCTTCTAATTTTTGTTTCTCTGTCCGTAAACTTGATTTGGCTTGGAGCAAATACATCCTGGTATGACTGCTTTTGAGTGAAAGACAGTGTCATCCTTTAGGCCTGGCCTTATACAGTATCTATTGCCGTTTCCACCCCAAGCAAACTACCTTACCTCTACACGCCCCATATCCTGGCTTAGGAGTGAGGATCTTTACTGTCATGATACGTGCAAAACTAATCCATTTGGAGACATTTCTCACAAAAGAAGACCCCTAATGAAGAGGGGTTACACATTCTCCAAAATGGATGCTTCCATCGGGGTTCCCATGTTGCACTGCTGCTGGAGGACTTCCACACAGCATGATGGGAATGTTGACCTAATGAAGAGGGGTTACACATACTCCCCAGTGGATACTTCCATCAGGGTTCCCATGTTGCACTGCTGCTGGAGGACTTCCACACAGCATGATGGGAATGTTGACCTAATGAAGAGGGGTTACACATTCTCCAAAATGGATGCTTCCATCGGGGTTCCCATGTTGCACTGCTGCTGGAGGACTTCCACACAGCATGATGGGAATGTTGACCTAATGAAGAGGGGTTACACATACTCCCCAATGGATACTTCCATCAGGGTTCCCATGTTGCACTGCTGCTGGAGGACTTCCATACAGCATGATGGGAATGTTGACCTAATGAAGAGGGGTTACACATACTCCCCAGTGGATACTTCCATCAGGGTTCCCATGTTGCACTGCTGCTGGGGGACTTCCACACAGCATGATGGGAATGTTGACCTAATGAAGAGGGGTTACACATACTCCCCAGTGGATATTTCCATCAGGGTTCCCATGTTGCACTGCTGCTGGAGGACTTCCACACAGCATGATGGGAATGTTGACTTCCAGTGAGAGAGTGGTTCTTCCACGGACGCTCTAATCACTTTATTTTTACTCTTCATTTCCTTTATCAGCATCTTGGGAACCATCTTATCTGAGCACTAAGTTATAGGACAGAGAAATGAGTCATCATTATTTCATACCTGCATCAGGGTCTAACAAGTTGGGTCTAGGACTGTGAATTGGAATGTTTCATTCCATTTTTTTGTATCATTTCTAGGGCTTTTTGTGTTTATTGAGTTTTAAGAAGTGTTTATTCTTTTAGTTATTAGCCTGCGTTATACTTGCATAGCATGAAGTAGAATAGTGCGCTAAGGGGTCATTCAGATCCATGAATATCGGGGTTGTACGTCAGGCCTGGAACTATACTCTGCCTCGCCTGCTCCGTGCACATACAGGACCATTGTGCAGAGAGCATTGGATGGGGGCAGGATGAAAGCAAAGAAGGGGCAGGTCACAGCACTCGGAAGTACAGGGCCTATTCAGGTCGAGGCCCTATACGTCCGCCGGCAGCCACTTAGACGCCCAGCATATTCCACCTCGAAAGTGGATTAAGTACCAGATGCAGGGGAGATCAGGCTCTGCAGCGCCCCCCCCCCCCCCCAGATGTCAGCACACCACCGCGGTAGGTGTCCCACTGCTCGATCCCAGCCCTGGCTTCTCCCACTGAGGATTGGGCAGCAGGGAGGTGGTTTAAGCCCTGGGGATGGCCACTGGTGGCCCACTCAATCCCACCACACAAACAGCGGAGGGGCAGGTGAGTTCCTGCCACCCGATCCGAGCTCTGGCTACTCCCGCTGTGAGTCTGCGGAAGGCTGGCCATGGTGCAGGGGGGACATCTCACATAGAATAGCAAGGACATGCCAGGCCATCTCTGTGCCCAATCCTGCACCCACAGGAATGTCTGGCTCCCACGGTGCAGAATCGGGCACAACAGAGCCCATCCTGTCTAGATCGGGCTCCACGTGTTTAAACTGTGGCTGGATCAGAAGTGGTCTGGGAGCAGCACCTCACGTGTCGATATTCAGCTGCTCTCTGGACAATGTCCATTTTTAAGGGGCATGTTTACTAAAGTGCGTTAGGCTTTTACAGCTAATGCCAGACGATCACTGCAAAAAGCCAGTGGGAACACCCTCTGCAGATACTGGAGAGAAAACACGGGTGGCAGGGTGGCAACTTTGCAGATGTAGGTCAACGCCACCCTTTGAGGCTGTGATAGTTGCAAAATTTTGCGATTTCTGCGAGATGGCAACTTTGGCAGTAATCGCACCTTACAGGCCCTCCCACACTCTGCCCTAATCCTGCCCAAGGCTGCACCCACTACCCGACATGCATTGTGGAAAATGTCCACAATGTCTGCATGTTTCCTACATTAGCCCCTACCGCACTTTAGTCCTGCGGTGGCAGCTAACGTAAACATTCCTCCAGGGGTTAACCATGGAAATAAAAGGCCTAACTTTAAATGGATATCTACATAAAATGATGCTGCCATTCTCAGTGGTCAAACTCAAAATTAGCCAAGTGTGCATATACTTTTATGCATACTAAAAAATGATGCTAGTTTTTAAATAAGTATTTATTTTCTTTAAAGAACTAACTTCCCCTCAGGCTAGAATCAGGCGCATGGCATTAAAAGAAACCTGCCCTTTCCTCAGGTTGGAATCAGGGTATACAGCGCTGAAGGAGACCTGTCTTTCTGGTTACACCACCACAGCCTGAAGCGGGGCTCTCAACCCAGTCCTTGGCGCACACCTAGCCAGTCAGGTTTTTAGGATAACCATAATGAATATGCATGAGACAGATCTGCCAACAATGAAGGCAGCGGGTGCAAATCTCTCTCAGTCATATTCATTGTGATTCTCCTAAAACCCTGACTGGCTAGGATAAGGAGTTGTGCCTAGTAGTTGCATTCAGCCGAAGGGACTTTCTGTGCACAAGGAAGATAAAATGAACAGAATATGTCAGCAAGCATGTACTAAAAAGTTTATCTTGGACAGCGTTCATTGGCAAGGATGCAATCTATGGTTTCTTAAGACAATCCACAATGGGTCCTCTTCAAGACGTGTTCAGGAAGAGGCATAATTAGGGCAGGACAAGCACGGCAGCAACTGCAGGTATCAATTTACAGGTGCTAGAATCAGGAGTTGCCTGAGACCACAGCACCCCACAGAAGGATTATTCTAGTTAGCCGCCCTCTCAGTGGCCATGTGGCTCCGCTTCCCAGGGAGAGGCAGAGTGGGCCACTATAAACCAATCCAGGGAGCGGGCATGCACATCTGAGGGCAGGGGAAGTATAAGGAAGGAGGTTAGTGGTTCATGACTCACCCTGTTTTCCTTTGTCTTCCTGCAGCTCCTTGACCTGTCTCTCCAAGTGGCTGCCTGCTTTCCTGCCCATAGCAAGAGCCTTGGCTAAGACTGTCAATCAGCTAGTGTGCACCCAGTCTGGTCCGGTTTCCTTCTAGTGGTGTTTACTGCTGGAGCAATCTCTAAACCAGCAGTATGACTTCTGGCAAAACAGCAATGCCAACGCACCACTCTGAATTCCAAATCTCCTTCTCTGGCACCTTCATCCACCAAGTCGAAATTTAGTTTCAGCACTCTTCTCCTACCAGTGATCATCTGCCAGGACAGGGCTATAAGACAGCAGATGCTCACAGTTGCCTCTCCTCTAGGGTTGCCAACTGGCTCCAGATGCGCCCGACAGGCTTGATCCAGTCCTGGGTGTACCCCATTGCATGCAGGGACTTGTAGTTTTCCATTTTCTATGGAGTGCAATGGAGAAAGTAGAACTAAATGTCCCTGCATGCAATGGGGTAAACCCAGAACTGGATCAAGCCTGTCGGGCACATCTGGAGCCAGTTGGCAACCCTACTCTCCTCTGTGACTCAGGTTTCTGCTGCTGCTGCAGAAACTGTGAGCCATGGCTGATAGTCCCTATGCAGCCAGAAGGATGTCCAGTGCCTGTATCCAACCAGCAAGAGGGATGGGGAGAGCAAATAGGGAAGGTATCTGACAGAGAGAGAGAACACAAATTAGGAATGTGCGGGGCAGGAGTACCTGACAGCACAGTTGTGGGGAGGAGGAGCCACAGGTAGAAGGAGCTAGCGATGAGCTCAGGGTAAACGTTTCAGTTTGTTTGGCCTTTTTCCCGGAGTTTTGAGCATTTTCACACATTTTAAACATTAAAAAAATTGTAATGCAGATTAAAACTTATAAATGCATGCTAATTAACTTAATGCTTGTTAATTTGTAGGGTAACATGAGTTAAATAGATTTAGAATGCACTAAATAAGCACTAAGGAATATACAGTACATCCCTAGAAGGAGTGTCAGATGAACTACTGCAGGAAAAATGAGGCGCTGTCCTTTAAAGGGGGGAAGAGATGTCTGGGCAGTACAACAGATAATTCTATCCCATAAAAGAATCTCCCTTCCAATAATCTGTCTGTGGCTGGAGTCTTTTTGTTTCATACCATTTTGTGAGTGATTGCAACATGAGTGAAAGCTTCCAGCTTCCAAAGCAGCGAGTGGAAAAGGAAAATGTTCTTCTTGCCAACTCATGGGATAAAACTACAGCACTGCTTTGAACAGATACAATTATCTTCTATTAGTGTTATATAAGACATTAAATTAAAGCGATTTGTCCAATGTCATACACAGATCTAGGTATTCATGATGAGACGATGGCAGGAATTAGAATGAGGTACAGAGAGACACTCCCCACAGTCCCACACAGAAGGTCAGTAGCAAAGCTGGTGTTCCCGTCTCACGGGCTTACCTTATTCATCGCTCCATGTTCTAATTCATTACATCGTTTCCCCAGGCATATGCCCAGTGAGAGGTGAGCAGCCAAGAAACATTGCATGGAGTAGAAAGCCTCAAACCTTTCTCAAATGATAGAGGTCATATTCAAAGGTCTTACCTTTGTCAGACACGGCTGAAAGATAGGAGAGAAACCCGTAAGAAGAGTCCTTTTATTCTTACGATGCCAGGTGTGCGAGAATCATGGAGGAAGTTTAGGTGAGGCACTTCAGAAGCCAAGGAGGATATGGTGAGAGCCGGTAGAGAGCTTTGATATACATCTAATTAAGAGTCTGGCCCATAGTCTTGCCCACAGTCAGCAACACAAACACCAATAAAACAAGCTCCCGCCACAAAAGAAAAGATGTGAAAATGTGCTTAATAGAAAAAGAATTATCCTTTTGTACATTAGCAGCTGAAAAATTAATCTTCCCTCATTTTTGTTCCCCATCTAATAATTTGCTATGAGGCAATGGACGATTAGGCAACTTCTCCAAGGTCATAAGAGGCAGATGTGAGGAAAAAGCAGGCTTTGAACCATGATCTTCCCGCAGCTCAGCCTCCTGCTTCAACCACCAGCTGGGCATCCAACTGGGAATGGATCTGAAGGTTCTTAGTATTACCTCATGGTTTCCCACCCAAAATTGTCCCACAAGAATAGGAATTATGGGAGAAATTGATTTGCACTTTTGCATATTTCCAAATGGTTCAGACCTGGAACAGTGTATGTAATCTGCCCTGAGTGCACAATTTCATGCATTCCAGGTCCACAGCATGCAGAGTTTTAACAGTGGGCCAAATATGTGTGAGGTGAATCCATCCACACATCCTTCATATCTGGTACAGAAGTGCTATGGGGGTATTGGCGGCAGTTGGGAACAGAGTCTTTGGGGATAGATGACGTTCTCCCATCTCGTTCTTAATGAACATATATACAGTAGTAGAAAGATGGTGGAAATGGTCAGGTGATTATCCATTTATGCTTTCCAAGACTGTGTTCGTGCGAAACTAACTAAACTAAAAGTAGACAAAGCAATGGGGCTAGATAGGATACATCCGAGACTATTAAAGGAACTTGAGGAAGTTCTAGTATTTCCACTGTCTGACCTTCTTTATAGTCAGGAGTGGTCCCAGAGGACTAGAGAAAGGCACATGTGGTCCCTTTTCACAAAAGCGTAAGTAAGGATGAGGTTGAGAACTACAAGCTGGTTAGTCTGATCTCTGTGGTGAGTAAATTAATGGAAATGCTACTAAAACAGAAAATAGTGAGGTTTCTGGAGTCCAATGGATTGCAGGATCCGAGGAAGCATGGTTTTACTAGGGCCAGGTCTTATCAGACAAATCTAATTGATTTCTTTGACTAGGTGACTAGAGAGTTGGACCAAGGGAGAGCCTGAGATGTGGTGTACTTAGATTTCAGTAAAGCCTTCGACACCGTTCCACACTCCTATCTTATAAATAGAAACATAGAAACATAGAAATATGATGACAGAAAAAGACCACATGGCCTATCTAGTCTGTCCTTCCATATCAACAACTTCAACAGTCCCCTTTTTTCCTTCAGAGATCCTCTGTGTTTGTCCCATGCTTTTTTGAATTCAGTTACTGTCCTCATCTCCACCACCTCCCCTGGCAGACTATTCCATGGATCCACCACTCTTTCCGTAAAGAAATATTTCCGCATATCACTCCTGAATCTATCCCCTTCACCCTCATTCCATGTCCCCTCGTAGCAGAACTTGCTTTCAATTGAAAGAGGCTCTCCCCCTGAACATTTATGCCACGGAGGTATTTAAACATCTTAATCATATCACCTCTATCCCCCCTTTCTTCTAAGGTGTACATATTAAGATCCTTAAGTCTGTCCTCATATGCTTTATAATGAAGACCACTAACCATTTTGGTAGCCACCCTCTGCACCGACTCCATCCTGTTCACATCCTTTTGAAGGTGCGGTCTCCAGAATTGCACACTATACTGCAAATGAGGTCGCACCAAAGACTTATACAGAGGCACTATCACCTCCTTTTTTCTGCTAGCCATTCCACTCCGTATGCACCCAAGCATCCTTCTAGCTTTTGCCATCACCTTTTCTAACTGTTTAGCTACTTTAAGATCATCAGACACAACCACACCTAGGTCTTGCTCTTCTTTAATGGACAAAAGTACTTCACCCCCTAAACTATATTGCTCCCTTGGATTGCTGCAGCCCAAATGCATGACCTTGCATTTTTTTAACATTAAATCCCAGCTGCCAGATTCTAGACCATTCTTCAAACTTAGCTAGATCCTTCCTCATGTTATCTACACCTTCCTGGGTGTCTACTCTATTGCAGATTTTGGTATCATCCACAAAAAGGCAAACCTTACCCGAAAGCCCTTCTGCTATATCACTAACAAAGATGTTAAAAAGAATCAGACCAAGGACAGATCCCTGGGACACACCACTGGTAACATCCTTCTCCTCAGAGTGAGCCCCAATAAACTGAGCATCCTAGGACTAGATCCTAAAGTGACTGACTGAGTTAGAGGGAGGCGTCAAAGGGTACAGGTAAATGGAGCTCCCTCTGAGGAGAAGGATGTAACCAGTGGGTGCCACAGGGATCTGTCCTTGGTCTGATTCTTTTTAACATTTTTGTTAATGATATTACAGAAGAGCTGTCAGGTAAGGTTTGCTTCTTTGCAGATGATACCAAAATCTGCAATAGTCACAAGCAGATAACATGAAGAGGGATCTAGTTAAGCTTAAAGAAAGGTCAAGAATTTGGCAGCTGAGATTTAATGCTAAAAAGTACAGGGTCATGAATTTGGGCTTCAAAAATCCAAGGGAACTGTACAGTATCAGGATGAAATACTTCTGTCCATGAAAGAGGGGCGGAACAGAAGTATTTAACCCTTATACTGTACTGCAACAGCGAAAGTCAGAAGGATGCTTGGGTGCATAAGGAGAGGATTGGCCAGCAGGAAAAAGGAGATAATAGTGCCTCTGTGTAAGTCTTTGGTAAAACCTTATCTGGAGTATTGTGTACAATTCTGGAGACCGCACCTTCAAAAGGGTATAAATAGGATGGAATCTGTACAGATGGTGGCTACTAAAATGGTTAGTGGACTTCATCATAAGGCATATGGGGACAGACTTAAAGATCTCAATATGCGGGAGAGCGTTTGGAAGGAGTACGGAGGTGTGCTGGGCTGTGTAAGCGTGCTCAGAGTGAGCCGGGACTGCTCCTGTGAAGCCGACGCTGAAAAACCCTGAGGATATCGGGCAGGCACGCCCGGGACACCTTGCTCCTGGTGGGGCCTCTTTGGAGTTAAAGGTCTGTGTCTGGAATCCCTTGTTGGAGAGCGTTTGGAAGGAGTACGGAGGTGTGCTGGGCTATGCAAGCGTGCTCAGAGTGAGCCGGGACTGCTCCTGTGAAGCCGACGCTGAAAGACCCTGAGGATAATCGGGCAGGCACGCCCAGGACAGCTTGCTCCTGGTGGGGCCTCTTTGGAGTTAAAGGTCTGTGTCTGGAATCCCTTGTTGGAGAGTGTTTGGAAGGAGTACGGAGGTGTGCTGGGCTGTGCAAGCGTGCTCAGAGTGAGCCGGGACTGCTCCTGTGAATCCGACGCTGAAAAACCCTGAGGATATCGGGCAGGCACGCCCGGGACAGCTTGCTCCTGGTGGGGCCTCTTTGGAGTTAAAGGTCTGTGTCTGGAATCCCTTGTTGGAGAGCGTTTGGAAGGAGTACGGAGGTGTGCTGGGCTGTGCAAGCGTGCTCAGAGTGAGCCGGGACTGCTCCTGTGAATCCGACGCTGAAAAACCCTGAGGATATCGGGCAGGCACGCCCGGGACAGCTTGCTCCTGGTAGGACCCTGTTGTTTAAATTTCCTGCTTCTCTCTCCGCGACCGCGGAGCGTGACCGCGGGGCGTTTACTGAAGGGGCGTGTCTAAAGGGGCAGGTTCGGCCCCTTAGACGCCCCTTCGACGCCACCGCGACGCCAACACGACGCTGGTAGCTTCCAGGAATAGAGGCTGCATGCATGGACATTATCTTTGCTGTTACATTTCGCCCGTATTGTGTAAGTCTGGAAGGAGTTTTTTTTCTCCTTTTGTGTATTAATTTGTTTCTTGTATAATAATTGTGGTACGATTGCACAAATGGGGAAGCGGAAAGCAAAGGCAGTTGTCAAGTCTCAGGGTGCCGGTTCCGGGGATATTAAGCCGGTCGGCCCTTTAGATAAGCATGTGGTTCCTCTGCCTTTGGCGCAATCCTCTCCCGACGGGGTTTCTTTAAGCCCGGGCGGGAGATCTCCTCCCCCCTGTCCTGGTTCTGCTGTATCTGTAGTTTCTAAGACGCCCCTTGAAGGTATTTATGAGGTTGGGCATATTGTGGATATACCTACTCCAGTTCTGGGAATAGATCTAGGTGCCCCTTTGGAGACACCTGATCTATCCCCTGAGGCAGAAGTGACCTTAAAGGATGTGTGGAGGGCTATTAAAACTATTGATTTAAAAGTATCCTCTAAATTGAATTCCTTATCTACCTTTACCCAAGAAACTGCAGTTGCTCTGCAGCAATTGGATAATAAGGTAATTTTACTGGATACAGCTGTTTCTAAATTAGAGTCCCAAGTTCCTGCTTTGCAGTCAGTCAATGTTTCCGCTATAAAAGATTCTTTGGTTTTACATTCCAAAATGGAAGCCTTGGAGAACTCTATGCGTAGGTGTAATTTAAGGTTTCTGAATTTCCCTCAATCTTCTTTGCTTTCGGCTAGTATCTTGTTGGATAAATATCTTAAGGAGGTTTGGGCTATATCCGATAGTATTGGAGTTTCTCAAATTTACTATATTCCCTCATCTTCTAGAAAGGAAAACGCTGCCGACGAGGAACTGGATGAGATAATTCCTACTATTACTAACCTCACTGCTTTCATTGCGGACTCCTCTGATACTATTTCTTTGAGGTCCACACTGTTAGTTACCTTTCCGTCTGTTTCAATTAAACAACGTATCCTCAAAGCTTATTTCAAAGCTAAGGCAATTAAATTTTGTGGACAGGCTGTTTTGGTTTTCCCAGATGTGGCACGAGCTACTCAGTTACGAAGGAGGCAATTTCTTGTTTTAAAACCTCGAGTGTTAGTTCTGGGTGCTATCTTTTTCTTGAGATTCCCATGTAAATGTGCTATCAATTATGATGGCGCTTCTTATATTTTTACTGATGTTTCACACTTGGAAAAGTTTCTGCAGGACAGACAGGGGTTGTTAGGAGACGGCTCTGTTAGAAGTTAATCACCTTCTATGATTGTGGACCTTGGTTGCTGTTGTTTATTTTCATTTCTTTTTTTCCTGGACTAAACTGCTCTCTCTTGATGTGGACTATATCATGTATTATTTTTCCTATGTACTGTGAAAGGCTTTTGCTTTGTGTGTTATTTATCTTGATTGACCTGTTTAAATTTATTTGATCAATGTATTTTGATTGAAAACCAATAAAAAAAAAAAGATCTCAATATGCATACTTTAGAGAAGAAAGGAGATATGATAGAGATGTTTAATACCTCCATGGTATAAATGCACAGGAGGAGAGCCTCTTTCACTTGATTGAAAGCTCTGCTACGAGGGGACATGGGATGAGGGTTAAAGGAGATAGACTCAAGAGTAATATGGGGAAATATTTCTTTACAGAAAGAGTGGTAGATGCGTGGAATAGTCTCCCAGTGGCGGTAGTAGAGACCAGGACAGTATCTGAATTCAAGAAAGCATGGTCCAAACACAGATCTCTAAAGTAACAAGGGGATTATAGTAGTTGGTTTGGAAGGGCAGACTGAGTAGGCCATATGGTCTTTTTCTGCCATCATGTTTCTATGTTTCAATGAGAATTCATCACAGTTTTCAGCTTCCCCATCTCTCTTAGATGTTATACTAATGAGCTGAGGATTAAAGCTGAGGTACAGGGAGGTAAAATGACTCAAGATGACATATAAAAAAGAAGAGATAGAGCCAGGAATTAGAACTAAGGCACAGGAAGGTAAAGAACACACACACACAAGGTTCCACATTAGGAACCACCACCCAGGAAAAAGATTTAGGTGTCATCGTAGATAATATGATGAAACCCTCGGCCCAGTGTGCAGCAGCGGCCAAGAAACAAATAGAATGCTAGGAATCATAAGGAAAGGAATGGAGAATAAAACAAAGGATATTATAATGCCTCTATATCGTTCCATGGTGAGACCGCACCTTGAATATTGTGTGCAATTCTGGTCGCCATATCTTAAAAAGGATATAGCGTTATTAGAAAAGGTTCAGAGAAGAGCCACCAAAATGGTAAAGGGGATGGAAGAATAGCCCATATGAGGAAAGGCTTAAAAGGTTAGGGCTCTTCAACTTGGAGAAAAGATGGCTGAGAGGAGATATGATAGAGGGTCTATAAAATAATGAATGGATTGCAACGGTTAAACATAGATTGGTTGTTTACTCCTTCAAAAAGTAGAAAAGCTGGGGGACACACAATGAAGCTACAAAGTAGCCCATTTAAGACTAATTGGAGAAAATATTTTTTCCCTCAATGCGCAGCCTAACTCTGGAATTCATTACTGGGGGATACAATTAAAGCTGTTAGTGTAGCTGGGTTTAAAAGAGATTTGGATGAGCTGCTGAAGGAAAAGTCCATAAACCATTATTAAAGAGGACCAGGGAAATGCACTACTCACCCCAGGATAAGCAGTGTGCAATCTGCCTACCTTTTCTGGGAACCTGACAGGGACTTGTGACCTGGATTGGCTGCTCTTGGAAACAGGATAACGGGCTAGATGGATTTTTGCTCTGACCCAGTATGGCATATCTTATGTTCTTATGTTTTTAAACTTGATGGGGAAGTGCTAGAACAACGGACACTGCAAGGTCATTCCTCTGTCACCATGAGAACTGCAACGCTCACCTGTGCTTCTGAGGGATTTCCCTTAGTGAAAGGACATTTCTAAAACTGTTTGCTAGTAGAAAGGTTAAATCTTTGCTGTTAGTCACTCCTTTTCCACCACCACATCCATGTAGCTTAGTCTTACCAACCAAAACCCTCCAACATCATTTAGATTAAAAGTGTTTCCCAACTAGGAAAGAAACAAAGCTAGGGGTGAGTGGACACTATGGGCCACGTGGCCCATATTATTGCTATGGGCCATGCGGCAGATAGCACATGTTAATTCCCATTAGCACATGATAAGGGAGATAATTTAGAAGCCTTATACGCAATTTCCATGTCTAAAATCAAGTATGAACATGTAGAAATGGCATCCGAGTGTAAATGATCATTTTAGAAAGGACTGAACGTCCTTACTACATAGAAATTTCAAGAGAGCATGTCAGGGATATGGCTAGGGAGGTAGGTCAAACATCTACCATGTATTCCTCCTTCCATATAGGAGATACACACGTACAACTGCTAGTGTCCTCGCTGGGATTTACAGTTGCCCCCTGGCACTCCTAGGCTGCTTTTTAAAAAGTGCTCAGTTCTGGGATTAAGGGCTTATCCTCCTTAATCCTCTAGTGATTTTTTTTCCCCCTCCAAACTGAAATTAGATAAAGACAGCGGCATCTATAGTTAACTGGCAGCATTTATATGTGTAGGTTTGCAAACTGGCCGACACACATCTAAATGCCAGCACCAGTTGCACAGTGTCCCCGTTGATTTTTCCCACATGTAGATTTGCAACATAGCACCTCCAGCGCCACATATCAGCAAATACATGTGCACTCTGAGTCCCGCACTGTTCTAGACCCATTTAGCAGAGGCTTTTCTAAAATATTGCCAGAATTGGGCACGTCCTTGCTGTCTCAATTCCGATCTCCAGCTGCAATCTAAAATGCATTGGTAAAAGACCCCCATGTTACAGGAACACTCAGCAGTCCGCATAGGTACTCAGCCCTGAAACCCAGTCGCTGTTGTTCCAGGCAGGAGGTGGTACAGGAGAACCTAACCATTCTCCTACAGATGTGCATTCGTTACAATGTATTCATTTCATTAATACTCTGCAAAATATGTAGGGGGACTCTCAGAAAGGATGCCAAGGGCAATCTGGGACATCTAAGCAAGAATGTCTGAAGAAAAAAAAAAAAAAGCAGGCACCTCCAGGTGCAGACATGATTTCACAAACATGGACCGTGCCTGATATGGACGTCTGCAGGGGCATCAACACAGACACCCCCAGGACTGTATTTCACAACCCAGATGTCTAGGAATAGCCTAATCGTTAGACTAGTGGGCTAGGAGGAGGATTCAAATCCCACTGCTGCTATCATTGAACTTGTGCTGAGCTCTGGGGATCATGGAGCGCTTTCTCCCCTACACCCTCCTTTTCAGAAGCCTGGAACAGGTCTACACTTAAATGTGATGTCAGATGTCTGGGATGTTTCTGAGATCAGGCAGGGATATCCAGGTTCCTAGGAAAGCCCTAGCCACGCCTCCATCATGCCCTCCCCCCACCCCCCATTCAGACATGGACACTGGGGACGAAAATGGCTCTGGAGACGTCTAAGTGCTTTGGACGTCTTTATGCTATTTTTAGGACATCTGAATAGAGCTTCCAAACTGACCCCCTTAGCATGTGATAAATTAATTTAGCCCACATTAAACAATGAAATTGCACACAGTAAGTTAATAAGTGCATAGTAAAAAACCTCCTAACCTATGATAAAAAAAACTTTATTAAAACAAATGTGTGAAAAAAACTGAAAAAAGTACCCATCTGAAAATCAATAAAAAACCGTAACAAACTGAAAATGTTTGCTCTGTGCACATCTCTGTCTTCCACTTGGCTGAGTGCATGAGTGAAGTTTCAATACTACATGAATCTCTGCTTCCCTCAGTAGGGAGAGCTGCACACCCCGGAGCCGCACATTGCCTGAAGCTTCAGAGAGCTGCTGACACATATTCATCTCGGGATGGAAGGTGTGTGTGTGCACCCAGGAACTGATGCAGAGCAGACAGACTCTCAGCTCTCAGGGTACAGCTAATTCTGCAGATCACATTTCCCATCTGAGCACCTGCAGGGACAAAAGCCTCAGGGAGCTTCACAGATCTCCTACTACGTCAGGATGGATTTCGAGGGAGAGGAGCACAGCCAATGGGAGCACTGCAAACAGGAAAGCAAAAAAAGTAAAAAAAAAAGAAGCTGGAATTTTGGCATTGTCTTTTTTCAGAAGAACGGGCTATTTGCTGAGAGCGTGTGTGTGCGTGTGTGTAGATGTGCTTTCCTTCTCTAGTAAGCTCAGGGGGTCCCTTTCCTAGAATTTCCAGGAGTGCGCCTCTTCCTCTGGTTGTCAGAACTGGGAGGATCACTTAAGGGACACTACATGGAAGTCAAACAACCGGAGTCCAGACAAGCTGGAAAAAATGAGGTAGGACTTTTTAAAGCTTCTAATAATTTTCTCCTTGTATTTGTGCCTCTTTCTTTTCAGAGACTGCTCATGCTGGATTCTCTATTACTCTGGAGCTGTCAGGATTTCTATGTGAAAATAAAACATCCCCATGCGCTTCAGCAAAAGAAAATATGGACCGTGTATGGACCACTGCCCCTGGCACAAACAACCTCCCCCCACCCCGTTCACTGTGACCTTAAACAAGTTGCATAATCTGCCTCTTCTCAAATCTTTGCTTCTAAGCTCCTGCTAAAGGAGACCATGTTAGAAAGGCTTTTCTACAATTGCAGTGTACACGTGTCGCAGTGCGCGCACTGGTAAAAATACAAATGGAGGCGGGGCAGAGTTCCAATGTGTGCACATACCTTATAAATTGTGCACATATGCATGAGGAGCAAGCACACACTGACGCCTGCCTCGGAATGGGATAAATTTGCAGGTTTGCATTTGTGTGCGTTCAGGTTGCTTATTTTTTAAATGCAGTGTCACTTCTATAAAATACTTTTAGATGATGTCCTCTGCACAGTTTTTTAGGGACACTATGGTAAAATTCCCCTTAAACCCTGTTGCGAGTTTACAAACACAAAGAAAGAAGAGGAAGCGAGTCCTGTGTAGATCAAACTGCTATAGGTTTGTTCAGGAGGGCGTCCTCGTGTTATGAAATCTGGTTTCATCTGCTGCTGTACCTTCAGCAAATGACTCACCTGGAGCACAGCTTGTCCCTGTCAGCGCGGTCACTGGCACGGAACAACTTCTCAGAATAATATCTTTCCAAGCCTGGCACACAGTGGTTTCTCTTTCTCTCTCTCTCAATAGTTTGTTGCTCTAGTTAAGACCGATGCTGTATCCTCCACGGGTTGTTACCAGTGAACCTCAGTCTTGCAACTCCCCAAATTATCTACTGGTAGTGACTCTTCTTTGGCTGCCGTGGCTCTAGCACTACATTCCCTCCGCTCAGCATTCCTTCTTTCTTATTCTTCACTCTCCCCTCCACCCTTACCCGGTATACCATCATTACCCCAATCTCCTGTGTGCTTTCCCAGTATCCTCTTCTGCTTTCCCCAGTCCTCACCTGCTCAGCACTCTCTCTCTCTTTCTGCTCAATATTCTCTCCGGCTACTCCACTCTCGCCCACCCAGCATACTCTTTCTCCCATCTCCTTCTTTCCCATCTTCACACCCTTGTTTTCATCACCCCATCCTCTCGGTCTCCTCTTTCCAGCCTCCCCACCCACACGACATCCTGACTGCTTTCATACCTACCATGCAGTCTTTTCCCTCACTTTCTCCCCTCCAAATTGTGTCAGCTCTAGGTCTCTTCCCGTTTTCAAACACTGACAAGATGGGGCCTGCCAGCAGCCTTGAGCATCACCCGTATTCTTCAGCCTCTCATGGAATGGGATTTGCTAGCAGCCCAGTGCAGCCTGGCACCCAGCCTTACAACCATTTTTAAAACTTACAGGCCAGCCTGTCTGACTTTTTCACTGCTGATTTCACCCCGCATGAGATCAACAATCAAGTAGGTGCCAGCTGCAAAATGTAAAACATATTTGGCACTGGTTCCCTGCCTGACATTGCTGCACCTAGGGTAGAATTAAGGCATAGGCAAACCAGGCATGTGCTAAGCACCAAACTGTTTGGGATGGGCCTTCTCAAATGTGCTAATTCAGTGGCGCCTAAAGCAGATTTTTGCCCTGTAATTGAGCTGCAGACAGAGGAGAATAGGGGGAGCCAAAGTCATTACTGCCCACAGAGCTCTTTTTGCCACAGACCCTGTGCAATGTTCTTCAGTCAACAAGAGCAGCCTATTTCTTATTATTCAGCTCAGGCCTTTCCAGAAGTAGCTTGAGGTGAGTTATAATCAGATACTCCAGGTGTCTCCCTGTCCCCAAAGGGCTTACAATCTAAATTTGTAACTGAAGTAATGGAGAGTTAAGTGATTTGCCCAAGGCCACAAGGGGTGTCGGTAGGATTCAAACCCTGATCTCTTTGGTCAGAGGCCAGTGCGCTAACCTCTAGATTACTCCTCCACTGGTTGAGGCCTTCTTTGGCTGTATCCTTCTGTAGTCAGAACTATGCAGGGCTCCATTTGTGAGCATTTTAAAAATGGAGAGTGGTGCAATGCACTTTTTTGCCTAGGGCCCACCAAAGGGTTAATCCTGCTCTGGCTGTACCCCACCGGATTTTGGCATTTTAGGTAACTGTCTAGTTTATCTACTAGAAGGGCCGATTGTGATCATTTGCACCTCACAGGGCTGCCACTGGGATCCATTTGGGTTCTAAGTAATCCTACTGGTTAGAACAAAGGCTATCACATTCCTCAGAAAATGGTCCATAGGCAAAGCTTAACCACGATGGGTGACTGAGGGTCCCAGTTTAGAAAACAAGATTCTAATCACAAGTGCCCTGCTGGGTGCAGACATTTACCATTGCACAAAGGGGATTCAGGAGAATCCAGGCAGGCCATCAAGAAAATGTTCTTTAGTACTAGAATTAAGCAACAGATCCTTCTGCATATGGCAAACATCACTAGCAATTTGAAGCAAGACAGGACAGACTAAATGAGAAGCCCTATGGAGATTCAATCTGCAACACTACGACCTGAGTGGAAAAGTCACGGCTGGTGATAAAGAATCCCACATCTAATTACGCTCTTCCAGCTGTCCGCTCCGGGAGATGGAATCCAGGATTATTTTCCATGTCTCAAGAACTCTTTATACTCACTCCTGTCCCCTTCCCATCTCTACCTCCCCTCTACACTGGCAAAAGTTATTCAGTACCAGAGAGAGAAAAGAAAATGAAAGGAAGGAAGGAAAGAAAGAGAAAAAGATGAGAGGCCAAGAGGGAAATCAGCAAACCAAAGAGAGACCCCACAGGGCAGAGGAGAGCAGAAGGAAACAGATAAAGAGACAGTGAAAGGAGCAAGAAAGAGACAGAGGGAAATAGAGGCAGGGAAATGACTGAGAGAAAGGGAAGGTGGCGAGTGCTGGAAATCTGTGAGCAGTTACAGCTAATGGCAGGAGACAGGAATGGCCCTCGGGGAACATGCCCCGCAAGGAGTCTGGAATCTCGTGCATTCCCATCCTGCTGGCTTCACTTAGTGCAGCCTCTGATCTGGCTTTAGAAATATTCTTCCCTATGGATTCCAAAAGCGGAATGAGAGAGACTTTCAGTGTGTAAAGTCTGGTATGTATTTGATACACTGCTCTATACACAAAAGTTGATTTCATGACGGTTGACAACTTTCATGCGCCCAAAATGTCTTTAGAGCTTTGCTTACTATACAGAACGGGTCACAAAACGATAAAGAAATAAAAGTTGTAGAACATTGTGATGCCATAGAAGGGGAGGGGGAGTGTAATAGCACATTAATTGCATCAGACAATTGTTTTTACAGAAGGGGAGAGAAATATCTGGGTATGATACGTGCACCGTGTCTCCGTATCTAGCTGTGTGCGCGGTCTCCATGGATATGTATGTGCACCTCTGTATATTGTGGGGCTCCTTTGATAACAGGATAGGAAGCTGCCTAGTTTTAGCCTATTTTATGAAGATATATAGTGTGAAGGAGTGGCCTAGTGGTTAGAGCACTGCCTGGTAACCAAGAAACCAGGGCTTGATTCCCACTAGCAAGCCTTGGGCAAGTCACTTAACCCTCCATTAACTTGGAAGAAAGGCCTGGCAATCTATTTCTGGTCACACTGCCAAGAAAGCCCAGGAGCTGCTGGGTCAGCACTGACTTGAAGGGTACATGCTCCATGGCCCATAGACACCTAGCAGAAAACATGCCAAGACTTAGGTGCAGGCATTACCCTCAGGGCAGATTCTCTAAATGGTTAGTTTTGTGCATGACAGTCCTGAACCTCACTGCTTAGCCAGGCTATGAGGAGGATTATAATCAGTCTCTCAAATTTACTGCTAATACTCGCTGGATGTAGTACTTGCATCGTGCAAAGAGAGTCTCCTTCCGGAGTTTGTAAGATGTTGCGTGTCTGAAGAATTTATCAAGGTGTGCTTGGAAATTCTTCTTAATCAAGCCTGTGGTGCCCAACACAAAGAGAAATAATTCGGTAGCTTTCTGCCTTCCCTTGTAACTCTGCACATGCTCCATCCAAGCTCCTGTTCAGGGCACGCCCCGTCACTTCCTCTACATGTGGGTGCAACATGTACAGTATGTGTGGGTATCTGTGTGTACGGAGAGCTGTTTGTAAGTGTGGACCAGTAGCATAAGATCTGCCCAAGCGGCCACAAGAAAGAAGGGGGCACACTTGCAGCTGCTCCCAGATCTTTTGAGGTGGACTCCCCTCAATTTGGGGTCACTTTCAAAATGGTTGCGTGGGGATCCATAATTGTATATAGCATTTTAAGAGAGTAAATGGGCTTTTTTAAAAGTACATACAGCAAAAACCCACACATACTTGTACACTAGGCGTGCCCAGGAGTGGAGCATGGGGAGATGTGGGCAGAGTCATGACTTATGTGCGCAATTTATAATATATGCAATAAACACTGACATGAACACCCACTCTCAAGAAGGGGTGATGCCTAAACCGTCAAGGTAGGCGCAGCTTTTGCAGAATTTGCTCTAGTATTTTATGCGTTTTTATAAAAATGGCGTAAATAGACATCTTCCTACCCACTTGTTACACGATTACCCCCTGTGAAGAGTTGTGTGCATAGCCGTATAGGGATGTGTACATACAGTAAACATATTGAGCTGTCCAAGAATCTGTGTGCGTGGAGCTGTGATGGAATATGTGGAGTTTTTTGCCTGTATGAAGCTTCATAGAATGTGTGTGTGTACCTGTGTGTGTGTGTGTGTGTGCGCGCGACATAGATACATATGAAAGACGACCAGATGTGCTCTGAGTCCAGCCTTCCTGGGATTGCCTCACAGCTCTTCTTATGTTGCAATGCAGAAAGGAGAAATTCTGTGCATCTGTAGCCAATTCTGCTGCAAAGAAAACAAATGTTTCCCAACCCCAAACCCAGCAGCTAGCTCAAAATTGCTAATTCAGCGCTTTCCCTAGTGTATAAGGCAATCTTTTGGTGGGCCCTAGTTACCTGAACGCAGCTCTCCTTGAACGCAAGCAAGCACATTGGACCTTGCCAGAACATAGCTACATTTTTAAAACGCCACAAACCTTTGAACTTTAAGGATGGGGGTACAGATGGAGTCTTCCCTCCCCCTTACCCTTCCAGTTTTATGCTGATAAACCTCTAGCTACTGCATGTGGAAAAGACCTTGTATCCTCTCCTCTGGGAGCTGTCCGCCATTAAAGCTACTTCAGCAAGCTTTAGGTTTAGGAGTACTTATTGATGATCCTTTTGGTATTCTTTAGTCTTTTCAAGGATCCATCTCACATCTGCAATGATGTCTCTCGTTCCTCGCCCTTTCCTGAACCCTGCTTGCACTTCAGGTAGTTCTTGTTCCAGGTATGGTTGTAGTCTCTTTTGAATAATCTTCAGTAGAATCTTGCTGGCATGTGGGATCAGAACGATTGTGCGATAATTTCCACAGTTAGTTGGATCACCTTTCTTTAGTATTGGTATAAACACAGATCTTTTCCAGTCAGTTGGCCATGATGTTGTCTTCCATATTTCTTGGCAGAGCCTTGTAAGTACAGTAACAGCTGCATCAGATTGCTGCCATACTTCTATGGGAATGCTATCAATGCCTGGTGCTTTGTTCTTTGATAAGGCTTTCAATGCTGCTTCAACTTCTTCTTTCATCACCAATGGTTCCCGATCATAAGGTACAGGTTGAAACGGCTGTTGGTCCACTTGATCTTTATCATATAAAAACTCTGTATATTCCTTCCACCTTTTCTTGATCTTCTCAGCATCATTCAACATAGAACCTTGAGCATCTTGTAACATTCCAATTCGAGGCTGGAACTTTTTCTTTAACTCTCGTAGCTTTAGGAAAGCCGATCTTGTTCTTCCTCTAATAGTTTCTGCTTCTATTTCCTTGCAAGTGTCATTGTAGTACTTACCTTGTCCTGTCTTGCTGCACGTTGGAAATCTCTGTTAAGTTCTGCGACTGTCTTTCTTTCTCCTCTGGCTTTAGCTTCTCTGCGTTTCTGGGCAAATTTCAGAGTTTCTTCCGTCATCCTGTGATAGGCGATGGCCTAGTATGCAGCTGAGGCCTGTCAGCTAGGCCTGAAGCCCTCTCCCCTACCTTAGAATAGTATTGCTGACTTTGGAATTTACAGAAATGCCTGTAGCTGTTAGCAAAAAAACCGCTCTACTATGCTTTTGATAAGAGAATAAAACTTTCTCACTGTTTACTGTTTTGATAAGCACAGATGTCTTTTCAGTGTTTCTCTGCTAGATGTGCTGCGACCTTGCAAGTAGAATGAGAAAGCAGGAAAATGTTAGAATATTATGTCTAGTGCTTTGAGCCTGACTAGAGAGATGTGCGCAGGGGGGGGAGAACAGGGGGAAAGCCCAGTCACAGATGGCTATTGGATGACAGTAGCTGGGCCACCAAGACCAATGAGGAGGTTGACCTGTATTAGATTGGGGAAGAAAGGTATATAAACTGTCATTTTTCTGAGCTCTGCGCTCAGCCATTTTGTATGTATCACTGTCTGAGTCTGTGCACATTAAACTGGCTTGAATTCTAGTCAATAGACTCCGGGTTTTTATTGGTTGCGGACACTTCGCTATTACATATTTTTGGTTCCCTGACCGGGAAGGCGTAATACGCAAATAGTGCGCAAAAAATATTACCCCGTAGTACCGCCTCCAGGTTTGGTCCGGCTGGGACCGCAGCCGACCGACGTGGAGAGGATCCCAGGCGCCGACCGGTCCCTTGTATCGGAGGGTTCCGCCCTGCCTCGGCGGCCTGCTGGGTCCAGCTGGCCAACACCTCGAACCCAGGGGAGTCCAGGATTCAACCCAAGGTGGAACTGGTTGTGCAGCGCATTAGCTACCGGATCCGGTGAGTATTGATTTTTCTGGTTCTTAGTCAGATAGCTTTGGGAAAGTCTCGAGACGAATTTGGTACAGTAACAGGTAAAGGAAGTCTGATCAACTTCCAGGGCGGCACTAGTACCCTTGCATGAGTATGCGCGAGGCGAAGCTGCTGACCCTTTTAGTTTGGTAATTTTGGTTTAGTCAGTTAGCCCGGGAATTTTGGAATTTGGGAAATGCTAGCATGTTTGGTTGTGTGACGTGTGCTTGAGAGGCCTTGCAATACAGGCCAAGCGAGAGCGGACTCCTAAGTAGCGCAGTTTCTGGCAGGGCGACCTCGTCCAGATCGCGAATAGGAGGAAGCGACTGTTGTTTGTCCCCCTCATTGTTTTGTGGGCTACGCGGACCCCTTACCCATAGCCATCCTACCTACCCTTTCTGTTTGCTGTCTTGTACGTTATACGTTATAATGGGAGGGGCGGAGTCCATACAAACTCCACTGAACTGTATGATCACAAATTTTAAGAAAGGTTTTAGTGGTGATTATGGGATAAAAATGACAGTGACCCGCTTAGAAATATTGTGTTGTAGGGTGTGGCCGGCGCTGGACGCCGGGTGGCCACCAGAAGGTACTTTAGATATCCAAATTGTGTCCCATGTGCACAAGGTAGTGCGCAGTTATAGTCCCGAACAGTTTCCCTACCTAGATTCCTGGTTAGGTATCTGTGAGAAGCAGCCCTCCTGGATGAAGCGTTGCTGTGAGGGACCGAGTAAAATTATGTTAGCAACTGCCACGAGAGTCCCTGCCAAGAAAGAGAAGCCCCCTATTTATGTAGCCCAAGAGTCTCCAGAGATCCCAAAGTATCCACCCACCTTTCTGTATACTCCAGTCCCATCAGCACCACCCCAAGTACCCCCATTAGTACCCCGAGTAGGGCCGGAGGTAGTGAGAGTATCTCCAGCCGGGATGCCTCCACCCAAGCAACCACCTCCAAAGCTTGAAGAGCAGACCCCTCCCCGCAGAAGTCGGAGCCCTAGTCCTGAGCAGCGCTCTGATGAGGAACAGTCATCCCCCGAAGAATCCGCTAGTGGAGGGTCAGATGCCAGTCCAGGGCCATCCACTAGTTCAGACACCGGTAGTAGAGCCACCCCCAGGTCCGCTAATCTGCGTTACGTCCTTAGAAGCAGAAAAGTGGGCCTGAAAGAAGTTCGCCAACTGCCACTGCGGCAGGTCCCAGGATTACCCATTCAAAATGAAGAGGGTCAGGTTGTGACCGGACCTACCAGTAAGCTTATAGACTTTACACCCCATATGACCCAGCAGCCGAGGAGAATTTACGCATGGTAAATAGCGCTTTCGTGAGTCAGTCCCAGGGAGACATAAAACGAAAACTGCAGAAATTAGAAGGATTTGCGGGCATGAACTCAGCACAACTAATGGAAGTCGCACAAAAGGTATATGTGAATCGTGATGAAGAATGCAAAAGGGAAAGTGAAAGAAGGATGAGGAGAAAAGTGATTTTCTCGCTGCAGCACTAGTGGAAGGACGCGGAGGAGGATATCCTAATAGAAGAGCCAGAGGACAGGGAAGGGGCCGAGGGAGCTCTCGGCCCCCCTTAGGTGCACATCGGTGCGCTTATTGTAAAGAGGAAGGACATTGGAAGGATACATGCCCGAACATGAACTCCGCCCCTGGAGGGGACGCGGAAGCGCCAGGAGAGCGGGGGGGGGGGGGGCGATTCCAGCAGCAAGGGGGGATGCAGAGCGCACAGTTTCAACTGTTCCAGCAAAATGAGACTGCCGTGCAGGGAGTGACAGTCACCGAAGCAGATTTCATGGATGATGAGGACTAGGCCAGACCGGGCTCCAAGTTCCGCCCCACCTGGAGTATGGGCAGAGAATAATCCACCTGGCCTAGCAAAGAATATAGCTCCTGTACTTGTTACCCTTAAGCCAGGAGCAGAACCAGTGCATGTGCGTCAGTATCCCCTCCCACGACCAGCAATTGAAGGTATTCATCGCCACCTGAAGAAATTACTACAGTATGGACTTCTTAGAGAATGCCAATCACCCTGGAACGCCCCCCTTCTCCCAATCAAGAAGCCTGGGACAGGTGACTACCGCCCAGTGCAGGATCTATGTCAAGTAAACAGTGCAGTTGAAACCCTACATCCAGTAGTACCAAATCCTTACACCCTCCTGGGACTGATTCCAGCAGAAGCCACTCATTTCACTGTTTTGGACTTAAAAGATGCCTTTTTCTGTATACGCCTGGCAAAGGCCAGTCAGCATTTGTTTTATCATAGCCACCAACAATGAAACAGATTGTGTGCACGTTACCCCAAGAACCTCAAGATGCTAGCCCTCAACAGGGCATTATTCATAGGAAAATGACTTTTGCTGCTAGCCCTCTCTGGGGCATTACTAATAGGAATAAGACTTTGCACCTCTACCTCATTTCCCTACCTCATTACTAGTCCCCTGGCAATGTTTACAGTTAGCCCATGCCCTGCAGATACAATGGAAGTTACACACAGCCTATAGGCCCCAGAGTTCAGGGAAAGTAGAGAGAATGAATCGCACCCTGAAGTCTCAGATATCCAAACTTTGTCAGGAAGCCCACCTGAAGTGGCCCCAAGCTCTCCCCGTTGCCCTTCTCCGAATACGTTCAGCCCCCATCATGCCATTAGGAGTATCCCCGTTTGAGATTTTGTATGGGAGGCCCCCACCTATAATACAGGGGATAAGGGGAGATATGAATCAAATTGGATCAGAAATCACTAGGCAAGAATTGTTGGCTCTGAGTTCTGTTTTGCAGAGCCTTCATACCTGGGTGCAGAACCAGTTGCCTATCAATCTAACAGAGCCATTGCATCCTTTCAAGCCTGGAGCCTCGGTGTGGGTAAAGGAGTGGAAGAAGACACCGCTAGCGCCTCATTGGAAGGGACCATACATCGTTTTGCTATCCACCCCAACAGCAGTTAAAGTGGCCAAGATCGGCTCCTGGATCCACCACAGTCGAGTAAAACCAGCCACAGTACCTGAGAGTCGTCCCTGGACTTCGATCGCTAATCCTGCAGCACCATTGCGACTCACGCTGCGAAGAAAAGATCCGTCATCGTAAAGGCTTTGCCAGCCTGTTCCTGAAGAGACATCCTTCGGTTTTGTATCACCCTGTCAATCCTTACCTATCTACCTCAATCAACCATCATCTACCTCAGTAAGCATCAGAGACTAAAATCATGATGATTACCAATTGCTGCTATTTCCTTCTTGCGGTAGCCCTGGGACTCTTGAGAACCACTCTTGCCTTGCCCCCTTGTGCAGCCTGTATAACCACCACCCGAACTGGTATGCAAGTTACTCAGACTTTGCTTTATCACTCATACTATACTTGTATTGGTGTAGTCAGCCGGTGTATCTATAATGGTACAGAACTGAATGTCTGCACAAAGGGAAAGACTCGTACTTGCTTCAGACCTCACCAGAACCCATCTTACTATGTCCTGGAACTGAGATGGAATGATGAAGATGGAGCCCTTATCAATGCTACAAGTCAACTCTCTGATCCCAATCAACCTGCTTACCTGTATTTTGATGCTTGTGACTTGATTAATAGAAATAATTACTACAGGTGTGGATCATGGGAGCAAGCCTACTACTATGATGAGAAGTATATGTGTCCTGAAGGTGCGTACAACTGGGGAATATGCACTGGGATACATTCCCCAACAACCTATAGCAAATCATCAGAAGCAGATTATTTCTGTCCGAATTGGGATTGTGTATACTATGCTACCTGGCCTGGTAGCCCTACAGGACAGACCGGAGATGATCGCAAGGCGCTGCTGGAAAGATTACCCTTACTGAAACCTGAACAGTGCAAGAAAAGCGCCTGCAATCCCCTACGACTTCAGATCTTTGACCCCAGCCAGTGGAAGCAAGGATTTTGATTTGGCCTGCGCATAGCAGGAGGTAGAACTGATCCTGGAACCATTATATTCATCCAGCTGAATGTAAAGACTCATGTTTCTTCACCATATTGCATACATCATACCTTCCATGAGGCCATGAAGGCAGAATTTGTAGTTCCCCATGCTTCACAGAATTTGTTCATCGAACTAGCTGGAGCTGTGGCATCCAGCCTCCATGTCTCGGACTGTCTCTTTTCTGGAGGAACTCAAATGGGAGACCAGTGGCCTTGGGAAGCACAAGAACTGAATTATTCTGTACCATATAACCAAACTGATGTGCATAACACTACCAATGAATGGGTCCTAGCCCACTCCATAGTGGGTAGACTGTGTTTTGTACGAGCAAGACCACAATTGACTGCATTGGTAGGACAATTGGTCTGTTTGAACCAGAAACATTACAATGCCACAACTGGAAAGACTTCTTGGTGGTCAGGTGCCAATACTCCAGAACCTTCTAATCCTCTGATCATCTTTCCTTATTTGGCCAGGATATGGACAGATTTGGCTACACACAGCACTTGGCAAGCTCCACCTGGACTATATTGGATTTGTGGCACCCGAGCATATGCTAAACTCCCTGCCAAATGGGGAGGAGCGTGTGTTCTTGGAACAATACGGCCATCTTTCTTTCTTTTGCCCCTTTCCCACGGAGAACAATTGGGGTTCCCTGTATATAAAAGTCGACAGAAACGAGAAGCTCTGAGAATTGGCCAGTGGGACAAATGGAATGCAACCTCTGAAGAATGGCCACCAGAGAGAATTGTTTCTTACTATGGACCTGCTACCTGGGCGCAAGATGGTTCTTGGGGCTACCGCACCCTATATATATGTTAGATCGAATTATACGTTTGCAAGCTGTTGTTGAAATTATAACCAATGAAACTAGTAGAGCACTAACCTTGTTAGCTAAACAAGCCACACAGATGCGTACAGCCATTTACCAGAATCGCTTAGCTTTAGATTATCTGCTTGCAGCTGAAGGAGGAGTTTGTGGCAAATTGAATTTAACTAACTGCTGCTTGCAAATAGATAATGAAGGACAGGTTGTAGAAGACATAGCCAATCACATGAGAAAGCAAACGTATATTCCAGTCCAAACGTGGCATGGCTTGCAACAAGATGGCTGGCTTGGCTCTTGGTTTTCAGGCCTAGGCGGCCTGAAGACACTTGTTATACTTGTATTCCTGATTGTAACTGTTTGCATATGTATCCCATGTTTCCTTCCCTTATGCTTGCGTATGCTACGCTCCATTATTGATAATAGTCTTGACCGCAGGGAAGCAGCACAATTATTAGCAACATGGGATTACTACCGTATACCCCGAAGTGATCCTTCTACTATAGTTTGAAGTACTGCCATATACATGTGTGATTTGATTCGCACCCTTTTTCACTTGCGGGTGTGAATAATCAAAAGGAGGGAATGTGATAGGCGATGGCCTAGTATGCAGCTGAGGCCTGTCAGCTAGGCCTGAAGCCCTCTCCCCTACTTTAGAATAGTATTGCTGACTTTGGAATTTACAGAAATGCCTGTAGCTGTTAGCAAAAAAAACACTCTACTCTGCTTTTGATAAGAGAATAAAACTTTCTCACTGTTTACTGTTTTGATAAGCACAGATGTCTTTTCAGTGTTTCTCTGCTAGATGTGCTGCGACCTTGCAAGTAGAATGAGAAAGCAGGAAAATGTTAGAATATTATGTCTAGTGCTTTGAGCCTGACTAGAGAGATGTGCGCAGGGGGGTGAACAGGGGGAAAGCCCAGTCACAGATGGCTATTGGATGACAGTAGCTGGGCCACCAAGACCAATGAGGAGGTTGACCTGTATTAGATTGGGGAAGAAAGGTATATAAACTGTCATTTTTCTGAGCTCTGCGCTTAGCCATTTTGTATGTATCACTGTCTGAGTCTGTGCACATTAAACTGGCTTGAATTCTAGTCAATAGACTCCGGGTTTTTATTCGTTGCGGACACTTCGCTATTACAATCCATTTTGGCCGTTTTTGCTTTTTCACCTTTTGTAGAGACTTCTCGCTTTCTTCCAACACAACCTTCTTGATGTCATTCCATAACTCTTCCGGAGCTCTGTCATTTGTATCTAAAGCAGCAAATCGATTTTGCAGGCAGTCTTTAAATTCTAGTGGTATATTCTCAAGGTCATATTTTGCTGCATTCATGAGTGGTTTGCTCTTTTTCAACTTTAGCTTGAGTTTGCATACTAGTAGTTGATGATCTGTACCACAGTCAGCTCCAGGTTTTGTCTTTGTTGATGTTACAGAGCTTTTCCATCGTTGACTTCCACAGATGTAGTCAATTTGTAGTCAGATGTATACAATCCATTGGGTGAAGTCCATGTGTACAGTCGCCGCTTGTGTTGCTGGAAGAAGGTGTTTGCAGATGTGAGATGGATCCTTGAAAAGACTAAAGAATACCAAAAGGATATCTATTTGTGCTTTATCGACTATAGCAAGGCTTTTGACTGTGTAAACCATGAGAAACTCTGGGCCACATTAAGAAGCATGGGTATACCAGAAGAACACCTGATCGTTCTCTTGCGCAATCTGTACATTGATCAAGAAGCAACAGTTCGAACGGAACAAGGAGAAACAGAATGGTTTAAAATAAGTAAAGGTGTAAGACAAGGCTGCATACTTTCCCCCTACCTGTTTAATTTATATGCAGAACAAATCATCAGAGAAGCAGGATTGTATGAAGACAACAGAGGTGTGAAGATTGGTGGAAGACTCATCAACAACCTTTGCTATGCTGATGATGCCACATTACTGGCTGAAAGTGAAGATGATCTGAAACATTTGCTTCTCACAATCAAAGAACATAGTCTCAAAATGGGCCTGCACCTTAATGTAAAGAAGACAAAGATCATGACAACTGGCATAATCAACAGGTTCATCATTGAAGGAGAAGAAATTGAAATTGTGAACAACTTTAACCTACTTGGATCAACTATCAATAAAGAAGCAACAAGCAGTCAAGAAATCAGACGACACATTGCTCTTGGCAGAATGGCTATGAAAGACCTAGATAAGATTCTCAAGAGCAGAGATGTCTTGGGAGTAGCAGAGAGACGCTGAAAGGAGTTGGAGCTTGTGATCTGCTCTGGGATTGCTGCTGCTGGTTCGTTGGTGTGTGCAGGGGACTGTGCCTCTAAGGACCAGGCAGGCGCGCTCGGGGCACCCTACTATCCGGCGGGGTCCAGGAACCTTTAAAACCATCTACCTCTGAGTGGCTCTTCGGAGTAGCAGAGAGACGCTGAAAGGAGTTGGAGCTTGTGATCTGCTCTGGGACTGCTGCTGCTGGTTCGTTGGTGTGTGCAGGGGACTGTGCCTCTAAGGACCGGGCAGGCACGCTCGGGGCACCCTACTATCCGGCGGGGTCCAGGGACCTTTAAAACCATCTACCTCTGAGTGGCTCTTTGGAGTAGCAGAGAGACGCTGAAAGGAGTTGGAGCTTGTGATCTGGTCTGGGACTGCTGCTGCTGGTTCGTTGGTGTGTGCAGGGGACTGTGCCTCTAAGGACCGGGCAGGTGCGCTCGGGGCACCCTACTATCTGGCGGGGTCCAGGGACCTTTAAAACCATCTACCTCTGAGTGGCTCTTTGGAGTAGCAGAGAGACGCTGAAAGGAGTTGGAGCTTGTGATCTGCTCTGGGACTGCTGCTGTTGGTTCGTTGGTGTGTGCAGGGGACAGTGCCTCTAAGGACCAGGCAGGCGCGCTCGGGGCACCCTACTATCCGGCGGGGTCCAGGGACCTTTAAAACCATCTACCTCTGAGTGGCTCTTCGGAGTAGCAGAGAGACGCTGAAAGGAGTTGGAGCTTGTGATCTGCTCTGGGACTGCTGCTGCTGGTTCGTTGGTGTGTGCAGGGGACTGTGCCTCTAAGGACCGGGCAGGCGCGCTCGGGGCACCCTACTATCCGGCGGGGTCCAGGGACCTTTAAAACCATCTACCTCTGAGTGCCTCTTCAGAGTAGCAGAGAGACGCTGAAAGGAGTTGAAGCTTGTGATCTGCTCTGCGACTGCTGCTGCTGTTTCGTTGGTGTGTGCAAGGGACTGTGCCTCTAAGGACCGGGCAGGCGCGCTCGGGGCACCCTACTATCCCGCGGGGTCCTCTTTTCTTATTTAGTTTGTTAGTTTTCTCGACCGCGGAGCGTGTCCGCGGGGCGTGGCTCGAAGGGGCGTGATCTAAGGGGATAGTTTGGCCCCTTGAGCTCCCCTTTGGCGCCACTGTGGCGTCTGCAGGGTATTGTCTTTCCCCTGTAGTTGAGCTATGGGGAAACGGAAGGCAAAGGGGGCGAATAAAGGTCAAGAGGCCGGTAGTGGTGGTAAGCCGACCGGTCCTCTTGACAAGCACTTCGCCCCTCCCCCTCTTGCGCAGTCTTCCCCAGATGGGGTCTCCCTGAGTTCTGGTGGGAGAACCCCTCCTCCCCTACCGTTGCCGCTTCAAATGCAGTGTTTGCCTGATGAGTCTTCAGAAACAGCAAGTATATCTAAAATTAATGTTAATGTTCCCTTGCCAGTACAACTTACTGCATCTGACAGTTTGTTGGAATTTGTTTCTAAATCCTCTGCTGATGAGATTACTTTAAAAGACATATGGGGTGCTCTTCAGTCCATTGATAAGAAAATGTCTTTAACGTTAAATGCCTTGTGTGTATTTTCTCAGGAAGCTGCCGTTGCTTTTCGGCAGCTCGATGAGAAGGTTACCTTAAGTGATAAAGCTGCAGGGAAGTTGAACTCCCAGGTAAATTTGCTCTCAGCGGCTAGTGCCGCTGCAGTTAAAGATTCACTGATACTATATTCTAAGTTGGAAGCCTTGGAGAATTCCTCCCGAGCATGCAATCTTCGTTTCTTAAACTTCCCCCACTCTTCGCTGTTGTCTGCTAGAATTCTCCTTGATAAGTATTTCAAGGAAATATTGAAGTTTCCAGATCCTGTTATTGTTTCTCATGCTTATTACCTCTTAGCTAGTACTAAACGTATCAACACCGAAGAGGGAGGTATGGATGAGATTATCCCCCCTATGACTGACTTGACTGCTTTTCTTGAAGACTCTTTAGATACAATTTCTACTAGGTCCACATTAATGGTCATATTACCTTCTGTAGATTGTAAGCAGCGCATTTTGCGTGCGTTCTTTAAAGCTAAGATGGCCAAATTTTGTGGGCAAAGTATAAATATATTTCCCGATGTTTCTCGTGAGACGCAACTACGTAGACGTCAATTCCTTCAGGTGAAACCTAGGGTTTTAGCGTTAGGAGCAACGTTTTTTCTTCGATTTCCTTGTAAATGTTTGGTAAATTATGAGGGTGATTCTTTTGTTTTTGTAGATGTCTCGCATTTAGAGAAATTTATTGTTGATCGTGTAAGGATAGGGTAAGGATTTGTTTCTGGGTATGTATTGATCCTTCTAATTTGTGGGCTTATGATTGGCCTTTTTTTCTGTAATTTATTATTGTATGTAATATTATCTCTGTTTATCTCTCTTGATGTGGACTGCATCTGTTATAATGTGTTATATGATGTGGTATTACGTTTTGTTCTTTTTTCCTTTGATTTGCTTTACCTTTCTGTGATATTGTATTTTACTGAAAATCAAATAAAAAAAAAAAAAGAGCAGAGATGTCTCTCTTCATACAAAGATTCAACTTGTTCAGGCATGGTATTTTCAATAACATCATATGGATGTGAAAGCTGGACAGTGAAAAAGACAGATAGGAAGAAAATTGATGCCTTTGAATTATGGTGCTGGCAGCGAATACTGTGTATACCATGGAATGCCCGAAGAACAAACCAGTCGGTACTAGAGGAGATCAAACCTAAGCTTTCTTTAGAAGCTCAGATGACAAGACTTCGACTTTCATACTTTGGACACATCATGCGAAGAGAGAGATCATTAGAGAAAGACATTATGCTTGGCAAGATAGAAGGTCAACGCAAAAGAGGAAGGCCAGCAATGAGATGGATCGATACAATAACAGCAGCTACAGGTACCAGTCTGTCAACAATGAGCCACCTGACTGAAGACCGAACACTTAACAACAACAACATTGATGATCATCCCTGCACACTCAAGTTCCAGCGACTGTAAGATCTTGTTTTAGAGTTGGCTATAGATCCGTCCATTGGAATCATATCTTAGTTACATGAATCCGATTATCATGGTTCATGCATTAGCTTTGGTAAAACAGGATTATTGTGACACAGTCTATCAGACTAGCCTTAAGCGGCTACAATTGGTGTAAAATACAGCTACTAGGCAGTCATGAGGGGTGGGGGGAGGTTGGAAGAGAAAGAAATATTACCACGTCACACATATTCTGTGTCATCTCCACTGGTTACCAATGGATTGGGGGTCACAATTTAAAATGTTATGCATAGCACATAAAGCTTTAGAGAGGGTAAACCCATTATTTAGGAAGTCGCTTTACAACGTGTGAAAGCATACATTAGATAGCACATGGAGGCTGGAACTGAGGCGTGGAATACAGGATGTATTCCATTTGGATGGTATTTTAGAAACCGTTCCATTAAACGAAGGAAGCACAAGCAAACAGGTGGCTTTCTATCCACGTGCAGGGGGGAGTAGCCATTGTACTCGTGAGAAACGTCAGCGGGGAAACCTGGCCACTTGCACATGTAAATGTCTGCACTCACACGTGCACGCAAGTCGTTCTGCAAACGTAGATGTGTAAATGCCGCTAGTTAACTACAAAGGACACCGTCTCTAACTCATTTCCATTTGGAGCGGGAAAGAAAACTAGGGAGGACATTGAGGATAAATCCCCCTTAATCCCTCCTGTAAAGGGCTGGCCAAAATGCACACTTTTTGAAAACCTACAAGCACCAGAGAGCAGGTGTTAATTCAGATGAGCATTCCCTATATGACATGACAAACGCACATGTAGATTTTGTAACCCCTAGATCACACCCAGACCATGCCCCTAGCAGACTTCCTCAAAACGTCCACACACCAAAGACTTTGGATCATTTCTAAGATGGTCATTTACGCATGGATGCGATTTAGCCATATAAATATACAGATGTAAATCGCAAATAGCGCTTCTTTAACCCCCATAAACTGCCTCATAGATTTTATTTATCTCATTTGTGGGATTTGGAACTTCCCTTATTGCATGTAATGCGTTTGAGTTCTACGAGATCCCGAGTCTTCAGCCACAGTGGAACTCCGCTATGGAACTGAATTTTTCAGAAGCTCAGAGAAGAAATTAAATATCTTCAGTGTGGAAAGAAATTAGAAGCTTTGATTTCTGTTTAAACTTTAGGAGAAGGATTTGGGGAGGGGAGAGGGGTATTCCATGATCTGACTAAAATTTAAGTTGTATTATTTGTGTATAATCCACTTATAACTTAGTATGTGAGGCAGACTATTACATTAATAAAATTCATCTGTAAACAGCAGGTCAAATAATACTAATAAAGATTTTCTTCTAAGCTAATTGTTGGCAGTGATACTGTATACTTTCCTGAGGCCTACGATCACCTCTCTGTGGCCCACCACTGATGCAGAATCTCTAACATGTTTTCACGCCACGTCTGCCGTTCTACTTTTCGCAAACCAGCCCCACAAGGTTAGCCCATCTCTGCACTAAATCATCAATGAAAATGTTATGAAACAGTGGCCCCATAAAGTTCCACCAACCCACCTCATTCCAATTAGAATATGGGCCAGTAATCAGCAATTTCCTGAAGCCTCCCCTTCAGCCAGTCCTAATGCACTTAAAATATTATTCTTAAACTCCGTATTTCTTAATTTCAATATCACCCTTGAGTTTCAATAGATAAAAAATGAAATCATTCATAAAAGCTTCGGTGAAAGCTAGAAAACTACATTGATTAGGTGTCCCATATCAAATCTGTGGCTAATGATTTGGAAAGGAGAGCGATAGTGGTGGTGGTGAGTGTGTGGAGTTCTGTAGAGAAATAACTGTATGTGTGTTTGTCTCTCTCTACGTCAAGATCAAGGCCTATCCAACCATTAGGCAAACTAGACCATTGCCTATGGTGGCAGCTTGTGAGGGGAGGCAAAGAGCAGGGAATTCAAAGCTGAACATTCTGTCAGCCATGAGGATGTAAGGCTTGTCTAGGGCACCAACACCTTCAACCAACTCTGGGGCCAGCCTTGGTCAAGATGTCTATAACACTTCCTATTGGGAATTGCAAGAAAACAACCTCTTGAACAATAAAGCTTGAATAATCTTTGCAAAACTAATGCCCCTCAACCATTTCTAAATAAAATCTGATTTTAGATGAGCGCATACAAGGCAGCTTTCTGTCCTCACACCTGTCTTGCACAGATTAACCCCTTGTGCTCACATTTATGCAACTCCCTGTTTTGGCAGACAGTAGGGACCTGGTTCGTGTGGCGCTTTGTAACAATTTCCTATGGAACATGCTGCATGTTTTCTGCCTTTAACCACCGAAATGTAATTTTGGGGGACCCAGGGAGCCGGACAGCAGATGTGTTTATGCCTCTGGATACTTTGTGAGCCAAACATTCTCTGCGCTGCACGGAGAGGTCGCCTTGCTGAGATTTCACCTGTCACTGTGTGAAGGCGCTCAGCAAGGGTTATTCAGCATTATTCTCTCCCACTCAGGCCTCCCCTGGAAGATTTTCACTCATGAAAAATGCATCGATTTGTGGAAATTAGTTTGTATTTTATTTTTAAATGCAATGACGTTTTCACAGTGAGAGTGGAAAACAGCACTGATTCAAACATAGACTGAAAACAAGTATTCGGCAAGCTACCCCTCCCCCTCCCCCACACACACAGTCAGAGCTCTGTCAATGCACCTCAGTCCTGCTCTGCAGCACCCCTTTCCGATGAAGTATTGAGATCCCCACAAACAATTCTGCTAAAGCACCTCAGTCTTTCCTGCACATTTTTTAAAATGCTGTAGCATAAACAAATTTAGATATAGGTTCCTCCCAATGTTCCCTCTAATTTTCTGTAGGCTGTGTGCGCATAAAATATCAGCTGTGCAGCTTTTGAAGGAAGGTTAAATTTTTGTGCGCCACATAACGACACTCGGCGTTATATACTTTACAATTTGACTACACGTCAAAATACAGTATGTACACCACATTGATTGCACTAGAAAATATTGTACAACTTGTGAAAACCGTAAATACACAACAACTTTTCAGTTTTAAGATGTCTGTGTTTTCTATCAGAATCAGAACCGTAATTTTTGTGCGCTCTGTTGTAAAGTATGTGCGCTCGCTCGGCGAGGTGTGTGCACGCGCACATGCGCACAGCTTAGAGGGAACAGTGGTTCCTCCCACCCTCCCTCCCGGGATCGGGGCTACTGCAGATCCGTTCTAAGCCAAGGATAAGCTATAGGTCAAGACCCTGAGGTTTAGGACTGTCAACTACTCAGAGACTCTAGGGTTGCAGACTGTTTGAATGAGAAGAAACCGCCACCACTTCTTCCTCCCCCACTGTACCCATTGCCCCCCCCCTCCACCCCTTATCCCACAGCTAAACCAGTAAGAGACAAAGAATTGCACATCACTGAATGCCATACTTCCTTTTACCCGCTGACCGGTTGGGCAGTAATGGAAACCACGGATTGCACAGGTAAAATACTGTTGTACCTGTTGAAAACATTAGATTGTTGCTTCTAAATGTTTACATTATAAAAATAAAATAGCATACAACATGTGAACATTAGTCCACATGTCAACTGTTATTCCAGTCAAACATCTCACATGACCAATAAGACATCCGCAAGCATTAATATAAATCCCACATAAAGACAGACGGGTTGAAACGTGCACTCTAGAAGTGTTACTCAATGGCACCTATCCCCCATTTCCCCAATCAGGCATGTGGATGGAGGGAGGGGGGGAGTCTCATAGGAAGTGTCGGGGATTGCGTGCGTGTGTGTGTGTGTAGGGGTGCTTACGGATGTGTCATGAGGAATGTCAAAGGCTACATGTGTATGTGCACCATGGGGAATGTTGGGGGAGCTTTGTGCATGCTCACGTATGCGTGTGTGTGTGAGATCGGCAATGTTAGGGCTGCATGTGTGTGCATGTGTGTGTCTCTCTCTCTTGTGACCCCCCCCCCCCCATCCCAAGCTTCCTCCAGTCTCATGATGAGATTTTAAACAGCGAGATGAGTCCCAGCTTCCTGCACTGTGCGGCTCCAGCAGTGAGAGAACAGATCACAGTGCGGAAAAAGAACCGCGGCATTTTGCACATGCATGTTTGTTTACAGATGTTTACGCATGCACAGCCGCGCATGCGGACAGGCAGGTTCCCTGCCGCTAAAGCCTCAACAATAGATGCTGCATCTTAGCAAAACGTGACTAAAAAAACAAAAAAAAATGAGTATTCCAATTTGTTTAGGAGAAAACACCTTCAAGCCTTACCACTGGAGAAATGTCCCTGGTTTTATTTCTTATCGTTGGCCAAAAAAACACTTAAAAAAAATATGCAACCATTTTTTAATCTTGTCTGTACTGAAATAATAGTGATATTTAGCTAATGGTCAATTGCAAGCCGTATTGATTGGCTGCATTTGAGCTGCACTGCTATTAGATAGTACATTGTTACAAGTAAGAAATTTCTCTCACTCACACAAAAATACAGCTTTCAATCTCTGCTGGCAGCCTGTAGGGGATAATGACTTATGAAACTAATTTATGGAATTATATACTCTGGTTTAACGGCAGCACAAGTCAGGACCGGCTTAAGGGGTGAGCCAATGAGGCACTGTATAAGGGTGCACCAGAGCAGAGCGCAGGAAACCTACCTCACTGACTCGCTCCTAGCCTGCCGTCTGCTTCCGCGGCTGTATCAGTGTTCAACACAGTCAGGAAAGCTTTTCCTCCCTCAACTGTGTGAACTCAAGCGGACAGGGCATTTTTATAATGCAAAAACACGAAGAGTGTCACAGTACCGGCGGATTGAGCACAGCACAGCGGAGAAAGGAAAAGCAAATGCTCTCATGGCTGTTACTGGGTTGGGGGAGAGGGTGACTGGAAATGGAAATGGGCTGATATTGGGGCTGAGGGAACTGGAAATGGGCTGCTACTGGGGCATGGCACTGGAAAAGGCCTGGACCTGGAAGGGGACTGACAGGGGGCTGATTCTAGAGCCGGGGTCCTGGGACTGAAAGGGGGCTAATGCTAGAGAATGCTATGGTCAAGGTGGGAAAAAGAGGGAGATGCTGTGGGAGTGAGAAAGGAGAGGAGGTCAGATATTGTGGGGAGAGGGGAAGAAGCAAGGTCATAGCAGGGAAGGTTAAAAGGGAGGGGTGTAAGAATGTATGATGGGAGTAAGGAGGAGAAAAGACAAGGATAATGAATATTGGAGGAGGTGGTGAATGTGTGGGTGCTGGGGAAGGGGAGTAGGAGGCAGGAGGGCAGGTCCTAGGGACACAGGATGTGGGAAAGCAGGAACTGACAGGCGGAGATTCTTAAGATTGGGTGAGAACCGAAGGAAGACCGGGTATTGGATCTGCAAGTGGGGATTCAGGGCTTGGGTAAGATTGTGAATCAGGACTTGGAGTAGCTTGGGGGGATAGTGGGAGCTAAGAAATTGACAAGAGATTAGGAGGAGAAGGGGGGGGGGATAATGGGATTGGCTGAGGCTGTGAGAGGGCTTGAAGGACCTAGGGGAAGTGAAAGGGGAAATGGAAGCATGGATAGGGGGTATGACTTAAGAAAGAGTCTGGAGGTGATAAGTACAATGAATGAGCTGGGGCAGATTAGAGGATTTTTTATATAACTGCTTTATCATTTCAATAAAAGCGGTTTACATTGTAACTTAAACCTGGTAAATGTACATTAAACAGGGACATTGATAACTTGGATTTTTCTGAGGCAATGGAGGGTTAAGTGACTTGCCCAGGGCCACATGGAGTGCTAGTGGGAATTAAACCCTGGTCTCTGGGTTTCCAAGCCAGTGCTCTAACCACTAGTCCACTCCTAGAAGGTAGCAAGCAAGGCTGGGGAGGGGATGAGTACAGAGGGAGGAAATGGGAAACTAGAACGTGGATGAATAACAAGGGGGGAATAGGATGCTGGCAAAGGAATGAGACAAATGTGGAATGGAAGGACGAGGGAAGTAAGGTTAGAAAACAGAAAGCAGTAAGTAGGTGAACAGTGAAAACAGGGAGACTGAAGATTGAAGGAAGGAGAAAGAGGAATGGAATGAAGCTATAGCTAGGTAAAAGGCAAATAAGAGAAACAGAGGAAAAATGATGAAATAGAAAGATCAATGTCAGAGAGAGATGTAGGGAAGGAAAGGATGAAAAAAGGGAGTATGAAGAAACTGAAAATGGAAGTAAAACCCTGGAAAAGGACTTAGAAGAAAACCAGCATGATGAAATGGAAAAGAAATCAGGGACAACCTAAACTGAAAAATAAAATGATTAGACAACAAAGGTACAAAAGGGTGTCAATTTTTCGAGAATGAAATATGTCAGCTTTGAAAATGTGCATTTTTTATAGCTCATTACAGAACAGGAATAGAAGCGCGGGGCATCTTGAACAATTTTCAGAAGACTGTGTTCGTGAGAAGCTAGCTAAACCTAAAGTAGACAAAGCGATGGGACTGGATGGGATAAACCCTAGAATACTGAGGGAACTTGGGGATGTTCTAGCAACTCCACTGACTGACCTTTTCAATGCCTCGGAGTCGGGAGTGGTGCCAAAGGACTGGAGAGAGGCTCATGTGGTGCCTTTACACAAAAGCAGAAGTAAGGATGTGGTTGAAAACTACAGGCCGGTTAGTTTAATTTTGGTGGTGAGTAAATTATTGGAAGCACTGCTGAAAGACAAAATAGTGAGGTTCCTGGAGTCCAGCAGATTACAGGATCCGAGGTAGCATGGATTCATCAGAGGCAGGTCTTGTCAGACAAATCTGATTGATTTCTTTGACTGGGTGACCAGGGAGTTGGACCAAGGGAGAGTCCTAGATGTGGTGTATTTAGATTTCAGTAAAGCCTTTGACACTGTTCCTCACAGGCAACTTATAAACAAACTGAGCACCCTAGGGATGGACCCTAAAGTTACTGCTTGGGTTAGACATTGATTGAGTGGGAGGCGACAAAGGATACAGGTAAATGGGGCTCACTCTGAGGAGAAGGAGGTTACCAGTGGTGTGCCCCAGGGATCTGTCCTTGGTCTGATTCTTTTTAACATCTTTGTTAGTGATATAGCAGAAGGGCTGTCGGCAGGGCCGGCCCGTCCATTGTGCAAGAATGTTGTTTGCACAGGGTCCTGCACTTCAAGGGGCCCCGCACAAACAACATTCTGCCCATCAGCCACTTTAAAAGAAAAAAGAAACTTGCTGCTGCCGCCGCTGCCACCATGGCAGCAGCAGAATGAAGTGTCTCCTGCAGTCAAGTGACTCCCGCGTGGCCCCCCCCCCCAGCTGCACGGCAGAGCCCACCTCAATCACTCTCCTCGGCATGGCTTTCAGAGCCGCGAAGGGAAAGTGTCCCTCTCACAGCTCTGTTAAGCCTGCCAGGGCTGATGGGAAATTTCCCATCAGCCCCGGCGAGCTTAACAGAGCCGCGAGAGAAACTCTCCTTTTGTGATTGAAACCCCATACACATCCCCGATTTACGTCATAAAAGGAAATAAATTCCAAAATAGACACAACACACAACCACTGTAAATATCCAATGTAAATAATTTAATGGTTGTTTGTATTACTAATACATCTTGAAGTTGAAGTTTTGTTCAATGTAAATAGTTAAACTTAACCGTTCATTGTAAATAGTTGAATCTGATTGTTCAATGTAAATGTATACATCTGTGTACAATTGTTAAAATGTTCCTTGTAAACCGCCCTTGATCGCTGGAAGGGGCGGTATAGAAAAATATAGATAAATAAATAAATAAAATAAATAAATTGAGGCGAGCTCTGCCGGGCAGCCGGGGTGGGACCCGCGGGAGACACTTGACTGCAGGAGAAACCTTTAAAAAGATGATAGAACAGCTTTTAAACTAGATAATGAGAGAGTATACTTCGGAATGATGCATCTTTGAAGGATACTAGCAAAACAGGGAAGATAGAGCATCCTGATAGAGAGGTTCTAATAAAGGTAAAAGTAACCCAGGTGCCTGTAAGTAAAAAGCAGACAGAGTTGAAAGATTCCAAATTATCCCTGTCATCCAAAAGCCTGACTGTCAATATGAATAAAAAACAAATGTTGAAATATCTATATGCAAATTCTAGAAGTCTGAAAAATGAGATGGGAGAGTTAGAATACAGAATATAGCACTGAATGAACGGTTAGATATAACTGACATCTTGGAGACATAGTGAAAAGACGATAACGAATGGGACACTGTGATACCCAGATACCAACCATATCATAATGATAGGGTAGATCAAATTGGTGGAAGGGGTGGTGCTATATGTTAGAGGGCATTGAATTAAACTGAATAAAAGTTTTGCAAGAAACAAAATACACTGTAGAATCTCTATGGATAGAAATTCCTTGTAAAAAGGGGACAGGAAGGGCAGTGGAGGTGCACTATCATCCGTCTGGCCAGAATGGACAGACGGATGATGAAATGCTAACAGAAATTAGGGAAGCTAGCAAAGTTTACAACACAGTAGTAATGGGAGATTTCAATTACCCCAGTATTGACTCGGTCATCAGGACATGTTAGAGAGATAAAGTTTCTAGATGAAATAAATGACTGCTTCATGGAGCAGCTGGTTCAGGAACCAACATAAGGGGAAGCTAGTTTAGAGAGGTATGAGAAGGAATGGTGCTGGGGATGCTTGGCAATAGTGAGAATAACATGATCACATTTGATTTAATAAATGGAGGGAGGATAGCAAGGAAATCCACTGCACTAGAATTGAACTTTCAAAAAGGAGACTATGATAAAATGAGGAAAATGGTTAAGAAAAACTTTAAAAAAGCAACTACAAAGGTTAAGAGTTTACAACAGGCCTGGGCATTATTTAAAAATACTATGTTGGAAGCCAAGACCAGATATATTCCATGCTTTAAGAAAGGTAGAAGGAAGGCCAAATGACAGCCAGCATATTTTAAAGGTGAGGTTATAGCCAAGAAAGAATCTTTCAGAAAATGGAAAAAGGAGTCAAATGATGAAAACAGGAAATAGCATAAATACTAGCAAGATAAATGCAAGGCATTGATATGGCAGGCAAAGAGAATTTGAAAAGAACATGCGCAGTTCATTTGTAGCAAAACAACTGTGAGTGAGCCAGTTGGACCATTAGATGATAGAGGGGTAAAAGGAGCACGGGGTAAAAGGGCCATGGCAGAGAGACTGAATGAATTCTTTCCTTTGGTCTTTACTGAAGATGATGCAGGAAACCTACCCATGCCAGAAATGATATGTAAAGGTGATGTATCAGAGGAATTGAAACAAATCTCGATAAACCAGGAAGATGTAATATAGCAATTTGATAAACTAAAGCGTAGCAAATCACCTGGATTGGCTGGTATACATCCTAGGGTGCTGAAAGAACTTAAAGATGAAATCTCAGACCTACTATTAGAAATTTGTAAACTATCATTAAAAACATCTAAAGACTGGAGAGTGACCAGTGTAACACCAGTTTTTAAAAAGGGTTCCAGGGGTGATCCAGGAAATTACAGACTGGTGAGCCTAATGTCATTTCCATGCAAAATGGTAGAAACCATTATAAAGAATAAAATTACTGAACATATGGAGAGTCGTGGCTTAATGGGATAAAGCCAACATTAATTTAGCTAAAGGAAGTCTTGTCTCACTAATCTGTTATTTTTTTGAAGGTGTGAATAAACAGATAGATAAAGATAAGCCAGTTGATACAGTGTATTTGGATAATCAGAAAGGTCCCTCATGAGGAAATTAAAGAGTCATGGGATAGAAGGCAGTGTACTACTGTGGATTGGGAAATGTTTCTCAGTGGAGAAAGGTGAATGGTGGAGTACCAGGGATCTATACTGGGACACTGGTTTTTAACATATTCATAAATGACTTGGAAATGGGAAGAAGTGAAGAGATAAAATTTGCAGATGACACAAAATTATTCAAAGTTGTTAAATCAAAAGAGTATTGAGAAAAATTTCAAGAGGACTTTGAGAAATTGGGAGACTGGGCATCCAAATGGCAGATGAAATTTAATGTGGACCAGTGTAAAATAATGCACTTAGGACCCAATTCAGGAAGCAGACTAATGGGGCTGTACGCCCCGCCACCGTCCTGCCCGAAACCCAAGACACAGTCTCCCTGTATGCACAGATGCTCTGTGTGGGGAGATGGAGATGGGGGCGGCATGGGGGCGGAGCATGGGCGGGGGTGGGCCAGTCACTCGGACATACAGGGCCGATTCAGGTCACGGCCCTGTATGTCCAGGGAGCACCGGGGGGGACACACTGCTTATTCCACCTTGGAGGTGGAATAAGCAGTGTGTCCCCTATGCGGCCCAGCCTGGCAGCCCCCCCCCCCCAACACAACAGACACATGGTAGGCACTGCCCAATTCCAGCCCCTGCAGACCCACCAAAGGCAAGGCAGTGGGGAAACTGGATGGGGGGGGGGTGCATCGGGCCCTCCGCACACAAGCTGGATCGTGGGGCCTGGCCATGCTGACCCAAGGACGTCCCCGTGGCTGAGGAAGGTGCACACCGGGCCATCCATTGCCCGGTCCAGCATGCTGTGGGAACATTTAGCTCCCGCGGTGCAGAATTGGATGCAAAGGAGCCCATCCTGTCCATGGACATCTGGATGGCCCGAACGTGCCCCTTCAGTAAGAACCACTGAAATAGTTACATGATGCACAGTTCCATATAAGGAAACACCGCCCAGGAAAAGGATTTAGGTGTCATCATGGATAAAACCCCGAAAGCCTCAGCTCAGTGTGCAGCGACAGCCAAGAAAGAAAATAAAATGCCAGGAATCGTGAGGAAAGGAATGGAGAATAACATCAAGGATATCATAATGCAGCGATGGCGAACCTATGGCACGCGTGCCAGCTGTGGCACGCGAAGGCCTTGCAGCTGGCACGCGTGAAGGTCCGCAGAAAAAGAAAAAGCGGGCTCTGGCTGTTGCCGCGGACGCGGCAGCATGCAGTGTCCCGCGGGGCCCCCTCCGCCCGCTAAGCCCCTCTGCAAGGGCTTTCAGATTCGCGAGGGAGACAGCGTCTCCCTCGCGTCTCTGTTAAGCCCGCAGGGGCTAATGGGAAATTTCCCATCAGCCCCTTTAGACGCGAGGGACTGATGGGAAATTTCCCATTAGCCCCTGCAGGCTTAACAGAGACGCGAGGGAGACGCTCTCCCTCGCGAATCTGAAAGCCCTTGCAGAGGGGCTTAGCGGGCGGAGGGGGCCCCACGGGACATTGCATTCTGCCGCTGCCGCGGCAGAAGCCAGAGCCAGCTGCTTTTTTTTTTTTTTAAATTTGCCATGGGGGGTGGGTTAGGACTGCTAATGGGCTAGGGGGGGGGGGGTTTGGACTGGTAATGGGCTGGGGGGGTATTACTGCTAATGGGCTGTGGGATGTTGGGGGCTGGATGGAAATGGGGTGATGGGGGGTTAGGACTGGTAATGGGCTATGGGGGGGTTAGGACTGCTAATGGGCTAGAGAGGGGGTGTTTACTACTGCTAATGGGATAGGGGGGGTTAGGACTGCTGATGGCGAGGGTTTAGGACTAGAGGTGTGCTGTTGGGTGGGGTTAGGACTGGAAATGGGCTGATGGGGGGTTAACACTGGAGGGGGTCTGACGGGGTTAGCACTGGGACTGGGCCATGGGGGGGTTTAGGACTGATAATGGGCTATGGGGGGCTGGGACAAGAAATGGGCTGATGGGGAGGGGTTAGGACTTGAGGTGGGCTGATGGGGTTAGGACTGGTAATGGACTGTGGGCTGATGGGGGGGTTAGGACTGGCAATGGGCTATGGGGGCTGACTGGAAGTGGGCTGATGGGGGGTTAGGACTGGAAGTGGGCTGATGGGGGGTTAGGACTGGTAATGGGTTATAGGGGGGGGCTTAAACTGAAAATGGGGTGATGGGGGGTTAGGACTGGAAGTGGGTTGATGAGGGGGGGATAGGACTGGTATTGGGTTGGGGGGTTGCTAGGACTGGAAATGGGTTGGGGGGCTGCTAGGACTGGAAATGGGCTGATGCAGGGACTAGAAGGGAATGGATGCTGGGTGAGGCTGGAACTAGAAGGGAGCTGGTGTTGGGGGAGGATTAGAATGGGATGGGGCTGGGAGAGTAAAATGGAGAGGGGAAAAATATTTTGTGTGGGAGGGATAAAAAATCTACAATTGGCCGGGTATTGGGAGAGTAAGTGGGGATTGAGGATGGAGGGGTAAATTTTGAGTAGATGAAATAGGAATGAGGAAAGAGCAAAAGGAGAAAGATTAGTATGTTAAAGCAGATGTAGAGAGAGAATGGAAAAAAAACCCAAGAAGACAGAAGAAAGGACAAATGGACAGCAGATGGAGAGTTAGCAGAAGACACGAAGAAACCAGAAGAAAGTGGCTGGAACAATTGCAACTGAAAAAAAATGCACAAAAGGTAGAAAAATATCTCTTTATTTTGAATTTATTAATTGGAATATGTCAGCTCTGGGAAATGTGCATCATTAATTTTTGCGCTTTGTTTAGTACAAGAGGAAATTAATATATAGTTTTATTTCTACAGTGTTGTTGTATATTCCAAGTTTGGCTTTTGGGGTTCCCAGTTTAATTATTGTCTTCCTGTTTCTAAATTGTGATTCCTTGTTTGGTAATGGTCTGTTCTGCATGTGTAACTGAGCTGAGGTATTCTGTTTATATAATTCCTATTTGACATTGCCACTTGTTCTTTCCCCAGTAGGTCATGTATTGTTGTTCTCTGAGATGTATTGGTTTAATATTTGCAGTGTTGCCTTTGATAGGTAGAGTATGGTGCTTTGTGAGTCCTGGTAGTGCTGTTAGGATACGGCAGGTTTGCTATGGGTTCTAAATGGGCAGCGTTTGTAGTAGTTCCTAATGTGCCTGGCGGTTGGTACTGGATTATAGTAATGTAGAAACCTTTTAGTCTTTCTTTATCCATATACTCATTAAGAGGCATGTTTACTAAAAGTTAGTGTATGGTAACATTATGCAAATATTTATGCAAATGAAGCACCTTATGCAAATGGAGCTTTAATTGACGTGCTGGCACTTTGAGGAAATTCTTTGGTTTTGTGCGGCAGTTTGGGCACTCGGGCTCAAAAAGGTTAGCCATCACTGTCATAATGCCTTTGTATCAAGCCATGGGGTGTCCGTATCGTGAATATTCTGTGCAGTTCTGCTCACCATATCTAAAACTAGTATATAGCAGAATTAGAAAAGATACAGAGAACAGCAACCAAAGTGATAAAGGAGTTGGAAGAATACCCCTATGATGAAAGGCTAAAGGTTAGGGCTTTTCAACCTGGAAAAGAGATGGCTGAGGGGAGATATAATAGAGGTCTATAAATTAATGAATGGAGTAGAAGAAGTAAAGGTGAATCATTTGTTTACTCCTTCAAAAAGTACTAAGACAAGAGGACACACAATGAAGCTACAATGTAGCACACTTAAGACTAATTGGAGAAAATATTTTTTCATCAACGTGTAATCAAACTCTGGAATTTGTTACAGGAGGATGTAGTAAAAAATGTTGGTGTAGCTGGGTTTAAAAAAGGTTTGGACAAGTTCCTGGAGGAAGGGTCCATAAACCATTATTAAAGGGGACCTAGAATATCCACTGTTTGACCTAGTACAAGCATTGTGGAACCCGTGTCTTTTGGGGAAACTACTAGGGACTTGTGACCTAGAATGGCCTACAATGAGGACCAGGGAAATCCACTGCTTACCCTGGGATAAACAACGTGGAATCTGTGTACCTTTCGGGGAACCTGACAGGTACTTGTGACCTGGATTGGTCACTGTTGGAAACAGGATACTGAGCTTGATGGACCTTTGTTCTGACCCAGTATAGCATTTCTTGTTATGTTCTTTGCCTCTTGGCTCCCTCTTGTGGCAGGAAGCAGAATAATGTTCATCTCTTTCCTGGCTAACCATCATTATTCTCTGGGGCCAGTTCCCCTCTCCCCTCACAATGGGAAAGATAGAAAGCTTTCGTCTCACAGGAGAATGGGTTCATTTATGACTAGGAGAGCGCCGTGCTTAACTGCCTATAGTTTCAGGAAAAATATCTAGAAATTCCATTTGTCCCTCTGATTCACAGCTTTCACTTACTATAACGGCTTGCAGTGAGTTTTAGAATGTCTCTCTGATAGTCATTGATTTGCTCTTACAATGTGTTAACCCTCTCGTGTTATTTTCCATTTTCAGTTTCTAGTTGTTTAATTTCTGACTTTCTACCCCTGGAACTCCACACTGCTAATCGGCTAGTATTTGGGAATTCAGTGGATATGCAGTTAGTACCACTAAGGGGCTTGTTTACTAAGCAGCGGTGATGGCTTCCGGCCGATATCAGAGCCGCAGCCCCATTGAATTCAATGGGGCCACGGCTCCAATATCGGACGGAAGCCACCACCGCTGCTTAGTAAACAAGCCCCTAAATGTCTTGATCACTGCAATTAATGCAGTTAGTAGGTCTGCTAACTGCATTAACCATTTTGAATATCGGGTCCACATTCTTTAAGTTTTGTTACCATAAAATATTTTTGTCCCGATAAAAAAGCCTCAGGGCTGACAGGTATGTCCTGCATACAGAAAACTTCATTATGCACAGAAAAACGACCTCAACGAACAGAATCTAACTATTCCCAACAGGTAAATTCTATGTAGGAGATAATGATCAAGTAAGAGATTTTAGTTGTATTCTAGAACCTCCAGTTTACTCTAGTAGCTGAACAGCTAATAGATCACTGTATTACATATTCTAATTACTAAACTGAAAATAAAAAGCTTTTTTACTGCCTCAGTGACAGAAAAGAAAGAGGCTGGAACAGGGAGAGTATGAGGTTTCTTTGCTATGCAGAGTCTGCTCAAGGCACATCTCTCCCCTCCATCAATAACGAGAGGAGCAAATTAGGGAGCAAAGTAGCTCCTCCTTGCTCTGTCTCCTCACCTCCTGCTCTCTTCATGCTGGCACTGAGGGTAGAGGCTGGAGCAGTAAGCAGAGGGCTCTTCTTTGGGACACTGTTGAATAGTAGCATAGTAAATGACGGCAGATAAAGATCAGTATGGTCCATCTAGTCTGCCCAGTAAGATGGCAAGAGTAGGTGCACCTGCCGCTCCATGCAGGTCACCCCTTCCCATGTCTTTGTTTAAGGGTGAACCCATTGCTCCGTGTAGGACACCCCTGTTTGTTGAGAAATTAGATAGTTAAGTTTATTTTGATTTTATCCTGTTGCTGTAAAGGGATCCACTGTGTCTGTCCCATGCCATTTTGAATTCTGTCACTGTATTTGCCCCCACCACTTCCATCGGGAGGGCATTCCAAGCATCCACCACCCTTTCAGTGAAAAAGTATTTCCTGACATTGCCTTTCAATTTACCTCCTTGCAGCTTCATGTTATGCCCTCTAGTTTTACAGCTTCCCCATCTTTGGAAGAGGTTTGTTCATTAATAAGATCGTCCTTTGGTAAAACCATGTTGCCTCAGATCACGTAACTTGTTGGTTTTGAGAAAGTCCACTATTCGCTCTTTCAGGAGTGCCTCCATTACTTTTCCCGCCACCAAGGTAAGGCTCACTGGCCTGTAGTTTGTCACTTCTTCCCTGTCACCACTTTTGTGAAGAGATACCACATCAGCCCTTCTCCAGTCCTAAGGAACTTCTCCTGTTTCCAAGGATCTGTTGAAAACATCCTTTAAAAGCCCTGCAAGAACCTCTCTGAGCTCTTTCAGTATCCTGGGATGTATCCTATCCGGTCCCATGGCCTTGTCCACTTTCAGTTTTTCAAGCTGTTCTAACACATCATCTTCTCTGAATAGTGTGGTATCTACTTCATTCCCATTTTTATATTTGGGAGTCACAGGTGGTCCTTCCCCAGAATTTTCTGTAGTAAAAACAGAGCAGAAGAATTTGTTTAGCAATTTTGCTTTTTCAATGTCACTTTCTATGAGTCCGTTCCCAGCACTTCTGAGTCCTGCAGTTCCACCTCTGATTTTCCTCCTTTCCCGAATATACCTGAAAAACGTTTTGTCGCCACACTTCACATCTTTAGCCATCTTTTCCTCTGCCTTTGATTTTTCTTTCATTATTTCTCTTTTTGTCTCTTTTAGTATGATCCTGTATTCCTTTCTGTGTTCCTCTATTTGCAAGCTTTTGAATTTTGCGAAAGCTGTGTTTTTTGCCTTTATTTGAGCAGCCACTTCTTTGGAGAACCGAATAGGTTTCCTTCTCCTCTTGTTTTTATTTACTTTCCTTACATAGTTATCTGTTGCCCCTTTTATTGCCACCTTTAGTTTGGCCCATTGCAATTCCACTTCCCTTATCCCCTCCCACCCTGCCAACTCCTCCTTCAGGTACTTGGCCATTTTACTGAAGTCAATGTTTTTGAAGTTTAGGACTTTGAGCTTGCTATGACTGGACTGCACCTTGGCTTTTATCTCAAACCACACCGTGTGATGATCGCTGCTGCTCACAAGGGCACCCACCCGGACATTCGACACACTCTCACCGTTGGTGAGCACTAAATCCAGCATTGAGCTTTCCCTGGTTGGTTCCATCACCATTTGTCTAAGTAATGCATCTTGGAAAGCATCTACAATTTTTTTACTTCTTTCCAGATTTGCAGAAGGAGTAATCCAATCCATATCGGGTAGATTAAAGTCACCCAATATGATCACTTCCCCCTTTGTGGCTATCTTGGCAATATCGTCATCTATTTCTTCGATTTAAAATGGAAGTCTGTAGACTACACCAGTATGGATGACAGTGCCATCTCCTCTTTCCAATACAATCCAGAGCGCTTCCTCTTTTCCCCATGTCCCCTGCATTTTAGTAGAAATGGGGCAACACCCTCATGAACCCATGTCTAACCATGCCCCTACTTGTCACATTTAAGGCACACCAAGGACTTTCCCAAGGTATACCAGTGTGCCAGGGCACACTGGTTGAGAACCACTGATGTAATCAGACCTGCCTCAGACATTTTAATTCAATTGTCTGCAAGTTAGTTAACTCGCTTTGGCTGAAAGCTTGTGATCTCACTTTCCCCCCTCACTGCCTTTGCAAATTGTCTCATTGGGCAGTGAGAAACTGCAATTGTTTCTTCCTTTCTATGGCCCCAGAATCTATGATCTCCTGCTGTAAGTCTGCTTATAGTGTAATTATCTGTTCCTTAACATTTCGCAGCTTGTCGTGCTGTGAGGGCTTGTGTGCATCAGTGATTCTGAGAGCTAAGCTATCAGTAGCTTAACCACTGGCAGGGTTTCACAAGATAGACAGGTCTCAGCTGAGGTGCCAAACCAAGACAAACTGCCCATCTGGGCAGCAGCAGAATGGAATGGTGCTGGTGGCGGAGGATCACATTTCTGTGACAATGGCAACAAGACTAGAATTACATGCGTGGAAGAAAGGCCTGGCAATCTACTTCTGTATCTTGCCACGAAAACCCAATGGATAGATACAACAAAACAAATTGCATTACAGTACTGGAAGATGAGACCCCCAGGTTGGAAGGCACTCAACTGGCTACTGGGGAGGAGATGAAGACTTTTCAGAGTAAAGCCAGCATTTATGATGTAGTTAGATCAAATTCCTCAGGACGTCTAACTGCTGATGTAGCTGCGCATGAAATGAGAGTCAGAAGATGCAAAGATGTCTTACATATTGGGACATGGAACATATGAAGCATGAACCAAGCGAAGTTGGAGATGGTCAAGAATGAAATGGAAGGTGTACAACTCAATCTGTTGGGTGTCAGTGAACTGAAATGGACTGGCATCAGGCACTTTGCATCTGAAAATCACATGGTGTACTATGCTGGAAATGAAAGACAAAGAAAAAATGGTCTTACATTTATAATCAAGAAGAAACTTGCAAGAACTGTAATGAAATACAATGCAGTCAGTGAACACTTAATTTCTAAATGTCTATGAGGAATGCCCATCAACACAACTATAATTTAGGTTTATGCCGCAACAATAGCTGCAGAAGGGGATGAAGTTGAGTTCTATGAACAAGTACAAGCTGAAATTGAAACAACATGCAAACAGGATATCCTGATAGTCATGGGTGACTGAATGCAAAAGTTGGCAACAAAGAAGGTAGCAAAGTAGTTGGAAAATATGGACTTGGTAACAGAAACAAAGCTGGAGAAAGACTGATAGAATTCTGCAAGACCAACGATCTATTCATCTCAAACACCTTCTTCCAGCAACACAAGTGGCGACTGTACACATGGACTTCACCGAGTGGATTGTAGAAAAATCAAATTGACTACATCTATGGAAGTCAACAATGGAAAAGCTCTATAACATCAACAAAGACAAAACCTGGCGATGACTGTGGCACAGATCACCAACTACTAGTATGCAAACTAAGCTAAAGTTGAAAAAGAGTAAGCTACTCACAAATGTAGCAAAATATGACCTTGAAAATATACCATCAGAATTTAAAGACAGCCTGCAAAATTGATCTGCTGCTTTAGGTACAAATGACAGAGCTCCAGAACAGTTATGGGATGACATCAAGAAGGTTGTGTTGGAAGAAAGTGAGAAGTCTCTATGAAAGGTTAAAAAGCAAAAACAACTAAAATGGATGATTAAAGAAACTCTGAAACTTTCCCAGAAACACAGAGATGCTAAAGCCAGAGGAAAAAGAAGGTAATTTTAAAACTCAACAGATTTCCAACGTGCAGCAAGACAAGACAAGGAGAAGTGCTACAATGACACATACAAGGAAATAGAAGCAGAAACTATTAGAGGAAGAACAAGATCGGTTTTCCTAAAGCTATGAGAGTTAAAGAAAAAATTCCAGTCTCAAATTGGAATGCTACAAGATACTCAAGGATCTATGTCGAATGATGCTGAGAAGATCAAGAAAAGGTGGAAAGAATATCCAGAGTCATTATACCATAAGGGTCAAGTGGACAAACCTATACCTTATGATCATGAACCATTGATGATGAAAGAAGAAGTTGAAGCAGCATTGAAAGCCTTTGCAAAGAACAAAGCACCGGGCATTGATGGTATTCCCACTGAAATATTAAAAGTAATGAGGTGCAGCTGTTAACATACTTACAAGACTCTGCCAGGAAATTTGGAAGACAACATCAAGGACAACTGACTAAAAAAAGATCTGTGTTTATACCAATACTAAAGAAAGTGATCCAATTGATAATGGAAACTATTGAACAATTGCTCTGGTTCCACATGCCAGCAAGATTCTACTCAAGATTAATCAGAAAACTACAACCATACCTGGAACAAGAACTGTCTGAAGTGCAAGCAGGGTTCAGGAAAGAGAGGGGAATAAGAGACATCATCGCAGATGTGAGATGAATCCTTGAAAATCCAAAAGAATACCAAAGGTTGAGAACTATATGGGTTTTATCAACTACAGCAACTCTTTTGACTGTGTAAACCATGAGAAACTCTGGGCCACATTAAGAAGCATGGGTATACCAGAACAACTGATAGTTCTCTCTTGCACAACCTTTACATTGATCAAGAAGCAACAGTTCAAATGGAACAAGGAGAAACAGAATGGTTTAAAATCAGCAAAGGTGTATAATAAGGCTGCATACTTTCTCCCTACCTGTTCAATTTATATACAGAACAAATCATCAGAGAAGCAGGACTGTATGAGGACAACAGAGGTGTGAAGATTGGTGGAAGACTCATCAACAACCTTTGCTTTCCTGATGATATCACATTACTGGCTGAAAGTGAAGAGGATCTGAAACATTTGCTGCTCAAGATCAAGGAACATAGTCTTAAAAAAGGCCTGCACCTTAATGTAAAGAAGACAAAGATCCTGACAACTGGCAAAATAAATAAGTTCATCATTGATGAAGAAAAAATTGTAATAGTTGACAACTTTAACCTACTTGGATCAACTATCAATAATGAAAGGACAAGCAGTCAAGAAATCTGATGATGCATTGCTCTTGGCAGAATGGCTTTGAAGGACCTAGACAAGATTCTCAAGAGCAGAGATGTCTCTCTCCATACAAAGATTCAACTTGTCCAAGCCATGGTATTTTTAATAACGTCATATGGATGCAAAAGTTCGACAGTGAAAAAGAGACTGGAAAAAAATTAATGCCTTTGAATTATGGTGCTGGTGACGAATACTGTGTATGCTATGGACTGCTCAAAGAACAAACCAGTCAGTACTAGAGGAGATCAAACCTAAGGTTTCTTTAGAAGTTCAGATGACAAGACTTTGGGGGATGTTTACTAAAGAGCGGTAATCGTGATTAACGCGCGTAAAGTACGTTTAACGATCGTTAGCACGTCCGAACGCGCGTTCTGACGTGCTAATGATCGTTAAACGTACTTTACGCGCGTTAACCGCAGTTAACGATCGTAAACCTCCGCGGCGCGTTAAAACAGCGCAGAAGGTGGAGAGTGGGCGGAGAGAAGGGGTCAATGGGCAGAGAGTGGGCGGGGAGAGGCTCCCCTCATACTAACGCGCTGAATTTCTGAGCTCAATTCCAACGCAAATGAAAACCTGTCGTTAAAGGCATATTAAAGGGAAGAGAAACCATTTCCGTCAGCAATGTACAGCAAAACCGGGGAAACCTACAAAACGTGAGCAGTGTGATACCAAAGACCAAAAGTTCACATAAAACCGTAAGAATGACCACAAGAAACATTGTAAAAAGCACAATTCAGCTGGGCAACAGTGATAGCAATGGGCAACAATGAACAACACTCCCTGGAAAGCACCAAAGAAAGAAATGATGTTTGGAAGGGTCTACGCTCCGTAGACCCTTTCAAAGATCATTTCATTGTGATGGAGCTTTCCTGGGAGTGGTGTGTAATGTTGCCCAATGATATCATTGTTGCCCAGCTTGATTATGGGTGTTTGCCCCTTTTTTTGAGGTCTGTTTTGAGGTTTATGTGCACCTTTGTCTCCATACAAGGTAAATGAGCCCACAGTAAACCTGTGCAGAGCAGGGTTTCTGACTCGTCAGGCCGCTTTAACTAACTCCAGGGACTGCACCATCTCTGTAGCCACAGTGTCGTGCAACAGACACAGCCAGTGCCTGTAAGACCAGAGGATCACAGGTCCAAATCCCAGCTGGGGCTCCTGCCAACCCAGTCCCCATAGTTTTACCCACCACTAAACAGTGATAGTAAAGACACCCCTTTATTGCAGAGAACATACGCATGGTTAATACGCCTATATTATACCACACCAAACACAGACATCAGAAACAGGCGCTTTACCCAGAGCAGAGTCTCGCAATTGCAGTCCTGGAGGGTCCCACACCATTCAGGTTCCATGCTGCCTCTAATAAAGATGCCTGTGCTGCATATCTATGCACCACCCCCATGGTATGCAGATGTAGCTCATGCATATTTATGAGGGACAGCATGAAAACCCGAACAGGTTTGGAACACCAGGACTGGAGTTGGGGAACTCTGCCGTAAAGCAGCAGCCAACAGGGCCAGACACACCCACAGGCCCCATTGGCCAATGCCTCCTGGAGAAGCAGGACATTGGGCCCTGCCTGTATCTCCCAATACTTGCAGTTGCATACCTTAGCAATGCCACCCTACACCTGGGTATATGGTACACAGCTATCAAACGTTTCCTGTGATAACTGGCAGATATCAATTCCTACATTAAGCACAGTTTGCTCAGTGAGCTCCACCATAACAATCGTTCTGCTGTCTGTGGTGTGTGCTGCAGGTCTGGTCTCTGACAGTGCGTACCACCATGGGGAGTGACCCCCAACAGTCTTGCGTACAATATCCATGCCTGAACTGTGCCCAGGACTGGTGTGGTGGGTATGGCTGCTGAACACCTCTATAGTTGCACAATGCTGGCATAGGTGTGGGGGTGTCTGTCTGTCTATCCAGTGTGTGGTGGTTGCAAACACCTTCCACAGCCCACACTGCCAGCAATGTTGCCAGTATTGAGCTGCCAATGTGCATAATGAGGAGCAAGGTACCATGGGTATAGGCCGGACAGAGTGGCATGGCCAGGGTGCATCTGCACAGGGCATAGGGCAGTGACAGGCACATTTTGGTGCCCGGCCACCACCTACACAGACAGGGTGACCTCAGTATGTCCTGCTGAGAGATCACTCTCACCCTGACTGTGCAGTGACCACAGCATGGCTAGGCACCCCCATAGTGCTATACAGTATTTCTCTCATGTAATAGATATGGGTTTCCTTTTGGGGCCCAGTCACTGATTTATCTGCTTGCTGTGTATGCTGACAACCCAGTTCTGGGTGCATGCATCTCCACTGGGCACATGCATTATGGACTAACAAGCAGACTGTTTGCAGCTGGTATGTGTCTTGATGGGGTGGCTTGCAGGGTGCAGTGGCTGATGGCTTGCTGCAGGAGTATATCAGATGGTGGTGGGGTGCAGCTTACCATATCCAGGCCTGATGTCTGTCTGTGTACAGAGCTGCGGTGCCTGCCCTGTGGGGTGTCTGTTTCTCACCAGAATTGGGGTTGATGTTCCTCTCTACTGCCACCTTTGCAGGGAGGTAGAAGGTGGATCTTTTGTTAGGAGACCCTGTTTGCTGCACTGGGGGGGGGGTGTCCATGGGGGCTACACCTGACTGCAGGGTGTTTGTGCAGAAACTACCTATCTTGCACATTAACACTGCTTTGGACCTGCGCCATGGCCTCTTTCAGCCATGGACGGTGCTGTGGACCTGGTGCTGGGCGCCTCACTGCACCCTCAGGGTGAGCACAGTACCAGCACAATGTGACAGTGTGTAGCTACTCTGTGCCAGTACAACACACGGTCAATACCCCCTACCAGGCCGAGGTGCTGTGGGGGTGCACAGGGTCACTTCCCCCTACCAGGCCGAGGTGCTGTGGGGGTGCATTCCCCATGGTGTGTATCTGTGGACAGCTGATTTGCATGTGCAGTGCATCATGGGTGTGACTGGCACAATCCAACCCTGGGAAGATCCAGCGCCTGCTCTCAGGCTCTGATAAACCATAGGCCATCACACGTACATCTGTTAGCATAGTGCATAGGTGCAAGACACCCTAAAGTGTCTGTACTATAGGGTGCCCACGCTGGTAAAAACACACGTACCCACGCACGATTGTACGCACTTACCAACGCACGGGGCTACGCCCGTAACAACGCATGCAGCCACGCACGTACCAACGTACATGGCTATGCGCACTGCGAGAATGTGTTTCACTAACAACTACTGAACGTAAAGAAAAACATGCCTCCTCATTCCCTATGTAATGTACAGGGTGCTGCTTGGGACAACATTCTGCATTAGTCACACTGGGGACTCGAACCCATGCTGCCTGTAACAACGGTGAGTACACTAACCATTGTGCTACAGCTCTGTTTCAATGATTTGTGTCTGTACGCCTTCATATGATTAACGCGCCACGGCGCCCTGTAACGCTCGTTAGTTTTTGGAACGCGCGTTAGTCATTACGATGTCCCGCCCATGTCCTTTTATGGCTTTCCTTTCACTAACGCGGCTCCTAACGCGATTTGCACTAACGCAGTTTAGTAAACATACCCCTTTGACTTTCATACCTTGGATATATCATGCAAAGAGAGAGATCATTAGAGAAAAACATAATGCTTTGCAAGGTAGAAGATCAACGCAAAAGCGGAAGGCCAGCAATGAGATAGATCGATAAAGTCAAGCAGCTATGGGTGCCACTCTGTCAACAATGAGATGCTTGCCTGAAGACTGAACACAATTTAGGACAACTATCCAGAGGGTCACCAGGAGTTGACACAGACTCAACGGCACTTAACAATAACAAGATTATTTTTTCTGTTTCTAAATTTGTTTTCTCTTTTCCTAATGCATGTACATGGGCATGTAATGCTGCTAATTGTGTTTGAGAGTTCCCTAATTCCTGAATTGTGAATTGGAGTGGAAGAGTAGCCTAATGGGTTGAGCACTGGCTTAGGAACCAAGAAACCAGAGTTCAATTCCCACTAGCAGTCCTTGTGGCCTTGGGCAAGTCACTTAATCCTCCATTGCCTCAGAACAATCCAAGTTATCAATGTCCCTGTTTAATGTACATTACAATGTTTAAGTTACAACATAAATAGCTTTGACTAAATGATAAAGCAGTATAAAAAAACCTGTTAAATAAATAGTCTCCTCATGTAGGATAGCAATGGGAGTCTATTCTGTCCTGTGAATAGCAGGGATGGATTTCATCCCTCTTGCCATCCCTGACAAAGCCTCCCTATACAAACAAGGAGTTTGTATGGGGGAGGTTTAGGAGGGGGCAGTGTGGAGGCAGAGTTAGGGTGAGCAGTGGGTTGTCTGTGGCCCCAGACGTACAGTACTGATTCTGAAGTCAGCCCTGTACATCCAGGGCCGGCAGACTGGATGGGGGATTTATTCCACCTCAGAGATGGAATGTTGTTGTTGTTAAGTGCCATCGAGTCAGTGTCAACTCATGGTGACCCTCTGGATAGTTGTCCTAAATTGTGTTCGGTCTTCAGTCAGGCAGCTCATTGTTGAAAGACTGGTACCTGTAGCTGCTGTTATTGTATCAATCCATCTCATTGCTGGCCTTCCTCTTTTGCGTTGACCTTCTAGCTTGCCAAACATGATGTCTTTCTCTAATGATCTCTCTCTTCGCATGATGTGTCCAAAGTATGAAAGTCAAAGTCTTGTCATCTGAGCTTCTAAAGAAAGCTTAGGTTTGATCTCCTCTAGTACTGACTGGTTTGTTCTTCGGGCAGTCCATGCTATACGCAGTATTCACCACCAGCACCATAATTCAAAGGCATCAATTTTCTTACTGTCTATCTTTTTCACTGTCCAGCTTTCACATCCATATGATGTTATTTAAAATACCATGATTTGAACAAGTCGAATCTTTGTATAGGAGAAACATCTCTGCTCTTGAGAATCTTGTCTAGGTCTTTCATAGCCATTCTGCCTAGAGCTATGCGTCGTTTGATTTCTTGACTGCTTGTTGCTTCTTTATTGACAGTTGATCCAAATAGGTTAAAAGTTCTCTTTTATCTGCACCGGGTCCTCCTCCGGCATTCCTGCCGGTGGGGGAGGGGCAGAGCGTCAATCGCTCTGCACCTCCCCCCACTGGCAGGAATGTTGGCAGCTGACCGAGCGCAGGTTAGCAGGAACTTTGATTATAATACCCTTGGTTTTATTCTCCATTCATTTCCTTATGAATCCTAGCATTCTATTTGCTTTCTTGGCCGCTGCCACACACTGAGCGGAAGGTTTCAATGTATTATCCATGACAACGCCCATATCTTTTTCCTGGGTGGTGTTTCCTAATGTGGAACCTTGCATAGTGTAATCATAGTTTGGGTTGTTCTTTCCTAGGTGCTTAATTTTGGACTTATGCACATTCAATTTCATCTGCCATTTGGATGTCCAGTCTTCCAATTTATCAAGGACCTCTTGCAATTTTTACAAGTCTCTTGTGTTTTAACAACTTTGAATAATTTTGTGTCATCTGCAAATTTGATCATCTCACTCATTATTCTTATTTCCATGTCATTTATGAATATATTAAAAAGCAGCGGGCCCAGCACAGATCCCTGGGATACTCCAGTATTCACCTTTCTCCACTAAATGAGAGGTTAGATATGATTGGTATCTCAGAGACATGGGGGAAAGATGACAACCAGTGGGACACTGTGATACCTGGATACAAACGATAGAGTAGATCAAATTGGTGTAAGTTTTGCGCTCTATGTTAGAGAGGCATTGAGTCACACAGGATTAAAGTTTTGCAGGAAACAAAATACACTGAGAATCTCTATGGATTCAAATTCCATGTAAAAAGGGGAAGACATTCTTCCACTTTTCTTAAAGCATGGAATACAGCTGGACTGGGCTTCCAAGACAATATTTTTAAACAACACCCATGCTTAATGCAAATCTTTAACCTTTGCAGCTGCTCTTCTTAGTTTTTTCTTAACTAGTTTTCCTATGTTACCCTCATCTCTTGCGCCAGATCTTGTGTTCCACTAAGGACTAGGACCAAAATGGCTTCATGAACCAGCTGCTCTATTTCATCTAGAAACTTTGGGGTATGTTTACTAAACTGCGTTAGTGCAATTCGCGTTAGGAGCCGCGGTAGTGACAGAAACCCCAAATAAGGACATGGGCGGTACATCGTTACCACTAACGCGCGTTCCAAAAACTAACGAGCGTTACAGGGCGCCGTGGCGCATTACTGCATGTTAATCATAAGAAGGCGTACAGACACAAAGCACGGAAACAGAGCTGTAACACAATGGTTACTGTACTGACCGCAGTTACAGGCAGCATGGGTTCGAGTCCCCAGTGTGCCTAACGCAGAAAGCTGGCCCAGGCATCACCCTGTACATTACATAGGGAATGAGGAGGCATGTTTTTCTTTACGTGGAGTAGTGGTGTCAGAAACACACCCTCGGAGTGTGCCTAGCCACGTACATTGGTGCGTGCGAGGCTGCGTGCGTTGGTATGGGCGTAGCCCCATGCGTAGCTGCGTGCGTGCGTACAATCGTGCGTGGGTACGTGTGTTTTTACCAGCGTGGGCACCTTATATTACAGACTCTTTAGGGTGTCTTGCACCTATGCATTATGCTAACAGATGTACGTGTGATGGCCTATGGTTTATCAGAGCCTGTGAGCAGGTGCTGGATTTTCCCAGGTTTGGATTGTGCCAGTCACACCCATGATGCACTGCACATGCAAATCAGCTGTCCACAAATGCACACCATGGGGAATGCACCCCCACAGCACCTCGGCCTGGTAGGGGGAAGTGACCATGTGCACCCCCACAGCACCTCGGCCTTGTAGGGGGTACTGACCGTGTGTTGTACTGGCACAGAGTAGCTACACACCGTCACATTGTGCGGGTACTGTGCTCACGCTGAGGGTGCAGTGAGGCGCCCAGCAGGTCCACAGCACCGTCCATAGCTGAAAGAGGCCATGGCGCAGGTCCAAAGCAGTGTTAATGTGTGAGATAGGTAGTTTCTGCAGAAACACCCTGGATATCTCTGTCTGTTTCAGTAAGGTGTAGCCGCCATGGACCCCTAGGTGGCCCATGTACCACCACCACCTCCCCCCCCCCCCCCCGGGCCAAGGGGTGCAAACAGGATCTCCTAACAATAGATCCACATTCTACCTCCCTGCAAAGGTGGCAGTAGAGGGGAACATCAACACCTGTCCTGCTGAGGAACAGACACCCCATAGGGCAGTCAATGCAGCTCTGTACACATCCATAACACAATAGCAGACAGACATTAGGCCTGGATATGCTAAGCTGCACCCCACCACTATCTGATATGCTCCTGCTGCAAGCCATCAGCCGCTGCACCCTGCAAGCCACTCCATCAAGACACATACCAGCTGCAAACAGCCTGCTAGTTAGTCCATAGTGCATGTGCCCAGTGGAGATGCATGCATCCAGAACTCGGACGTCAGCATACACAGCAAGCAGATAAATCAGTGACTGGGCCCCAAAAGGAAACCCATATCTATCACATGAGTGAAATGCTACATAGCAATATGGGGGTGCCTAGCCATGCTGTGGTCACTGCACAGTCAGGGTGAGAGTGATCTCTCAGCAGGACATACTGAGGTCACCCTGTCTGTGTAGGTGGTGGCCAGGCACTAAAATATCCCAGTCAGTGCCCTATGCCCTGTGCAGATGCACCCTGGCCAGGCCACCCTGTCCAGCCTATACCCATGGTACCTTGCTCCTCATTATGCACATTGGCAGCCCAATACTGGCAACATTGCTGGCAGTGTGGGCTGTGGAAGGTGTTTGCAGCCACCACACATTGGATAGACAGACAGCCACCCCCACACCTATGCCAGCATTGTGCTACTATAGAGGTGTTCAGCAGCCATACCCACCACACCAGTCCTGGGCACAGTACAGGCATGGATATGGTACGCAATACTGTTGGGGGTCACTCCCCAGGGTGGTAAACACTATCAGAGACCAGACCTGCAGCACACACCGCAGACATCAGAATGATTGTTATAGTGGGGCTCAATGAGCAAAATGTGCTTAACGTAGGAATTGATATCTGCCAGTTATCATAGGAAACGTTTGATAGCTGTGTACCATATACCCAGGTGCAGGGTGGCATTGCTAAGGTATGCAACTGCTAGTATTGGGAGATACAGGCAGGGCCCAATGTCCTGCCTCTCCAGGAGGCATTGGCCAATGGGGCCTGTGGGTGTGGGTGTGGGTGTGGGTGTGTCTGCCCCTGTTGGCTGCTGCTTTACGGCAGAGTTTCCCAACTCCAGTCCTGGTGTTCCAAACACTGTTTGTGTTTTCATGCTGTCCCTCATAAATATGCATGAGCTACATCTGCATACCATGGGGGTGGTGCATAGATATGCAGCACAGGCATCTTTATTAGAGGCAGCATGGAACCTGAATGGTGTGGGGCCCTCCAGGACTGCATTTGCAGGACTCTGCTCTAGGTAATGCGCCTGTTTATGGTGTCTGTGTTTGGTGTGGTAAAATATAGGCGTATTAACCATGCGTATGTTCTCTGCAATAAAGGAGTGTCCTTACTATCACTGTTTAGTGGTGGGTAAAACTATGGGGACTGGGTTGGCAGGAGCCCCAGCTGGGATTTGAACCTGTGACCCTCTGGTCTTACAGGTACTGGCTGTGTCCATTGCACCACACTGTGGCCACAGAGACAGTGCACTCCCTGGAGATAGGTCAACTGGCCTGACGAGTCAGAAACCCTGCTCTGCACAATTGCACTGTGGGCTCATTTACCTTGTATGGAGACAAAAGTGCAAATAAACCTCAAAAAAGACCTCGAAAAAAGGGGCAAACACCCATAACCAAGCTTGGCAACAATGATATCATTGGGCAACATTAAAAAACACTCCCAGGAAAGCTCCCATAAAATGAAATGAGTTTTGAAAGGGTCTACGGAGCGTAGACCCTTCCAAACATCATTTCTTTTTTTGGAGCTTTCCTGGGAGTGTTTTTATTGTTGCCCATTGCTATCACTGTTGCCCAGCTGAATTATACTTTTTACACTGTTTCTTGTGGTCATTTTAAAGTTTTATTTGACATTTTGTTCTGTGCACATGTATCACACTGCTCACGTTTTGTTGGTTTCCCCGGTTTTGCTTTACATTGCTGACGGAAATGGTTTCTCTTCCCTTTAATATGCCTTTAACGACAGGTTTTCATTCGCGTTGCAATTGAGCTCTGAAATTCAGCGCGTTGGTGTGAGGGGAGCATCTCCCCGCCCACTCTCTGCCCGTTGACCCCTTCTCTCCGCCCACTCTCCACCTTCTGCGGTGATTTAACGCTCCGCGGGGGTTTATGATCGTTAACTGCGGTTAACGCGCGTAACGTACACTTAACGATCGTTTGCACATCAGAACGCGCGTTCTGACGTGCTAACGATCGTTAAGTGTATGTTACGCGCGTTATTCACGATTACCGCAGCTTAGTAAACATACCCCTTTATCTCCCTAGCATGTCCTGCCGTGACACTGACTCAGTCAATACCAGTGTAATTGAAATCACCCATTATTATTACTGTTCTGTAACTTTTGTTAGCATCCCTGATTTTTTTTTTAGCATTTCATCATCCAGATATCTGTTCATTCTGGCCAGGCATTTGATAGTACATCCCCACTGCCATCACCTACCCCTTTTTACATAGAATTTCTATCTATAGAGATTCTACAGTGTATTTTGTTTCCTGCAAAACTTTAATCCTGTGTGACTCAATGTCCTTTCGAACATAGAGCACAACTCCTCCACCAATTTGATCTACCTTATCATTGTGATATAGTTTGTACTCAAGTAACACCGTGTCCCATTGGTTATCCTCCTTCTACCAAGACTTTGAAATGCCAATCACATCTAACTTCTCATTTAGTGCTACATATTATAACTCTCCCATCTTTTTTTTAAGAGTCTAGTATTTGCATACAGGCATTTTAGAGGTTGTATTAAATTCATATCAATCTGGCTATCACTTTATAGAGATAATTTGGAATCTTTCATCTCTGTCTACTCTGTACTTAAGGGCATCTGGGTTACTTTTATCTTTATTGGAATCTCTCTGTTGGGATTTTTATTTTATTTTTTATTTATTTAGCTGTATTTATATACTGCCTTTCACCAGGTCAAGGTGGTTTACATGGAACAAAAGTAAACATACATTATGGGGTATGTTTACTTAATGTGCACCCGGCGACGTTATCGCGCGATAAGGTACCTTATCACGCAATAATGGTGCTTTATCGGGCGCAGAGGTACCTTAGCGCGCAATAACGTGCGCAGCGGTGCAAATGAGCGCTGAGGGTGGAGAAAGGCTCCCAGAGGGTGGAGGAAGGCTCCCCAGGGGCGGAGAGAAAGGGTCAATGGGCGGAGAGTGGGAGGGGAGAGGCTCCCTGCACACTTATGCTGTGAAATCCGAGGCTGAAAACTAACGCCAGTGAAACCCTGGCATTAGAGCTAATTTAAAGGGAAAAGAAACCATTTCCGTCAATAATGTACAGCAAAACCAGGGAAACCTACAAAAAGTGATGTGTGATACATGTGCACGGAACAAAAGGGCAAATAAACAGTGAAAATGACCAGAAGAAAATGTAATAAAAACATAACCAAGCTGACCAATAGTGATAGTAATGGGAAACATCAAAAAACACTCCCGAGAAAGCTCCAAAAAAAAGATATGAATTTTGGAAGGATCCATGCTCCGTCCCCATACAAGGTGAATGAGCCCATAGTGAAATTGCGCTGAGCAGGGTTTTTCCTCTCCATTGGACAGGTTTCCTATGGCATGCGCATGTTCCACAACAGCAGGGCGGGCATGTCGGAATGGGCAACTGGACAGATGCTTGAAAAGGGGACACAGATGGCTGCAGGCGGCACATGCTGTGGTGCAGTTGGGCCACAGTGCGGACTAGGGTGATGCCTAGGTGGCCCATAGGAATGCTGAAACAGTAGAGCAGCCAGACAGCAACTGATGAGGGCCCAACATGGGCATGAGTGTGCTTCCCACAGTGTCACAGGGGATAGTACCCAGCAGGTACCCCCAAGGGCACAGAACATTGGCAGGCGGTGCTGGGGGGAAGCGTGGACAGCTATGCAGGCACCACTACCCCAGAACCCGCACCATAGGCAGCCGCCTACACACACACTGGATGGCCTGAGACTGCGCACCACCAGCAGAAGAGCATGTCAGCATGGTGGCAGAGGGTTTTTATTGTGGTGGAGGGGGCAGTGGCAGCTGCCCAGAGCAGACCGTGGCCTAGCCCTGTGTAGGTGGGTGCCATGCACTGCAACAGACAGGCCCTGTCTGATGAACAGTCATGGTATCCCCAGGGAAAACACTGTCTCTGTGGCAACATGGTGGTGCAGTGCACACAGCCAGTGTGTTCAGGCGCAGAAGGTCACAGGTTCAAGTCCCAGCTGTGGTTCCTGCCAACCCAGTCCCCATATTTTACCCACTACTAAAACATGGTAATACAGACAGAACCTTTATTGCAGATGATGTAAACATGCCCAAAACACCTACATTTTACCCTACAGAGCACAGACACCATAAACATGCGCATTACCTAGAGCATAGTCTCCCAAATGCAGTCCTGGAGGGCCAAACACCATTCAGGTTCCATGCTGCTTCTAATAAATATGCCTGTGCTGCATTTCTATGCACCGCCCCCATGGTATGCAGATGTATCTCATGCATATTCATTAGGGACAGCATGAAAACCTGAACAGTGTTTGCCCCTCCAGGACTGGAGTTGGGAACCTCTGCCCTAGAGCAGCGGCCAACAGGGGCAGACACACCTGCACCCACACGCTCCATTATCCGAAGCCTCCTGGAGAGGCAGGATGTTGGGCCCTGCGTGCATCTCCCAATACTAGCACTTGTATACCTTAGCAATGCCACCCTAAACCTGGGAAAACGGTACACAGCTATCAAAAAGTTGCTATGATAACTGGCAGATAGCAATGCCTAAGTTAAGCACAATTTGCTGATTGAGCTGCATCATAGCAACCTTTCTGATGTCTGTGTAGTGTGCCTCAGGTCTGGTGTCTGACAGAGTGATCCCCAACAGTATTGCGTACCATAGCCATGCCTGCACTGTGCCCTGGACCGGTGCAGTGGCCAGGGCTGCCAAACACCTCTATAGATAGTTGCACAATGCTGGCATAGGTGTGGGGAGTGTGTGTCTGTCTATCCAGTGTGTGGTGGCTGCTAACACCTTCCTCAGCCCACACTGCTAGCACTGTTGCCAGTATTGGCCTGCCAATGTGCATAATGAGGAGCAAGGTACTGTGGGTATAGCCTGGACAGGGTGGCCTGGCCTGGATGCATTAGCACAGGGCATAGGGCAATGGCTCGGACATTGTAGTGCCCGGCCACAACCTGCACCGACAGGGTGGCCACAGCATGTCCTGTTGGGAGGTCACTCTCACCCTGACTGAGCAGTGACCACGGCATGGCTAGGCTCCCCCATAGTGCTATATTGTATTTTTTTTCAGTGAAATATATAGGTTCTCTTCTCTGGGGCCTAATCACTGACTTATCTGCTTGGTGGGTGTGCTCACATCCTCCAGGAGCATGCACTGTGGACTAGCTAGCAGACTGTCTGCAGTTATACGTGTATGGCTGGAACACCTTGCAGGGTGCAGCGGCCGGTGACTCGCTGTGCTTGCTGCTGGAGAATGTCAGATGGTGGTGGGGGGCAGCTGAGCATTTCCAGGCCTACTGTTTTCCTGCCATTGCCTTAGGGATGTATACAGCTCTGCATTGGCTGCCCTGTAGGGTGTCGGTTCCCCAGCACGACTGGGGTTGATGGCTCCCCTCTACTGCCACTGTTGTGGGGGGGGGGGGGGTAGAATGTGGATCTGTTGGTAGGGGAATCCTGTCTCCCACTCTGAGCCACAGAGGGTGGGTTGGGTGCTGGTACATAATCTGCCTATGGGTCCAGACACCCCCTGTCACTTACACCATGGCACCAAGACAGAATATGCACTATGCTGGGTGCATCATAGCACATAAGAGCCAGACCTGATTGACAACTTCAGATAGACACTAATGTATCTAGGTGTGTTTGCAGGAACTACCTATCACACACACTGGCACTGATGGGTACCTGCAACATGGCCTATTTCAGCCATTGAAGGTGCTGCAGACCTGGTGCTGGCCGCCCCACCTCACCCTCAGGGTGACCACAATACCCACACAATGTGGCGGTCTGTAGCTACTCTGTGCCACTAACACACACCGTCGGCACCCCCTACCAGGCTGAGGTGCTGTGTGGTGCATACCCCATCTTGTGATCATCTGTAGACTGCTGATATGCATGTGCTGTGCATCACGGGTACGGGTGGGTTGCCCCTATCCTGGTAGCAGACTGTTTGTGTGGTGACATGCAGTCCTTCTGTAGCCAGCCAGGAGTTTGTTAGCAGCTGTAGCCCACTGGTTACTTCACTGCCTCTGGAGCCAGAGGTCATGGGTTCTAGTCCACAGTGGGGTTATTTGATAGGGCTGTTCAAGGCATTGTCTATTTTTAATGTACATTAGTGCTGCCAGCAAAAACACCCTCAGAGTACTGTAACCTTAAGGTACCTCATAAGGCACCTTATAGGGCGCCCTATACGGCGCCTTATAGGGCACCCTATAAGGTGCCTTATAGGGCACCCTATAAGGTGCCCTATAAAGCACCTTATATGGTGTCCTATAGGGGACATTGTAGGGTGCCTCGGCGGACAGTGCGCTTTATAATGTGCCCTCTGGAGTGCCTTATAGGGTGCCTTATGCGGCACCTTAGGTTACGCCACAGTGAGGGTGTGTTTGCTGGCAGCACTAATTAAAATAAAACTACAATGCCTCAAAAAGCACTACTTAAACATAAAGGGAGATGCCTCAGCCAGCCTTGTTCATTAGGCACACTGGGGGATCAAACTCATGTCCCCAGTACTATCAGTCAGTGTATTAACCATTGTGCTACACCTCTGTTTCTGTGTTTAGATGTCAGCGTGCCTACTTAAGATTACCGCGTGTTAACGTGCTTAGTGGCATCTCACCCGGTAATGTGCGCAGCGCACGTTATCACGCAATAATCCAGTTTTGCTACGTTAAGACCGAAACGCCCACTCCTTTTATGGCAGCCTGCACACTATCGCCGGGCGCACGTTAAGACGGCTTAGTAAACATACCCCTATGTGTCATTAAACTATATACCAACATGCAACTATGAACCCTTAGATTAACAAATCCATAGATCTTAACTATGTGCATTTCTGGCTATGTACAATTGTAATTATAGTCATCTTGTAATGTTCTTTCGGGGGGGGCTCATGAGCTTGGGTTGAAGTGTTCCTTGAACAGACGTGTTTTTAGATGTTTTCTGAAAGTCGTTAGGTCAGTGATGTTCCTGAGATGGTCCGGTAGCTTGTTCCATATGAAGGGTGCGTATAGCTGGAAGGCTCGTTTACATGCTTGCTGATTGGATTTTGTTCTGACGTAGGGGATGAAGAGGGTGTTCATTGTGGATGTCCATCTATATCTGTGTGGTTGGGAGAGCTGAGAAAGTGTGTGGTGTGAGGGGGGGTCTGAGTGGATTGCTTTTTGGGTTAGCATGATACATTTGCACGTTATACAGCTTTATCATGGGAGCCAGTGGAGCTGTTTTAGTATTAGGGTGACGTGATCTTGCCTTGCTGCTATTTGTAGGGTTCTGGCTGTTGAATGGAGCGCTGTTTGGAGTGGTAGGAGTGTAGAGAGTGTGTTAGTGGAGGGATTATTAGTAGCAAACAAAAATAAGTTATGCTATCAGTTATGTCCAGGAGGAATTAACTACTAATACCCAGCCCAAAGTTCTGTGAGTGTGCTGGCAATGAGCCACCAAAAGAGCCTCGTCTGTATATATATGTATGTATGTGTATATGTATATATATATATATATATATTATGGGTAACAAGGTAGAAGAATATACAGATATATAGTTATAGATATATTATTAGAAATATGAGGTAGCAAGTTATAGCAGCACAATGCTTACAGTTAGATAAGTGATAAATCACTGATTAGTAACCAAAAGTCACCAATTCGCTCTGCACTAAGAAGAATTATGGAAATTAGTTCGTTTCTAACTAAACATTACCCTCCCGAGGAAGAGAAATAAGACAGTACCTTAGCTCTTGCCAGAACTCTTGTGGCTGGGTCCAAGAAGTCTCTGGAGCAGCATGGGGTCCAAAGAGGCAACTAGGCTAGACAACAGGCTACAGCCCTTTCGGAAGCAAGTCACATGAGACACAGAACCGGAGGTATCTGTGAAAGTCTTATCTCTGTCCTTAGGAGAACGGCCTTGCACATATGTAGTGTGTATCTGTCTTGCAGACAGGCAAGATAGCAAACACAAGGCACACAGAGCACAAAAGGCATGAAAGTTCTGTTGCACACTATAATTATTCTTTGTGTAGAGTCTCCATCAAAGATCTGGTGATTGGTTGGCACAAGATGGTCCAAAATGTTCTCAGCAAATTAGAAGGTAATGAATAGATGTTCATCCTGCAAACACAGGAGTCATAATGAGAGAAGATGCCGTTTCGGACATCCCAAGGCCAGTAGCATCGTTAGTGAATGATGAAGACCAGAGAAGCAGTGTTCTTGCATGTGGACAACTAATTGGCCCTTGGAAACTAATTGGACAGAAGCAATAGTCTTCTATAGGCACAGGTATAATCACTTGGCAAGCAGTTGCTTGAAGGTCACGTCTGAGACTGGAAGCACAGCAAAAGTTCCTTGCAGCAGAAAACCATCTTGTTTGGTCAGCTTTGGTTCAGGCTTCAGCATCTGAGCAGGCCAGAGATCTATAGGCGGCATATCTACAGGGACACCAGCCCTACTGTAGTCCTTGGTAGATGGCATTGCAGTAATCCAGGTGAGGTATTATTGAGGCTTGTACAGTAGTACAGTACGGAATTCTGCAGGTTCGAGAAGTGGTCGGAGACACTGGAGAGTCTTTGCTTTGTGGTAAATTGTTCAGATGATTTTATTTAAGTGGGGTTTGAATGTTAGGTGTTGGTTGAGGGTAACCCCAAGGTATCTGACTTCAGTCTTGGTTTTGATTGTAGTGTTGTTCAGTGTTGTAGTGGGGGAGACAAAGGTGGTGTCCCTCCCAGCTCTTCCATCTGCTATTGATTCTTCCTGCAGCATGCGCTCCACCAGCTCCACCTAGCAGCATCATCACTGGTCACCAGAGAGCACCTTTAAATTGCAGCGTGTTACAGGGCAACCCCCTCCCTATCGGCACTGGGGCAGCAGCACCATCAAACAAGCCCCAAGGGAAGGAAAGCATGCTCTGCCGATCCAGACTGCAACATCGCAGAGAGAGGTGAGCAACGTTCTACTCTTCACCCTCCCAGTAACTCCATCTGCTATTGACTCTTCCTGCAGCACGCATTCTACCAGCTCTGCCTAGCAGCTTCATCACTGGGTACCTCCTTTGGCGAGGCCCTTAGGCGAGGAGCGCGAGGCGAGGACAAGACAAGATCTTCGACCCAGCAATATCTGACCAAACAGAATACATTCATCAAACTCCAACCAATTTACAGGTCACAATCTGCCATTTTCATCGCAGAAACTACATGATCCATATGTACTTTCCCTACTGAAAATGCAGTATAACATAAAACATTGTATCTGAAACTGCACAATAAATCTTCATCTTATCACCTCTAAATCTCCTTTTTAAGACAGTCAATGCTAGTATCTTAATCTATATTGAAATTGTGCCATATTCTGCTATATAGAATGTATATGACAACTTATAAATCAAGTTTATTGTATCCACACACTATACCTAAGTAATATCGACCTTAACCAAGAACCATATCTACTCCTTGCCACCAAGCTTAGCTCAGTTAGCACAATCACAATGCAGAAACAAAAAATATTCTTCTCCCGACACCTTACACGCATTCTCTCCTCACAACTCAACCACAACACTTCTACATACCCCATCATCTACCACCACTATAGGAATTACCCCTCCAGTCACTACTCCGACAGGAATTACCCCTCTAGTCACTACCACCAACATCCTTTTAATCCCCACAAAACTCAGAACTGCAGACTTATATACATAAACACAGTAGAATCATATCAACCTTATTTGCCACCATCTAACTCTCTCCCTATAAAATTCCTCCTCCTGAATACAAGATCAGTAAGAAACAAAATCCCAGTGATCTTGGACCTCATTAAAGATAGTGCCCCTGACATACTGTGTTTAACAGAAACCTGGTTAACAGATACTGACTCAATACTGATTAACCAGCTAGCACTCCCAGACTACAAATTATATCACTGCACAAGATCAACTAAACGTGGAGGAGGTGCTTTAATACTATCTAAGAAAGAGCTAAAGAAATGGATATTTTGTTGTTGTTGTTGTTGTTGTTGTTAAGTGCTGTCGAGTCGGAGTCGACTCATGGCGACCCTCTGGATAGCTATCCTAAATTGTGTTTGATCTTCAGTCAGGCGGCTCATTGTTGACAGACTGGTACCCGTAGCTGCTGTTATTGTATCGATCCATCTCATTGCTGGCCTTCCTCTTTTGCGTTGACCTTCTATCTTGCCAAGCATGATGTCTTTCTCTAATGATCTCTCTCTCCGCATGATGTGTCCAAAGTATGAAAAAGTCAAAGTCTTGTCATCTGAGCTTCTAAAGAAAGCTTAGGTTTGATCTCCTCTAGTACCGACTGGTTTGTTCTTCGGGCAATCCATAGTATACACAGTGTTCGCCACCAGCACCATAATTCAAAGCCATCAATTTTCTTCCTGTCTATCTTTTTCACTGTCCAGCTTTCACATCCATATGATGTTATTGAAAATACCATGGCTTGAACAAGTCGAATCTTTGTATGAAGAGAGACATCTCTGCTCTTGAGAATCTTATCTAGGTCTTTCATAGCCATTCTGCCAAGAGCAATGCGTCGTCTGATTTCTTAACTGCTTGTTGCTTCTTTATTGATAGTTGATCCAAGTAGGTTAAAGTTATTCACGATTTCAATTTCTTCTCCTTCGACGATGAACCTGTTGATTATGCCAGTTGTCATGATCTTTGTCTTCTTTACATTAAGGTGCAGGCCCATTTTGAGACTATGTTCTTTGATTGTGAGAAGCAAATGTTTCAGATCATCTTCACTTTCCGCCAGTAAAGTGGTATCATCAGCATAGCGAAGGTTGTTGATGAGTTGTTGATGGATATTTTAACCATCAAAAACAAACATATAATGTTTATCTTAATTTACAGACCCCCCCCCCCCCTCAGTCTCCCCAGACAACCTAGCATCTATACTGGAAATAGCATGCAACACAACATCAATCAAATCACATATAATCCTTGGAGACTTCAATCTTCCAACACTCCATACCTCACATGCACCACACTTCATTAACACCATGTCAGACATTGGCTATCAACAGGTGGTTCAGATCCCTACACATAGAACTCATTTTCCTTCAAAATAATCAAATTCAGAACATGTACTACTCCTGTCCAACTTCACTCTTAGGAAATGTGTGACACGGTTTGAATTAAAGCTTGAGAGGAACGCTAACAGGACGCCTCCTGACTGGAATTTGAAGTTCTGAATGAACGGGAATCTGAAATCTGGGGATGTTAGATAAGTACCTATACCCCCAGGGGCATCCCAAGGGTAATGCGAGGCCATGTGCAAAAACTCATTGTGGGGCCTCATTTGAATAAATATGTGCATATCCACTGAGCCTCATTTGCATACATTTTTAAAAATGTATATGCAGACCATCTAAAATTTTAGGAGGCTTCCAAAGGAGCTCTTCACTAACCTCTTTTTTTGTCCCAGCAAAGAATTAAGGACATGCTTACTAAACATTAATGTGTGCTAAATGCCACCACGCCCACAGAAATAAATGGGTGCTGCTGCTCTTAGTGCATGTTAACATTCATGAATATGCATTAACCGCTAGTGAACACGCCTCTTAATGAGTGTCTTAATACCATTAGCATGGACAGTGAGGATAAAGAAAGGCTACCATATTTCTACATTACTCTCCTCCAGTGTCAACTGCCAAGTATATTAGGAAATACTATAAAACCCTGCTCTTTTAGAACCCACAGCATCAAACCCACCATACCATAAAAGCACCACCCGGACCCACACAGCACCAAACCCTACCTATCAAAAGGCAGCACCAAAAATATAAGATCAATATTTATTTTATTTATGTATTTATTTATTCATTGGTTTTTATATACCCCGCTATTTCACATTCACTGCGGTATGTAGAAGACCAATACATCGCTTACTAGGATAAGATGAACGAGTAGGACTGCTACACAGAAATTACACAAACAGAATACCACAGCTCGGTCATCTACGCAAAACATAGACTGTTATCAAACACAGATGAAGGGATCACAATTTAGAAATATGAAGGCAATTATAATTGAACTGTGAGCACCAAAAGCCAAACTTGGAAGGCACCACAACACTGGAGAAATAAAACCATACTTTTATTTCCTCTTGTACTGAACAAACACAAAGACATCAGTGATGCACATTTCCCAGAGCTGACATATTCCAGTTAATAAAGTCAAAATAAAATAATCTCTCTCACCTTTCGTTGAGCATTTTATTTTTCAGTCACAATTACCCAGTCTCTCTCTTCTGCTTTCTTCGTGTCTTCTGCTAACTGCCAATAGTCTGCTGTCCATTTGTCCTTTCTTCTCGCGTTTTATTTTTCCCACACTCTCTCTCTACATCTGCCTCTGACATTTTGATCTTTCCCTTTTTGCTCTTTCCTCCATTTCTTTCTTTACTCCTTCATCCACTGATATTTCACGCACACACTCACACACCTGTCCTCAATCCCCCTTGGACTTTTCATCTAGCAACTTTCCATTACTCCACTAACCTCCAGCCCAACCCATCTCCGATTTCCCATCTCACTCTTTTGCCAGCCTCTTATTCCCTTCCGTCTTTCACTCACTCCCCATGACCACGTCTCCACCTCTGTGATCACCATCTTCCTCTCACTTATCTCCTTGCCAACTTCTCATGGCTTCTCTCACATAACTCTACCCACCATCTCCACACTCTCTCTCACCATCCATTTCAGCATCTCCCCGTCACCTCACTTTTCCCCTTTACCCCCAAGGTCCAGCATCTTCCTCTCTCCTCCACCTCCCCAGCCTTTTTTTCCTTCTCTCCATGGACCAGGAGCCTTCTATCCCCTTTCCCCTCTCCATCCTCTCCCCCTCCAGTTGCCTGGCATCTCTCCCCCTCCCAGCTCAGCATCTTCCCCTATCTCCCCCCATACCTAGTTCAATATATTCCTTCTCTCTCATAACCCAAAATCTCTCTCTCTTCCTCTGCCCCCCCACCAATCCAGCAAATCCCTCCTCTATCACATAAACCAAAATCTCCCTCTCTGTTCCCCACCTTCGCAACATGGCAAAAATATTGTGCAGCGGCACCCCTAGTGTCCTCTTTCTTTCTCTGAGTCAGCACTCTGCAGCCACTGCTGCCTGTAGCTTTCACTTATGGTGCACTGTACAACGACCCGCATATTGCAGTGAAGGCTACAGGTAGCAGTGGCTGTTCTCGCTGACTGGGAGACAGGAAAATGAAGCTTGGGATGGTGCTGCAAGATACCACGCTCTTTCTGCTGCCGGAGCTGCATGCACAGTGATTTGCGCTGGTCCTTGAATCCTCACTTACTCTTCCAATACCCAGCCAAACTTAAAGTTTGCTGTCTTCTTTTCTCCCATCCAATTTCAAAGTCTCCACTTACTGTAAATCCCAGTCCCTGCTCTCCCTCCTATCCCTCTCCCCAGCACCTACCCTCCTACCCCCTACGTCCCCCTTCCACACCCACCCAGCTACCTCCTTCTCTGATATTCATTAACTCTGCCTTTTCCTCCCCTTATCCCAGAATCCATCTTATACTTCTCTCTCTCAGCCTTTTGCTCTATATGACTTGTTTCGTCCCTCCTACACAAAATATCTGTCCCCCTCCCCATCCTCACTCTCCCAGCCTTTTTCTCCACCCTGATCCCAACATCTGCCCACTTCCAGCTCCCCAGCCCCCAGTATCACCCCCCTTCCAGTTCTCCCCGGCATCAACTCTCTTCCTGTCCCTGCCTCTCCCAGCATTAACTCCCTTCCAGTCCTTGACCCCAGCAGCAGTCCTCTTCTTCCAGTGCCGTGCATTACCCCCCATCCCCCCGTGCCTCTCTCCCTCCCCCCTAGTCAGTCACCCCCTCCTTTTCCTCCTTCTTCCTCATCCCAGTGGAGTGGACCTGTCTGCGGTAATCACTATAGAGCCACAGGGCCGTTCTCCTTGAGTCCCGTGGCTGTGCTAAACTGCAACTACCAACATGATCGAATCGCCGTAATTATAAAAGAGAAATGGAGGAACCTCCTGTCTCATGCTGGCAGCTGTAGTTTAGGATAGCCTTGGGACCAAAGAACGGCCCCGCGGCTGTATACAAGTGAGCCAGTGAAGCGGACATGCCTCGCTACTTAAGATGACCAGGTGCAGTGCGGCCAGGGTGGAGCCCGTTCCAGCATGGGGCCATGTGTGGGCAACATTTTTGCACATGCCTTGGGCAGACCCTCTATATCCCTGAAGCAGGGCAGGTAATATGTTGCGAATTGCCGCCCGAAATGTAGCGCTTTGTCAGGATGGGGCTTGATATAATCCCTAGATTCTGCTTCAGGCTAAAATATGGGCTAAATATATCTAAAAAATGTTCTACTTACTTGGTAAAATGGACCGTAGCTAACTGGCCATATAAGCTTTATTCATATGTTTTAAAAGCACAGGCCGACAAAAAATATATTTTCTAATGTTACTTGAAGATCTTATGGTGGATTTAAAGGCTCAACTTTTTCATATTGTTTTCTATGTACCATGTCTCTGTGACTGCCGTTATATGAAAGTCAGTCTCTTCCATTATAGCTTCTAAATCTGAACTTTTATTTCTCACAATATGGGCATTAGTAAATGCAGCTCTCCAGATGTTGCCCTTATTTCCCTTTTCTATACAATTTTGTAATGTTTTACTTATCTGATGGCTTTTTCTTACCCAGAGGCTGTGTTCACCCATCCCTGATGATCCTAGTTTAAAGCCCTCCTCAGTAGGTTAGCCAGCCTGTTGCTGAAGACCCTTCTCCCCTTCTTTGATAGGTGGGTGTCATCTCTGCTCAGCAGCCCTTTGAAAATCATGCCATGGGCCAGGAAGCTAAAACGCTCTCTGAAACCACCCAGACAGCCAGGCATTCATCTCCAGTATGCAAGCATCTCTGCTTGGCCCTGGCCTTCAACAGGGAGGACTGAGAATACCACCTGTGCACCTAACTGCATCACCTTCTCTCCAGAGCCATAAAGTCACTTTTGATACACACGTCTACGTTGCACAGACATCTTATTTTTGTTGTATACCTTTGAACATACTATTAAAATATTTTGATGACATACAGTTGGAATATTTCCAATTATTTCTGAAGATATTATACACAACACACCTAAAATGCAAGGAGGCCAATAATGTTGACCACAACTCCATCAAACAGTTCTGTTCAAAACTGTGTATAATTCTGCAAGGCCACAAACAAGAGCTGTGGTAGATGTGTTAATGTGCAGATTCATGAAACGGAAGCAGTGAAGAGCAGTGTTTAGCAGAAGTGTCACTGGCAAGGCACCAGGAACTGTGAAGTTCTCAGCCCCCCTCCGCAAAAAGGAAGCACGTGTAAGAGACAGAAATTAAGCCACAAGTTTCTATGCGGCACCATTCAGGGAAATAGATAAAACAACTGCAGATGGTAGAGAGGGGCAAGCAGGGGAAAAACAGAAAATTAGAAAATAAAATTAGAGATACAGTACTATGAGAGGAGAGAGAGAGAGAGAGCACATAAGGGGAAATGTTTGAGCAATACATGTAAACAGAGGTACAGGAGCTACAAAGGAGAGGGGGAGAAGCAGGGGCAATAGATGGTGATACAGAAACAATTGAGGAGACTAGGGTTACAAACCAGTTCCATATGGGACCAACAAGATTGATCCACTTCTGGGTTCACCCCATTCTATACAGGAACTTGTAGTCTTGTTTTCACAGAGTATACATTTGGGAAATCAGAACCACTGTACAAGCCGCTCCATGCGATGGGGCACACTTAGGACTAGATGAATCCTACTGAGCAACTCTGGAGCTTGTGGCTAGTCTACAGTGGAGAGAGAAAGCAATACGGAAAAGTTGGTGGATGCCTGAATGGTCTGCAATTCGAGGTGGAGCAAAACTGTAATGAAATTCAGGAAAATGTGGGATAAGCACACAGAATCCCTACTTGTGAAGAAGTGAGGGGAAAGCTGGTGCCTATTAGGTCTGCCAGCTCAAGCCATGAAAATAAATGGCCAGTTCCTGGACCTAGGCTTTTTAGCTCTATAAGTCCAAATCCCAATTGAACCTGACTCCTCCTCATTTGCTACCATCACCCAAAAACTGGACGACTTCTCCCCATTTCACCACTAACCTTAGATAAACTTGGATTCCTTCTCCACCCATCAGCCAGATCTGGGCTCCTTCTTACCCCATGCCAGAAAACAGACAAAAACCCACTCAGCATGCTTTTATCACATCCCAAGCTAGACTAATCCAATCTCACATACCATCATATCTGAATTGCATAAGAATGGATGAGTACTGACCTGTCCGAGGAAGGCTTTTGCCCATGACAGACCAGCGCCCCTTAATACAGGAAGACGTTAAAGTAGAAACTAATAGTCTGAGAGGTTAGGGGACGAGGAGGCAGTGAAAGAAGATTTTCTCATTTGATTTTGTAGCAGATAGTGATATTATCTTAGGACTTTGCACTGGTGACTTAATAACGGCGATATATATGCAACAGAGGCAAATACTGTGGGGGCAAATACAGTGATAGAATTCAAAATGGCATGGGAAAGACACAGAGGATCCCTTTACAGCAACAGAATAAAATCAAAACAAACATAACTCTCTCCTATATCTCAACAAATAGGGGTGACCCATACGGAGCTGTGGTACACCCCTAAACAAAGGCATGGGGAGGGGTGACCTGCACGGAGCGGCAGGTGCACCTACTCATTCCACCTTGCTGGGCAGACTAGATGGATCATATTGGTCTTTATCTGCCGTCATATATTATGTTACTATGTAACAGAGGTAGAAATGGAGAAAAGTAAGTTCTGACAGTGTCAGAATACTTTTAATGCGTTTTTATTAACCAGTGTTAAAGTGACCAGATGGTTCCAGCTTTTCCAGATGGGGTTGATCCAGTCCTGGGTTTACCCTGTTGCATGTACAGACTTGCAGTTCTGATTTCTCAGTTGCCTTCCTTAAGAAAAACAAGACTACAAGTCCCTGCATGCCATGGGGTAAACCCAGGAGTAGATTAGTCAGGTACTGGTACTTAAATTGACTTCTTTTTCCTGTTCCACCCTGCCCCATATTTATGGCCACCTTATCCCTTGCAACCCCAAACTAAGCAGGGCAGCAGTGTCTGTGGTAGAGCCGTACCGAAGAAAGATCATGCCCTGTGCGCCTTGCACATCAGGTGCGCGCGCACCCCCTCCCCCCTTCCCCCCCTCGCGGCAGTAGAGAAGAGGCACGCCCAATGTGCAAGTCGATGGCATGCTAAGCAGATCTTTCCCTCCCTGCAAGAGCAGGAACGGAAAGATCTGCTTAGCATGCCGGCGGAATGCTTAAGGGGCGCATTTTAGCTGTCCTGCCATTGCCTGCCGCTGCTGAGAGAAGAAAAAGTGGTGGCGGCGGGCAACGGAAGACAGCTAAAATGTGTCCCTTAAGCCTTTGCGCCATGTGCGGCTGCACCGCTCGCTCAGGGCTAGGTACGGGCCTGGACTGTGGTGGGGAGACAATATTTCAACTCTCAGCTCTCCTTAAGGTTGCCTGCACCTCAGACCCCTCCTTCCCTTTCTGCCCAAACCCTAGAAGATTATTTCCATGACAAAGTCCACAAGATTACACTCCAATTCCCCACAAGATCAGCTCCTTCCCCTCTTCCCCCTCTTCAATACCAACTCTTCCCCTCAATCTCTGCTACCCTTTCATCCTTTTCTAAGATCTCTGTAAACCACTCATCTTCTTTCCTCCTCTAAACTCACTACTTGTTCCTCAGATCCTATACCCCCACCCATCTCTTTAACTCCATCTCCTCCTCTGCCATCCCTTCCATCTTACATATTCTCAACCTGTCGTTCTCTACTGCAACTGTCCCTGCAGCTTTCAAGCATGCTGTGGTCACACCTCTCCTCAAGAAACCTTCAGTTGACCCAACTTGTCCTTTTAATTATTGACCCATCTCCCTTCTTTCTTTCATTTCCAAACTCTTGAATGTGCAGTTCTCCACCATTGCCTTGAATTTCTCTCCTCTCAAACCCTTCTAGATGCACTACAATCTGGCTTTTGTCCCTTACATTCTACTGAAATGGCTCTTGCCAAAGTCTCCAGCGACTTATTCCTGGCTAAATCCAAAGGCCTTTACTCAGTCCTCATTCTTCTTGACTTTTCTGCTGCTTTTGACATTATTAACCATCATTGTTCCAGAATGAGGGCCTTATCCACTCTTTAGTCATATCCCATCTAGATTATTGCAACTTCCTCCTTGCTGGTCTCCCTTTGAGTCATCTTTCTCCCCTTCAGTCTGTTCAGAACTCAGCTGCGTGGTTAATCTTCCACCAGTCTTGTTCTACTCATAGAACCCCTCTTCTCAAGTCACTTCATTGACTTCCCTTCTGTTTCCATATCCAATTCAAACTTCTCCTCCTGACCTATAAATGTATTCATTCTATTCCTCCTTACTACCTTCCCTCTCTCCCTACACTCCTCCTCTTGAATTCCGGTCTTCTTCTGGCTTGTTTCTCTCTATGCCCTTCGATCCTTTCACCTCTTTAAGGCTGCTTTTGGATCCTGACCCCTTATTCTCCTTGTGCCTCCTTACCTTTCCCTATTTGCACCCCTGTTCTCAGTTATTGTATTGTCCGTCTTGTTTTAGATTGTAAGCTCTGAGGAGCAGGGACCGTTTTGTGTGTGTGTATATATATATATGTATAGCGCTGCATGTGTCTTGTAGCACTATACAAATGATTAATAGTAGTATACCATGGACTGCCCGAAGAACAAACCAGTCGGTACTAGAGGAGATCAAACCTAAGCTTTCTTTAGAAGCTCAGATGACAAGACTTTGACTTTCATACTTTGGACACATCATGCGAAGAGAAAGATCATTAGAGAAAGACATTATGCTTGGCAAGATAGAAGATCAACGCAAAAGAGGAAGGCCAGCAATGAGATGGATCGATACAATAACAGCAGCTACGGGTACCAGTCTGTCAACAATGAGCCGCCTGACTGAAGACCGAACACAATTTAGGACAACTATCCAGAGGGTCGCCATGAGTCGACTCCGACTCGACGGCACTTAACAACAACATCTAGTATTAGGACTGAAGGGGCTGTGAGGTGTGAGGGAATAATTCCTCCCTTTTCCTCTTCTGATCCCAGAGCCAGCTCCTTGATTGAGGATACCCTTTTTCTTCTCCCTCCTACAGATGCCTCTCCTTTCAAGGCCAGATTCAAGATGTTGATGACAATAGGCAGGCAGGGGAGCGCAACAGGAAAGAGGTCTCTCCTCCAAAGATCATACAGCATGGTCCTATAGCAAGCAGAGTCATGCCGTTGTTTCGCCCAGGTATTCAAAATGTTCTGCCCTAGGCGGTTGTCTATGCTGCCTATGCCTAAATCCAAGCCTGCCAGTTCTTCCCCATCCCATTCCTCTCCCTTCATTGGTTCCTTGATTCTTCCATTCTATCCTCCCCTTTGCACCCAATCCACTATCTCTCTGCCCCTCCTGCTTAAAATCTCTTCTCGATTTCCCTTCTCTGATGTCCTCAATTACCAGGATCCTTCTCTAGCCCCGCTTCTCCTTTCCGAGCACTAATCAGTAAGATCCCTTTTACGACAAGAAGGATGAAATAAATTAAGGGGAAATGCAAAAACAAAGAGTCAGAAATTGATTATTTTTATGAAGTAAAATAAAAAGTTACGTAATTGAACATCCAAATATATATTCACATCTATGCATACATAGCACAGGATTGTTACAGAATTTAGAAAAATCGGCTGCAGAATTATCAAAGTCTTGCAGCAGAATATTGAAAGCATGATAGCATGGAGTCTCAGACCTACAAATAAGATCCCCTTTTCTCACTCAAACAAGATCCTGTTGCAGACTCACTCACATACAGCAATACACAGTTGGCCATCAGTTCAAGCACTTGATCCAAAGATTCTGTGCCCCCAAAGGTGCTCAATAAACCCCTAAATTCACCCCCCCCCCTAGCACAGCATTCAACCCCAACCTGTAACTCTTACTAATGCAGCGGCTGCACCACCCTTATGAAACAGTAACAAGACCCCTCCCCCCATTACCCTTCCAGAATGCAGCTTTCGAACCAATCTGCTCAGGACAAACTGCTCAATCAACACATCCTATAACCAAGTTTTAGTTATAGCTAACATATCAAAATGATGGCCTTCCATTAATATCTTAACTATCTCACCTTTTTCCACATAGACCTAGCATTTATATACCTTACATTCTGTCCCAAATCCTTCCCCCATTACCCCTGGAAGGCATAATTAACGATGAAAAATCTCTCCTGCACTGATATCTAACTTCATATATCATCCCCTTATACTTTCTTGTCTGACTAAAGCTATTCTTTTCTGAACAAATCCATAATTGCAACTGTATCCGCCTCTTCAATATGTGACCTCATACAACCACCCACACCCAACAGGATAAGAAGAACCTCTGCAGCCAACATGCTAGCAATACCAAAAGTTATGACAAGATGCGCCATATCAACTTCAAACAGAGCCTTCAGTCTGAGTGCCCCAAGCCTCTGGAACTCCCTACCACCACACATCAGAGCTATCCCCAACTTGAGCCAGTTTAGGAAGGCCTTAAAACACTTCCTCTTCATTAAATACCTCACAGCCTCCCCCGAACCCCAGCCACCATGTATGAGCAACACACAATAACTCCATCTCTCATATATACAGTTACCTTGTTCAATGTTCCACACATGTAGATAGTTTCCCCTGTTATCCAAGTTTACTGCTCCTGTTCATTGTAATGACCTGACTCTTGTTTATTGTCGGATATTGTTTGTTCTATGTAAACCGCGCTGATCGCAAATAGTGCGGTATATAAGAGATGTAAATAAATAAAAATAAGTATCTAACCTTACCAACTAAAGTCAGAATTCACCACCCTATTTACCTCCACCGCCTCCTTGCTTCATAGACCTTGGCCAAACTCAACAATCAAAATCACTCCATCTCCCACATAATCACAATCAATTACTCACCAACCTCTAAAACACAAAGATATATCTCCAAAAACCAAAGAAATGGCCATGAAGGGGCACACAAAGGGGCATACGCCTTTGTCATGTACCTGCAGGTCAGTGTCTTAAATCGGAAACCTGATCGCAGAATGATGACGTCACCCAAGAGAGTGGAATTCACCAGTCCTTGGGGACAAAAAGTGCAGTGAAACAAGCAACAGCAGACATATACAACAGCAGTACAGAGAGGTAAAAAAGAAGGTTGCACGATCCCTAAACAATTCTTTGTAACTCCTCTGGTTTGGCACATTAAATTAGAAATCCGCTCACAGCGTGATGTCACCTGAAGGACCAGAGCTCACGAGACCTTCAGAAAGAAAAAAAGGCAAAGTAACAAACAGTAGACAAAGGCAGCAGCAGTATTGTGAAGTAAAAACAAGTATGTATTGTGTGCTGGGGCTTATGTGGGCAAGGTGTATGTGTGTGCAGGAGGCGTGTGAGTATTGGCCTTGTGTATGTGTGTGTATATGTGTCAGGAGTTCTGTATGTGCATGCATGTGAGTGTTTGAAGCTCTGTGTGTGCATGTGTGTATGTACACAAGAGTCTGTGCATGTCTGTACATGCATGTGCAATCCAGAGCTCTGTGTGCCTGTATGCATTTGTGCTTGTGTATACGCATGCACCCTTATATATATATGTACATGTGTTGAAGCCTGCATGTCTGTGTGTCAGGGGCTCTGTGCATCTAAAACTGTGGCATGTAGGCTTCTCTCCCTCGCACTTTCCCCTATCATTCTGTACTCATTCTCGGTTCCTCCCACTTGCACTCTCCCTTTTTCCTTGCCACTGGCCTTTACTCTTTCCTTCCTTCCCCTCTCCCTTCTTGCACTCGTCATCTCTTCTCAGTTACTCCTGTAGCTCTACCCCTTCTGTATGCTTTGCCCCAGCCCCTTCTCTTCTTTTCTCCAAACCCTGCCGTGTACATTTTATTCCACCTCTCTCTTCTCCCTTTCTCCTCCATATCTCTACCTGAATTTTCACTCTTCCCCTCCTTATCCTCCCTGCCCCTTTCTTCTTTCAATGGCTCCTCCTCACCTCAGGCCAGCAGACCAGGGACTCTGGCCAGTGCTTCAGAGTCTCTCCTGCAGTCCTGAAGTCTGCAGACACAGGGATTTCTATCGGCCTGTTAGTGCAGCTCCTGCTCTCGTTCTGTCAGCAGGCCTCAGGGACTCCCACTGACACATTAGTGCCTCTCCTGCAATTTTTCTGCCAGCAGGACGTAGGGACTGCCACCACCACTTTCGTGCCACTCCTGCCCTCTTTCTGCTGGGGAAGATTCCCCCCAGCTCTTTGCCTCCTGCTCTGCAAGCCAGAATGAAGCCACAGCCATCTCTTTGTGCATAAACAGAAATATATGGACAGTTAGATGACTGCAGCCACCCCAACAGATGCTGTCATTTCGGTGAAACATGACTGATATAATGACCAAATTATTAGCATTAAACATAATTAAAACAATGAGGTAAACTTGAAAATAGGCAAATTAAATTATAATAATACCAATATGACACAGTGTCAGTAGGTAAGTAGATATTAGTGCTATGGTTCGCAGGCAGATAGTTAGTACTATTCTCTCTCACTTACTGTATGCCTAATGTCATTACCCCTCACTTGGTTTGCAGCTTGTCGTGCTGTGAGGGCTTGTGTGCATCAGTGATGCTGAGGGCTAATCTATTGGTAGCTTAACTACTGGCAGGGTCTATCAAGATGGACAGGTCTCAGCTGAAGTGCCAGACAGACAAATCACCATCTGGGCAGCAGCAGAATGGGATAGTGTTGGTGGCAGAGGATCACATTTCTGTGACAACGGCAACACCACTAGAATTACCTGCATGGAAGAAAGGCCTGGTAATCTACTTCCGTATATTTCCATGAAAACCTAATGGATAGTCACAACAAAACAAATTGCACTATAGTGCTGGAAGATGAGACCCCCAGGTCAGAAGGGACGCAAATGGCTACTGGGGAGGAACTGAAGACATTTCAGAGTAAAGCCAGCATTTATGATGTGGTTGGATCAAAGCCCTCAGGATGTCTGACTGCTGATGTAGCTGCACATGAAATGAGAGTCAGAAGCTGCAAAGATGTCTTTCATATTGGGACATGGAACATATGTAGCATAAACTAAGGGAAGTTGGAGGTGGTCAAGAATGAAATGGAGCGTGTACAACTCGATCTGTTGGGTGGCAGCTTACTGAAATGGATGGGCATTGGGCACTTTGCATCTGATGACTATATGGTCTACTATACTGGAAATTAAAGACAAAGAAAAAATGGTGTTGCATATGTACTTAAGGAGAAGATTGTAAGAACTGTAATGAAATACATTGTAATCAGTGAACGATTAATTTCTATTCATCTACATGGAATGCCCACCAACAGAACTATAATTCAAGTATATTCACCAACAACAGCTGCAGAAGAGGATGAAGTTGATGAGTTAAATTAATAAATACAAGCTGAAATTGACAGAACATGCAAACAGGATATCCTGATAGTCATGAGTGACTGGAACGCAAAGGTTGGCAACAAAGAAGGCAGCAAAGTGTTTGGAAAATATGGACTTCGCAACAAAAATGAATCTGGAGAAAGACTGCTAGAACTCTGCAAGACCAATGATTTATTCATCTCAAACACCTTCTTCCAGCAACACAAGCGGTGACTATACACAAGGACTTCACCCAATGTATTGTACAAAAATCAAATTGACTACATCTGTGGAAGTCAATGATGGAAAAGCTCTATAACATCAATAAAGACAAATCCTGGAGTTGACTGTGGTACAGATCACCAACTACTAGTATGCAAAATCAAGCTAAAGTTGAAAAAGAGCAAGTCACTCATACATGTAGCAAAATAAGTACTTGAGAATATACCAGCAGAATTTAAAGACAGCCACCAAAATTGATTTGTTTCTTTCAATAAAAATGACAGAGCTCCAGAACAGTTATAGGATGACATCAAGAAAGCTGTATTGCAAGAAAGTAAGAAATCTCTACAATAGGTGAAAAAGCAAAAATGGCCAAAATAGGTGGCTGAAGAAAGTCTGAAAATTGCCCAGAAACACAGAGAAGCTAAAGCCAGAGGAGAAAGAGAGGCAATAACAGGACTCAGAGATTTCCAATGTGCAGCAAGATAAGACAAGGAGAAGTATTACAATGACGCATGCAAGGAAATAGAACAAAAACTATTAGAGGAAGAACAAGATCAGCGTTCCTAAAGCTACGAGAGTTAAAGAAAAAAAATCCAGCCTTGAATTGGAATGTTACAAGATACTCAAGGATCCATATTGAATGATGCTGAGAAGATCAAGCAAAGATGGAAAGAATATACAGAGTCATTTTAGGATAAAGATGAAATGGACCAAGAGCTGTTTCAACCTGTACCTTATGATCAGGAACCATTGATGATGAAAGAAGAAGTTGAAGCAGCAATGAAAGCCTTAGGAAAGAACAAAGCACCAGACACTGATGGTATTCCCACAGAAGTATTACAGCAATCAGATGCAGCTGTTAACCCTTTCCAGGCCGAGCCCAAAACTCTTGGGATCCAAAATTCTGACCAAATATTCCTATCAAATGGTATATAATACATGACCATAGCAGAAGGAAAATCACTATTAGAACATATTGAATAAGATGGGTACAATTTTCCTGAAATATGCAAAAATTAACCTGGCTGCAGAATGTGGATTAAAATTTTAAAGTAGGCCTTCAAAGGGTTAACATACTTACAAGGCTCTGCCAGGAAATTTGGAAGAAAACATTGTGGCCAACTGACTGAAAAAGATCTGTGTTTATACCAATACTAAAGAAAGGTGATCCAACTGACTGTGGAAAATATCGCACAATCACTCTGATCCCACATGCCAGCAAGATTCTATTCAAGATCATTCTGCAGAGATTGCAACCATACCTGGAATGAGAACTGTCTGAAGTGCAAGCAGGGTTCAGGAAAGGGTGAGGAATGAGAGACATCATCGCAGATGTGAGATGGATCCTTGAAAAGCCAAAAGAATACCAAAAGGATATCTATATGGGGGTTATTCTGAGCCACGAATAGCAGGGATGGATGGCCCGATGGGTCATCCATCCCCGCTATTCATGGCTTCACCTGCCCCTGAATAACTCCCCCTCCAGTTGTGCGGGGAAGTTAGAAGGGGCGGATAATGGGCGGAACAGGGGAGAAGAGTGGGTGGGCGGTAGCCAGCCCTGGACGTATAGGGCAAATTCTAAAGTCGGCCCTGTACTTCTGGGGCTGGTGAAATGCCTGTGGGCCCTATGTGTTTTGTTGACTACAGCAAGGCTTTTGACTGTGTAAACTATGAGAAACTCTGGGCCACATTAAGCAGCATGGGTATACCAGAACACCTGACTGTTCTCTTGCACAACCTTTACATTGATCAAGAAGCAACAGTTTATACGGAACAAGGAGAAACAGAATGGTTTAAAATCAGCAAATATGTATGACAAGGCTGCATATTTTACCCTGACCTGTTTAATTTATATGCAGAACAAATCATTAGAGAAGCAGGACTGTATGAAGACAACCGAGGTGTGAAGATTGGGTGATGTTACTACATTATTGGCTGAAAGTAAAGACGATCTGAAACATTTGCTTCTCAAGACCAAGGAACATAGTCTTAAAATGGGCCTGCACCTTAATGTAAAGATCCTGACAACTGGCAAAATCAATAAGTTCATCATTGATGGAGAAGAAATTGAAATAGTGGACAACTTTAACCTACTTGGATCAACTCAATAAAGAAACAACAATTAGTCAAGAAATCAGACGAAGCATTGCTCTTGATAGAATGGCTTTGAAGGACCATAGACAAGATTCTCAAGAGCAGAGATGTCTCTCTCCATATAAAGATTTGACTCATTCAAGTCATGGTACTTTCAATAACGTCATATGAATGCGAAAGTTGGATGGAGATAAAGATAGACAGGAAGAAAATTGATGCCTTTGAATTATGGTGCTGGTATGAATACTGTGTATACCATGGACTGCCCGAAGAACAAAGCGATCAGTACTAGAGGAGATCAAACCTAAGCTTTCCTTAGAAGCTCATGTGACAAGACTTCGACTTTCATACTTTGGACACATCATGCAAAGAGAGAGATCATTAGAGACAGATATCATGCTTGGCAAGGTAGAAGGTCAACACAGAAGAGAAAGGCCAGAAATACGATGGAATGATACAGATATACGCAGATGATGTGCTGTTATACACGCCTTTTGCAACAGAGAACCCCGACCTCTCACCAATAACAAGCTGCATAAACGAAATATCCAATTGGCTACAATCCCAAAACCTCCGGATTCAACACAAGAAGACGGAGGTGATGTTCATTACAAGGAACCGTAACTTCACTGCACCGGCAGTACTAAAAGTGAAGGACGCAGACCTCCAGACCAAACCCGCTATCAGGTACCTCGGCGTCACATTAGACCAGAACTTGAATATGAAGGCGCATATAAGTAACACTGTAAGGGCAGTATATCATAAAATTAGATCCCTTAGATACCTGCGATCCCTGCTGGAGCCAGATGATTTCAGGACCATCTATCAGGCACTAATCATCCTGCATTTCGATTATGCAAACGCAATACTACAAGGACTCCCCCAAACCACTTTGAACCCACTGCAAATGGCAATGAACGCCGCAGCAAGAGTACTACACGGAGCATCCAGGAAAGACCATGTCTCACTCATTCTGAAACAACTCCACTGGCTCCCGATACAAGGTAGACTTACATTTAAGACCTTGCTACTCACCTTCAAAGCCACCAAAGGTCTCTCGTCAGCATCGCTAGCAGAGCTAATCCAGATGACACCCCACAACAGGGACAGAAGGTCAGTAGCACAAAACACCTTGATAGTCCCAAGATCAATAACTCAATGCACCAAGTCAACATCCAGCAGGGCCTACAAATTCTATGCACCAATGATCTGGAATAACCTCCCCCACAACATCCGAGCAATCCCAGACATATTCCAATTCAGGAAGGCCTTGAAACACTACCTCTTCCTCCTGCATTACCCGAAAACCAATAGAAGTTCAGCACCAACTGCTGAAACCACCCAAATCTCCCTTGTCTGAAACCAAAATGAGCACATGACCATGTTGTGAATTGTATATGTTGTGAATTGTATATAGTTCCCCTGTTAGCCAAGTTAAATGTCCTGTTCATCTGTAAACACAAAGTACTATTGGAAATGTGTGATTTCATTGTTTTATTGTAAACCGCGCTGATGCTGAATAGCGCGGTATAGAAAAGACTATAAATAAATAAATAAATAAATAAAAGCAGCTATGAGTGCCACTCTGTCAACAATAAAATGCCTGAGTGAAGACCAAACAAAGTTTAGGACAACTATCCAGAGGGTCGCCATGAGTCAATAGCAACTTGACGGCACTTAACAACAACGATGTCATTACAGATTTACTGACTGTAGTCAGAGTTGGTTCTGGGGTAGATCGTGCCCTGGGTATTAATAGCACTCCCCCCCCCCCCACCCAGGAGAAAGGGGGAGCATCAATGTTGACCCCAACTGGGTCAATGGGAGGCCACAGTGCTTCTTGTACACACACACACACATGCTTGGCAATCTCAATGGTGTCCCAGACAACTATTCTGCTCACCTCTGCCCTCTCTCGCACACTCCCTCTCAGAGATGAAAGGGGCCATGGAAACATTCAAACCAGCTTCACTTTTTCCTTTCTGCTGAGGCCCCTCCTCCCCACCAACCAGCCTAAACAGGAAAAAGTGTAGAAGTCCTTTCTCTAAAGCAGCACCAGTGTTCATATGTTCCCTCCTGGAGGAGTCTCCTTCCAGCACGATGTAACTTGGCAGAAAGTATACTCCCCTGTTCTGGAAAATGCTAGATCTTTATCAGTCTACAGTGTAGTAATTTAATAGGGACACTGGATGGTGGTGCAGGTGCTCAAAGCAGCACAATCCAAGAAGTTTCTATACCAACAGTATTTCATAAAATGGTAGAGAGAAAAATACTGTGATAGACAATCAATAATAAAATTTAGTGAAAAGTGAATCTACAGCAATTACAAGAATCCTTGAGGAAGCATGAGGAGGGCGCCACGATTTCTCACTTGGGAATCCCAGACATGGGGCATCAGCAGCACCAGGCTACAGAGATCATGTGCCCGTGCTAAAGAGATTTCGAGTAACCAGGGCACTTTCTAATTTACTTTCACTGCATAACTTTTGGTTTTGTTCAGCAGGTGGTGGTTATGGAGGAGAACAAACCATGGGCTTGTAAACGCTCATCCAGATCTAAGACAGGTTTCACTTCTAAGGGGGCCTTTCATATGCTGGAAGTCACAACTGCTCTTTTGATCACCTGCTAGCTGCCGTGGCTATGATGATCACCACTCAGGATCATGACTCTGCTTATACTTCCTTCCCTACCCATAGCTCATGCCTGTGGTCCTGAGCTCACCCTGTAGACTTCACCTGCTCAAGTCTTGATCATAAGCTCTGTGGGACAGGGACATGGCAGACATGTAAATTATCATCATCACTACCTAATTTAAGGTTTGCACCATTCAATTTATTTATTTATTTATTTATTTATTTACATTTTCTTATATACCGCACTATTCGGCATCAGCGCGGTTTACAGGTTTGAAAACTTTGGGTGCTAGATGTCCACCGGAATGAGGTCTTTAGAAAGTCTACAGTGGCAATCCCCAAGGCCTGGCACTGCAATTACCCAATCACCCTATCCCAGACCCAGCTACAGGGAGCACCACTGCAAACACTGCAGCTACTACTTCTACTGCACTGCACTGAACGCCTTCAGCTGCTTCAGAAGCTCTATTGTATAAGCACATGAAAGTGAAATAATGTGCACCGGCTCACAAAGAGCGATGGAGCTAAACCAATGACATTCTGATGAGGGGCCATGGGACCATTGTTCCCAGATGCCAGAATGAGGGGAGGGAGCTCAAGGAGCACCCAGTAGCACTGAAACAAAAGTGTGGAGCCTCTGAGCCATTCATATGCTTACGATCCATCTACATACCTATCTCTCATGGACAGGAAGCTTGTGTTGGAGGCGATGAGGGTGTGGCAGAGCATTAAGCATGCAAATGTCTCAGAAGCCTCATAATTCCTTTTGTTTTCAGTGCTGACACTGTTGGGTGCTATAGTCTGCAGACGGGGAGTCAGAAGATATAGATGATGCCGGCCCAGGGTGGAGAGGAGCTAAGAGCCATACTGTTAGGAGGAGGGGTGGATAGCAGAGAAAGGGGATATGCTGGACAGATGGGGGAAGGAAAGAGAGAAAGAAATATGCTGGATGGATGGAAGGGTGATGAGAGCAAGGGGGGCCACTCAATGGATTGAGGGAAGAGAGAAAAGGGAGATGCTGGATGAATGAGAGAGGAGGACAGAGAAGACGAAGATGCTGAGCATGCTGAACTATGGGGGAAAGGCCATGAGGGGCGGGTTGGCAAGGAGATGAGTGAGATGAAAATGGTCGTGAAAAAGGATAATCAGAGACTGGGTGAGGATAAGAGACAAAAGAAAAGGACTGAAAGCAGGGAGGGAATGACCAACATAGAAGAAACGAGGGCTGTTAAGATGAGAGGCAGAGGAAAGTAAATGAAGACTGCGGAAGGAGGGAGGGAGTACAGAGGGTAGAAACAGAGAGCTTGTGAAAGACAGAAGGGAGAAAAAGGGCACAGAAGCAGTTAGAGACTAGAGAGAGGGTAAGAGTGAGGAAATGGGCTAGGAAGGCAGTAAGAGCAATAGATGGAAAGCTAGTAGATAAGTGAAGGTAAAAAGAGAGGGCAGGACTGGAGGGTGAGAAGAGGTGAAATCTGAATGAATAGAGTGGTAGAAAAAAAAGAAATTGAGGGAAAAAACTAAAAGGACAAGGTCAATGTCAGAGATAGGTGTAGAGGAAGAAATAAGAATGGAAGAAGATAGAATGGAAGAAAAGGCAAATAAACAGCAGACCCTTGAAAGAGAGTTAGAAGAAAATAGACAGAGGAAAGCAGAAAAGAGACTGGGGCCAATATGACTGTAAAAACAAAATGCCCAGACAAGAAACAGAGAAGAACGTGTTGTATATTAAATGTACTAATTGGAATATGTCAGACTGGGAAATGTAAATTTCTGATGTCTTTGCATTTTGTTCAGTATGAGAGGAAGTGCACTTCTGTCTTATTTCTCTTATCCAGTGCGGTTTCAAGTTCAATTTTTTATATCTGCATATGTCTTTTTCACAGTCCTTTATTCTGTTATTTGGTGAGGGCCTGTCTATATTCTGAATGTGTGACTGAGACGAGTAATTCTGCTACCGTATAATTTCTGGATAGGAATCTCTAGCAGTCTTGCTTGTTCTATTTTTCTAAAAGAAGATGAATTGGTGTTCCAGACCTTACATAGTAATATAGTATATGACAGCAGAAATAGACCAGTATGGTCCATCTAGTTTGCCCAATAAGGTGGCTAGAGTGGTTGTAACTGCTGCTCTGTACAGGTCAGGTCCCCCCCCCCCCTTTATTTACTAAAGTAAAAAAGATGGTTCCCTCACTTGATTTGCAGATTTTTGTTCTCTGAGGGCTTGTGTGCATAAGTGATGCTGAGAGCTAAGCTATCAGTAGCTTAACTACTGGCAAGGGCTCACAAGATGGACAGGTCTCAGCTGAGGTGCCAGACCAAGACAAACCACCCATCTGGGCAGCAGCAGAATGGGACGGTGTTAGCGGAGGAGAATCACATTTCTGTGACAACGGCAACAACACTAGAATTACCTATGCGGAAGAAAGGTCTGGCAATCTACTTCTGTATCTAGCCACGAAAACCCAATGGATAGTCACAACAAAACAAATTGCACTATAGTGCTGGAAGATGAGACCCATAGGTCGGAAGGCACTGAACTGGGGAGGAGCTGAAGACTTTTCAAAGAAAAGGCAGAATTTATGATATGCTTGGATGAAAGTCCTTGGGATATCTGACTGCTGATGTACTTACGCATGAAATGAGAGTCAGAAGCTGCAAAGATGTCTTACATATTGGGATGTGGAACGTACAAAGCATAAACCAAGGGAAGTTGAAGGTGGTCAAGAATGAAATGGAATGTGTACAACTCTATCTGTTCAGTGACAGTGAACCGAAATGGACTGGCATCCGGCACTTTGCATCCAATGATAAACATGGTCTGCTATGTTGGAAATGAAAGACAAAGAAATGATGTTGCATTTATAATTAAGAAGAAACTTGCAAAAACTGTAATGAAATACAATGTCATTTTCTATTCGTCTACGAGAACTGCCCATCAACACAACTATAATTCAATAACAGCTGCAGAAGAAGTCAAAACCTGGAGCAGACAGTGGTACAGATCACCAACTACTAGTATGCAAACTCCAAGCTAAAGTTGAAAAAGAGCAAGCCACTCATGAATGTAGCAAAATAGGATCTTGACAATATTGTTTATTGTTTATTTATTGTTTATTGTTTATTTCACATTTACTATACCGCCTCTCATTACACCGAGGCGGTTTACAATTAAAACAAAATAGAGGTTAAAAAGAAAGGAAATTACAATAATTAAAAGCAAAAAGGAGAGTAAAGGCAGAAGCGATACAAATAGAAAACAGAGAGAAGTCATCAGAGGGGAAAAGCTAGTGAGAAAAGATGGGTTTTAAGAAGAGAGCGGAATTTGGGGTAGGATTCTTCTGTGCGGAGGTTAGTAGGGAGGGAATTCCAAAGAGAGGGTCCTAAGTAGTAAAATGCAGATTTTCTGGTGGATTGCAAATGGGCTTTGGAGGGTGCAGGGAGGTGCAGACGGTTAATGTGAATGGACCGGAGGCTACGAGAGGGGTTATGATAAGTCAGTAAATCAGAAAGGTAGGCAGGAGTGGAATGATAAATGGCTTTGTGAGCTAAAGTGAGAACCTTAAATGTTATTCGATAGTCAAGTGGCAACCAGTGGAGGTGATAAAGCAGAGGGGTGATATGGTCACGTGAGGAAGCGTGGAGGATCATGCGGGCAGCTGTATTCTGGATCAGTTGAAGGCGGTGTTTTTGAGCTTTAGGGAGACCAGCAAAAATAGTGTTACAGAAGTCTAATCTAGTGATAACCAACGAGAGCAGAAGAGTAGTGAGGGCCTGAGTAGACAGAAAGGGACGTACGGCACGAATTTGTCTAAGACATAGAAAAGAACAGCGGGAAACATGAGAGATATGATCTTGAAAACTGAGATTGCTGTCAAGAAATACCCCAAGGTAGCGGAGTTTGGAAGCCACAGTGATGGGGGAACCTGCAAGGGATGGAGAAAGAGACGGGACAGGAGAGGTGTGAGGAAACCAAATTGCGGCGGTTTTGGAAACATTGAGCACTAAGCAGTTAGAGGAAAGCCAAGTGGAAATAGTTGACAGACAATTTTCTAGCGGTGATAAATCAGGGTGAGATGATGAAGTGTGGTGCAGTAGAAAGATGTCATCCGCATAGAAATAACTAGAGATCCCGGCTTGTTGAATGATTAGCGCCAAAGGGGCAAGGAAGATGTTGAACAATAAAGGAGCCAGAATAGAGCCCTGAGGGACACCACATGGGAGTGGGAAATGGTCGGACAGTGAGCGAGAGGAAGAGACAGCAAAAGACCGGTGGCAAAGGAAAGAATGGAACCAGTGATAGACTAATCCACGAATACCCGCATCCCGCAGACGAGAAAGAAGAAGGGCGTGGTCCACCAGGTCAAAAGCTGCTGAGAGATCGAGTGATACTGCTAGGGTGATGTTGCCCTGATCGTGGGAGGTGTGAATTTCATTTATGACAGCAGTGATTGTGGATTCAACACTGAAACCAGGTCTGAAACCAGACTGTCTAGGGTGCAGAAACAGTGTAGAGGCCAGATAATGTGAAAGTTGAGAGAAGACTACCTTTTCCAAAAGTTTAGAGGTAAAGGAGAGATTAGACACAGGGCGATAATGGGCAGGGACGGAGGGATCGAGGGCAGGTTGTTTAAGAGAAGGACGAACTGTGGCGTGTTTCCAGGGAGTGGGGAAAAGAACCTGAGGACAAACTAGAGTTGATGATGATCAGAAGAGGTTGAAGTAATGAGACGGAGGGTTCAGAAAACCAAGAAGAAGGAATAGGGTCCAGGTCACAGGTTGTTTTCCGAGTGGTGGATAGCAAGTGAAGCAATTCAGACGAGGAAATAGGTGAGAAGGTGGACCAGGTATGGGAGAGGCATGGGGAAAGTGGGGGAGAAACAGGAGGAGGAGAGGACAAGGCTTGGGGACAATGAGGGAGAGAGGAACGAAGCTTCTGGATTTTGTTGGAAAAGAAGGTTGCCAGAGTGGTAGGATTAGGGGCCGTATCAGAATGTGAGGAGCCCGTAGCAGTTGGGGTCTGTAGGCGAGAAAGAGTGTTCAAGGTGACAAAGAGCTGACGGGACCTATTAGGGGCTGCTAAGATTGTGGATGAGTAGAAAGAGCATTTTGCCTGGTGGATCGCAGAGCGGTAGTGAGCGTGACAGGATTTAAATTTATGATACGAAGGGGCAGAAGGAGCCTTGCGCCAAAGACGCTCAGCTCTGCGTAAATGAGAGCGAAGAAGAAAAAGCCCAGCATGGTACCAAGACTGGTGGGTGCGAGGTCGGGGTTTGATAAGTCTGGTGGGAGCAACTCGGTCAAGGGTATGTGACAGCTCAGCATTCCAGGCAGTAACCTGAGAGGAAGGAGAGGAGGAAGAAAAATCAGAAGGGAGGGGAGGAAGAGCTGTAGAGAAGGCCTGCAGGATAGTCGAGTTGAGGCGGCGAGAAAGAACAGCAGGTGGAGAGAGGGGGAGGGGAGCCAGAGGAGGGGCTTGTAAGGTGAACAGGAGGTAGCAGTGGTCTGACCAGGGTACGGAGATGGCTGAAGAAACTGATACAATGTATGGAGAAGACTCTGGGGAAATGATTAGATCTAAGGTATGACCTGCAACATGGGTGGATAAAGAAACATGCTGTACCAATGAGAGATCGCGGAGAAGAGAAGAAAAGGCGATGTCCCTTGCTGAGGTAGGGGAGTCAAAGTGGATGTTGAAATCACCCAGCAAGTGAAGTTGAGGGAATTGAAGAACTAAGTCAGAAACAGAGGCAAGAAAGGAGTCCCAAGTAGTAGAAGAAGAGGAAGGAGGAAGATAGATAAGAAGAAATTGAAGGGTGGGTAGGCTGTCTAGCTGCAGCAAAAGAGACTCAGGATATGATAATGATGGAGAGGAAATCCTGGAGAGGGGTAGCGAGGAGCGATAAATAACCGCAACCCCGCCACCTGATCGAGAGATACGCGGGACAGATATGGCGTTGAAACCAGGAGGGAGACAACGTTGAAGGAGAGACTCTTCTCCCTCCCTAATATGCCACCAGAATTTAAAGACTGCCTGCAAAATTGATTTACTTCTTTAGATACAAATGACAGAGCTCCAGAAGAGCCATGGGATGACATCAAGAAAGTTGTGTTGGAAAAAAGTGAGAAGTCTCTACAAAAGGTGAAAAAGCAAAAATGGCCAAAATGGATGATTGAAGAAACTCTGAAAATTGCCCAGAAATGCAGAGAAGCTAAAGCCAGAGGAGAAAGAGAGGCAATCACAGAGCTCAATATAGATTTCCAATGTGCAGCAAGACAAGAAAAGGAGAAGTACTACAATGACATATGCAAGGAAATAGAAGCAGAAACTATTAGACAAAGAACAAGATTAATTTTCCTAAAGCTATGAGAGTTAAAGAAAAAAGTCCAGCCTCAAATTGGAATGTTACAAGATGCTCAAGGATCCATGCTGAATGTTGCTGAGAAGATCAAGAAAAGATGGAAAGAATATACAGAGTCATTATACGATAAAGATGAAGTGGACCAACATCATTTTCAACCTATACCTTATGATCAGGAACCATTGGTGATTAAAGAAGAAGTTGCAGCAGCATTGAAAGCCTCAGCAAAGAACAAATCACTGGGCATTGATGGCATTCTCCTTGAAGTATTACAGCAATCAGATGCAACTGTTAATATACTTACAAGGCTCTACCAGGAAATTTAGAAGACAACATAATGGCTAAGTGACTGGAAAAGATCTGTGTTTATACCAATACTAAAGAACGGTAATCCGACTGACTGTGGAAATCATCACACTAATCCCACATGCCATCAAGATTCTACTCAAGATTATTCTGCAGAGCACATAACCATACCTGGAATGAGAACTGCCTGATGTGCAAATAGGGTTCAGGAAAGGGCGAAGAACGAGAGATATCATCGCGGATGTGAGATGGATCCTTGAAAAATCAAAAGAATCCAAAAGGATTTCTATATGTGTTTTATCGACTAAAGCAAGGCTTTTGACTGTGTAAACCACGAGAAACTCTGGGCCACATGAAGAATCATGGGTATACCAAAACACCTGATCGTTCTCTTGCATGGCCTTTACATTGATCAAAAAGCAAAAGTTCATACAGAACAAGGAGAAACAGAATGGTTTAAAATCAACAAAGATGTTTAGATAAGCATGTATCCATAGCAAAAATATAGGCAATCGAGTTACTAGGAGTTTAAGGTGTGAAGAATGTTTCCTTATTAATAGTTATGCCAGATGTCAATTTCTACTAATTTATTAGAGATCCCCTGAAGAGGTTTTCTCTTTACGACATATTTCTACATCTTTTCAAGGGTAAAGAAACACCGGAGGTTTGCCAATAGCACTGGTTAATATAATGTTGCCCTCAGAGAGCAGGGGTGGGTGGGTGGAAGTAAGTTGTATGGTTTAAAGATGTATCTGTTTTATTTGTATAGTTTGAGTTACTGTAAAATTTAAAAATATGTAATAAAAAAAATCAACAAAGATGTATGACAAGGCTGCATACTTTCCCCTTACCTGTTTAATTTATATGCAGAACAAATCATCAGAGAAGCAGGACTGAATGTAGACAACAAAGGTGTGGAGATGGGTGGAAGACTCAACAACCTTCACTGTGCTGATGATACCACATTACTGGCTGAAAGTGAAGATGATCTGAAACATTTGCTTCTCAAGATTAATAAACATAGTCTTAAAATTGGCCGGCACCTTAATATAAAGAAGACAGATTCTGACAACTGGCGAAATCAATAAGTTCATCATTAATGGAGAAGAATTTGAAGTAGTGGACAACTTTAACCTACTTGGATCAACTATCGAAGAAACAACAAGCAGTCAAGAAATCCGTCGACGCATTGCTCTTGGCATAATGGCTATGAAGGACCTAGACAATATTCTCAAGAGCAGAAATGTCTGTCTTCATACAAAGATTTGACTTGTTCAAGCCATGGTATTTTCAATAACGTCACATGGATGCAAAAGTTGGACAGTGAAAAAGATAGACAGGAAGAAAATTGATGCCTTTGAATTATGGTACTGGTGACAAGTATTGTGTATCCCATGGGCTGCCTGAAGAACAAACCAGTCAGTACTAGCGGAGATCAAACCTAAGCTTTCCTTAGAAGCTCAGATGACAGGACTTCAACTTTCATACTTTGGACATATCATGTGAAGAGAGAGATCATTAGAGAAAGATATCATGCTTGGGAAGGTAGAAGGTCAATACAAAAGAGGAAAGCCAGCAATGAGATGGATCGATACAACAGCAGCAGCTATGGATGCTACTCTGTCAACAATGAGCTGCCTGACTGAAGACTGAACACAGTTGTTTAGGACAACTATACAAAGGGTCGCCATGAGTCGACAGTGACTTGATGGCACTTAACAACAACAAAAGATGGTTACATTTGCTTTGATTTTATCCTCTTGCTTTTCTGCTGGTTGTTCCTCTCTGTATGCAGGCCACCATCCTTCTGGCTTTGGCTACCACCTTGTCACATTGTTTCGCCACCTTGAGATCCTCAGACACTAGCACTCCAAGGTCCCTCTTCTGGTCTGTGCACACCAACCTCTCCCCCCTACTGCATACAATTCCTTTCGATTTATGCATCCCAAGAGCATGACTCTGCACTTCTTTGCATTAAATCTTAACTGCCAAGCACTAGGCCATTCTTCCAGTGTTTGCAGATCTTTCCTCATGTTGTCCACTCCCTCAGAAGTGTCCACTCTGTTGCAAATTTTTGTGTCATCTGCAAAAAGGCAGACTTTTCCATTCAGTCCTTCCGCAATATCACTCACAAATACATTGAACAGTATTGGTCCCAGGATTGATCCCTGGGCCACACTACCACACAGCTTCCTTTTTTCTGAGTGAGTTCTATTTACCACCACCTTTTGTCATCTGTCAGTCAACCAATTTCTGATCCAGTTCACCACCTTGGGACCTAACCCCAGGCTGCTCAGTTTATTGATAAGTCTGCTCTGAAGGCTTTGCTGAGATCTAGGTATCTCACATCCATCGTGCATGCCCTTGATCTAGTTATCTGGTCACCCAGTCAAAGAACTCAGTCAAATTTGTTTAGCATGATCTTTCCCTGGTAAAACCATGTTGCCTTGGGTCATGCAATCCATTGATTTCTGGAAAGTCCACTATTCATTTTTCAAGAGCACATCCATTATATCTCCTGCCATAGAGGAAAGGCTTACTGGCCTATAGCTTGTCACCTCTTCCCTATTACCACTTTTATGACGAGGTACCACATCAACCCTTCTTCAATCCTGCGGAACCTTTCCCATCTCCAAATATATATTAAAAACATCCTTTAAAGGCCCTGCCAGAACCTCTCTGAGCTCTTTCAGTATCCTGGGATATATCCCATCTGGTCCCATGGCCTTGCCCACTTTCAATTTTGCAAGCTATTCTAAAACATCTTCTGTGAATAGTGTGGTATCTACTCCATTCCCATTTGTATATTTGTCAATCATAGATGGTCCTTCTCCAGAATTTCCTTTTGTGAATACAGAAGTATTTCTGTGGAGGCAGGTTCTGAAAGGGGCATATCTGGGCCAGAATCAGGGCACTTAGATGACCCGGCGTGCACCCTATCTAGAAGCTGGAGACATCCTGTATACCCACTGGCCAGCCCTCTCACTACTCCTGCTGGTGTGCTGGTGCTGTGGAACTGCGGCCGAAGTGCTGCAGCGCAATTGGGTGGGGGTGGAGGGGGGGCTTCAGCGTGCAATCAGAGGGGCACCCAGCACTTATTCCTCCTTCAAGTTGGAATAAGCCAAGCGTCCAAGTAGCTGCTGGCAGATGTACCCAGGCCCGACCTGAATGGCCTCTGTACATCCTGGTTCCAGGCCCCTCCCCCACTCTGCACTTGCTCCATCCCAGCACCTCACCCTTCTGCCCCCATCCAGCGCTTCCTGCACAATGGCCCTGCACATGCAGGGAGAAAATTGGGCATAATATGGTCCTGGACCTAAACAAGGCTGGATGTCCAACCCCGCTATTCGCGGGTTAGAATCAACCCCTTAACATTTTTATTTTTCAATGTCACTTTACATAAATCTGTCCTCAGCACTTTTGAGAGTGTTGCATTTCTACCTCTGCTCTTCCTCTTCTGAATATACCTGAAAAAAGTTTTGTCTTCAAGCTTCATATCTTTAGACATCTTTTCTTCCGCCTTTGCATTTGCTATCCTTATTTCTCTTTGTCTCTTTATCCTGTATTCTTTTCTGTGTTCCTCTTTTTGTGATCTTCTGAATTTTGTGAAAACTGTTTTTGCTTTTATTTGTGCAGCCACTTCTTTGGTGAACCATATAGGTTTCATTTTCCTTTTGTTTTTATTTACTTTCCTTACATATATATTCATAGCCCCTTTTATTGCCTCTTTTAGTTTAGCCCACTGCAATTCCACTCCCCTTATCTTCTCCTGGAGTGGAGGAATAGCCTAGTGGTTAGAACACTGGCTTGGTAACCAAGCAACCAGGGTTCAATTCCCACTAGCACTCCTTGTGGCCTTGGGCAAGTCACTTAACCCTCCACCACCTCAGAAGAAAGGCCTGGCAATCTACTTCCAGTGACACTGCCAAGAAAACCTAGGAGCTTCTGGGTCACCAGGAGTCAGGACTGACTCAAAGGCACACATTGCATTGCTATCTCCTCCTACCCTGCTAACTTCTCCTTCAGGTACTCTCTCATTTTACTGAAGTCAGCGTTTTTGAAATATAGGACTTCGAGTTTGCTGTGATTGGATTGTCTTGGTTGATGATCACTGCTGCTAAAATGGGCACCCACGCAGACATTCAGAATACTATCTCCACTGGTGAGTACTAAATCCAGCATCAAACTTTCCCTGGTTGGTTCCATCACCAGTTGTCTGAGTAATGCTTTTTAGAAGGCATCCACGATCTTGACTTCTTTCCAGATTTGCAGAAGAAATACTCCAATCCACCTGGTAGTTTAAAGTCACCCAATATGATCACTTCTCCCTTCATAGCTACCTTTGCAATATCAATGATAAAGTCTCTATCCATTTCCTCCATTTCATTTAGAGGTCTGTAGACTATACCAGTATGGATGACAGTGCCATCTCCTCTTTCTATCACAGTCCACAGCGCTTCTTCTTTTCCTACGTCTCCTGCATTTCAGCAGCTTTAATATTGCTTTTGACATATAGGTCTCCTCCTCCTCCTTTTCTGCTGTCTCTATCTCTTCTAAATAAATTATATCCAGCTATGACTATATCTGTAATGGCCACAATGTCTAAGTCCATTTCCACCATCAGGGCTTCCAGGTCAGGAACTTTGTTGGCTAGACTTTGAGTATTTGTGCTCATTGCCTTCCAGCAATTGTTAGTTGGCTTGCTTGTATTTTGGATGAATTTTATTCCAGACTCCTTTTCCCTCTTGTCATTGATATGTGGATTAATATGATGATTATTACCATTGCTTTTATGTTCTTGCTGGAGTGACGTTCTGAACGTGTTTTTTCCCATCTGTCATCTCCTTTCCATAATTTAAATTCTTGTCCACATATTGCCTGAATGTTTCACTTAGGATTCTTTTTCCTGCCATAGATAATTGCAGCCAATCAGCACAATATTCTTCTTGTTCCATCTATTGCGCCAGTTGTCTATATTGTAAGGGTGGGGTCCTTTTCCCTTCCCAGCACTATATCACTTACCCTGGGACGTCTGTTATTGCTCTGGGTCGAGGAATTTACCTTACCTTCACTGTCTGGGATCCCAGGAGAACAAACACACACACACACTCGTACATAAGTAGCATGTAAGTTTATTTTGTACGTTAGAAGTGCAGTCTATCTTTTATACAGTATCAAAAACATATATACGTCATAAACCCATCCCCGCAGCATAGCCCTGCTCCTGATATTGCTAATTAGCAACCGTACAAACTGGTACCTGTCTCTGTGAAGATCACTGAATCTTGTCTTAGCACAACACATTCCTTTCTATCTAGGTATTCACAGATGGGCCTCATGGTCCCTCTGTACAACAAGAAACTGATTTTCCCCTTACATATATATCTAAATCCTTCTTGTTTACACCAGGTTTGAAGCCACATATTAAAGATGGTTATCTGATACAGCCTCTCTTCCCCCTTATCTTGAACAGTTAAAACTTCTGAAAATGCTATAGTGTTGACAATGGGGGTTATTCTGTCCCACGAATAGTGGAGATGGACATCCCAATGGGACTGCCCTTCCCACTGGTGTCTAACTTCCCCACCGGTTGTACGGGAAAATTAGATGGGGGCAGGGAGGGGACAGAGTTAGGGCGGGTGGTGGGTGGTCACCGGCCCTGGATGTATCTAATGTCAGCCCTATACATCCGGGACTAGCAACTTGTATGGATGCCATGGCACCGTGGCTCCATTGTAAAGTCCTGAGTTAGTTGAATTGCAGTCCCAGCCTGCACGTACATGACTGTTTGCGATTCTGATCCCATGGGGCTAGACGTGCCCCACAGGACCAGAATCGCGACGCTCTGTACATCCGGTTCAGACCGGACATACAGAGGGCTTCTACGTCTGGGGTCAGAATCAGGCCTAATGGGTTTAAGTTTCTCTTCCAAAATCTGGAAGTCCCTTTGTACTGTAGAGATACTGTTTCTAGCCAAGTTATTTGTAACCAAAGTGGATAACATCAATTTTAAAATGCTTGGTTTCCTCACTATGCTAAAAATTTGGTTTGCGTTCCTGCTGGCTGAAGAACCTGAGAGGCATTTGACCATCTTCTGTTCTTTGGACTGTGTCCCCAAGTTAATCTCTCTGATGATGGCATCTCCAAGTAATAATAGTTTTCTGTTTTGTGATTTTTTGTTTATATATGGGGCATTACCAGTAGATCAGGTGTTAACCTACTCATTTAAGGTCACCTCAGTTTGCACTAATTGGACACTCATTTTCCAAGTCAAAGAAAGCATTATGCAGGGATATCTCTAGATAGAGAGGGTGTCTCCTTGTTACAGGTCCTGCTACTAGAGCCCACTGTGATCCATTTGTTCCTGGGTTGTTTGATTCTTTGTGGGAGGGCTGGTGAGTGGTTTTCAATTTGTGCCCTAAGGGAGGTGTGTTTCATTGCAATTAATTTTTCCCTTAATACAGTCAATTCTTTATTCATAGCAAATAGCTTGAGACAAATAGGACAAGCTGTAAGGCTCCAAATGATTCTTCTTGGAATGAAGACACCACAGCTATTGCATTGAATACACGGCATGTTGATTGAGAGAGTTATAAAGCAGTTATAGCAAAAGGAGACATGCAGGAACTCCACTTAATTGGAGGACAGATGACTATCTAAGATATGAAGATCTTGATGTAATATTTGTACCTTTTTATAGGTAGAGTTGGTGCTATTTGAGATCTGGCACAGTTGTTATGGTATGATAGGTTTGCTATAGGCTGTAAGTGGTATTTCTATAGGGATTTGTATTACTTTATGATGTACTTGACTGTTGGCGCTCAAGGAAAGTTATGTTGCTGTAGCTGAAGTGATACCATAATTTTATATTAAACTTTAAAGAGTATTTTAAGGGTATGATGTCCAATGATGGGTTTTTGCAGGATCACTCTTGGAGTCGGTAGAGAGGTCATGATTATTGTCTTATCAAAAGCTTGAATGAGGGCTATGAGCTGGGCTCTGATTCTTTTAAGTACCTACTAATGCCTCAGTTCACTACTCATAGGTGTATCCCTCACCTCGTTTCTCTCCCACCTCTCTAGTTCCCTCCTCGTGCCTCACACTCTACTGTCTGACCCCAGCTGATAGTAGGAGAGTGAAGTCAGTGGCATGGCAACCCATTCTGCCAGTCACCAGAATCAGTCCCTCTGGGCAGCAGAAATCTGTAGAGCACCGTGCATCTCAAACAGCTGCTTTGAGCTGTGAACCACATGCAGGGCCGTCACAAGCCATAACTGCACCCTGTGCGACTAACACATTGGGTGCAGCCCACTCCCCCCGTCCCCCACCCATACCTCCGCCCAGCCTGCTGCCTGCTCTTACTCTGCTGCTGGTACGTTTTGTTGTGTCCACAACGGCAGCAGTGGAGATCAGATCTGACCTTAAATTTAAACAAAAACAAAAAAAAAAAAAACACAAAACCACACCAGTCTTTTGACTCCATGCTTCAGGAAGATCTGATCCCTCCCTGCTCTGACATAGGTTCATGTCAGAGGAGAGCAGGACCAGATCAGACCAGCCATTCAATTAGGGTATTTTCTGCGCTTGAATGGCTGATCTGGTCCCTCCCTTCTCTGACACAACCTACGTCAGAGAAGGGAGGGAGGGATGGATCAGACCTGCACAAAGACCTGCATGGTTTTTTTTTAAAGTCAGGTCTGCTCTGCTGCTGCCAGAGCCGCCGTTGCCACTGAGAAAACAAAAAGTGATGGCGGCACGGCAACAGCAGGCAGAGCGGGGCGAGCAGAGGCCAGCAGCCCAAAATGTGCCAAGCCTTTGCGCCCTGTGCTGCTGCACTGCTCACACAGGGCTAGGTACAGCGCCAACCACGTGATCAGGAGAGGCACAAGAAGGGCAATTTAGAGAGTTTAGCAGCACTATCCTGCTACCAACACAGATTGTAACACTTGGGGGAAGGCAGGTTGCAGAGGTGATGTGTGCTTAGGCAGAGGGGATGCTAGAGATCCACAATAAGCCACTGAGCTTAAATTAGTACTGAAGCACAAAGAACTAAGGTGACTCACCTCAGGGTCACTCATTGAATCATACCTTAGAATTTTTCACCATCAGATCGGCAAGGATCGAAAGCAAATTAAGAAAGTCACTCAATGTTTTCTGGTACACAGTAGCACCAAAAATGAGAGCATAGATGCCGATGCACCTTTTGTGCAGTCATTACCCAGAGGATGTGAAAGGGGATGGGGCGAGGGGGATGTGTTAGCACCTACACATTATTTTCTAGCACTATCATGTGCGTGAAAAAAGACTGCATGATTCCTTCATTCCTAGTTTTCAGATTTTCCTCCTCCTCTATAGCTTCTCTTACCTCTCCTTCCTTCCTGGTCCTGGCTTCTCTGTAAGACCACACTGATCTTCAGGAATTTGAACAACCTAACTATTAAATAGAAACATAGAAACATGACAGCAGAAAAAGACCACATGGCCTTTCTAGTCTGTCCTTCCATATTGATTACTACAATAGTCCCCTCTTTTCCCTTAGAGAGCCTCTGTGTTTGTCACATGCTTTTTTGAATTTAGATACTGTCCTCATCACTACCACCTCCAATGGGAGACTATTTCACGCATCTACCACTCTTTTCATAAAGAAATATTTCCACATATTACTCCTGAGTCTATCCCCTTTCACCCTCATCCTATGTCCCCTCATAGCAGAACATGCTTTCAATCTAAAGAGACTAGCCTCCTGTGTATTTATGCCACGGAGGTATTTAAACGTCTCATTCATATCTCCTCTATCCCGATGTTCCTCTAAAGTATACTTATTAAGATCCTTAAACCTATCCTCATATACTTTATAATGAAAACCACTAACCATTTTAGCAGCCACCCTCTGTACTGACTCCATCCTGTTCACATCCTTTTGAAGGTGCAGTCTCCAGAATTGCACCCTATACTCCAAATGAGGGTGCACCAAAGATTTATACAGAGGCACTATCACCTCCTTTCTTCTGCTGCCCTTCCTCTCCCTATGCACCCAAGCATCCTTCTAGCTTTCGCTGTTGCCTTTTCTACCTGTTTAGTTACTTTGAGATCATCAGACACAATCATTCCTAGGTCCCGTTCTTCATTAGTGGACAGAAGTACTTCGCCCCCTATACTGTACCACTCCCTTGGATTATCCAGCCCAAATGCATCACCTTACATCTTTTAACATTCAGTCTCAGCTGCCAAATTCTAGACCATTATTCAAGCTTAGATAGATCCCTCCTCATGTAATGTGGTGGCGAGACAGGTATAGTGCCCAAAGAAAGTGTGAAAAAACAGCCTTTTACCTCTGGGCAGAAGAAAGGTTCAGGGAGTTTAAGGGTTAAAACTCTAACCAAAGAAGAAAACTCTGTGCACAGAGATGTAGAGAGTGAGCCACGCCCTAGCTCCATGGCGACCAGGGGAGGTGACGAGGAAAGCCTGGGGTAGGAGTCTGAGGCTATAGGGCAGCCCCAATCATATAAGCAGGGAGAGTCTTCCAGAGAAGGAGGAGTGAGGGGAGTGAAAGGAGTGAGACCAGGAAGAAGAAAAGCAGGAGGAGATCGTGTCCGTGGGCAGAGTCCAGGAGGGAAATCCTCTGAGGAGGAGACGTTCCCTAGCAGGCTGGACACTAGCAGAGAATCTCTTGAAACTACAGGAAGTAAGGAGATTAGGAGGACACGTGTAAGAGAAAAGTGCTCTATCAGAAGCCTCAACGGAGATCCTTATTGCATGCAGCAAGCAGACAACTCAAGCCCTGAAGGCAGCCTAGCTGGTAGGAAGAGTACAGCTGGCTTGGAACGCAGGAGAGTTGGTTCTGGGGGAAATGCTGGTGGAAAGCAAGGAACAGGAATCTCTGTGAGAGAGTCTGGGGAGAAGGTTCTACCTGTGGCACAGCCTGAGAGAAGACAGGGTGCTGGGAACAAGGTGAGCCCCTTGCAAGTTTTAAAAGGTTTATTAAAAAAGAAAGATCTCCTATATCCTTCCCCCGCAACTCAGCGTAGTGAGGATTCCCAATGGGAACAGGTTTTGAAATTGTTGGAGCAGTTGAAACCTGCCGTTAGAGACGCCGAGGCCAGCCAGGTGCTAATTGAACCAAATGAGGAAAGTATGGAAGTAGAAGAATGCCTTTCAGAAAGTATATGTTCTGATGTTGAAATGGATTGCTCTTACTGTGTGAGTCAGAAGAAGTAAAAGCTGTATGGTTTTTAAAAGTAGTGAAAAAGTCAGAAGCTTTGGAAAGTTTATGACCTGCTGGAAATTTGGTTAATTGAAGCACTAATGTTGAGCTAGTCAGACAGGCTCAAAGAAGGCTATGAATGCTGGAAGTTAAAAGCCAATATTTGCAACTTGAAAGTGAAGAATGCCAATGTCTTTAAAAAGGAATGATACAAAGGTTTAGCAGCTTGTAACCAAGAAGCCCAGGTGCTGTGCAGAGCCCTGAGTGATACAGATTTGTGCTATACCAAGCCTGGGACCTTAGAATGTAATCTTGGCTAAAGGCAAGGTTTATTGCTTTGTTTAAAACAAGCTGTTTGAAACAGCTAATGCCTGGACTGTGCTGTAAAGTTTGTTTTTCCTTTTTGAATGGAGAAGTATCCCATTTTTGTTCTGGTTATATCTGAACTGCTGACAAAGAAGTTCAATGGTTAAGTAGAAAATAAAATTCCTGTTACCTTTGAAACCCTTGGCTGTTTTGGTTTTTACCACACAACTACATTATTGAGAAGCCTCAGCATTGGGAATTCAGGTGATAAGGGACATAAAGAGGTACGCCCACTACATATAGGCAACCGCCTAACCCATAGGGGGCGCTACAGTTATCCACAACTTCGTGGGTATCTACTCTGTGGCAGATTTTGGTATCATCCGCAAAGAGACAAACCTTACCCAACAGCCTTTCCGCTATATCACTAACAAAGATGTTAGAATCAGACCAAGGACAGATACCTGGGGCACCACATGTGTCTCTTCAGTCCTCTGGCATCACCCTAGATTCCAAGAGGGATTGAAAAGATCAGTCAGTGGAGCTGCTGGAATGTCCCCAAGTTCCTTCAGTATTCTAGGATATATCCCATCAGGTCCTATCGCTTTGTCCACTTTTAGTTTAGCTAGTTCCTCAACAACACAGTCCTCTGAAAATCGTTCAAGATGCCCATTGCTTCTCTTCCTGTTTGTGAGTGTTGTCCGAGGTCCTGCTCCTGGCCCTTCATCTGTGAACACAGAACAGAAATATTTGTTAAGCAAGTCCGCTTTATCCTCATCAGCTTCTACATATTCCTCCCCTTCACCCTTGAGTCTGACAATACCACTTTTGCCCTTCCTCCTCTAACATATTGTAACAGTGCAGACCCCGAACAACCCGAGAAAATGCAGTTCAGTATAAAGGAGCACAGGAAAAGTGACAGGGTAAACAAGGAAATGTCAGATGGTTACCGTGAGCAACCTAGAAACACGTGCAAAAGCCCAATGAGGACACACCCAGCCAGCAAAGGAAGGGAATTCACTTTACCTGACAGGGTTCAGCTGGGTGGGGGTGGAGCAAGGAAACACTGGGATAAAATAGGCTCCCAGACAATCAGAAGGAGAGAGAGAGAGAGAGAGAGAGAGAGAGAGAGAGAGGAGCCGAAGCAGCCACAGACACACTCTGAGAGAATACAGCAAAGGCAGCTAAAACCCTGGGAAGCATGGAGCAGGTATGAGAATGTAAGAGAGAGTGACAATGAGGCTTTGGAGCAACTAGAGAAGGTCAGAGGGGAACCGAAGACCTGAGTGAAGCAGAGAGATATCAACAGCCAGATAGTGTGTTTGAGCCAGAGAGACGCAAGAAGACTGCAGTTGCAGGTTCCAGTGCACAGAGTGAATGCAAGAGTGATTTGCCATATGAAAGAAGACAACCCTGGAGGTATGGAAATAGGCACACAAGGTCCCACTATCTAGAGGCTGAAAATATCCCTTCTTCTGGTTTTAAAAACCCTAGAAGAAAAAGGTTTTACTTACCAGATAAAGCTGAAGAGTTTTGTAGTCATTGTAAGCTCACAGCTCCCTGTGAAACTCCGTCACGAGCTCTCCAATCTAGCTCAGCTGGGTTACAAAAGGGAAGCCTGAACCGGCAGAGAAATTCCCTTAATTATCCCACTAGCAGAGCAAACCAGGAGTGGAGCTATATTCTAAAATACCAGCAGGGGCAGTGCCCTGAAAAGCTCAACTCTAGAATACATGGTAATTCCCAGAGAGACACTAGCTCTAAGGAAGAGAGGAACTTCCTGTCTGACGAGGTTAACCAGCCATTCTCCCACGTTACTGCTGAGGTCCAGAATGAACCTTCCAGTCAGCCGGAGTTAATGGAATATCAAAATGCAGAAGAATATGATATGCCAGAATTGATGGACTGCTCTTTGACCTTGATTGAACCTGAGTTCTCTCTCAGATAAGTAATTGGTTTGTGTCCTAGCTTCAGTGTTATAAGCAACAGGCTGCAGCTCTCTCTAAGTAAAGCAGATATAAGCTGTGCTGTCAGCTACAGGAGAAAGAACCCTATTGAAACATTTAAGCTGTTTTGTTCTTTTCATTTATTTGTTGTTTTGGAAGCTGAAGGAAGCAAGTTCTGTTTGCTTTTGTTACTTTATGTTATATGTCCAAGCAAGGCAAGTGCTAGTGATTTATGTTCCTGAAGATCAAGTACCCTCAAGGGACGGGGAATAAAAGCCTTTAATTTGAAAAGAAGTGTTTTGTGGTTTATATCAGTGAAGGCACAACTACCACCCTCCAGAGCCTTGCAATACCAGTGGCTACCGCTTGGCCAGAGAGGGCACGACAATATCTTAAAAATGTCTTATCCCCCCATTTTATTGCATTGGCAATTTCTTCTTCTTTTTGTACCTTTGCTTTCCTGACTACTTTGCCAGCCTCTTTAGATGCCTTTCTTCCTCTCCCTGTGATCTCTTGTATTTCATGAAGGCCTCCCTCTTTTTCTTCACCTTTTCAGCTACCTCTTTTGAGAACCATAGCATCCTTTTCCTTTTATTTACCATTCTAACAAAAAGGTTGCCCTTAAAACATCCCCTTTCAGTTTTGCCCACTGTTTTTCTACATTCCCCAGCTGTTCCCATCCCACTAATTACTCCTTGAGGTATTGGCCCATCTTTGCAAAATTAGTTTTCCTAAAATCTAAGATCCTCGCTTTTGAATGGATTTTATCAGTCCTAGTCCTAATACTGAACCACACCATCTGGTAATCACTGGATGTGAAATGATCTCCCACTATAACATCAGTAACACTTTCACCATTGGTAATAACCAAGCCCAATATGGCCCCTTCACATGCAAGTTCTGTTACCAGGGGCCTGAATACTTCTTCCTGTAAAGAATCCAGTATCTCCTTGCTTCTAGATGACACCGCAGCAGGGATACACTAAACATCTGGCATATTGAAATCTCCTATCAGTAGCACTTCCCTTATCCTGGCAGTGCTGTATATGTCTTCTATTAAATCTCTGTCCATGCCTTCTCCCTGTGATGGAGGTCTATGTATCATGCCAATGCAAATGGATTTCTCTTTTCCGTCTTTCTAGTTTAACCCATAGTGCCTTCTCTCTCCCTTTTAAGCCTGTATTTTCATAGCTTTAATATTACTTTTTACATATAGTGCCACTCCTCCTCCCCTTCTTCCTACCCTGTCTTTTCTGAATAATGTATAGCATGGTACAGTTATATCTCAGTCATGGTTGTCCGTGAACCATGTCTCTGTAACCGCTACTAAATCAAAATCAGCATCTCCCATTAAAGCCTCATCATCTGGGATCTTATTTTCCATGCTACGGGCATTTGTAGACACTGCTTTCCAGATGATCCCCCTTTTACCTATTTCTATAAAGGTATTTAATGTTTCACTTACCTGGGAGCTTTCTTCACCCATCTCTGATGAACCTAGTTTAAAGCCCTCTTCAATAGGTTAGCCAATGTGCTACTGAAGACATGTCCACCCTTCTTGGACAGATGGATGCCATCTCTGCTCTGCAGCCCTTGGATCCTCTTCCCATGATCCAGGAATCTTAAGAGAGCCCCTGCTCACAAATACTTTCTGCAGCTTCTCATTGCATGTGGTAACACTTTTCTCCCCCCATCCAGCTTAAACATTCATTACCAAGAAATGAATCATATTCCAGATGATGAAATAGAAGTCAGTAGCTAAAACTAACATATACTGACTCTATGGACTTCTGACGAAGATCTGCTTGTGAAAAATCACTCTGTGCTATAACAGCTCCACCCACAGAGTCCACAAATTGGCCCCTTTACTTCTCGAGTTCATCATCTTAGCCCTATATTTTAGTCATTGCTGAGGGTTTGACACAATGGGAGTAATTTTATAAAACTTGTTTTACACAGAAAAAAGAGCTTTTAATTTAATTTATTTTCAGGATTTATTTTCTACTATATCCCAAGCAAATTCAAAGAGGATTAACATATAAGAAAATAATGCATAGTACAGATATACTGCAAATTCCATAAAAATACAAAAATCAGATATACAAAATGCAAAAAATATAAAAACATCAGATCCATATTAGATACAAAAAAAGAACACACTAAGATGTAAAACAAAATATAACAAATCAAATAAATCTATAATAAGGATCATTATTCTATTACATATATAGATAGATCTGAAACAAATATGTTAAAACTCTTTCTACTTGGATACATTTTCTATCAGTCATGCCAGATCGGAATAAATTTTAACATGAAACTGGCCAAATTACAACCAATTTGACATACACAGTCTTTTCTTACTTGCTATCATGAAGTGTTTATGCCAAGGTTATTTGCTGTATATCTTTTTACATACTTCCGGTTGAGGGTGCGTTTTCCTATCATGCCAAAATGAGAAATTACAAAATGTCCCATGGGGTTGAACAGCTGAGTGCAAAGGGTTAAGAGCACAGAAAAAAAGACTAATGATTTTTAAAGCTCTTAATTTCAAGAGGTTATTTGTTGCACTCCAAACAAGCTTGGTATGAAAATGATTTTTCAAGAGTCCAATTGAAGTAGAAACCTTACATTAATGGAAAAGATCAATTCAAATTCCACATAAAATTGTGCAACCACATACGCATATAAAAACTATATTGATGGAAAGTGTGCACCTGCTTTTACATAATCTGAATGCAGGCCTTCGTGGGGATGTAGTTTGGAGGGGGGGAGGCAAAAGCAGAATTGCACATTTTATAAAATAGGTGTGTACACAAGTACACACATAGGGCGGCATTCTGAGCCGCAATAGCGGATTGGACGTGTGGGCTGGACATCCATCACGCATTCAGCTCCTTACACCTATTTTGCTGCCAGCGCTCCCAGTGGGGAGCACTGTACATGGGTGGGAGGGCGCGGTGCGGGAGCCGATGTGCGGCATGGCACTCCAAGCCGTCGTGTTGATGCTCGTTGCCATGGTGCTCCCGCTTGCCCCAGCAGTGGCATTCTGGGGTAGGGATGGGCAGCTCCCCATATGTCAATCTGCTCGGCATACTGAGAGCTCCCTGACGTGTATCTCCCCAATTCCACCATAGTGCCCCGCGGCAGTGGAATCGGGTCTATCTCAGGCCCATCCTCGTTTTGGCCAGGCAAAGCAGCCAAGCATGCAGGGACCAGAATCAGCCTCCATAGTGGTAATTTTATAAGGAGTTGCATACTTTTAGGTGCCAAGTAGATGCCTAACTGAAGGCTACGGTTAACGGCCTCTTGTAAAATACCAGCCAGCATAAAAGTTTGCATGTTGTTTCATGACGCGTACTTTGCCAGTTTGGACAGAACCCACAAGTAAGCATATAGATTATAAAATATTATAATTTACATGCATTCTTGCTAAATGTAAGCGTGGCCAATGACACCGGCTCGAGGGCTGCTGTAAACGTCAACGCCTTAAAGTACAATTTCTACCACTTAGGCAAGTATTTCATAAAAAGAAGTAGACGCTTGCATCTTCTTATTACCTAGGCACCTTAAAAATGCTTTTTTTGGTGCCCTGTTACAAAATTACCCTTCACGAGTCCATGCACACATGTACATCATCCTAGGAGCAAGTGTAAATGGTTGTATTGGCTCTGAGGCTAGTTTATAAGCGTACATGTTGTTGTTGTTGTTGTCAAATGTCATGGAGTCGATATTGACTCATGGCAACCCTTTGGACAGTTCTCCTAAACTGTGTTTGATTTTCAGACAGGTGGCTAATTGTTACTAGAGTGGCATCCATACTGCTGTTATTGCATCAATTAAATGCGCATAGGTGCAGACAAACACGGAGAGAACCATTGCAAGGATGAATGATTAAATGTAAAGTTGCAAGAACGGCTACCATGTGCTATAATCATAAATGAAAATTTTTGATTGTAAGGCCAATGAGAGTTATGTTCCCTGTTGCGGATTCCTCATCGAAACATAACATTATGTTGGAATCAGGCAGAAAACAAACAACTGTTTTTAGGAATTTGTTCCCATGGAGATTCTATTTTAATATACTTTGGAGATGATATTTTTGGATAAGAACATAAGCTATACCATACTGAGTCAGACCAAGGTCCATCAAGCCCAGTATCCTGTTTCTAATAGTGGCCAATCCAGGTCACAAGAACCTGTCAGCACTGGCATAAATTCTGTCCAAGCAGCCCCCACAATCAAGGGGGGGCACAGGCAGAAAGGGGCCCACATAGCGACGGCAGCAGCAGCATGACAAACTTACATTTATTATGTTTGCTATGCTGTTCCGCTCTTGTAAGTCTGTCCCGGGCCCTGCAGCTGTTCCTCGCCGGGCCAAAGTCTCACAATAAAATCCACACCACTGGGTCCACAGTGAACTTACAAGAGTGGAGAAGCATGGCAAACGTGGCAAAGTAAGCTTGGCAAGCTGTTGCCGCCATTACCACATGGAGGGGCCTGCACGGGGGGGGGGGGGGGAGTGGAGGGGCTCTCAGCAAAATTTTGCTTGAGGGTCCCTCATTGTAACTTACTGCCGGTCAGATTCCCAAAATGGTACACTGATTTGACGTTGCTTATCCCAGGGTAAACAATGGATTTGGCTGGTCCTTCTTAATAATGGTTTATCGACTTTTCCTCCAGGAACCTCTCCAAACCTTTTTTAAACCCAGCTACACTAACAACTTTTACTACATCGTCCGGTAATGAATTCCAGAGTTTGATTGCACATTAAGTGAAACAATATTTTCTCTTATTAGTCTTAAATGGGCTACATTGTTGCTTCATTTCGTGTCCCCTAGTCTTTCTACTTTTTGAAGGAGTAAATAATTGACCTATGTTTACCCGTTTCACTCCATTCATTATTTTTTAGACTTCTACCATATCTCCCCTCAGCCGTCTCTTTTCCAGGTTGAAGAGCCCTAACCTTTTTAGCCTCTCTTCATAGGAGTATCCTTCCATCCCCTTTACCATTTTGGTGGCTCTTCTCTGTGCCTTTTCTAATTCTGCTATATCCTTTTTAAGATATGGCAACTAGAATTGCACACAATATTCAAGGTGGGATCGCACCATGGAGCAATACAGAGGCATTATAATATCTTTGATTTTATTCTCTATATTTTCCTTATAATGCCTAGCATTCTATTTTCTTTATTGGTCACTGCTGTACACTGGGCGGAGGGTTTTAACATATTACCTTGAAATAAATTATAAAAAAAATTTGGAATGCAATGAACTATCTGCAGACCAAAGATGAAATTGTTGAGATGACACTGTTTTTTTTTAATCTTCTACTATCATACTCTCATACCTTAAGGTCCATTTATTAGAAGATAATTATATTTGTTTTTCCCGTTTTGGATAGTACAGGAGGGAATTGGTGTATTTTTTTTTTTTTAGATTTTAGCAGTTTGCCTATAAAATTTCCCTGTCGGGGTCTTATTCGTAGCCTTTATAAAACAGGCACTATTTTTGGACTTCTCACATAGGTGTCCTGTTATAATATCAGGCTCACTATGACCTAAATGCCATGGTTCATTGCCCCCCTCCCAATCTCCCACTATCAACCCCTCACCACGGTTACAGCTCATCTCCTACTTCACTCTTACAGAATGAACATGGAGGGAGGAGTCTTCAGGCAGTAGCAGCAGGGTAGAGGGATACAGACTGTGTGATATTTGAGCTGAAGAGCATTTATTCATTAAAAAAATATTTATAAAGCATTATCGAAGGAAGTTTAAAATAGGCTGGTGTACCCCTGCAGAGACAGAGGAGAGAGAGCTGGTATAAGCTTATTAGTAAAGGGATTTCTTTGTATGCTTATGTCTTGTCCTGCTGAAGACTAGTCCAAGGAAAAGCAGCCCCATTATCTAGAGAAAGTAAAATAGCAATTTAATTCTTGTAGCATTTAGAGTTCTGTGACCTCATGGCCAGGTGGAGCTGGTATTGGTTTTATCTTCAATGTACCTATGGACTTGTAATTCAAATGTCTCTAAGCAAGGCAGGAGCTATGGGGTCTGTTTCCTAAGCGGCGCTAGCGGCTTCCATGCGAAATCAGAGCCACGGTCCCTTCGCATGAAAGTTGCTAGCGCCACTTAGTAAACAGACCCCTATGAGTCCACAGATGCAATGGAGTTAAAATTGGTAATGGCTCAAATGGCATGGAGCAATCTAGTTATCTAACTTTAAGGAGCAAGGAACTGGAACCACAGTACCTTTAGCCTCAAAGTAATGTCCTAGTTTGGTTCAGACTGTTCATTAACCAGTAATAAAATCCTTAGAACATTTTGCACCTTCTCTCATGAAAGTTTGTTTTTTCCTCCTGAAGATGCCTATTCTCTCACCACCCCTGCCTCCTTCCCTTCATCTTTCTGCAGATTGCCTTCCTTCATTCTCATTCTTCTGCCTCCTATTTCCGCACCCTTGTCGTTCCTCTCAAGCAGCTTCATCCCCCAAACCCTTATCCCTATTGCCCTCTCCTCCACTCCTTCCAATCTCACCCGTTTTCCCTTCTCTGGCACCCAGATCTGGTTCTTTTCCATTCTCCCTCTTTGCCATCCTTTCTCTTATTTCCATCTATGCTGATCTTCTCCAATTCTCTTCCTCTAGGTCCATTCTCTCCTTCCTGCCCCCTCTACTTAATCTTTTTCCCAGGCAGCTGGAGAAGACAGATGTAGCACAAAGAACTGTTCTTCTCTTCTTGCCAATTGTTATTGACCCACACAAGGAAAAGGGGGAAGAAATAATGGCAAGACATCTCTGCCCAGTTGCTGCCCTTCTCTGAAGTTCTTGCAATCCAACAGGAAATTGCTCGGCAAGAGCTGGATTTTGCAGCCTTTGCCATGATATTACAGGAGATGAGGGGTCCTGGCCATAGTGAGCAACAACAGAAATTCAGCATGGAAACATTCAGAAGAAATTTAATAAGTCAATGACTTCCTACTTCATTGTCTTAAATTAGAGTCCATAAAGAGAAAGTACCTTACACAGTGTTCACAATGAGACCTTGAAGAGGTCTTCTATATGTCATCTTTAACCATTGAGTGAACAGAGATTTCTAACCTATCTTTGTAAGGCTGGTCCATTGAATTTGCATTTTCATTAAAAGCTGAATTAAAAGAGGACATGATGGATCTTTTGAATATTTGCTTGAAGTTTTCACTGATGAAGAGGTAAAGGATGGGTGTAAAACAGCTGTTGATGCAAGCAAATGAAGAAGATAAAGTTTTAAAAATGTTACGTAGATCTGAATAATCATCTAGATATATGCTTAATCCATAGTACACATGATAAGGTGTCCAGCACAAAAAGAAAGAGATGATGGCAGTGATGATGACTTTAAAGGGCTTCTTGGATTTAGTCAGGCTCTTCATCTTCATCTTGAAGGCTATGGTAAGATAGCAGAAAGTAATAGTGCTAAGTGGTAGAAGAAAGGCCAAGAGAAGTCTGCAGACAAACATCAGCCACTGGACTTTTCTCTTCAGATTCAGGTTGTTATGTTCCACAGAGTCATTGGAAAAAGCATAATTGTTGTAGCAGATAGTCTTGTTCATTTCATCTGTGTATGTGTCTCGGAAGGCCAAGTATGGTGCACTGAACAAAAATGCCAAGACCCATGTCACTGCGCTGATGATGGATGCGCAGTTAGTGGTTCTGTGGCATCGAGACCACAGTGGGTAGACAACTAGGAGGTATCGGTCAATACTGATGATTGTGATCAGGAACACGGAAGCAAACATAGAGAAGGAGATCAGAGTATTGATAAGTTTGCACATGAATTTACCAAAGATCCAGTGAGAGTGCATAAGGAAATAGACCCCAATGAATGGCATGAGGATAGTGAAAATGAGGTTGGCTAAAATAAGATGAAAGAACCAGATGATGTTGACGGTTCTTTTCATCTTGAAACCCAACATCCAGAGGAAGAAACTATTGGCTATGATTCCAAAAAGAAAAGTGATGAAGAAAAAGGAGGCAGATACCGGGTTAACTGTTTTTATCATCTTGGAATCTCTCTCCATCCTTGCTGTCTTGTTGATCAAAAGATAAGTCACATTCAGCAAGCTGATAGCATCCTAAAAATACAAAAGTGTTAGATCCTTATAGTGACTTAATTTATACAGTTAGAGAAATAAGTTTTAAGGGTATTTCTACTAAACCTGGCTGCTAATGCGGTACATTAGTAGCCAAAACTGTGCATTATCAGCAGGCAGAATTCCCAGGGGAGGTCCTGTAGATACTACGGAGGTTTGTATTTCCCATGAGGATCCTGCATTACCTGCCTTGGAGATAACATGGGGAAAGTCCTGCAGTGCCTGCTGCAGGTCTCCATGATAAAGCCATGGTGAGGGATGGCAGTGATTGGATGCACAGAGCTCTCAGCAGCCCTATGCCCTGGTTTTTGCCATACCCTCCAACTGCCACCATCAGGCCTGCCCTCCCCCAATATTTTTGGTGAGGTAGTGCTGTAATCCACAACACAGACAATATTAAAAATTAAAATGTGAGCCCCCTTCGGAAGCGATTCACTTGGACAACTGCCGATCCCCATTGGGAGTTGCCTGTGCAGAGGGACCGGTACACCCTCCAACTGGCAAAGAGTCACAGCTAGCCAGTCAGACTATGCCCCTGATACAAAATGACAAAGATGGGGGCCCCCACCAAAGTAGGTACCACAGGTCCCCACAGTACATCCATGGGAAGGAACAGTAGTGACTGTCAGCAGCTCTGTGCCCTGGTCATTGCCATGTCCTCCAACTGTTGCGATCAGGTCTGTCCCCACTCAATATTGTCAGTGCCACAGTGCTGCAATCCGCAGCACCAACAATATTAAAAATAAAAATGTATACCCCCTCTCTCTTCTGTCCTGCCCTTCTCATAAGCCCAAACAAAAATAGCCACAATCTCATGGTGCTGCCCCTAGTGAGAGGCTGGAGGACAGCACCTCATGATGGTGGCCATTTTGTACTGACCGCAAGACGGGACAGGAGCAAGGAGGCTTGCTCCTGCCCCATTCTCCACTAGACTTCCATGGATTGAAGATATATGCTGGGGTGGGGGGCACCAGTGAGGGTGCCAGGGGGGACAGGAGGGCCACAGTGCCCCCTTGCCACCTGGCTAACTGGCATTTGTTTATTGGAAGAAGTAGTGGGAGGGGGATGATGGGGGGCTGCAGGGCCCTCCAACCCTTATGATTCTGTATGGGGCAGATGGAGGGGTCATAGCCTGATTGGTTACCCAGGACTCTTTGCCAGCTGCGAGGTGCACGGATCTCCATGGGCAGCTCCCGATGGTGATATGGAGCTGTCTTGGGGAGGGAGGGGAAATAGTACTGCGCGGGACACACATTTTGATTTTTTATACTGTCAATGCCACAGATTGTGGAGGCCTGATCACTTCCAGGGAAGAGCCCATGTTATTGGGCCTCCTGGCAGATTACGCCACCTCTGAGATGGCATTATCTGCCACAGCAATCAGGCCTGAATTTGGCTGCCACCACATAAAACCTTTTTCATATGGTGGCTGCCCCAAGGGAACTACACTGCACGAAAATCAGATACCGTGGGAAATTGTCTGCAATATCTGATGTTTTCATACCCCTTAGGGGCCTGTCTACTAAAGCTTTTCTCCCATTTTGTGTCTATAGGGAAAATGATTAGTAAACAGGCCCCTAAATTAATGCCTGCAAATATTCAATGCTGGAACAAACCAGTAACTGAGGTATTAAAAACCCAGCCCTGCCACGGACTTTGTGAAACTTAGGCCAAATTATTTTATTTCCCTGTGCCCGGTATAATCCTGGCTCTGTCACTGCAATTTTCAAGTGTACTGGGCTAAAGATGCTGCAGTTAAAAATATAACAGTACATTAAGGTCTTTATTTATAATATTCTAAATTGTATTTTCAAGCAATAAAGAGGAAACAGAGAGTTAAGGTAGCAAGAGAAAAAAAATAAGGAAAACAAGAGGGGAAAGCATGTGCAGTGTGCTTAAGCAATTATTTCAAACCCCTGTGTGCAAACATGTGTGTATTGGTACAGTATTTGTCTCTGTGTGTAGTTTGACCTAGCATGGGAGAGGGGGGGTTCGAATCGTTTGGACCAAGTGCTATCTATACATTCCATTCATTTGGATAGAATAATATGAAACTAACTATGATAATATGGGAATTACTTTCTTCTTCACAATTTCCATGTGCAAATTCCAGTATTTATGGCGGCTTCATGTAATTGGCAATTTTGGAAAGGGTTGAATTTACGCATAGCAATTATAAGGGATAAAAGGATATAAATAGGATGGAGTCTGTGCAGAGGGTGGCAACCAAAATAGTCAGTGGACTTGTGATAAGGCATATGAGGGCAGACTTAAACATCTCAATATGAATACTTTGGAGGAAAGGCAGGAGAGAGGCGATAGAATACAGACATTTACATTCCTCCGTGGTATAAAAGCACAGGAGGAAAGACTCTTCAAATCAACATAAAGTTCTGCAATGAAGGGACATGGGATGAAGGTGAAAGGGGATAGACTCAGGAGTAATATGCGGAAATATTTCTTTATGAAAAGGGTGGTAGATGCGTGGAACAGTCTCCCAGTGGAGGTAGTAGCAAAGAGGCAATGCAAAGTATGCCTTTGAGTCAATGCTGACTCCTGGAGACTCACAGAAACATAGAAACATGACGACAGAAAAAGACCACATGGCCTGTCTAGTCTGACCTTCTATATCAACCACTACAACAGTTCCCTTTTTTCCTTTGGAGATCCTCTGTGTTTGTCCCATGCTTCTTTGAATTCAGATACTGTCCTCATCTCTACCACCTCCACTGGGAGACAATTCCACGGATCCACCACACTTGCAGTCTCTTAAATCTATCCCCTTTCACCCTCATCACATATCCCCCCTCAGAGCAGAGCTCACTTTCAATCAAAAGAGGCTCCCCTCCTGTACATTTATGCCAAGGAGGTATTTAAACGTCTCAATCATAACACCTCTATCCCGCCTTTCCTCTAAGGTGCACATATTAAGATCCTTAAGTCTGTCCTCATATGCTTTATAATGAAGACCACTAACCATTTTAGTAGCAACCTTCTGTACTGACTCCAACCGTTTATATCTTTTTGAAGGTGCGGTCTCCAGAATTGCACACAATACTCCAAATGAGGTCACACCAAAGACTTATACAGAGGCACTATCACCTCCTTTCTTCTGCTGGTTATTGCTCTCCCTATGCACCCAAGCATCCTTTTAGCTTTTGATGTCACCTTTTCTACCTGTTTAGCTACTTTAAGATCATCAGACACAATCACGCCTAGGTCCCATCTTCTTTAGTGGGCAAAAGTACTGCACCCCCTATACTGTATCGCTCCCTTGGATTGCTGCAGCCCAAATGCATGACCTTGCATTTTTTAACATTAAATCCCAGCTGCCAAATTCTAGACCATTCTTCAAGTTTAGCTAGATCCCTTCTCATGTTATCTACACCTTCCTGGATGTCTACTCTATTGCAGGTTTTGGTATCATCTGCAAAGAGGCAAACCTTACCCAACAGCCCTTCTGCAATATCACTAACAAAGATGTTAAAAAGAATTGGACCAAGGACAGATCCCTGGGGCACACCACTGATAACCTCCTTCTCCTTAGAGTGAGCTCCATTTACCCATACTCTGTCGCCTTCCACTCAACCAATTTCCAACCCAAGCAGTAAATTTAGGGTCCATTCCTAGGGTGCTCAGTTTGTTTATAAGTCGTCTAAGAGGAACGGTGTCAAAGGCTTTACTGAAATCTAAATATACCACATCTAGGGCTCTCCCCCTCAGTCCAACTCCCTGGTAACCCAGTCAAAGAAATCAATCAGATTTGTCTGAGAAGACCTGCCTCTGGTGAATCCAGGCTGTCTCAGATCATGTAATCCACTGGATTCCAGAAACCTCACTATTTTCTCTTTCAGCAGCATTCCCAATAATTTACTCACCACCAAAGTTAAACTAACTAGCCTGTAGTTGTCAACCACATCCTTACTTTCGCTTTTTTGTAAAAGGACCACATGAGCCTCTCTCCAATCATTTGGTACCATTCCCGACTCCAACAAGGCATTGAAAAGGTCAGTCAGTGGAGCTGCTAGAACATCCCCAAGTTCCCTTAGTATTCTAGCGTGTATCCCATCCAGTCCCATCACTTTGTTTACTTTAAGTTTAGCTAGTTTCTCACGAACACAGTCTTATAAAAATTGTTCAGGATGCTCTTCACTTCTGTTCCTTTTTGTGGGTGTTTTCTGAGGTCCTGCTCCTGCTTCTTCATCTGTGAACACAGAACAGAAATATTTGTTAAGCAATTCCGCTTTATCCTCCTCAGCGTCTACATATTCCTCCCCTTCACCCTTGAGTCTGACAATACCACTTTTGCCCTTCCTTTTCTAACATATCTGAAAAATGTCTTATTCCCCCATTTTACTGAATTGGCTATTCCTCCTCTTTTTGAATCTTTGCTCTCCTAACTACTTTGTTACCTTCTCTTAAGTTTTTCCAAATATAGATGCCTGTCTTCCTCTCTCTGTGATCTCTTGTATTTCATGAAGGCCTCCCTCGTTTTCTTCACCTTTTCAGCTACTTCTTTCGAAAACCATAGCGGCCTCCTTTTCCTTTTACCTTTATTTACCATTTTAACAGCAGCTCCTGGGTTTTCTTAGCAATTTGATCGGAAGTAGATTGCCAGGCCTTTCTTCTGAGGTAATGGAGGGTTAAGTGACTTGCCAAAAGGCACAGGGAGTGCTAGCTGGAATCAAATTCTGGTCTCTTGGTTACCAAACCAGTGCTCTAACTACTAGGCTACTCTTCTACTTCCATAAAGCATCTCCACATCTGTCTAACATACAGTCCCCCAAGACCCAAAGCCTGACAACTTTGATACACTATCAGAATTAATATATTCCTCAATGGAAAACAACCCCCTCATCCTAATAGGAGATCTTAACCTGCCGTCCCTATCACATAACCACGTCACACTTCCTTACCTCCATCGATGACTTTGATCACCACCAAATAATCAACACCCAAACACACCCCAAAGGCAACATATTAGACCTAGCATTCCTTCCATCAACCATCTTCAGAGGCTACAACCCCAAAACACTAGAAATACAGCCTGTCCCCTGGTCTGACCACCACCTAATTAAATTCCAACTACCACTCCACACCACCACACAACCAAAGCATATACAGATCCCCCACACCAGAAGATTTAAGAAGTTTAGCAAGGACGAATTCCTAGATCAAACCATCCCACACCTCGTTAAAGATCCAACAGACCTTGACGAAGCCGTAAACTGCTGGCATGACAATTCACAGTGCAGCTACAATTCATTCACAACAACCATACCACAAAAAAAAGCAAAATGCCCCATGGTGCAGACCCAAAATAAAGCAACAGAAAGCAAAAACACAGTGCTAAAATAGTTCATCTCATACCTGTCTGACAGAACACAACAAGAAAGAATCGAAGACCAAATGTCCAAACAATACAAACAACAAGGTCTACTGGAAGGCTTCACCCTATCAGCCATCCTCTTCAATATATACATCCAACCCATCTACACCATCTTTAAAAAATTCCAGATAAAGTACGAACTACACAGACGACAATGTTATATCTCCCAGTCAACATCAAAAAGCCATCAAACCAAAAACTCACTGAATGCTTTGCAGAGATAACAGAATGGCTAGAAAATCACATCCTTAAGATTAACCTCGCGAAAACCGAAGCCATGTATGTAACAAGAAACCAGAGCTTCACCCCCCTCCATCAATAAAGATACATGACAAACATATAACAGTCAACAGTCAAACATATAATAGTCAAAAACAAAATAAAATAAAATAAAATACCTGAGAGTCCTCATCGACCTCATCCTCAACATGTCATCACACATAAAATACACAACAAAAAAATCTTCTATAAACTCAAAATTCTGAAACTCCTCCGCCCACTACTCTACCTCAATGACTTTAAGTCTGTAGTCCAAGCAATCATCACCCCCCATTTTGATTTTGCCAACACCACTCTACAAGGCATAACAAAACAAACCCTAGAACAACTACAACTAGCCCAACACACTGTAGCTAGAATAACGATGAACATCAGCCCAACAGAACATATAACCCCCATACTATACGACCTCCACTAGCTTCCTATACAAAGCCGCATAAACTACAAAATACTGGTCACAACCTTCAAGTTAATCAATGATATCACTCCCTCACACTTCTCCACACTCATTCAAAAAGAAACTAACTCCCACTCTCAACAAAACTGCAACAAGAATAGAATCTCTATACCACCAGACTTTAGGAAATCAACGAAAGCAACAAATAACAAGGCATTCTCCCACAATGCACTTATCCTCTGGAATGCGCTCCCAGATCACATAAGAAGCACAAAAGATCTCAATACATTCCGAAAATAACTAAAAACACACCTATTTACCCTCCACTTTGACACCCTAATTAAAAACAATGGCCCAAATCCCCCCCTCCCCCATCAAAACCACGCAGTCTACCACCACAGTACACACTAAAGCATAAAGGAATACAAAACCTATAGCCCACTTACGCCATACCCAAAGGAACAAACAGAACACAGAAAACTCCTCATAACTGCAAATAGTTAGAAATAGATGCGCAAAGACACGTTACTGTAAATAGTTAAGAAGAAAACGTATTATCTTAATTGTACATATTTTAAAAAACTGTTTTATGTAATTGAATATCTACCTGCACTGTAATATTCAACTTGCTGTTCAATGTAAACCACTTTGATCCACCAGAAAAATGCGGTATAAAAATTAACAATAAATAAAATAAATAAAGAGGACTGTATCTGAATTCAAGAAAACATGGGATAAACACATGGGAGATCTCTAAAGGAAAAAAGGGTAGTAGTTGGTATGGAAGGGCAAACTGGATAGACTGTATGGTCTTTTTCTACCATTATGTTTCTATGTTTAAATTGGGTCAGAAGGAAAGCAGGAATGGGGGGGGGTGGAGGTGTGCAAATCAGAAGGTTCACTTGAATAACTTAATAGACTTCAGCTGGCACTGTTCATGCTCCCATAGGCTTCTCAGCTTTACCATCCTAGTCCTTAAGTCCTCTAATTACCTGTCTTGCAAGCACAATTCTTTTGCCATGGACACGTTCTTATCAGCAACAGAGGAAAGTTGAATAGAAAGGGATAGGCCCAAACCCAACACTATCTTCCAAATCTCATCCTGGGTAAAGACTCTGGGTTTCTCTCGTTGGGACGCCCCTTCCTGTGTGTCGGCACTGTCGGAGAGTTCATGTTCTTTAAGAGCAGCTTCTCTACTCTCATTGCTGCAGAGTCTTTTCTTGTCCCACCACTGCTCACAAAGCTACCACATCCTGCAATAGCGATCCTATTCTCTGTTGGTTTTCTTCTTCAGCGTCCCTTTCCACCATCCTGTTTCAGGAGACCCTATGATGTCAGCTCCTGGCACCACTGCAATCGAAGCATTAGCTGCTCACATTGTGAAAGCATCTGGTGGGAGAACTCACACTCTGGGATTGAGTGAAGCACTCAAATCTAGGGACACAGAGGCCGTTCTTACCCAGTTATCCATCCCTTGTATTATATGTCAAGCATATAGCATAAGCATCCATTGGTCTGATCACTGGAACTGCAGGATAGGTCCTAGCTCTGTCCTTCATTTCTTAGCCATAGACCAAGTAAGTAGCCATCTTGGATTCTTCGTATTAATACTACTGCTTATCATTTGCATAGTGCTTCAAGGCATATGCGGTGACAGTCCCTGCTCATCAGAGCTTACAATCTAATCAAGATGAAGGACATAAATAAAACTGGGGGCTAGAGTATGATAAGATACACATAAGTGGTAAACAAGTGAGGGGCATCAGGATTCAAAAGCAGCCTTAAAGAGGTGGGTCTTAGCCTGGATTTGAATAGGGTTAGAGAAGGAGCCCGATATATTGACTCAGGTAGTTTGTTCCAGGCATATGGAGCAGCAAAGTGGAATGAATGAAGTCTGGTGTGGTAGTGGCAGAGAAGGGCACAGATAAAATGGATCTGCCAGAGGAGTGGAGTTCCTGAGGAGGGGTGTAGGGAGAGATAGAAGAAAGGTAGTGAGGAGCTGCAGAATGAATGCACTTGTAGGTCATTAAGAGCAGCTTGAAATGGATGCGGAAACAGATAGGGAGCCAGTGAAAAGAGGGGTCACATGAGCATAGTGACACTGGCGGAAGATAATATTTATACTCTATCCTTCAATGCTTCATCCCTCCCAACCATGCCAGAGTGCAACTATGCAGCCATGTTATGAGTTATCTCTGAATGACACACGGTATGCAACAGGTAGATAGGACTGATAGGGAACACCAACATCCAGTATACAGTAATTACACTGCAAATACTCTCTGGAAATTCATCCACATGTTTAATCCCATCTTCAAAGAATTCTAACAGATGTGTAGCCATGACCTCCCTTTGCTAATCTCATGTTTGTACATATGAACAGTAATGTTTTTCTTAACAATCGCTTCCATCATTTCACATGATGCCAGCATCAGGCTCATAAGTCTGTAGTTACTTGGGTCATTTCTGGATCCCTTTTATGAATACCATTGTTGCATTATCTACCCTCCATTCCTCAGATACAGAAACAGATTTGAAGACTAAAATACAGATATCTGCAATGTCATATCTGAGATCCTTGAAAACTCTGTGGTGAATACAATGAGGTCCTGGCGATTTACTAAAATTTAGCTTGTCAATTGCTCTAGCACCTCTTCAATATTCACACCGGCTGCTTCAGTTCTTCCTAATCATCACCTACAAAGAATAGTTCTGGCATGGGTATCTTTCTAGCATCCTGCACAGTAAAACTGATGGAATTTTGTTTTTCCGCAATGGCCTTATCCTTCTTCAGCTTCCCTTTCCACCACCCTCAATCACGTTGAAGACATCTTGGGTGCAGTTTCCTTTTGAATAAATAAAATACTCCTCGGGATGAGAATTTCTGGTAACTAACATTTGATACAGCATGATGAACTAGGAAGACCACATGGGTTTTACGGTCCTTATCTTCTGTCATATTCTATGATCAAGGCTCCTCCATCCCCGCAAATTTATTATTCAAAATGATTTTCCAAAGCAAACTCATTTCAGATTGCAATGGCCATATACACTAACTATAGTTTAAATATTCCACCATTCTATTCTTAGAAAAGGATTTAAGTAGCAGATATGTTTAGTGCAAAAAAACATATATATATATATGCCTGAATACGTGTTATGCTTTTGGAAGTCAGAAGATATTTTTAAGCAAGGCTTTATTTCCCACCAAAGAAATAAACATTTTCACTAAAAAAGGCAAGGCCATTAGGGAAATGAAATGAAAGATTGCCCATGATCCAGCAACCTATTTCCACAATTCCTTGATGTTTTATCGGTCTATGAGACCTTGAGTACCCACCCAATGATCTTTAAGAGGATCAGACACAGCAGCACTTATAAAGAACAGCAGAGAGAAGAGAGAGGCACTGAGAGAAAGATAAGGAAGAAAAACAGAGAACTAGGAAAAGAGACAATGAGACAAAAATATAGTAAACAGACAAAAATGTGAAAACAGAGTGAAAAAGAAAATGAAACTAAAGACAAAGAAGGAAAATAATGGAGAGGAAAAGATGACAAAGTAAGAGATATCCAGAACCGGTGAATAAAACAGAAGGGGAAAAAACAGCAACTAGCAGAAGCAGAGAAAAGGATCAGCAAAGGAAAACAATGAGAGAGGGAGAAGTCAGATGAAGCAGAACTAGAACCTTTACTACTTACCATACAAAAAGGAATAGTCAGATTCTGAAGTCACCTCGGTAACAGCAACACTTTGTGGTGGAACACAAAAGTCCTACAAAATAAACATTCAGCACCTGTGTAGCAAATTTCATATATCATAAACAGCATTAACGTCTGTGACTCAAAAAGTAACAAGGGGCAGCACAGAACATATCACAGAGAGTTTCTAAGATATCAGTATACTTCCTGTTGGAAGATAAAGGTTGGAAAACAAAAACCGAACAGCTGTCAGTCCATACACAGACCAATGCTAGCAGATTAGCTCCTCTCAATTACACATGCAGAACAAAGAGCCTAGTGCCAAATATAGAATATGTGACCTCAAATTAGAAATAAAAATGCACCCACAAAAGCTGAAATGGAAACTTAAGAAACTAGAATCTGCAAGCAGTGTAACACTGGAGAAAAAAAATACAGAACTACATTTCCTCTTCTATTCTGCAGAACACAGAAAAAAAACAGAATACAGCATGACGGTAAACACGCAAAGTCAATATTCAGTGAGAACACATCCAGTTATAAGGTAATCAGATAACCAGATAAGTGAGCTGAATATCTGATTAAAAGTTAAGTTGGACTGCTGATTATACTAACCTAACATTAACGTCAATGGGACAGATTTATTTGGTTAACTTTATTTATTTATTTAGACAGTTTTGTATACCGCCTTATCCTTCAATCAAAACGGTCACAACACAATTGGGGGATACATTTAACACACGGGGATATGAGACACATACACTAATACTTACAGGGAACATGGGCAATGGAGGGTTAAGTGGCTTGCCTAAGACCACAAGGAGCATCTGTGGGACTAGAAACCCCAGTCCTTCCGGCCCAAGGTTGCTGTCCTCTAGTCGGATTTGAACCCCCGACCTTCCGGCCTGAAGTACCTTACCCCAACCACTAATTTCTTCAATCTGACTTCATTAAATAGCTTTATCCAGATAGCAGCGAATATTAATGCTAACCGCTTAGGGAGTAATTCCATAAAGATTCCTCTGTGTAAAAAGCCCATCTGTGGCAAGCGTCGCATACGGTGGGAAGGAGTTGTCTTTAAAACACAGGCCAGACAGCAGTTCAGATAATAAAAACTGCTTTTGTTTTCCATCTCAGCTTGTTAAACCTCCACAAAGCAAAACCCAGAACAAACAGTAGTTCAGGGAAAACAAAAACAGCTTAATTCTGCCCCAGCTTGTTAAACCTCCACAAGATGATTCTCCCGGCCCTTCCTCCAGTCCCAGTTAAAGTTCCTACCTCAGAACTCTTTTGCATGGCTTGCCTTGGAAGGATTTCTATATGATCAAGGAAGATTCCCCACTAATTTTTTTGTTGGAGCTGCCAACAAAGTGAACAGAACTAGTCTGTACACCACTGAGGCCTCTCCTTTTTAATCATTTCAATATTTAAAAGTATGAATACTATACTTAGCTTTGTTGATTTAAGCCGCCAAAAATCAGAAATGACGTGTCACGTTTCGGGTTTGACAAAATCTTCAACCCTGCTTCAGGTCAATCTAATCAAAGCAAATCCAAAGCTTCAATGAAAATATGATAGAGGAAACGCCTTACATAACACGGTTCAGCGTCTGACGTCACTCCTGACGAGAATCAGCCATCATCCAATCAAGAATGCAAGCCACTCATCTGATAGGGGGATCCCACTGACAAGGGAAACCAATCTTGTTTAGGGGGTTTCCCTTGTCAGACGCCGAACTGTCCACACATGTAAAAAAGTTAGTGAAACACAACATTGCACCTGCTTTTACATGATCTGTACATAGGTGTTCCTGGGAGCGTAGTTGTTAGGGTAAGTTTGAAACAGCCACCTAAACATGAAGGCCAAGTAGGCATCTATTTTATAAAGAGACATTGGCACCTGTGTGTCTTTGTTCAATTCTAGGAACAAGGCAGCAGAAATCACGCCTTTGTAATTGAATCTTCTCAATTTGAAATGCATCATCATTGTGCCATCACTGATTCCCTTCATATGATTAAACAGTCATGTATAATGCAAAAATTCTCATATAATGAAAAAAATAGTCCATCTCAAAAGTAATTTCATTTCTTCAAAAGATCTAGTTTTTCAAAATTCACGTTATCAAACAAAATTGTATAGACCCTTTATCAATGGTTTATGGTTTATAGTGCTTGAGAAACTGCTCTTCAAGGGGTCTCAGCAGAGCTGAGTTATCATAGAGCAGTATCGACTCATATTTCTACAACAAAGATCTAATAAAAAGTGTACACATATCTAAATTATTTGGAGCTGACATATCATGTTTCGTGTCTGCATCAGGGAACTGTTCTCCTCAATGGCTTCAAAAAGCTCAACTGGTCTCCAACATAGCAAACAAGCATCACTAGTCATTAAACTAATGACATTAATTCACTCTCAGTGTTTAACCCATTATGAGCAAGAGAATTCAGCAAAAAAAATCCATTGCTGCTCTTTATAATTCAATACTCTTTCATTTCCCGTTCTCCAATTCATCAGTCCTTGATCCAGCATTCTCCAGCGAATGTCAGTAAACTCATGATTATATTGTAGCCAAGGTGCAACTAAAGGGGCAGACACTGTATTTGTCCAAATTATGCTCCAATGTTCATTCAATCATAATTTAATTTGACACTTTGTCCTGCCCACATAAAGCTTCTAACACGGACATAACACCATGTATGCTACAAAAATGGAATAGCAGAGAAAGAGAGAAGAACCAAATATGACCCCAAGATTGCAACTGAGGAAACAGGTAGGTGTAAAGTGTTATCTACAGAGATAGAGAAAGGACAAAGGGGGAAGTGAGTTTAGGGGGAAAAGATAAGGAGCTTGTTTTTGACCATGTGACATTCAGGCAGCAATGTCAGATAAGCAGGCTGAGATATGGGCTTGGATTCCTGGAAAGATTTCAAGTACAGAGTTAGATCTGAGAGTCGTCATCATAAAGATGATTCTGAAAACCATGGGAGGAGATGAGTGTACCAAGGGATTGAGTGTAGAGAGAGAAGAGGAGAGGTGCACTGACAAAGCAGGATGGGAACAGAAGAAGATCCACCAGAACATACACTAAGGGGTATGTTTACTAAATGGCGGTAGCGGCTTCCATGTGATTTCGGAGCCACGGAAGCCACAACTGCCATTTAGTAAACATACCCCTAAAAGTGTGATGTGAGAGATAAGAAGAAAACCAGGAAAGAACAAAGTCCATAAATCCAAGGAAGAATATGGTATCAAGGAGAAGGTAGTGATCAACAGTGTCAAAAACAGTGGAAAGGTCAAGAAGGGTGAGGACCGAGTAAAGACCCTTAGGGGTATGTTTACTAAACCATCATAATGTGCGCTCTGTGATGTTATCGCGCAATAAGGTACCTTATCGCGCGATAATGGCGCTTTACAAGGCGCACAGGTACCTTATCGCGTGATAACGTGCGCTGCGGCGCAAACGAGCGCTGAAGGCGGGGAAAGGCTCCCGGAGGGCGGAGGAAGGCTCCCCAGGGGCGGAGAGAAGGGGTCAATGGGTGGAGAGTGGGAGGGGAGAGGCTCCCCACACACTAATGCTGTGAAATCTGAGGCCAAAACTAACGCCAGTGAAAACCTTGCGTTAAAGCTGATTTAAAGGGAAAAGAAACCATTTATGTCAGCAATGTACAGCAAAACCAGGGAAATCTATAAAAAAGTGATAAGTGTGATACATGTGCACGGAACAAAAAGTACAAATAAAAATTGTAAAGGACCCCAACAAAATATACAAAAAACATAACCAAGCTGGGCAATAGTGATAGTAATGGGATACAGCAAAAAACACTCCCAAGAAAGCTCCAAAAAAAAGATATGAAGTTTGGAAGGGTCTACGCTCCGTCCCCATACAAGGTGAATGATCCCACAGTGAAATAGCACTGATCAGGGTTTCCCTCTCCATTGGACAGGTTTCCTATGGCATGCACATGTTCCACAACAGCAGGGCGGGCATGTCGGAATGGGCAACTGGACAGATGCTGGGAAAGGGGATACAGAGGGCTGCAGGCGGCACATGCTGTGGTGCAGCTGGGGCACAGTGCGGACTAGGCAGATGCCTAGGTGGCACTTAGGAATGCTGAAACTGTACAGAAGCCAGACAGCAACTGATGAGGGCCCAACATGGGCACGAGAGTGTTTATCACAGTGTCACAGGGGATAGTACCCAGCAAGTACCTCCAAGGGCACAGAACATTGGCAGGTGGTGTTGGGGGGAAGCATGGACGTCTATGCAGGCACCCCTACCCCAGAACACGCACCATAGGCAGCCACCTACCCGTACACTGGATGGCCTGAGACTGCACTCCACCAGCACCACCAGCAGAAGGGCATGTCAGCAGGGTGGCAGAGGGGCACTGGTGGTGGAGGGGGCAGTGGCAGCTGCCCAGAGCAGACCATGGCCTAACCCTGTGTAGGTGGGTGCCATGCACTGCAGCAGACAGGCCCCATCTGATGAACAGTCATGGTATCCCCAGGGGATGTACTGTCTCTGTGTCAACACGGTGGTGCAGTGCACACAGCCAGTATGTTCAGGAGCGAAAGGTTACAGGTTCAAGTCCCAGCTGTGGTTCCTGCCAACCCAGCCCCCATTTTTACCCACTACTAAAACGTGCTAATACAGACAGAACCTTTATTGCAGATGATGTAAACATGCCCAAAACACCTACATTTTACCCTACAGAGCACAGACACCATAAGCAGGCGCATTACCTAGAGCACAGTCTCCCAAATGCAGTTCTGGAGGGCCAAACACCATTCAGGTTCCATGCTGCCTCTAATAAAGATGCCTGTGCTGCATATCTATGCACCGCCCCCATGGTATGCAGATGTATCTCATGCATATTTATGAGGGACAGCATGAAAACCCGAACAGTGTTTGGCACACCAGGACTGGAGTTGGGAACCTCTGCCGTAAAGCAGCAGCCAACAGGGGCAGACACACCCACACCCACAGGCTCCATTAGCCAATGCCTCCTGGAGAGGCAGGACATTGGGCCCTGCGTGCATCTCCCAATACTAGCACTTGCATACCGTAGCAATGCCACCCTAAACCTGGGAATATGGTACACAGCTATCAAAAGGTAGCTATGATTACTGGCAGACAGCAATTCCTACGTTAAGCACAATTGGCTGATTGAGCTGCATCATAGCAACCTTTCTGATGTCTGTGGAGTGAGTCTCAGGTCTGGTGTCTGACAGAGTGACCCCAACAGTATTGCGTACCATAGCCATGCCTGCACTGTGCCCAGGACTGGTGTGGTGGCCAGGGCTGCCAAACACCTCTATAGTAGCACAATGCTGGCATAGGTGCGGGAGTGTGTGTCTGTCTATCCAGTGTGTGGTGGCTGCAAACACCCTCCACAGCCCACACTGCCAGCACTGTTGCCAGTATTGGCCTCCCAATGTGCATAATGAGGAGCAAGGTACCATGGGTATAGCCCGGACAGGGTGGCCTGGCCAGGATGCATCTGCACAGGGCATAGGGCAATGGCTGGGACATTGTAGTGCCCGGCCACCACCTGCACAGACAGGGTAGCCACACCATGTTCTGCTGGGAGATCACTCTCACCCTGACTGAGCAGTGACCACGGCATGGCTAGGTTCCCCCATAGTGCTATGTAGTATTTTTTTCATGTGATATTTATGGGTTCCCTTTTGGGGCTTAGTCACTGACTTATCTGCTTGGTGTGTATGCTGACATCCCAGTTCTGGGTGCATGCATTTCCACCAGGAACATGCACTATGGACTAGTTAGCAGACTGTCTGCAGCTGGTATGTGTCTTGCTGGAACACCTTGCAGGGTGCAGCGGCTGAAGACTTGCTGCAGGAGAATATCAGATAGTGGTGGGGTGCAGCTTAGAATATCCAGGCCTAATGTCTGTCTGCTATTGCTTTATGGATGTGTACAGAGCTGCATTGACTGCCCTGTAGGGTGGACTGGGGTTGATAGTCCCCCCTAATGCCACCATTGCAGGGAGGTAGAATGTGGATCTGTTGGTGGAAGACCCTGTTTCCCACCCTCAGCCCCAGGGGGGGGGGGTGGTACATAATACACCTATGGGTCCATAAGGGCTAAACCTTGACTAAGAAATACAGATGTATCCAAGGTGTGTCTGCAGACACTTCCTATCTCACACATTAGCACTGCTGGGGTCCTGCAGCATGTCCTATTTCTGCTGTGGACCTGGTGCTGGGCCCCCTACCTCACCCTAAGGGTGAGTACCGTACCTGCACAATGTGATAGTGTGTAGCTACTCTGTGCCAGTGCCACACACGGTCAGTTCCCCCTACCAGGCCGGGGTGCTGTGGGGGTGCATACCCCATCTTGTGATCATCTGTAGACTGCTGATTTGCATGTGCAGTGCATCATAGGTATGGGTGGGTTAACCCTATCCTGGTGACCACAGCAGACTGTTTGTGTGGTGACGTGCAGTCCTTCTGCAGCCAGCCAGGGATTTGCTAGCAGCTATGGAGCTGTAGCCCACTGGTTACTTCACTGCTTGTAGAGCCAGAGGTCATGGGTTCAAACCCACAGTGGGGTTATTTGATAGGGCTTTCTGAAGCATTGTCTATTTTTAATGTACATTAGTGCTGCCAGCATAACACCTTCGGGGTACTGTAACCATAAGGTGCCTTAGAGGGCACCCTATAAAGCGCCTTCTGAGGCACCTTATGGTTACAGTCCGTATAAGGTGCCTTATAAGGTGTCCTATGGGGCGCCTTATAGGGTACCCTATAGGGGACATTATAGGGTGCCTGGGCGGACAGTGCACTTTATAGTATGCCCTCTGGAGTGCCTTATAGGGCGGCTGATGCGGCACCTTATGTTACAGCACTTTGAGAGTGTGTTTGCTAGCTGCACTAATTAAAACAATATTAAATTGCCTCATAATACAATATTACACATAACAGGTAGTGCCTCAGGCAGCCTTATTCATTGGGCACAGTGGGGGATTGAACCCATGACCCCTGCACCATCAATCAGTGTCTTAACCATTGTGCTACACTGCTGTTTCTCCTTGCATGTCAGCGCACCTACTTAACATTTCCATGCGTTAAAATGCACAGTGCTGCCATCAAAACCAGTGCTATGACCTTGCCATGCCTCATAGGGCACCCTATATGGCGCCCTATAGGCCACCCTTTATGCAACATTGTAGGGTGCCGTGGCAGACAGTGCACTTTAAAATGTGCCCTCTGGGGTACCTTATGGGGTGCCTTATGCAGCACCTTATGTTACAGCACTTTGAGAGTGCGTTTGCTAGCAGCAGTACTTAAAATAAAATTAAAATGCCTCAAAATGCAATATAACACATAACAGGTGGTGCCTCAGGCAGCCTTATTCATTGGGCACAGTGGGGGATTGAACCCATGACCCCTGCACCATCTGTCAGTGTCTTCACCATTGTACTGCAGCCCTGTTCCTCTGTTTGCACATCAGCGCGCCTGCTTATGCTTCCCGTGCGCGTTTCTTGTGCGCTAATGTGCGTGGTGCACATTAGCGCACAGCGCACAAGAGTACGCAATAATCCCGGTTTGCTAGGTTAAGACTGAAACGCCCACTCCTTATATGGCATCCTGCACACTAGCGCCGGGCGCACATTAGGACGGTTTAGTAAACATACCCCTTAGATTTGGAGAGGAACAAGTCACCGGAGACTTTGGCAAGAATCGTATCTCTAGAATGTAGAGGATGAAAGCCATATTGCAGGGGAATCAGAAGAGCTTTAGAAGACAAAGTCAGCAGAACGACAGTGAATTGTACATTCAAGAAGTTTAGTAGCAAAAGGGAGGCAGGAGATGGGCTGATACTTAGATCAATTTTAAAGATCAACTTAGAGACTTGACTGGAGATCATTAAATAGAGAATCATACAAGCAATCCTAGAAGGTTTCTCTTGTATCCAATAATTAATCAGCAACTCCCATTATGCATATCTTGTTCTTCTATATGCATCTTTAATAACTTGCTTAGGATATCCCATCTTCAAATCGCTTGACTAAATATCCCACTTATATTTTAAATTCATCGACAAATAAACATAGCCGATGAATGTGCAAAACTTGATGGATCATGTAGAAGTACTGAGATAGGGCTGAAGCCACTGAAAGCAAAAACTTAGAAAAAAAAACACTGTTCCTTACAAAGCAGCTAACGTGCAGAAGATGCAGTTCCCTTGCAGAGCAGCTAGAGGGAGCAGGCATGAACCTACAGAGGCTGAGCTAACACACCCGGGTACTGATTGTGCAGGAGCTAATCAGCTCCACCTGAGGGGTAGCCCGGGAAACTCAAAAGTAAAAGGCCTTTATAAGCAGAGGGTCAGCTCAGAAGGAAGGAGGAGAGAGGAAGGAACCTCGGAAGGGAGCTCAGGAGGGAGCTCAGAAAGAGAGAGAGAAAGGAGCAGACCCAAAAGAGCCGGAGTGAGAGAGAGACCTGGTAGAGACAGACTGGAAAGAGATCTGCTTGGAAGAAATCCCAAAAGGCAGAGAGCTCAGAAGGAGAGAGCCCAGACGGGAGAGAGGCCTCTGCTCACCAGGAGGGTCTGAAACAGGATTAAAAGGTACTGGAAGAAAAAGTCCTGACAGGAGATTTACTTATACTAAGAAGCCAGGAAGCCTGGAATCTTTACAGGGTCTTCCCAAGCTACAGAGAGGACAGACAGTACCCAGGAGGCTTCCAGAGGGAGTCTGTAAAGGAGACCGTAGCCAGAGAGAGGTGCCTGAGTGGGCAAGTAACAGAAGCCCTGACTTCACGAAGCCAAGGTACGGTGACTATTTTTTCTCAAAGAAAGGCCCAGCTCCTAGAACATTTTTAAAACCAGATAATCAGCCTAAGAGAGATGGAAGCCGGCAGGAGTCCTTTAAGCCATCACGTAGGGGCATAGGGACAAACCCTGCTATTTACCTGAAAGCCCTAGAACACCCTAGCTGGAAGCTAGGGAGAAGTAGTACTGACTTTCAAACCACAGCAGCCAGGGAAAGCTCAAGTACAGAGGGAGGCACAAATGAAACAGAGCCCATGCAGCTGGACCCTGTTGACTCGGTTACATTATCCCAGGAAGAAGTAATGGACTGCTCGGTTTGTATCGCAGGGAGTTTTGAGTCACCCCCCCCGAGCTGTAACTTATTTAGACAAGCTCTGATATTGTTTTGTTCATGTTGAGCGGAAGAGAAAAAGCTCATTAATTTTACTTTGCTCCGAAGTTTGGAAAACCCTGCGTTGTTTTTGCAAGAAGCTGTGAAGTATATAACAGTTCACTTGTTTAACTATGCTTTAGTAAAAACCCTGACAAAGAAGGAGAACACCTTATTTTCTGTTACCTAGCGAACCTCAGTGCTTGAAAGGGGAAATAAAAGCCTTATTTACCCTCCATTCTGGTCTACACAACTTATTCCTATAAGGAGGAGGACTACAAAGACCAGGGTGCACCTGGCCTCAAAGAGTCTTTTACCTCTATAAATAATAAATATGCTCAACCTATTTATTTTTTTATTTTTTTATATTCTCTTATATACCACGCTATTCTGCATCAGTGCGGTTTACATTGAACAAACTGAAATTACATTGAACAGGGCATTATAACTTGGAGATAACTATTTTACAGGGAACCTGCCCTTGCAGCCACTGGCCACCAGGGGGGGTTGATGACAGTACATGCCTTCTTATTACACCACATACATTTCCATGCATAATACCTGAGGTAAATGTATAAAAGGCTTTTACAGATGAAAATCCTTTATAAAGTTAGCCCTGTAGATTACAAGCAAACATTTCCACTTTCTTTGGAACAGGTATACATTTAGGTGAAAAAATATTGCCCTATTAGGGATAGCCTATTTGGTAGCTATTTGGAGGCTATTAGGCACATTTCTGGAAATTTCACATAGAAGCACTGTTAAAAAAAACTGCTCTCCTCCCCCCCCCCCCCCCCCCCCCCCCCCATCTATCCAGGCTCCAACCAGGGCTGGCCCCAGAGTTGGTTCAAGATGTTGATGCCCTAGACAGACCTTAAGTCTTACTCCCTCCCCACCTTGGCTGTCAAATTCTATTGTTTAGCTTTGAATGTCTTGTTCTTTGCTGCCTTCAAGAAACTGCCACCCTAGGCGACCACCAAGTTTGCCTGTCCAGATGCCTTGTCCAGAAAAAAATGTAACTGGTCTGTGGGCAAGAAATATCAGACTCTAAGTTTTGTCCAGGTACCTCCTGAAGTTACCCAGACAAACCTTTTGAATATCAACCATGGTATGTACCAATTTCATTCTTGTTACAATGGCACAGAAAACAGTTATCCTCCAACTGCCTTTCCTTAACGTCTCTTACAATGAAGGCCCCTCTGTGCTTATTCCATGCTGTCTTGAATTTTATTTCTGTAATAAGAGGCGCACATTTCCCAAAGCTGATAGAGAAAATAAAGATTTTCCAGTAGAAGAATGAGCAGGAAAAATCCTCTGTAATCCTCAGAGAAACTGCAGCAATAGCAAAACAATATGCTGTATCCTGCCACCAGGCCATAAGCACACTCTGACCAGCAGGGCTGCTGCAAGGGTTTCTGGTGCCCCACCCTGCAACCTATAGATCGGTGCCCCAATGCTGGCTATACCCCACCCCACCTTTTCCCAAAACTCCTTTGTGAACAGTTCACATGATGCTAGCACTTCTCTTTCAAGTCCAGTGTTGAAAGAAAATTGTAGTGAAGGGGCAAATGCATAGCCAGAATAAAAATGACTACTGAGCAGTAAATACTTACAGTAGCATCATATGAACAGGCTATGATAGTCCAAGAGCATGGCAAATTTTAGATATGGATCAAAGGCGAAACACTCTGCTGTACAGACAGCTCAAAAATATTTTTCTCACTGAAAAAATTTGCAGGAGAAAGATTTTGAACAGAATGTAACAATTAAAAGCATAACCATTTAGAAAGGTGCATGTCTGGTCCATCCAGCTGACTAGAATCTGGACAGGCTGGATTTGCACCCAATTCTGATCCCATGGGGGCTTTACATCCCCATGGGATCAGAATCAGGTGCAACTGGCCTGGACAGGCAGGGCCTGCCCCGATTCTGGGCCCTTGGATGCCCCACACCCTCCCCATCCAACCCAGCCACGGATCCTGCATGAAGCTCGGTGCCATGGCATCCTGTTGTCATGACACTGGGACACTATGCAGCGGTTGCATTCACCACTGGACACAGATTAGCACTCTTTCCCCACTGCCCAATCCCTGAACGGGACTGCCAAATCAGGGGTCAGGTGGGGGGAATCTCCTGTGCCCTTCCTACCTTTCAGAGTAGTTCACTGCTGCAGATTACCTGATCTTAAATTACTGTACATGGACATTCAGTTATGACATGTAAGAGATTGGCTTATTTCTCTGTAACATCAGCAAAATTTGTCCCTTCCTTTCTACTCACATTACTAAGACCCTTATCCATTCACTAGTCACCTCCTGCTTTGACTATTATAACCTGTACCTCGCTGATCTCCCTCTGAATCATCTCTCTCCCTTTCAATCTGTTCAAAGTTCAGCTGCACAGCTTATTTTCTACCAATGTCACAATACTCATGTAATCCCTCTTCTCAAGTCACTTCTCTGGTTCCCTATCAGTTTCCACATCCAGTTCAAATTCTACTGACCTACAACTGCATTCATTCTGTGGCTCCTCTCTACCTTTCCTCTCTTATCTAACTCTATACCCCTCCTCAGGAGCTCCACTTTGGAAGATCCCTTTTATCTGTGCCATTCTCTGGCACTGCCAACTTCAGATTTTGTTCATTCCATCTTGCTGCTCCATATGCCTGGCATTAACCTTTAAAAAGGAGATAGAGCAGCTTTTAAACTAGATATTAGGGGAAAGCCGACAGTCGCCCAAGAGCAGATGGTTCGGAAGAATGTATCCTTGAAGGATACTACCAAAAGCAGAGAGGTTCCACAAAACAGTAGAGTAGCCCAAATGCCCTCAAGTATGGAGCAGACAGAGCTTAAAGATCCCAATTTACCCATGTCTAACAATAGCCAAATTAACATGAATAAAATACATTTTCTAAAATGCTTGTATGCAAATGCTAGAAGTCTAAAGAATAAGATGGGAGAGTTAGAAATATAGCACTAAATGAAAGGTTAGATATGATTGGAATATCAGAGACATGGTGGAAGGAGACAACCAGTGGGACACTGTGATACCTGGGTACAAACTATATCGTAATGATAGAGCTGATCAAATTGGTGGAGGGGTTGCGCTCTATGTTAGAGAGGGCATTGACTCAAAAAGGATTAAAGTTTTGCAAGAAACAAAATCTGCTGTAGAATCTATATGGATTGAAATTCCATATAAAAGGGGGAAGGCAATGGCGGGGGGGTGTACTATCGAGCGCCTGGCCAGAATGACCAAATGGATGATGAAATGCTCAAAGAAATCAAGGAAGCTAACAAATGTTACAGCGCAGTAATAATGGGTGATTTCAATTACCCCGGTATCGACTGGGTCAGTGTCACGTCAGGACATGCTAGGGAGATAAAGTAAATGACTGCTTCTTGGAGCAGCTGGTTCATGAACCGACCAGAGGGGAAGCCATATTAGACCTAGTCCTTAGTGGAACACCAGATCTAGTGCAAGAGATAAGGGTGTTGGGGCCACTTGGCAATAGTGATCATAGCATGATCGCCCTTTGATTTAATTAGTGGAGGAGGGATAGTAAGGAAATCCACAGTACTACCTTTTAACTTTCGAAAGGGAGACTATGATAAAATGAGGAAAACAGTTAAGAAAAAACTAAAAGGAGCAGTTGCAAAGGTTAAAGACGTACATCAAGCTTGGGTGTTGTTGAAAAATACTATTTTGGAAGCCCAGACCAGCTGTATTCCACGCTTTAAGAAAAGTGGAAGGAAGTCCAAAAAACTGCCAGCATGGTTTAAAGGTGAGGTCAGAAAGGCTGTTGTTGCCAAAAAAGCATCTTTCAGGAAATGGAAAACAGAGCCAAACGACGAAACCTGGAAACAGCACAAGCACTGGCAAATCAAATGCAAGGCATTGATAAGGCAGGCAAAGAGAGAATTTGAGAAGAAGCTTGCTGCGGAAGCAAAAACGCGAAATAAAGACCTTTTCAAGTACATTCGTAGCAAAAAAAACTGTGAGAGTCTCAGTTGGTCCATTAGATGATAAAGGGGTTAAAGGAGCACTAAGAGGCGACAAGGCGATAGTGGAGAGACTGAATGAATTCTTTGCTTCGGTCTTTACTGAGGAAGATGTAGGGATGTTACCCATGACTGAAGTGGTATTTAAAGGTGCGGAAGAATTGAAGGAAATATCGATACATCGGGAAAATGTCTTACAACTATTAGATAAACTGAAGAGTAGCAAATCACCAGGGCCGGATGGTATACATCCAAGGGTGTTGAAAGAACTGAAATATGAGATTGCAGACCTACTATCAGTAATCTGTGAACTATCATTAAAATCATCTCTAATACCTGAAGATTGGAGGATCACCAATGTAACACCAATTTTTAAAAAGGGTTCCAGGGGTGAACCGGGAAACTACAGACCGGTGAGCTTGACGTCAGTACCAGGAAAAATGGTAGAAACCATCATAAAGAATAAAATTACTCAGCATGTAGATAGTCACAACCTAATGGGAGACAGCCAAGGAAGATCTTGTCTTACTAATCTGTTATGTTTTTTTGAAGGAGTGAATAAACAGGTGGACAAAGGTGAGTCGGTTGATATTGTGTATCTGGACTTTCAGAAAGCCTTTGACAAGGTCCCTCATCAGAGACTTTTGGCAAAACTAAAGAGTCATGGGATAGGAGGCAGTGTACTATTGTGGATCAGGAACTGGTTAAAAGATAGAAAGCAGAGGGTAGGGCTAAATGGCCAATTTTCCCAATGGAGAAAGGTGAATAGTGGTGTACCCCAGGGATCTGTGCTGGGTCCGCTGCTTTTTGACATATTCATAAATGACCTGGAAAGTGGGATAACAAGTGAGGTTATCAAATTTGCAGATGACACAAAACTATTTAAAGTTGTTAAAACCCAAGAGGATTGTGAAAAATTGCAAGAGGATCTTGATAAATTGGAAGACTGGGCATCAAAATGGCAGATGAAATTTAATGTGGACAAGTGCAAGGTTATGCACCTAGGGAAGAACAACCCAAACTATGGTTACACGATGCAAGGTTCCACATTAGGAACCACCACCCAGGAAAAAGATTTAGGTGTCATTGTGGATACCATGTTAAAACCCTCGGCCCAGTGTGCAGCGGCAGCCAAGAGAGCAAATAGAATGCTAGGTACGATAAGGAAAGGATTGGAAAATAAAACAAAAGATATTATAATGCCTCTATATCGTTCCATGGTGAGACCGCACCTTGAATATTGTGTGCAATTCTGATCGCCATATCTTAAAAAGGATATAGCGATTTTAGAAAAGGTTCAGAGAAGAGCCACCAAAATGGTAAAGGGGATGGAAGGATACTCCTATGAAGTAAGGCTAAAAAGGTTCGGGCTCTTTAACCTGGAAAAGAGACGACTGAGGGGAGATATGATAGAAGTCTATAAATTAATGAACGGAGTGGAACGGGTAAATGTAGATCGATTGTTTACCTTATCAGAATAGAGAAAGACTAGGGGACATGCAATGAAGCTACAGGGTAAACTATTTAAGACTAATAAAAGAAAATATTTTTTCACTCAACGTGTAATCAAACTCTGGAATTTGTTACCGGAGGATGTAGTAAAGGCTGTTAGTGTAGCTGGGTTTAAAAAAGGTTTGGACAAGTTCCTGGAGGAAAGGTCCATAAACCATTATTAAGAAGTGACCGAAGATATCAATGCTTGACCCAGTACAAGCATTGTGGAACCTGTGTCTTTTGGGGATACTGCTAGGTACGTATGACCTAGATTGGCCACTGTTGGAAACAGAATACTGGGCTTGATGGACCCTGGTCTGACCTAGTATGGCATATCTTATGTTCTTATATATTCTTTTGTTCTAAACTTCCTGAGACTGTTATTCAAACACAGGCTAAAACCCCAGATTTATTTATTTATTTATTTACATTCTCTTATATACTGTGCTATTCTGCATCAGTGCGGTTTACATTGAACAAACTGAAATTACATTGAACAGGGCATTATAAGTTGGAGAAAACTATTTTACAGGGAACAGCAGCTTTTGGATCCTGATGCTCCTCACTCTCTTGTCCACTACTTATGTGCATCTTAGTTCCAGTTTCATGTGAAGGCCAATTCCATATAGGATGTCCATCTAATGTGGAAATGTCTAAATTAGAAATGGGCGAGATTCACACCTGATTCCAAAAACACAGGTTTAGACATGGTCACATGTCCAGAATCATGATCGTAAATGTATCCAGCACGGCACATCCAACATCCTGTCCCGCAGTCCAATGCACGCATCCAGCGCAAGATCCACACACAGATACAGGCACGGGCCATAGAGTAAAGCAGAGAAATATGTCTCCGTCAATGCTAGGAGATACGGGCAAAGACATTCCGATGCTCACCATATTCTATAAAGTTACAGATCTCCGATCGCCACGCCTTCACTGTCAAAACGTACATATTCTGTTTCCCCACCATGAGAACAGGCATCTCCTAAGCTGCTTTGCTCACTTACTGTTGTTTGCTGACATTAATACTGATGATGAATGCAGGGCGATGCAAAGCAGACCATTCTCTAGTCCCCTACATGGCCAGGACTGTGCTGGGTGATCCCATTGCACTCCATGACAGTTCAGGAACATGTAACTATGACCATTTATGACAGAACTAACCTTGCAGCATATAGAACTAGGCATTAGAAAAAGGATACAGTGAGGCATACATTGGCCAGCTCTACATACACTCTGAAGAACGCTCAGGATGGACCCTTATCATGTGCACAACAACCAACACTAACAGCACCATTTCCAAAGGGATACAAAATACTGCTGAGCAACAAATGTATAACCTGCCTACGGCAGCCTTCATGACACAAACTGGGGAATGTAGACACTACAGGAGTCATGTCTCCAAGTGCCCGGCCCTCTTCCTTGATTTGCATATCAGCACACTAGATTCTCCTGTGCAACCCTCATGCCACACACACACACATAGCACAAAGAGTACCTGTCCGCATAGCCAGCACATTCACTATTGCTTATTTTGAAATGTGTTTTGGGGTAGTTATTAATGCCACTGAGCTAATATACATCTCCCACCACTGATAGTTGTTTACGAGAAAAGTATTACAAAATGCAGTCACACCAGTTTGAGGCTATACAAACAAAGCGGGAATATTTCTAAGTACTGGCCTTATTTCATGTTTCAGCAGGAATAATGTGGGCGTCTGCGGGAATACTCCTTCACCGCATCCTTTACTCCCACTCCCCTCAGTACCTCGCTGATCTTGTTCACTTCCACGCCCCAGCCCGTTCCTTACGGTCTCTTCACCTCAATCGCCTTCGTCTCCCTCCACCTGCTTGCGCTCGCCTCCAATCCACTCGCTCCTCTGCTTCCTTTTTCCTCGGCCCTGCTCTATGGAATTCTCTACCCCCCTCTATCCGGCTTGAACAGACACACACCACTTTCAGAAATAAACTTAAAAGCCATCTCTTTGCCCTTGCTTTCGTTCTCCCCAACCCCTCTGTGAAGCCCACATCCCCTCTTCTTTCCTCTCCCTCTCCCTTCTCCTTTTGTCGTGTCGAATGAATCTGCCTGGTTTGCTTTCCTGTTAATATTGTAACTTCCTCTTCCTCTCTCTACCACATGGTTTCCTTTTTGTACTATGTGAACCGCTCTGATATGTATTTGTTGAGCGGTATATTAAGTCAATAAACATAAACAAACATAATACTGAAACTATAAATGGCCATTTCCTGAATACGCTTTAGACGTCTCTGCCGCATACCATGATGCTGTTCCACCCCTCCCATGTACGTTCTGTATCCCCGTGATCGTGCCTTGGACGTGCACAGGAGACAGGTTTCAGAATATGGTCGTAGGCATTTTCGACCAATTTCTGTCTCCCAGGCATGTCCAAACAGCCTATCCACATTTCGGAATGACCTCCTATGTGTTTTATCGTGATTAGATTGTAAGTGCTGATGAGCAGGGACTGTGTGCTACATCTATATGTACCAAAAACTAGCAAAATAACTAACACTCTATACAAAAATTCCCATAAACAAAAATAGAGTGAAAAATCTAAACGTGTGAGCTAGCATGTATGTGAATGTATTTATGTCGGAAGATCAGCCATGAGGTTAAATCGACCTCTCGAAGCTATACTTCATTTTGCTCAATTTTAATGATCTATATGTACAGCGTTGCATTCACCTTTTAGCGCTGTATAAAAGATTAGTTGTAGTAGTAGTAATTGCTGGTCTTTTTTTTTTTTTGCGTTGACCTTTAACCTTGCCAAGCATTGATGTCTTTCATTGTGATATTCAACCAGTAACAGAATAGAATAGGCCGTTAAAGTCAGGACAGGTGAATGGCCTAACTTTAATCAGTTAGTTACTGAATATTGTCAGTAACCATACAGCAGCCCCAGTGTGCGGCCATCCTGGCTATTCAGCAGCAAAAAACGGATATGCTGCCCGGATACTTTTAATTAAAGCAGTGATAGCCAAGGGCTGTGGCTGCTGAATAAGCGCTCCACCTCTGATTTCGATGAACCTTTTGTAAAATATCCAGGAAATTTTGAACACACTCATCTGATCTAGACGTCCCATGAAAAATGGGCCTTTGTGCCAATTAAATAAGATACTTGCTGAGCAAGCCTATTCCTTTATGGAAAGTTTAAATGGATGTCTTATCGAATGAAAAACAGGGAGCAATGGGCCGACAGATGGGACAGACCCAGGGCAGGTAACATTCTGCTTCTTTGTGAATTTTGCATCAGTTACTTGGTTGTGGTTATCACTATAAGTAAATATCATTTCCTGGAATTGTCGACTTGTAGTTTAGATTCGTGCAGAGGTTTAGCTGCTGGCCAGTTTCATCCATGTTGGAGAAGGTATTAGTCACACTCGGGGGATGCCACAGGTTTGCACTGAGTCATAAAGTGAAGGACTGTACTAATAAGAGGATATAGTTACTAAAGCTTCTAGAAATCATGTTTTGTCTAGTGCCTTTCACAGAAACGGCAGCCCACAAGCTTAGCAAAAGACATGACAGACAGCACAGCTACCTTTCAGGTGTTACAGGTGCCTTTCCCAATGCACTTCTTTCTTCTACTATACTTTAAACTTTATTTCCTTTCTGTTTATCTTTTTCCATTTAATCTTTTTCTTTTTTCTATTGTCTTTTCTTTGCAGTCTTTCTGCTTTTCTGCCTTCCTTTCTTTTCTTTTCTTTTCTCTTAATATCCAGAGTTGCCAAGTTACTAAGTTCCAGGAGTGAGATTTTTTACCAGTTCACATTATAAGCTTGCACTGCAGTGCAGTTTGGTATTTGTAGTCCCTGATTTTACCCTTTGGCATCAGTGCTGCAGGTCCCATAATGCACCATGATGAAATTGTCAGATATCCAGGACTGGCTTAAAATCTCACTCCTGGAACTGGGTAACTTGGCAATTCTGGGGAGCTCTTTCAGCTTTTCCATGCTTGTTGTTGTCCTCCCTCCGGCTGCTTTTTCCTCGCTTCCTGGGCATTTTTTGCCTCTTTCAAATTCAAGGACTTCACTGATGTGACAAATTGCAAATATGTTGCCAAAGTTTGCATTAGCTAGTACAACTACAGAAGGAAAATAAATGAAAAAACGAACCTAGAGAAAATAACAGTATCTCTCAGCCGTCCAATTTGTGAGCTCTGGGAACAGGATACAACAGGTAGCTCCTGTCACGTCTCTCTTTTTGATTGTTTCAGATTCAAGACACTTCTGTGACCAGGCAGTTGGTACAGTATATGTGTTGTCAAAGTAATACATAAAGAGGCACATTCCAAATGGGACGTCCAAGTACAAAGCCAGGCACATGCAAGTTCAGGCACATTTCCAGAAATGGGGACGTGCCCGACATGCACAGGTAGCAAATGTCTATATAGACGTCCCCAGGAGAGCATTTCAGAAACAAAACAACTAATAGCATAAGGGTTAGAGTAGTGGCTTAAGATCTGGGTGGCCAGGATTCAAATCCCAGTGTGGGACTTTGTAAATCTAAAGCTAGCCACTTAATTCTCCATCTTCTCTATGCTCTCTGGATGTTTTGAGGTGAAAACACACACTATCCTGATACCTGTTCATGCCTGGAGCAGGAATAAACATGCATGTGCCTACAGACAGGCCGCTGCTTCTGGGATCAAACAGGGATGTGTAAGTCTATTGCCCTCCCCAGACATGCCTCCACCACACCCTATGCCTACTTGAACGTCCCTGTACTGGACATGTCTACAAACAGCATTTGTGGAACGGCTATGGAGATGTGTCTATCATTTTTCAACATCCACATGCATGTCTGCAGACATTGAAACCATGACTAAACTTTTTAGAATGACCCTCAAAGGGGATAATCTTAGAACAGAAGTGAAAAAGGCAGCCATTTTGAACCTAATTTGTAAAAGCAACATAGGGACCTATGTTTAACATGCCGTATAATGGGCCTTATACTGTGCCTAATAAGGTGCCCTATAACACCTTATAAGGAGTGATGGCAACTGTGGTGAGGGTATTATGGGCTGGCAGCACGGATCTTCACAGATATGACTTGCACAGGCATGCAAAGTATCTGACATGAACATGAGAGAACAAGGAGGAATCAAACTCATGACCACTGCTTAGAACATCAGTGTACTAACTAGTAGGTCAGAGCTACTCAAATCCAGTCCTAGAGGTCTGCAACCCTGCAGGTTTTTGGGATATCCCTAATGAATATGCATGAGATATATATGCATTAGAGATATCCTGCCAACCTGACTGGTTTGTGGCCCTCCAGGGCTGGATTTGGAGACCCCTGCCTTACACCTCTGTCATTTAAGATTGTGAGTGGGCAAGGTACAGATGTCCTAGACATCATAAAGGTAGACAGAATGTGTTACATTCCTCCACGATTCTCACCACCACCAAAAAGTTGTATATTTTGGTGGTGGTGAGAAGCGAGGAGGAATGTGACAAATTCTATCTAACCTTTTTGATGTCTTGGACATCTGTATCTTGCCCATTCACAATCTTAAATGACAGAGGTGTAAGGCAGGGGTATCCAAATCCAGCCCTGGAGGGCCACAAACCAGTCAAGTTGGCAGGATATCTCTAATGCATATATATCTCATGCATATTCATTAGGGATATCCCAAAAACCTGCAGGATTGCAGACCTCCAGGACTGGATTTGAGTAGCTCTGCAGTAGGCTATACCTCTATGGTTTGTTGAACAGCAATGGCTGGGTACAGGAGGACTGCAGGTCACTGCACAAACCGTCTGCTCTATGTGCCAGGATAGGGTAACCCCACCAGCACCCATGATGCACTGCACATGCAGAACAGCGGCCTACAGCTGACAACCAATTGGGGCCTGCACCTCTCCGGTACTGCAGCATGGTAAGATGGACTGACAGTGAATGATACTGGCACAGAGTAGCTACAGACCATGCCATTGTGCAGGTTCCGTGTACACCCTGAGGGATAGGATGGGCGCCCAGCACTAGGTCCTCAGTACCTGTGGTGCTAGAGATAGGTCCTGCTACACATCCCCATCACTACCAGTGTGTGACAGGTGTTACCAGCACTGCAATCACCACTACTTCTGTGTCCATCTGTGTTCCACAGTCACATGTGGCCCTGTGGGACTGGACACCACCCAGATTAGTGTGTATGTGGTGACAAGGTCTGGCCGCTATGGGTACCTGTTATCAGGGCAGCAGGGTGTCTAGGCTCGCATGAGGTTTAGGTAGTACTGTCTCTATGGGTCTAGGTGGTATACACTATATATCCCTAGGGGCCCACAATCACCCCTTTTGTAGATGAGAGTGTGGTGGTACAGGTGCCTGTGCCTTGCAGAATGGCTGTAGTACCAGCAACCACAGTCCTGCTGGCGGATGACAGCCCTCCAGGGTTGATGAGCCAGAGCCATGCCTGTGACCATAGCAGACCAACAGTAATGCTTGTGGTGGGCAGGGGAAGGTTCAACTGCCCCACACCACAGTCTGCCATCCACCAGCAGACAGCACCTGCAGCATCCTACAGGGTGGTCCACCATGCACAGACTAACTACAGACAACCCACTAGCCAGTCCATAGTGCATGTTTACAGGGGAATCCTGTGCACCCAGGTGGGATGCACAGCACAGACACCAAGCAGGTATCTCTGTGCTTGGGCCCCAGAACCAGGAACACACAGGTATCACTAGAGACAAATAATGTGTGGCACTATGTGGTAACATGGACATGCCATGGTCACTGCTCGGTCAGAGTGAGAGTGACCTCCCAGCATGACATACTGTGGCCATCCTGTCCATGCAGGTGGTGGTCGAGCACTACAGTGTCTCAGCCATTGCCCTCCACCCTGTACAGATGCACCCTGGCCAATGTTCCCTCTAATTTTCTGTAGGCTGTGTGCGCATAAAATATCAGCTGTGCAGCTTTTGAAGGAAGGTTAAATTTTTGTGTGTCACATAACGACACTCGGAGTTCTACACTTTAAAATTTGACTACACGTCAGAATACAGTATGTACACCACATTGATTGCACTAGATAATATTGTAGAACTTGTGAAAGCCGTAAATACAAAACAACTTTTAAATTTTAAGATGTCTTGTTGTTTTCTATCAGAATCAGAACCGTAATTTATGTGCACTCGATCGGCGAGGTGTGCGCGCGTACACGCACACAGCTTAGAGGGAACAGTGACCCTGGCCAATCTGCCCTGTCTGGGCCATACCCACAATACCTTGCTCCTCATTATGCACATTTGCAGGCTAATGCTGGAAACAGTGTGAGCAATGTGGGCTCATTGAGGTGTTGGCAGACACAAAACAATGGATAGAGATACGCACACTCCCACACCTATCTCAGCATTGTGCAGAGATAGAGGTGAGTGACACCCCTGCCTGCCACACTAGTCCTGATCACAATGCCAACATTGCTAAACTGTGCAGGAGGTAGTAGTATTGCTCTGGCAATAACCGCAGCCCCGTGCTGGGGCCACCAGCCTGACACTCCATGAGGCTGTGGATAGTGGAGCCCGTGTGAGTGGGTGTTTGTACCCCTGTGCACCGCTGCGTTGGGGTTTGCACATGCTGTTGTTGTGGCTGCATTGTGGGATAAAACTATGGGGTGATGCTCTGCAGGATCCACAGATGGGACCTGAACTTCTGACCCTCTGCTCTTGGATGCACTGGCTGCATCACACTGTTGCCACAGCAGCATAGTGGTCCCTGGGGCTACCCTTACTCTCCCCAGCCTGACCACTTCTGTTGCACTGCACACCACATACTGGTAAAAGGCATGGCCTAGGTCCCACTGCAGGTGGGTGCCACTGCTCCCTCCATCACAAAACCTCCCCCCCCCCCCCGCCATGCCACCTTGACCATATGCTGTCAGTGCCGGTGGTGCGCAGTCCCAGGCCATCCAGGGGGCAGGTAGGCGGCTGCCTAAGGTGTGGGTTCTGGGGTAGGGGTGCCTACATAGCTGTCCATGCTTCCCCCGGCACCACCTGTCAATGTTATGTGCCCCTTGGGGTACCTGCTGGGTAATGTCCCCTGGATGGGACACAGACTCATGGGCATGTTTGACCCTGGTCAGTTGCTGTCTTGCTGGTTTCCCTTTTCCGCATTCCTATGTGCCACCTAGTCAACCACCTAGTCCACCCTGTGCCCCAGTTGCCCCCACTGCATGTCCCACCTGCAGCACCCATGCCCATTTGCGCCATCACCATAGTGGCCTTTCATACCTGGGCACTATGCTGCTGCTGCAAATGGAGCATTACTATCACCTTTCTTGGGCTCCCTGCCTATGCTGTACATTGCTGACACTGAAATGGTTTCCCTCTACTGCAATTGTGCCTCTAACGCCAGGTTTTCACTTGCGTTAGTTTTCAGCCCTTCAGTTCCCTGCGTTGGTGTCACGGGAGCCTCTCCCCGCCCACTCCCCGCCCATTGACCCCTTCTCTCTGCCCTCTCTCCACCCTTTTCTGGATGTACCGCGGTCAGGAATGCTAACGCGCGTTAACATTACCACAGTTACCTTACCGCAGCTTAGTAAACATACCCCTATGTTACATTGCTTTTTTGCCTTGTGTGAGTTTTGGAAGTTAGTTCCATTATGGAATGGAAGATATGCTGTACAGGGCCTGTGCTGTAGTTTTCACTTTTTCTTTTTGTTCCTTGTGTTGGTTGGGGTTAGTGGAATATGGATAGTCCTTAAGATTTATATAATACATAATTTATATAATAAAATCACCACTAAATTTGCAAATAACTACATATACCCAAATACACAATGATATATGAGGCACTCAAAAATGTATCAATATAGTATTATTGATTTTGGTATAGGATAGGATGAAATAAGGGGATTTATTCTCAAATACTATATTCATGAAGTAGTTGTGTATATTAAGTATAATTGTTTTACTTTTTGGGAACTTCTATTTGTATTCATTATATTATTGTTCAGAAAAATAAAACTGTACATTTTTGTATAGCTATGAAGTTTAGAATTGATTTTTTTGTATAAACATAAATGTAATAAATATACAATTGATAAATTAATTTAATAATTTTTATTGTTTTTTTTTACAGTGAATTTATCACTCACTGATAGGTTATTGTATAATCTACAAATGTTAGTTTATGTATGAGTTCTTGTCAAAATCAAATATATTATTTTTTTATTTTTGCATTGTGTATTTGGGTATATGTAGTCCTTAAGATTTGCAGTTTTTGTGTTTTCTGCCAGTTTAATATTGTTTGTGTCCTTATAGTTTCACTATTGCTGATTTCTGAGTTTTTACAGCTCTGGCATGGTCCAATACAGCCTGCGCACCATGATCTTGCAATCACAGCTAGCAGAATTATTTTTCAGTATGCAAATGAGGCCCTACAATGAGTCTCTGCACATGGCCCTGTATTGCCTTCAGACCAACCCTGTGTGCAAGGCTGCGATTGCTGACAGACAGCCCGTGGGACATGCTACTCCTGCAGGCACGCTTGACCCTCTCTCCACCGAGATCACTGCCGGGCTCAGAACCTGGCGGCCTTTCTTTTTGCAGAATATAAATTTACATTAGCACCATGATGGTTCAGTGCACAGTTTCAAGTTATGTTGGAGATGCCAAGTCCTTTGTGGTATTTAGGTTGGAGTAGGAAGTGTGTTCAATTGTGTGATCATTTTATAGTGCTACAAGGCATACACTGTGCTGTACAGGTGCATGTAAAAGACAGTCCCTTCTCATTCAAGCTTATAATCTAGTCAAGACAGACAAACAGTAGCTGTAAACATGGGATACAGGTAGGGGGAATAGTAAGGAAACATAAAGATCAGGTTGTGTGACAGGTGTTCCTAATGGGAGACAGCCAACATGGCTTTAGACAAGGAAGATCTTGTCTTACTAATCTGTTATGCTTTTTTGAAGGAGTGAATAAACAGGTGGACAAAGGTGAGTCAGTTGATATTGTGTATCTGGACTTTCAGAAAGCCTTTGACAAGGTCCCTCATCAGAGACTTTTGGCAAAACTAAAGAGTCATGGGATAGGAGGCAGTGTACTTTTGTGGATCCGGAACTGGTTAAAAGATAGAAAGCAGAGGGTTGGGCTAAATGGCCAATTTTCCCAATGGAGAAAGGTGAATAGTGGTGTACCCCAGGGATCGGTGCTGGGTCCGCTGCTTTTTAACATATTCATAAATGACCTGGAAAGTGGAATAACAAGTGAGGTTATCAAATATGCAGATGACACAAAGCTATTTAAAGTTGTTAAAACCCAAGAGGATTGTGGAAAATTGCAAGAGGATCTTGATAAATTGGAAGACTGGGCATCAAAATGGCAGATGAAATTTAATGTGGACAAGTGCAAAGTTATGCACCTAGGGAAGAACAACCCAAACTATGGTTACACGATGCAAGGTTCCACATTAGGACCACCACCCAGGAAAAAGATTTAGGCGTCATTGTGGATAACATGTTAAAACCCTCGGCCCAGTGTGCAACGGCAGCCAAGAGAGCAAATAGAATGCTAGGTATCATAAGGAAAGGAATGGAAAATAAAACAAAAGATATTATAATGCCTCTATATCGTTCCATGGTGAGACCACACCTTGAATATTGTGTGCAATTCTGGTCGCCACATCTTAAAAAGGATATAGCGATTTTAGAAAAGGTTCAGAGAAGAGCCACCAAAATGGTAAAGGGGATGGAAGGATACTCCTATGAAGAAAGGCTAAAAAAGTTAGGGCTCTTTAACCTGGAAAAGAGACGGCTGAGGGGAGATATGATAGAAGTCTATAAATTAATGAACAGAGTGGAACGGGTAAACGTAGATCGATTGTTTACCTTATCAGAATATAGAAAGACTAGGGGACATGCAATGAAGCTACAGGGTAAACTATTTAAGACTAATAAAAGAAAATATTTTTTCACTCAACATTTAATCAAACTCTGGAATTTGTTACCGGAGGATGTAGTAAAGTTTGTTAGTGTAGCTGGGTTTAAAAAAGGTTTGGACAAATTCCTGGAGGAAAGGTCCATATACCATTATTAAGAAGGGACCGAGGATATCAATGCTTGACCCAGTACAAGCATTGTGGAACCTGTGTCTTTTGGGGAAACTGCTAGATACGTATGACCTAGATTGGCCACTGTTGAAAACAGGATACTGGGCTTGATGGACCTTGGTCTGACCCAGTATGGCATATCTTATGTTTTTAGTTGAGTCAAGATCCAAAAGAGTCAGCAAAGAGGTGCGTTTTCAGCTTGGATTTGAAAAGGGTCAGAGAAGGTGCCTGAAATACAGACCCAGGTAGTTTGTTCCAGGCATAAGGAGCAGCAAGGTGAAAGGAGCGAAGTCTGGAGTTAGCAATAGAAGAGAAGGCCACACATAGAAGTGATTTGCCAGAAGAGCAGAGTTCCCAAGGAGAGGTGAAGGGAGAGATAAGAGAGCTAAGAGAGAAAAGGTAGTGAGGAGCAGCAGAATGAGTGCACTTAGGTCAGTAGGAGACATTTGAACTGGATAAGCAAATGGATAGGGAGTCAATGAAGCAACTTGAGAACAGGGGTTATATGAGCATATTAAGGCTAATGGAAGATTAGCTGTGCAGCTGAGTTTTGAACAGAGCGAAGGGGAGAGAGAAGATTCAGAGGGAGACCAGCAGGGAGGAGGTTGCAGTAGTCTACATGTGAGGTGACTAAAGAGTAGATAAGTGTCTTGGTAGTGTGTTCAGAAAGGAAGGGGCAAATTTTGCTGATGTTATAGAGAAAGAAACAACAGGTTTCAGCTATCAGTTGAATGGGTGTGGAGAAGAGGAGGGAGGAGTCAAAGACAACCCCAAGATTGTGAGCAGAGGAAATGGGGAGTAGTAGTGTGTCATCCACAGAGATTGAGAAAGGAGGAAGGGGGGAGGTGGATTTAGGGGGAAAAATAAGAAGCTCAGTTTTGGCCATGTTAAATTTCAAATGGCAGCGAGACATCCAGACAACTATATCAGACAGGTAGGCAGAGATCCAGGCTTGGATTGCCAGAGAAATTTCAGGTGTAGAGAGGTAGATCTGACAGCCAACAGCGTAAAGATGGTACTGAAAACCAAGGGACTGGGTGTAGATAAAGAAAAAGAGTGGGCCCAAGACAGACTCTTGCGGTACACCAAGCACTGTGTAGGGGCCACTGAGACTCTTGTTTTTGTGAAGGTGAAAAATGCTGTGTTGTGGTGCCAAGTTGCTCTTGTTTTTGTGGAAGTGGGAACTGCTGTATTGGTACTGTTGTGCCCTTCTCGTTGTTTGGCACATTAAGCAACATGTTTCCTATGCTCTGTGCTAAGTAACACATGTGTGGGTCATCTTACCGGTGCAGGGCCATAGACTAACTTCAGGGAGAAAGTTACATCCCTCTGCAGTTACCACATTTAAGTGTGACAAAATAGCTGCAGGAGCAACTAAGGCCACCCACTGAGGTGGCATTAGTTGCACTCACGCTACTTACGCTGAGCCATTATATTAATTTCTGCTGACAAAGCAGATGCCTGCATGTGAGAGTTTTTTCCTTTCACCTCATTCTGGAGGAAAGTATAATTTTTGGAAAGAAATCCTGAAACCTAAGAGTAATGGAAAAAGCATGGAACTTGTTCCCTGGTCCGGCCGGAAAGTGGCCATATTATTTTTGCTTTTCTGTCGCTCCAGCTTCACCTCCTACTGACAGTACATTGTCTGTATGACTGCCTTGATTAAAGGAGAAGGTGGGATATAAGTCTTTTTAAATAAAATAAATAAAGTGAAGCTACAGTGAGATGCTTGATCAAGAACTCTTCACACATCATCTGATCCCACAAGTAGAAAGCATGGGTTTATTGGTTTGTCATTGAAACCTGCTTAACACATGTGGTTTAAATCAGCAGAATATTAATGTTGTCACTGTCTTCCTATATTGTGACTATTCTTTGCATCAAAATTATACCAATTTTGCTTATAGTTTCTAAGAACAAACCAGTCAGTACTAGAGATCAAACCTAAGCTTTCTTTAGAAGCTCAGATGACAAGACTTCGACTTTCATACTTTGGACACATCATGCGAAGAGAGAGATCATTATAGAGAGACATCATGCTTGGCAAGATAGAAGGTCAATGCAAAAGAGGAAAGCCAGCAATGAGATGTATCGATACAATAACAGCAGCTATGGGTACCAGTCTGTCAACAATGAGATGCCTGACTGAAGACCGAACACAGTTTAGGACAACTATCTAGAGGGTCACCATGAGTAGACACCGACTCAACAGCACTTAACAACAACATTCACCACTAACTGGATAGTGGCTGTCACTGCCCCCCCCCCCCCCATGATTTGCCCACAGACGGCACTGGCTTTAACTGGGCATTTCTTTGGAGACCCACTATCAGGCTGCATTTTAGCTGGTTAGTGGTTCTCCTAAATGGCTAATACATTTAGAAAATGCTTCCATAAGGATATGTATGAGTATACATGTATTTACCAGCATGTACAGCAGGAAGAGGATAGGACAAGAGAATTAGAATTAGTAGAGGTCTATAACACTATGGGGTATGTTTACTAAACAGCGATAACGTTGCAGTGGCACAGTTTGCACGCGATACATAACGTTATCACGCAATACGTAACGTTATCGTGCAATATGTAATGTTAGCGCGCGATATGTAATGTTAGCGCGCGATAGCATGAGGTTTTGCGCAAACACGTCTCCTACAGTGTTAAGGCACACAGAGGGTGGAGTAAGGCTCCCCAGAGGGCAGAGAGAAGAGGTCAATGGGCGGAGAGTGGGCGGGGGAGAGGCTCAATGCACACTAACGCTGTGAAATGAAGGTCTGAAAATTAGCGCCAGTGAAAACCTTGCGCTAGAGGCACATTTGCAAGAGAGAGAAACCAGTTCAGTCAGCAATGTACAGCAAAGGCAGGGAAACCATGAAAAGTGATAGTAGTGATACATGTGCAGCAACAGCATAGTGCCCAAGTACAAAAGGGTACTACGGTGAGGCTGCAAATGGGGTACAAAGGGCTGCAGGCGGGACATGCAGTGGAGCAGCTGGGGCACAGGGTGGACAAGGCAGATGCCTAGGTGGCACATAGGAACTCAAAAATGCAAATCAGCAACTGACTACGGTCAAACATGCAAGCATTGTGGAATGTGTGCACCTTTTTGGGAAATTGATAGGTAGCTCTGACCTGGAATGGTCACTGTTGGAAATAGGATACTGGGCTTGATGGACCTTTGGTCTGACTCAGTATGGCATATCTTATGTTCTTATGAAACTTATGTTCTTAGGAAAAGAAGAAACATTTTACAACAGAGATTTGATCTACCCCAAATAGAGAATTATTCAGAATTTTCTCTCAATTATTATGCCCCTCAATGTTAAATACAAGATATTTGTTATTTAAGCTTATATATCACTCTTCCAGAGAAGTGTTCTAAGTGGTGTATGCAGGGCCGGCCCGTTCATTGTGTGGGAATGTTGCCTGCACATGGCCCCGTGCCAGACTGGCTGCAGAGGGAGCTGGGGAGGCCTGACGCCCTGAGCAGCCACGTGAGTAAACAGCGGCGTTTGCCTTCACTCCTGTGGCTGTGATAAAAAGGAACCCACCGGCGCACTGAGTACCAGGTGGTCAGGGCACATTGGAAATGCCCTCATTTGACCTCCCAGCACGCAGCGCGCCAGCAGGCTCCTATTTATCACAGCTGCGGTAGAGAAGACAAATGCCGTTCTTTACTCCCGTAGTTGTTCAGAGTTCAGCCGGGGCTTTGGGCCTCTCTGGCTCTCTCTAAAGCCTCTCTCTGAAGCCGATCAGGCGCAGGGCTCCTTTTGGTGTGTGGCAAGAGGGACAAGGGGGACTAGGGGCTAGAATGAGAAGAGGAACCCAGGGCTAGAATGGAACTGGGTGGACAGGAAATGGGCTGATGTTGAGGGATGGAAGACAGGAACTGGATGCTGAGAGGGACTGGAAAAGAATTGATACTGGGGGTTAGGACTGGAAATGGGCTGGGATGGGGGACTCGGACTAGAAGGGAGCTGATGATGAGAGGGACTAGAGAAGGACTGATACTGGGAGTCAGGACTGGAAATGGCCTGGGGATGGGGGACTGGGAAGGGACTGACACTGGGGGGGGGGGGGTAGTACTGGAAATGGACTAATTCTGGGGACTGGAAGGGAGTGGATGCTGGGATGGACTGGAAGAGGACTGATATTGGGGGGCTAGGACTGGAAATGGGCTAATGTTGGAGAATGGGTAAATGGGTCTGGAAGGGAGTGGATGCTGGGAGGGGCTGGAATTAGAAGGGAGCTGATGCGGGGGCGGAGCCTAGCATCGGGCAAGATGGTTGCGCAAGAGCTGTGCTCCGGAGGGCAATGGTCAAGAATCCTGAATTCTGCAGTCTTTAACTAAGTAGTTCCTACCTACTCTGATATCATTTGATCCTCGATATGTCTGGCCCCGCCAACACAGCTGGATTACCAAATACCTCAAAATGCCAGCACAAAGAGAACCAAAATGGAGCCTCTCTCACCTCACAAGATGGTGGTCATCAGAGATTGTCTTGAGGCCTTACAAGAACTTCTGGCTGAGATTTGCGCTGTTAAGGACTTGGTCAAAGCTAATGGAGACTCGTTGTGCACAATGCAGGAGGATATCAGCGCCTTGAAAAATACTTTGGAGTCAATTACAGTCAGATTGGAGAAGGTGGAGAGTGTGGTGGCAATGCATGGGGAACAGTTCAGGGCCGTTGAGAAGCAAGCAAAGTTGATACAGTCATTGCAAAGAGATTTGGAAGATGGTAACAATCGTGCTCGGAGGAACAACATAAGAATTTTGGGAGTTCCAGAGGGAACCGAGGGTCCTGACATGATAGCTTTTTTACAGTCAATGATTCCGGGTGTGTTGAAGGTGATGTTCACCATGCCTTTTGAGATCGACCGCACCCATTGAGTTCCTACTCAGCCCATGGTTGCGGGCAAGCGTCCACGTCCAATCATCCTCAAAGTTTTGCGCTTTCAACAAGTAACACAAATAATGGAAGCAGCCAGAGCACACTCTCCCTTGGAATATCAGGGGCACAAACTCTTATTCTTCCCTGACTTCACGAAGGTGACAGTGGATCGGAGAAAGAGTTTTTTGGAACTACATCCACGCTTATTGCAGCTGCAGGCCCATTTCGAGTTACTCTACCCTGCTCGCATGAGAGTCACACTGCACAATCAGACTAGGACTTTTGATGATCCAGGGGAGTTGCACGCGTTGTCACGCCACCACCACTAGCTTCTAGTTTAGAGGGGCGTGGATTATTGAAGGAACTTTCTGCTGTATGCTTTTTCAGCTTTTTTTCAAACTATTTCCCTGCAATGCCCTCTGAGAAATGTAGTCCTTATTCAGCTGTATGAGTGCAGCTTGCAGAAAGCTGTAGTCAGGCTCAAGTAGGTAAGGCAAATGACAGAAATTTATTATTTTTATATACACAATGGTTCGATCATACCACACATAGGATTGTTGGTTCAGGACTCTTTGAAGCAAAAATTGTCCAAAACATATCCAACCACAAAATGCAGTTTTAAAGGTTCTCTCTATTGCAGGATACACAGTCTTTACCAGCAAGCCTAATTGTATTCCCTCCTTAGCTTTGCTGGCTAAAGCACCAAACAAAAGAACACATTTAAAGTCTGTGGTAAACTTCCCCTTTATAAACACATGGGATCTCAGCCACCCTGCTTGTGGTATAAGGGTACCTTTTCTCTTGGAAGACCTTCTTTCAGGACTGGCTTGCCTTCTCTATGTTCCCAGGTTTACAGCTTGGCACAAGGAACAGTCCATGGAAGTGTCCTTCTCAATCAGCTTCACCTCGGGCTCTCCCAGCTGCATAGGTTCTGACTCCCCTTCCTGCTCAGCAAACTCAGCTAACAGCCTCCCGGGGGATCTTGGAGTCTCTCTTGTTCCTGGCTCCAAACTGTCCTGCAGCCATGCTACATGCCAAATAGCACTCTCTCCAGCTGGAAGCTCCGTTCCTCTGCTCTGCTCTGCTCAGCCTGGCTTCCTGCTTCTCCTCTCCTCCTTTCCACTAAATCATACTCTGCTCTGGGTTTATACTTCCAGGGCTCTAGCTCCAACCCCACCCTACTCAGGTGACGGCAATCAGCCTGACTCCGGTCACCTGAGTGCTTGAAGCATTCACTGCCTAAAGGGTTCTGAGCCTTGTATCCTCTCCCCTTCCTTCCACTAGGGGGAGCATGAAATGTGGTCCACATGGAAGTTTTCTGATCCCTGGAGGTGTTTATGGCTTTTCTACCCTGTCTTGGTAAAAGGGGGCCCTTTACTAGGGTGAATTCCCTGTCTCTTTGTCCTCCCCTGGACTCTGGATAGGCCTCCTTGCCACAGCTTTCTTGGAGGACAAGGTGTTGGTGTTGATGCGGTGAAAGCTTGCCTTGAAATCAGTGGCTTGTAAAAGTTCTTCAATGCTTTATTTGGGTGGTTTGACTGGTCTGAGGTTGTGAAGTAGCAACTCATACATGCAGAGTTGACATTCGATGTGCCATTCAATGTGACTCTCTTGGAGGAACTTCAGGGTATTGCCCTGATCAATAATGCCTTACTCTTTGTTTCTTGCTCTCTTCTTTTGTGTTTTGTGTTGTTTGTGATGTCTGTTGTGGTTGGGAGGGCAGCAGGGCTTGAAGGAGCGGGACGGCCTTTACTTACATACATGCGGCCTTTTGTGTTTATAAATTGTTTGGTGGGGCAGTTTTGCTATAACACTTGGCGTTCCGGGTTTGGGGACGCTATTTTTCCTGTTTCTGGAATGGGTAGTGTGTGGTTTAAGTTGATTTAAGCGGCAGAGGAATTGAAGTAAACTAGTTAATTTTCCCCTCCATGCCTGTCTTGTCCCTTTGGGCTCACCCGCTATGTTTTGAGCTGTTATAGCCCCCCCCCCCCCCCCCCCCCAGGGTTTTGGTGGCTTGTTATTTAGAACTATGTGTTTGTACCTTGAGCGATCTTCCATAGAGGCAATGGCTAAGCAGTGGCTTTTTCTTGTGTTTTTTTTCTTGGGCTATAAGTGCAGCTATCATTGTGAGGACTTTTAAGGTGGGGATTAACAATGTAATATCATATGTTACAACTTGGTATGTTTCTGTAACAGTTGACTGTCATTTTGTACTATATTGTCAATATGTCTTCCTTTAAGATAATGCCCTTAACATTCAGTGAGACTAACAATCCCATAAAGAGGAAAGAGATAATTTTATATAGACGTAAGGAAAGTGTTGACGTCCTACTGTTACAAGAGACACATTTAAATGTGAAGGCGTCATTAAAATTAGATATAAAACCGTTTTCACTAGTGGCTTTTTCTGATGCCAATCAAACAAAAAAATGGGGTAGCCATCCTAGTAAGGAAATCTATATCCCTTATTGTAATACAAACTAGATTTGATACAGAGGGGCAGTGGGCAGTGGTTGTCCTTAAAATAGGACCCACAGAACCGGCCTTAATTAATATATATGCTCCTAATACAGATTGCCCTGCCTTCTTTAGCTCCATTGCGGCCTTGGCACAAGAAGTGTCTAGCTATCCAACTACTGTGGGGAGAGACTTCAACCTCGTACTTGACCCCTTGTTAGACAGGAGTCCAGTGAGAACCAATAAGGTCCCCAAAGCTCACCCTGTTCTTGTGTCTCTAATGCAAGAAGTGGGGCTGATAGACATATGGCGGTTACAACACCCTATGGACAAAGAATATACTTTCTTTTCTCCCCCTCATAACTCGTTATCACGCATAGACTATTTTCTAGTCTCCAAAGGACTCTGCTCTAGAATTAGTGAGTCCAATATACATGCGGCTCATATCTCTGGTCATTCTGCAATCTCCTTCACCCTATTTGACTCAACGAGCGGCCCATCTCATTCACGCTGGCATTTTGATAGAACTCTTCTTGGCAGCCAAGAGTTCTGGAAAACTATTCTGTTGGCTATAGAGGAGTATTTTCAGTTTAATTTACCTCAGAATACCTCGGGTTGGGCATGGTGGGAAGGCTTTAAAGCTAATATGTGGGCCACCATTACCAATTTTGCTATACGACAGGTCAAGCAGTGTAAAGCAGAGCTTGAAGTTTTAGACAAGCAGATTAAAGCAGGAGAATGCATTATAGGTCAGAAAACTGATCCTAACATTCTGATATGGTTACAGTGGCTTAGATTTAAATATAATTCAATTTGGACTACTGAGGCTTCACGGAATATTCAAGTGCAGAAAGGGCGGTATTACTTAGAAGGTAACAGGGCCAGATGGTTACTAGCTAACTCGTTAAAAGGCCATAAGGAAACTTCTCGCATCACTGCTTTGAGATCCTCAGGTGCAACAATTGATTGTCAAGGACTCTGATATTGCAGAGGCCTTTCACCAATTTTATGCTCAGTTATACTCCCCAGAGATAGATTTCTCTGAGGAGGATTTTAATAGATTACTGGCCAATTCACAGAGGCCCGTGTTAGACCAGGATATAGAGGCAGGACTAGACAGATTACGGTCATGGAAATTATCCAGGCTATTATCTCTATGCAAGTGGGCAAGGCCACTGACCCAGATGGCCTTCCGGTTGAATTTTATAAAACCTTTTCCAAAATCTTAGGCCCATATCTTCAACAATACTACAGGCTTCTTTTGGAAGCGGAGGCCCAGACTGGAGTGTTTGCCTCTGCAACTATTGTGGTTCTTAAAAAACCTGGGAGGGACCCTCAGATGGTTAATAATTATTGCCCAATTTCATTACTAAATGCAGATTATAAAATTTTGGACCCATTTTAGCTTGTCGTCTCTACAAATTGATCCCTTCTTTGATACATCCGGATCAATGTGGCTTCACTTAGGGACGCTCCACAGCCAATAATGCTAGAGTGTGGTGTCACGTTTTGGAAGGTGCAGAAAGAATAGAGGGCACACTTGTGGGACTATCGCTAGACACAGAGAAAGCATTTGACCCACTGGAGTAGCCTTTATTGTTTGCTGTTCTGAAGTGGTTTGGGTTTGAAACATAGAAACATACAAAAATGATGACAGAAAAAGACCACATGGCCTATCTAGTTTGTCCTTCCATATCAACAACTACAACAGTCCTCTTTTTTCCTTTAGAGATCCTCTGTGTTTGTCCCATGCTTTTTTGAATTCAGATATTGTCCTCATCTCTACCACCTCCATTGGGAGACTATTCCACGGATCCACCACTCTTTCCATAAAGAAATATTTCCGCGTATCACTCCTGAATCTATCCCCTTTCACCCTCACCCCATGTCCCCTCGTAGAGGTACTTTCTTTCAATCAAAAGAGGCTCTCCCCCTGTGCATTTATGCCACGGAGGTATTTAAACGTCTCAATCATATCACCTCTATACCGCCTTTCTTCTAAGGTGTACATATTAAGATCTTTAAGTCTGTCCACATATGCTTTATAATGAAGACCACTAACCATTTTAGTAGCCACCCTCTGTACTGACTCCATCCTGTTTATATCCTTTTGAAGGTGCATTCTCCAGAATTGCACACAATACTCCAAATGAGGCCGCACCAAAGACTTATACAGAGGCACTATCACCTCCTTTTTCTGCTAGCCATTCCTCTCCGTATGCACCCAAGCATCCTTCTAGCTTTTGCTGTCGCCTTTTCTACCTGTTTAGCCACTTTAAGATCATCAGACACAACCACGCCTAGGTCCCACTCTTCTTTAGTGCATAAAAGTACTTCACCCCCTATACTATATTGCTCCCTTGGATTGCTGCAGCCCAAATGCATGAGCTTGCATTTTTTAACATTAAATACCAGCTGCCAAATTCTAAACCATTCTTCAAGCTTAGCTAGATCCCTTCTCATTTTTACACCTTCCTGGGTGTCTACTCTATTGCAGATTTTGGTATAATACGCAAAGAGGCAAAACTTACTCAACAGCCTTTCCGCTCTATCACTAACAAAGATGTTAAAAAGAATTGGACCAAGGACAGATCCCTGGGGCACACCACTGGTAACTTCCTTCTCTTCAGAGTGAGCTCCATTTACCTGTACCCTTTGTCTCCTCCCACTCAACCAATTTCTAACCCAAACAGTAACTTTAGGGTCCATCCCTAGGATGCTCAGTTTGTTTATAAGTCGCCTATGAAGAACGGTGTCAAAGGCTTTACTGAAATCTAAATACACCACATCTAGAGCTCTCCCTCGGTCCAACTCCCTGGTCACCCAGTCAAAGAAATTAATCAGATTTGTCTAACAAGACCTGCTTCTGGTGAATCTATGCTGTCTTGGATCCTATAATCCGCTGGACTCCAGAAAACTCACTATTTTCTCTTTCAGCAGCGTTTCCAATAATTTACTCACCACCGAAGTTAAACTAACCGACCTGTAGTTTTCAACCACATCCTTACTTCCGCTTTTGTGTAAAGGCACCACATGAGCATCTATCCAGTCCTTTGGCACCACTTCAGACTCCAACGAGGCATTGAAAAGGTCAGTCAGTGAAGCTGCTAGAATGTCCCCAAGTTCCCTCAGTATTCCAGGGTGTATCCCATCTGGTCCCATCACTTTGTCTACTTTAAGTTTAGGTAGTTTCTCACAAACTCAGTCTTCTGAAATTGTTCAAGACGCCCCTCGCTTCTGTTCCTGTTTGTGGGTGTTTTCTGAGGTTCTGTTTCTGGTTCTTCATCTGTGAACACAGAACAGAAATATTTATTAAGCAATTCCGCTTTATCTTCTTCAGCTTCTACATATTCCTGCCCTTCACCCTTGATTCTGACAATACCACTTTTGCCCTTCCTCTTCTCACTAACGTATCTGAAAAATGTCTTATCCCCCCATTTTATTGTATTGGCTATTTCCTCTTCTTTTTAATCTTTGCTTTCCTGACTACTTTGCTAGTTTCTCTAAGTTTTTGCAAATATAGTTGCCTGTCTTCCTTCTCCCTGTGATCTCTTGTATTTCATGAAGGCCTCCCTCTTTTTCTTTACCTTTTCAGCTACTTCTTTCAAAAGCCATAGCAGTCTCCTTTTCCTTTTACCTTTATTTACCATTTTAACAAAAAGGTTGGTTGCCCTTAAAATATCCCCTTTCAGTTTTGCCCACTGTTTTTCTACATCCCCCAGCTGTTCCCATCCTGCTAATGACTCCCTGAGGTATTGGCCCATCTCGGAAAAGTTAGTTTTCCTAAAGTCTAAGATCCTTGCTTTTGAATGGATTCTAACAACCCTAGTCCTAATACTGAACCACACTATCTGGTGATCACTGGATGCAAAATGATCTCCCACTATAACATCAGAAAAACGTTCACCATTGGTAAGCACCAAGTCCAATATGCCCCTTCACATGTGGGGTCTGTTAACAATTGCCTGAATAGTTCTCCCTGTAGAGGGAGGGTTTCTGTAAATTGATCAAACTAATGTATGCAAGACCAAGTGCTAATATCTCTGTGTGAATGCAACTCAGTCTAAAGATTTTCTTTTGGGGCGTGGCACCCATCAGGGTTGCCCCCTTTCACCCATCCTTTTCAATCTGGCCTTGGAACCTTTGGCCCTATTGTTAAGACAAAGCCTTGCGGTTAAAGGGGTGTCTATAGCTGACTTAGAAATTAAACTTTCTGCGTACGCTGATGATTTACTGCTGTTTACTATGCCCAGCTCTATACCGGCTATTCCAGAGTTGATTGATCAATATTAAGGATTATCAGGTTATAAAATAAATTGGTCAAAGTCTGTAGCTTTCCCTTTAAATTCAAGGGTTTGTAGGGCGGATCTTGAGGATTTTCCTTTTGTGTGGGAGCCTAAAATGGTGAAGTACTTGGGAGTCCACTATTGCTATCCACTTAGTGAAACTTTATTGTTCAATGAAGGGGAGCTCCTTTCTATGGTTTGTAATATAACTACGAAGTGGTCGCTGGTCTATCTTTCTTGGTGGGGTCGTCTTGAAACAATAAAAATGACTATCACTCCTAAAGTGAACTATGTATTAGAAATGTTAGCAGTCTTTCTTGCAAGTAACACTTAACGTCAAGTTGAAAGGACTCTTGTCCAATTCTTATGGCATAATAAACCGCCTAGAATTGCTCTTAGGAAGCTTAAATCTAAAAAAGAGGAAGGGGGTGTGAACTTCCCTGATTTTCAGGCCTACCATTGCGCTGTTCTACTAAAGCAAGGTTCAAAATGGGTGGAGGGGGCTGGGGGAAAACGCCCAGTATGGCTTGATCTGGAAGAGAGATTAAGTGCTCCATTCCCCTTAAAACTCTTCCCTGGCATGGTGTCTTCTGAGAGGTTGAAGACTCACAGGGTAATAGCAGACACTCAAAGGGCCTTTCAGCAGCTAGCGAAGGCAATCCCTAAGGAGGAATGCTTATCAAAACTTATCTTCATCTGGCATAGTCCTTTCTTAAAAATTCATCAAAGTCCATTTGCATGGTAGTAATAAGAACATAAGATATGCCATACTGGGTCAGACCAAGGTCCATCAAGCCCAGTATTCTGTTTCCAACAGTGGCCAATCTAGGTCATATGTACCAAACAGTTTCCCCCAAGAGACACAAGTTCCACAATGCTTGTACTGGGTCAAGCATTGATATCGTCGGTCACTTCTTAATAATGGTTTATGGACCTTTCCTCCAGGAACTTGTCCAAACCTTTTTTAAACCCAGCTACACTAACAGCCTTTACTACATCCTCCGGTAACAAATTCCAGAGTTTGATTACACGTTGAGTGAAAAAATATTTTCTTTTATTAGTCTTAAATAGTTTACCCTGTAGCTTCATTGCATGTCCCCTAGTCTTTCTATATTCTGATAACGTAAACAATCGATCTGCGTTTACCCGTTCCACTCCGTTCATTAATTTATAGACTTCTATCATATCTCCCCCTCAGCCGTCTCTTTTCCAGGTTAAAGAGCCCTAACCTTTTTAGCCTTTCTTCATAGGAGTATCCTTCCATCCCCTTTACCATTTTGGTGGCTCTTCTCTGAACCTTTTCTAAAATCGCTATATCCTTTTTAAGATATGGCGACCAGAATTGCACACAATATTCAAGGTGTGGTCTCACCATGGAACGATATAGAGGCATTATAATATCTTTTGTTTTATTTTCCATTCCTTACCTTATCATACCTAGCATTCTATTTGCTCTCTTGGCCGCCGCTGCACCCCTAGTGGTTCAGTAGGGGTATTTGGGCCATCGGTCAACTGATATTAGTTGGCAAGTAGAAGCCTTTTGCTTGTCTACAGCGGGAGTTTGACTTGCCTACATCATTATACTTCCATTGGATTCAGCTGAGACATTGTATAGAGCAAGCATGTCCAACAGGTAGATCGTGATCTACCTGTAGATCGTGGAGGGGTCAGAGGTAGATCGCCAGCCCCACTTGGCTACATCTCTCCAGCAGCTTGCCCCATTGCTAGGAGAGAGCTCGTGCTGGCAGGTCGTCTGCCGAGGGCTTGCCGCCGCTGCTGATCCTTTGCCTGTCTTTTTCCCTGCCTAAGGTAATCTTGCCTGCGGTTGTATTGGGGGCGCTTGTTGTTTTTGTGCCAATAGTTTGTGGGTACCCCAGGGGGCCACCACCCATGCCCCACGACGAAACGCCACAGGCTCGGCGTCATACCTGGTCTCCTGCCTCTCAGAATCACCCATTCCTGCCCCCGCCCCAACACCCCTTAGAAGTGTGTTATATACCGGGCGATATCCATTCACCTGGGCTTTACCTGAATACACTTACCGTATTAGTTATGTCGTGTGCTGGTCGTTGGTCGCTTTCATTAAACGTTTTCGGGCTGACACAACAAAGTGTCAAGAATTTGGTGATTTTGGCAGGCTTTTCCAATTTTGTTCTAACTTGCCTATGCCTTGCCTTCGAATTGGTTCAAACCACTGTGACTTTTGCTTGCCTCTGCAATTTTATTTTGCTTAGCCTTTGCATTGATTCTACACGGCAATTTTATTTCGCCTTGCCTTTGCGTTGATTCTACACTGTGTGCAGAATTTATTAAATCACGTGTGGTGGTATTTGAACTTCTTTGGCGGTATTTGATTTTATCTGATTTGCTGGAAAGGTGTTTGAGTTTTTTTGATGATTGCTTGGTGGTATTTGATTATTGGTGCCAGTATGATGAATTCTTATTTTTACTTTTAGAACTGCATGTGTGATTTTGGCTTCTCCAGTCCTTGTATTGCACATCATCCAGAGGTCTTCAGTTCCTGTTGATCTTTAATACTTTGGGACAGTGACAGTTTTGGACCAGATTCAGCCAGTGTTTATACTAACTTAGCAGATTTGGCCTTCTTACATCCAGCCACCCCAGTATAACGAAGATGAGTGTTCCAAAGAAGAGCAAAACCTACCACTTTCATGATGAATGGGAAATGGACTACTTCATCATGGTGAAAGACAAGTGTTGTCTAATTTGTAACACCCCAGTATCCTTGCCCAAAAAGGGTAATCTGGAATGTCATTATAAGGCTCTGCATAGCAATAAGTTTGATGCTGATTTTCCACCCAAAAGTGAAATTCGTAAACTGAAGCTCAAAGAACTTAAATCGAAATTGGCTACTCAGCAACAGTTGATGCCAAAGCCAAGGTCACATTCGGTCAATGCAACCATAGCATCCTTCAAGGTCAGCAACCTGATCGCAAAGAAATAAAAACCTTTCACTGAAGGGGAATTTGTAAAAGATTGTTTTCTTGAAGCAGCTGACAATCTTTTTGAAGGATTTAAAAATAAGAAAGAGATCGTAGCTGCTATTCAAGATGTACAATTGTCAAGAAACACAGTCATGCGGCGAATAGAAAAGATGTGTGGAGGCAAAACTGAATAATTGTTGGAGGATGTTTCAAATTGTGTTGCTTTCTCACTCCAGCTGGATGAATCTACAGATTTAAGAGACATAGCCCAATTACTAGTCTTTATCCGAATGTTTTTTGAAAACTTCAGTGTTAAAGAAGAACTACTTGGAATGATTTCTTTAAAAGGGAGAACTACCGGTCAGAAAATATTCAGTTCTTTCCATTCTTTTGTGACAAAGTGTAATCTTCCATTGCATAGACTTGTTTCCATCACTACTGATGGAGCAAGAGCAATGACAGGTGAGGTTAACGGTTTCATAGCCCTCTGTAGACAGCATGACGACTTCCCAGATTTCCTTTCTTAACACTGCATCATTCACCAGCAAGTTTTGGCAAGCAAGAGACTCAATACAAAGAGGGTCATGGACATCACTTTCAAAATTGTAAATTCAGTTCGTGGAAGATCACTTCAAAGACAGCTTTTCAATCTTACTCTTGATGAAGGGGCAACAGAAATCATTTTGCACACAGATGTAAGGTGGCTAAGTAGGCACAAATTTCTGCAAAGATTTCGTGATTTGCTGAATGAAATAAGTTTTTTTGAAGGAGAGGGGAGATGACCAAGCAGAGTTGGAAGATGAGGAGTGGTTGTATGATCTGGCATTTCTTATTGACTTTACAGGGGAACTAAGTGATATGAACCTTGAACTACAAGGTAAAAACAAATGCATTGGCAAGATGAGTACAGTTTCATCCTATAAGAACAAATTTAAGCTAATGATGACTGACCTTGCAAACACCACTTTTGATCATTTTCCTAATATGCAGGACCATCTGGGACAATATCCAAATTTTGTTTTTCAGAATGAGAAGTATGTGACAGAAATCTGTTCTGTTATCCAGGAATTCGAAAATAGATTCAGTGACTTCCAAAAAATTGGAACAGTTGTGGAGTACTTGTCATACCCATTCAAAGTAGATGTGGACATTAAAGAAACTGCAGCTGCTATCAGTAAAAATTACTCATTGAACAAGCCATCTCTTGAAAACAAAATATCAACCCTTAAAAATGACATTTTTCTCAAGACCCGTGCTGAGCAAGAATCGTTTTGGAAGCTAGTAGCTATGGACAAATTTCCCAACTTGAGAAGATGCAGTGAAGCTGTACGCTCCTGTTTTAATTCAACGTATTTGTGTGAATCTGCGTTTTCCCATCTGAAAATGACAAACAGTACACAACGTTCCAACATGACAGATGAACATCTCCAGGATTCCCTGAGACTGGCCCTCACACAGTATTCACCCAACTTCAAAAAGCTGGTGGATGAAATGCAGGCTCCGACGTCTCACTAATGAGGAAGAGCGAAATATTAAAGATTGTGCAAGATCAGCCTGGATCAATACTCAACCTAAATTTAACACAAATTACTCAATAAAAGTTTAAGAATGTTATTAAGACAGTTAAAGAAAGTTATTACTCAATAAAACTTTAAGAAAAAATGTACTTTCCATTTCCCCTCGCAGTTCTTACTCTTCGTCTCTCTGTTTTGTTGTTGCTTAATTTGCTTAACCGCTGATCACATCCAAGTAAATGACAGAAGTTTCATTAAAAATGGGGTGGGGGAATCCTCCAACTTTATTGGGTTAAAATTTAATTTGAAACTAATTTGAAACTTAATTTTCATGGTGGTAGATCACCGGCACTTTTGGCTGGAAAAAGTAGATCACGACCTGTTTGAAGTTGGACATGCCTGGTATAGAGAAATCCCCTATTGATATTAAATCTTTACATGAAGAATGGGGGTTGTTGAACATTATAGGTTCAGCCCAAATGGTGACTGAGGTGGCGTCTTACTATTATAAATTGGTCGTTCAGAATCACACCCCACAGTCCATTGGTGCTCAGCAGATATGGGAACATGATACAGAGGAGACTCCTTCTCCGGAATCATGGGTAAAAATTCTGGAGCAAGACAAATAGAGTATCTCAATCTGGCTCTATTTCACAAGCTTTATATTTTTTTGCACACAGAGCTCATTTTACCCCGATAAAGGTTGCTAAATGGGATAAAACGGTTGGGAATGAATGTTGTCTTGTCAGAGTGATGTTGGCACTTTAAGACATGTGGTATATGACTGCCCTAATATTCAGTCCTATTGGATTCCGATTTGGAACCAAATCCAAGAAGTCTTGGGATTCAGGGCCAGTCTCTCCTGGTCTGTGGTCGTATTTGGTCAACAATTGGGATCTCGTCGTTACAGAGAGATTGTCATTTTTTTATTTGACTTCATGATGGGAGTGGCTCTGCATCTCGTTATGGCAAACTGGAAACATATTGCAGAGCTTAGCTGGCATGAATGGTGGAACCGTTTATGCTTATGCTGCAAATATGAACAAATGCCATGTAATGGCATAACTGTTATGCCTTCCACCCTCCTCAAGTGGAAATCCCTAAATACTTACATCTCTAAAGCACGATATAGTGTAAATTAAGGGGTGATGTAGACATGCCAACATGTTATCACATAGTGAGGAGCTGGTGTGGAGTCATAGCCCCTGTAAGTCCCCCCCCCCCCCCACACACACACGTTTTGTGCTCATTTCATAGTTTTTTTCTTTTGATGATTGCATGGTGAAGGGAAGGGTAAGGATTGGGGTAGGCTGTTAAAGCCTTGTTTTTCTTTTTGCTCTTATGTTTAAAAAGGATTATCATTTTAATTGTATTTTTTGCTTTTGTTGTAATTTGTTTGAAAATGTAAATAAATTAATTTAAAAACAAAAAGAAGGGAGCTGATGCTTGGGGAAGGGGTGGGGAGAAAAAAAGAAGCTGGGGGAGTGAGGATGGAGAAGGGAAACATTTTGTGTGGGAGGGGAGAAAAATCTTTGATTGGCTGAGTATTGGGAGAATAAGTGGGGATTGAGGATGGAAGGGTGAAATTTGAGTGGATAAAAAAAGAATAAAGAAAGAAATGGAGGAAAGAACAAAAGGGAAAAGATCAGTATTTTAGAGGCAGATGTAGAGAGAAAATGGAAAAAACTAGAAGAGAGAAAAAAAGGACATATGGACAGCAGACAATGAAGAGTTAGCAGAAGACACAAAGAAACCAGAAGAAAGCGACTGGGGCAATTGCAACTGAAAAATAAAATGCCCAAACAATAAAAGATAGAAAAAAACTTTTATTTTGAATTTATTAACTGAAATATCAGTTCTGGGAAATATGCATCACTAACGTTGTGCGTTTTGTTTAGTACAAGAGGAAATTAATTTATAGTTTTATTTCTCCAGTGTTGTTGTACATTCCAAATTTGGCTTTTGGCCGTCCCAGTTTAATTATTTGTCTTCCTATTTCTAAATTTTGATCCCTTATTCTTTGGTGACGGTCTGTGTTCTGCATGTGTAACCGAGCTGAGGTATTCTGTTCATGTAGTTTCTATGTGACTCTTGTTCTCTTTCCCCAGTAGGAGTTGTACTGGTATTCTTTGAGATGTATTAGTTTAATATTTGCAGTGTTGCCTTTTGATAGGTAGGGTTTGGTGCTCTGTGAGTCCTAGTAGTGCTGTTATGATACGGTGGGTTTGCTATGTATTCTAAATGAGCAGGGTCTATAGTACTTTCTAAAGTGCCTGGCAGTTGACACTGGAGTATAGTAATGTAGAAATCTGGTAGTCTCTATCCTCACTGCTCATGCAAATGGTATTCAGATACTCATTAAGAGGCATGTCTACTAAAAGTTAATGCGCATTCACAAATGTTAATGTGCGCTAAGTGCAGCAACACCCATTTTTTTATATTGGCACAGTAGCACTTAACACACATTAATATTTAGTAAGCATGCCCCTAAGTCATTGCTTGGACAAAAAAGAGGTTTGAAGGGCTCCTTCGAAAGCTGCCTAAAAGTTAAGATGAACATATATATTTTAAAATAAAATAAATGTATGCAAATGGGGTCCAGTGGCTATGTAAATTAGGCCTCGCAATGAGTCTCTGCGCATGGCCCCACACAACCCTTGGGCCGCCCCTGGGTTTACGACACAAATAAAGCTTACAAAATACAGTTACAAGCAATGATGTACAAATAGTAATAGCATCCTTCCTATCATATACTTCCACCCCTCAGTCTCCCATATGCATATGTAAACAAAATGCAGCAAATCCATTTCCTCACACAAATCACAAGGAAAGACATTCCACAACTGAGGTACCCTAACTGAAAAAGGGCCAACCTAAACTCTTTAATACTAACTATATACAACAAACATTAGTCTTGTGAATACAATGTGCAATATGGAACATAATTCCAAACCTTATCTCATAAATAATCAGGGACACACTGAATCCTCACCTTAAAAACTAACATCAGGGACACTGTACGAGCGTTGCCCAGTTAACAAGTACAACCCACAGCAGTCCCAGGGACTGGTGGTCCAGTTTCTTCAAACCTTCAATCGGGTTGCAGTATTTTGGATCTGCTGTAAATACTGGATATCCCAACCAGAGTGGAATTTATTGGCTGACTATTTTTCAGAGAAAATAGCCAGCTTACAGAAAGATGGTGTGAATTAATCCTATACCTATGCTAAGGGTTGCACAATGAGCATTTTGACAATTACGTGCCCAATCCAACCATCAATTAGCAGGGGTGCAGCAAAGTACCCTCTTCGATGTGCCCATAACATATTATGCCTTGAGAGGCCTGATTTGAGTTAGACTATTTATCTTTTAGGCACCAAATCCTCATATTTACCATAGAAAGAGATCAATAAATATGTATTGATAGTACAATTAGATTTGAGGCATAGGTAAGCCATTTTATGATTTTAGATAGCAATTTATTAATGGTATTAATTGTGTGTAGATCTTATATATTATTAGTAGGAATATATGTTTGTATTTTATGCTTTTCTATGTTTGGGGTTATTTAGATTTTTGTGTTTATGCTATTTGCTAATACAAAATATGAATTAATCATGAAAATATCTTCTGTTTTGTACAATGTAATTGCACTTTGAGCTTCTAGATTAGTGGCTATAAATTAATTGAAATAAAAAAATGGATATATGTAATCAACAGAAAAGATGTACAATTAATTTGACTTCTGTGCAAGTAACAAGACCGCCAGGTAATTGTGGGACACTGGTTAGCCAGGAATTTTCAGATCATGTCCTCAGTGAAGCAATGTGCAAATAAGGATTAAATAATCATCATCTCATGTATACAACCAAATTCTGGCTTTTTCAACCATGAATTATGACCGTTCTCAATCTTTTCATTCGGGAGCACTTGCTGTTTCATTTTGCTTTGCATACCATACAGGGATGGCACTGACTGAGTGATATTTTACCAAGAGAGTTAGTGTCAAGGGTTACAATATGACAAAGAATTATTGTGCCAATTAGAATAAAGCCAACAACATATCCCACTAAATCCCAGTCATGACAATGAACAAGTTCCAGTAGAAAGCTTAGTACTCTCAGGTTGATTGCTAATGTGTTTCTCTCTCTTTTTTTTTTTTTTTTATTTATTTATTTTTTTTTAGAGACCTGTTGTCTTCCCCAGGGGTTAACTGGACCAATGAGACATCTTCAGAAAGTGAAATTGCCATGTTACGTGAAACAATGAAGATACTCACAGCTGTGGCCTTCAGTCTCATCTTTCTCATGGGAGTCACTGGGAATGGTACAGTTATCTGGATCACAGGATGCAAGCTGAGGAGGACCATCAACACTGTCTGGTTCTTCAACCTGGCGCTTGCAGATTTCATCTCCACTTTTCTCATTTTCATCACAGTCCTTTACTTGGCCTTGGACCTCAACTGGCCCTTTGGCCCTGTGTTCTGTAAATTAGTCAACTGTACCTTTGGCCTCAGTATCTATACCAGTATTCTGTTGCTTAGTGGCATCAGCATTGACCGCTGCATTCTAGTACTGTTCCCTGTCTGGTGTCAGAACTACAGAACAACTAAAATGATATCTACAGTCTGCTTGATTATCTGGGTACTTTCTATTGCTTTGGTCCCAGGTTCTTATATGTTTTCAGAAATGTCCACCGGACAAAATCGGAGTTCCTGCAGGAATCTTGATATCTTTGAAGATTGGGAAAGGAAGGAAGCGGATGTCTTCACAGTCTGTATCTTCTTGTATCAGTTCTTCATTCCCTTGATCATCATCTTGATCTCCTATACCATTCTCATCTTCACTATCAGGAAAAAACGTCTGAACAAATCCAGTAAGCCTCTCCTAGTGATCACTGGGGTGGTCTTCTCCTTTTTCCTTTGCTGGCTGCCCTATCATGCCTTTGCATTGGCACGCATCTCTGTCCACCGCCTCCCTCGTACAGTCCTCTACGTGGCCATCCCAATCTCCAAGTGCCTTGCTATGTTGAACAGCTGCATCAATCCCATCCTCTATGTCTTTTTTGGCCATGAATTCAAAGATGTGGTCAAAAGGTCCCTCACACAAGTGTTCAGGACTGCATTTGAGGAGATGCCACATCCAAATTGTTAGGGGAAACATGGAGACATAGCTGTGGAAAATGGTGCATCTGCAGTGTGCCCTTGGAAGAACAAAGGGACAGTTTATTAGAATGGATATGGTCAGTGATCATGCACATATTAGTCTGGCTAACAATAATGGTTGATCCAGTTGTTTTTAGCAGTTTCAGCTGATTTATCCACTTAAGTCAAACTGCTCAATATGTGGTCCTAAACTTAAATGGGCAAGTTATCCAGTTAAGTTAGAATAGCTATTTAAGCATTCGTACTTAAGCAGATAAAAATAACTGGAGAGCACTGAATATCAGCATTAAACAGTTTTAGCCCTGCTCCCAGACTGCCTCTGATCCCTCCTACATTTAACTACAAAACTTTAAGCCAGACATTAAATTGTCAGACCAAAAGCTATAGTATGAGATTGTCTGGCCCTAAGTTTAAAAGTCAATGATTTACGAGCTTAACTCCAAAGTTAACCACATGAAATATTCTGAATATCAACCGCCATGTGTCTATGTATGGGATCTTGCCTTTAAGGTGGTGTTCCAGAAGGAATGGAAACTGTAGCGGCCATGTTTAATTCCATCAGCTATGCTAGTTTTAGACCAACTAAATGGATTATACTTTTTAAAAACTGAGTATTTTAGGTTTTTTTGACTTGCCGTTGAGAGCTCCAGGAAATAGAGCTCATGGGTCTCAGACTCACTGCCACCCAGCTGAATTTTCCCCAGTAGTACAGCCTCATGGAACCCACCCTACATCACCAAGGTGTTCATGTCCAAGTACTGCAGATTCATTCCTAGTCAGAGGTCTTGGAAATCAGCAGGTAACAAAGGCTCAGCGTACAGAAGCGATCACTTTAAAATTCAAGAAGTTAGCTATGCATCCCCGTTCACTCTAACCTGGTCACAGTTTTCCTTCTCTTATTAAATTCACTTTTCCTAGGTTAGGCTCATATACAGTAATAATTCTCATTTTCAGAGACCCAGTGACCTGAAAGAGTTGGTTTTAACCTTCTACAGCTAGTAAAAAAATATACTTTATCAAGTTAGTCCAATAAGAAGGTATCACCTTTATATTCTTTTTTGTTTTATTTTTATTTATTAACCATTAAAGTAGACTAGCAAGACAACCTCACTACTTTCCCCAAATATATTCCAATAAACTGTGTGCTCCCCTCAGTACGCTGCCGATCACCTAATACATAAAAGAGAAGACTTTAGCCCTTATATACAACACTGATGCATGTCATATTCTTTTAAGCATATACAGTACTTCTCGAGCTCCCTGAAAAAACTGTACCTCAAAGGATGGGGAATATCCCATGTCTGTAATCTATGTATGTATGTAATATTTATTTATAAGACTATAAGGAAGAAATGAGTAGTGGAAATGGCCTACAGTTTTTTCATGGGGCTGGTAAAATCATTTGATGTCACTGACATCATTGTACCACACATACAGAGTAGTTACTCACCTGTAACAGGTGTTCTCCAGGAGCAGCAGGAATCAGTCTTCACATATGGGTGACATCGACGTCGATGGAGCCCCTGTGCAGAGCATTTCCCCAGCTTTCTAAGAAAGCCTTTGGGAATACTGCACGCATGCGCGGTCCCCTTCCCGCCTAAAGGTGCCATCTTGCTCAGTCAGATGACATAGCTAAAAAACAGCACAAAAAAATGTAAAAATGAACTATGTACAACTGCAACTCCCAGGGGAGGAGGGAGAGTTGTGAGGACTGATTCCTGCTGCTCCTGGAGAACACCTGTTACATGTGAGTAACTACTCTTTCTCCAGGACCAAGCAGGAAGTCAGTCCTCACATATGGGACTCCCCAGCTTCAGGCTACCGGGGACACAGAGCTGAAAAATGAGCTCCCTCTAGCCGCAGCATCAGAGAAAGGATTTCACTGAAACATACCCCCACCGGTAGCCCAACCAGAGGGCTGGAGGGTAGGAGTTGTCTAAACCTTGAAGAGATTCCGGAGCACTGCCTGACCGAAAGCACTGTCCCTACGGGACTCCCTTTCCAGGCAGTAATGGGCCGCAAAAGTCTGGCTTGAGGACCAAGTTGCAGCCCTGCAGATGTCTGCCAACGGTACAGAGCGGAGATGAGCTACTGAGGCAGCCATTGCCCTGACACGGTGGGCCGTGACCCGACCCTGCAAGGGAAGGTCAGCTGCCCTGTAAGCCCAGGTGATAGTCAGCCACCCAGATGGACAAGGTACGCTTGGAGACAGGTAACCCCAAGTTATTAGGGTCAAAAGATATGAAGAGCTGAGTAGCCCTCCTATGCCCCTGCGTACGTTCAATGTAGAAGGATAAGGCCCTTCTACAGTCCAGGGTATGCAGGACTGTCTCAGCCCGGCTGGCATGGGGCCTAGGGAAGAACGTTGGAAGAATCACACCTCCTGGTTCAGATGGAAAGAGGAGACAACCTTTGGAAGGAACTTAGGATGAGTCCTAAGGACTACCCTGTTCCTATAGAAGCGAGTGTATGGCCTGTCACAGACCAGGGCTTGAAGCTCACTCACTCGCCTGGCCGAGGTAAGGGCCACTAGGAATAGAGTCTTCCAGGAAAGAAAGCGGAGAGGACATGTAGTCATCGGCTCAAAAGGTGGGTGAGTCAGTTGCTGCAAGACCACATTCAACTCCCACTCAGAGGCCGGTGGACGAAGAGGAGGCTTGAGCAAGAGCAAGCCTCTGAGAAACCTGGACACCAAGGGGTGAACCGACAAAGAGTGTCCCTCCACCAGTGAGTGGTGAACTGCCTGAGCAGAGAGGTGGACCCGAACAGAATTGGACTTAAGGCCCTGATTGGACAAGTGCAGCAGGTACTGAAGCATTACTGGTGCAGTGCAGGAGAAAGGATCTTCCTTGCGTTGCTGACACCACAAGGAGAATCTTCTCCACTTCAGGGCATAGGTTTTCCTGGTGGATTGCTTTCTAGAGGCCAAGACCACCTCTTCCACTTCCTGAGGCAGGCCCCAGGGAGCCAACACTACCCTTGCAGCCTCCAGGCCATCAAATTGAGAGATTGGGGTGCAGAAGGGAACCCTGATCCTGAGAGAGAAGATCGGGTTGCAACCCCAGAGTTAGTGGGGTTTCCACTGCCAGTTGAAGCAGAAGTGGGAACCAGGGCTGCCTCGGCCACCTGGGGGCTACCAGAAGTACTGAGGCCTTGTCCCTTAGAATCTTGAACAAGCTTCGGGCCACCAGAGGCGTGGGAGGAAACGCATACAGGAGGCCCTAGGACCAAGAAATCAGGAAGGCATCCGCTGCTAACCTCAGGGGATGCGGTTGCCTGGAACAGAACTTGGGTAGCTGTCAGTTCAGGGGACTGGCAAAGAGATCTATGGATGGAAGTCCCCATTTCAGGAAAATGTTTTAAACTACTAATGGGTGCAGTTGCCACTCGTGGGGCTGCAGAACCCTGCTCAACTGGTCTGCCAGGAAGTTCTCCTAGCCAAGGAGATAAACAGCCTTGAGAAACATGTTGTGCCTGAGCGCAAGAGAGCAAAGGGCCTGCGCCTCCTGACACAGGAGCCTGGACCCAGTGCCGCCCTGTTTGTTCACATAGAACATGGCCACTTGATTGTCCGTCTGTACCAGAACAGACTGGTGAGCCAAGGTGTGAGAGAAGGTTTTGAGGGCTAAGCGAATAGCCCGGAACTCCAGTAGGTTGATCTGTTGCGTGGCCTCCCATGGAGACCACAGGCCCTGGGTGCACCTGTCCAAACAATGTGCACCCCAGACCTACAAGGAGGCATCTGTCGTCAACACCACTGTGGAAACAGGCAGCTGAAAAGGCACCCCCTGTAGTAAGTTGGGGGGGTGTAGCCACCACTGTAGGGAGTTCAGGAATGGTTTGGACACCCGTACTTTGTCTGTGAGGCTTCCTGTGGCTTGCTTCCACTGAGTTCTGAGGCACCACTGTGCAGGTCTCATGTGGAGGCGGGCATTGGGGGTCACATGCACTGTCGATGCCATGTGGCCTAGGAGCTTCAGACAGAGTCTGGTGGAAACCCGTGGCATGCTTAGAAACTGGGTTGCCAAGTCTATGAGCCTTTGTGCCCTGTCTTCTGGAAAGTAAGCCTTTGCTTGCAGGGAGTCCAGCCGCGCCCCTATGAACTCCAGGTTCTGGGAGGGGAGCAAAGTGGACTTTGCGAAGTTTATGACAAAGCCTAGGTGTTGAAGGAGGGAGACAGTTCGGAGGGTGGCTTGCCTGGCCTCCTGGTAAGTCTGACCCCTGATGAGCCAGTCGTCCAGATAGGGGAAGACAAACACACCTTGATTCCTCAAGTAGGCCGCCACCACTGCCAGGCACTTTGTAAAGACCCTTGGGGTGGAGGTTAGGCCAAAGGGCAGCACTCTGTACTGGTAATGGTTTCCTCCCACAATGAACCTGAGGTGCTTTCTGTGGTCTGGATGAATGAGGATGTGAGTGTACGCATCCTTTAGATCTAAGGAGCATCGCCAATCTCCCTGCTGGAGGTAGAGCAGAAGTGTTCCAAGAATAAGCATCTTGAACTTTTCTTTCTCCAAGAACTTGTTGAGATTCCTGAGGTTGAGAATAGGCCTGAGGCCACCGGTTCTCTTTGGTACGAGGAAGTACCTGGAGTAGAAACTGTGACCTTGCAGGCGGGGAGGTACAGGCTCCACCGCCCTGTCTAGAAGCAGACCTTGAAGTTCTTGAAGGAGGAGGTCTGTGTGCAGAGGAGGTCTTGGAGGCTCTCCTGGGAAGTAGGGAGGAGGCAACTGCTGGAAATGGAGCATATAGCCCTTGTGGACTATGCTCAATACCCAAGCATCTCCTGTAATGGGTGGCCACCGGTGGGCAAACAGGGCTAGACGACCTCCTGTGAAGGGATGGGGCAGCAGAGGTGGAAAGGCTATGCTGTGAGAGTCAAAAACCCCCTCCCTGCTGAGTGGGAGCAGGAGCCGAAGGCTTGGGGGTCTTCTATCTACGGGGCCCATGTCCCTGCCCCTTGGCCTGCTGACCCTGCTGGGGAGCTGGGGAGGTCTGGTACTGAGGGAAAGGTTTGTAAGCAGCTGCCTTCCTCGGGTAAAAGGACTTCTTACCCGAGCCCTTCTTATGAGAAGGGGCAGATGTTTTTCTGGACAGCCTTGTCCTAGTCAGGTGCTTGGTTTCGAGCTCAGCAGCCTTCTCGGCCATGGGTTTGCCAAAAAGGTTTTCACTTCGGCAAGGGACATCGACCAACTTGTCCTGCACCCAGGGCTCGAGGTCCAATGACTGCAGCCATGCCTGGCGTGGGGCCCCGATGCCGGCTACTGCTACACGGGCCGAAGCCTCAAAGCCATCGTAGGCCGCTTGGGACATGAACTTTGAGCATTCCCAGATTCCTGAGGACAAGGTCTTGAATGTCTGCAAAGGTTCCCCGGAGAGGCCAGCAGAGAACCCGGCAATTTCCTTTGCCAGGTCTCGTAAGTACATGCCCATGTACAGCTGGTAGGACTGGACACGGCAAGCAAGCATCGAGTCCTGGAAGCACTTTCTGCCGAGTGCATCCAGGTTCTGGGCCTCCCTGCCGGGAGGCACCACAGAGTGCATCTTCTGGCTCTTCAGACGATGCATGGCCGATTCCACCACAATGGAATGGTGCGGCAGCTGCGCCTTCTGGAATCCAGGGCTCTTACGGAGTCGATAGATGGAATCAACCTGCTTGTTCAAAACCGGCGCCGAGGCCGGTGCCCCTCACATCCGGAAGAGGAGCCGTTCCAACATCGGAGAAACCGGCACAGTAAAGGCCTCCTTCGGAGGAGAGTCATACTGGAGGGCCTCGAGCTCTTCGGCCTGAGGCTCCTCCTCGGGGTCTACGGGAATCACCAAAGACTTGGCCATATCCCAGACGAACTCTGAGAACCAGGTGTCCTCCGGGGGGGGGGGGGGACCTACTCCAGGACTCAGACTGCGGTGAGTCCGAAGGGATGCACAGAGTCCGAAAGGTGTCGGGGGACTCCTCGTCCTCCGTCTCCCACGCGGACTCATCTGAAGAGGAGTCGGGGGCTCCGACCACGCGGGCCTCGGTGGCACCCACCCCGACGCCCTCGGTCCCGAGCGGGAGGTCGAGGGTGACCGTGACCGAGGACGACTTCGAGCCTTCATGGTTTCGAGTATCGGCTCGGTCTCCGGGGTCGAATTAGACGTCGATGTCCCGGTGGTCGGGGCAGATGCACCAGCGAGGCTGGCCATCAGCACTCGCTGCTGATCCATGAAGGCAGACAATCTGCACTTCAAGGCTGTCAGCCTGAGTCCAAGCTCAGGAGACTCAGCAGCTACCGACTCGGGCCCTGGTGGTGCAGGGCCCGATGTCGGCTCCCTAGGAGGAGAGTCCTCGAGGACAACAGGACTTACGTGCCCGGCGGACTCCGGCTCCACACGAGGTATCTTGGACAGCTTCTCCTGCTCCAAGGGCCCGGGGCGGCGGTCGGGGGTCTGAGACCTGGCCCCCGAGGAACCAGGGACCTCCTCCGACACTGCCCTCATGAGCCGTTTCTTCCTCTTACGTTCCCGATCGGGGGACCCCCTGTCCGAGGAACCCCGGCAATGCTCGGGGTCAGACTCCCGAGACGTCGAGGCCTCAGACGAGGTCCGGGCCCAGCCGGAGGCAGAGTCAGAAAAAATCCATTCTTTCTAATGCTGGCGGCTTCGGAGTGCCTTGGTGGACATTTTAACACACGGGACACAGACCTTAGGATCATGATCCGGTCCGAGGCATCGAAGGCAGCAGTCGTGTGTGTTGGTGAGAGACATCAGTTTCTTACACCGATCACACTTTTTGAAACCACTGGAAGCCATCGGGGAAAAAAGAACCCCCGCGAGGTCAAAGGACCGGCCTTCCAGGGAAAAGACAAAAAGGGCATGAACGCCAGCCACGAAGGGCAAAAACTGAAAAATAGAAGACGGGCTCGATACCGGTGTACCGAACCTAGCGGGAAGGGGAACCAGCGTCGAACCGGAGAAGAACAACGAAGAAATCGCAAGAAAAAAGTCAACTTTTCCGGGTGACACGGACTGATGTCCGTTGGGCTCCACGGAAAAATTAAGACTGAGCAAGATGGCACCTTTAGGCAGGAAGGGGACCGCGCATGCATGCAGTATTCCCAAAGGCTTTCTTAGAAAGCTGGGGAAATGCTCCGCACGGGGGCTCCATCGACGTCACCCATATGTGAGGACTGACTTCCTGCTTGGTCCTGGAGAATGTAGGTATACCTACAAAAAATGTTTGCAGGGCAAATATAACATTCCGATTTTCTACCTCATTTCCTTTTGCATGTCTGACTTGAGATATACAGGTTAGTATTCAGCTGCAGCGGTCAACAGTTTTAAAGTGCCCTGCTGAAAGCAGATATTCAGCACAGACCACAGATATCCTCTGGCCCTGACCACCACTACTATCCTGATAGCAACAATATTCTGCTACTATGTAGCGAAACTGCATGAAGTTAGGATGGCCTATCAAGTGGCCTAAGTTTATGTGGGCACTTATCCAGTGAGTGGACAGAAAATTGCCACTAACCAGATAAACACTGTGGCCAGCTTCGCCCCACTCACAGACCACCCTGGCACTGTCTGGCCAGCGTCACGGCAGTCAGAGGGAATATTCAGTGGCACTGCCCGTTTAGTACCACTGAATATCCTTCTCAGTGGTGAAGCCTGTTTGAATATCGGCCCAGTACTCTGAGTTGCAAAAGTTGGCATTTCTCTGCAATACAATCTGGTTATAACCCAGACCAATCTCTCCAGCGGTTGTGGAAGAGGAGTAGGAGGCGCAGCATGGAGGCCATTCCAGAAATGAGAAAATCGGACCCATTTCCCCCTTTTTGGAATATTTTAATAGAAATATATAGAAACGCATTTCATAGTCACTTTCCTCAGTCTCTTAATAATCCAAAGCACGCATTAATCGATTTCCAGTCAGGCCCCAGGTGTTGGATATACTTGACTGCTCATAGGGGCATGTTTACTAAACTGGACTACCAGGTAGCACAGGGTTCAGTGCATGCCACGTGCCAAAAATGCAGCCATGGTAAAAATCCCCCATCACCCAAACAGTGCAGGTTGGGGCGGAGCCTGGATGGTTCGGGGCAGAGCATGAACACCACCATTATCACTCATGTCTTTGGCACATCCTTACCGGCAGTGTTGCACTTACAGCCACCTCAGTGGGTGGCGTTAACTGCATCCATGTTGATGGCACCAAACAACACAATGCAAAAGTGGCACAAACCCCATGTTAGCTCTATGGAGACATGCTAGGCAGGCCTCCATGTTTTAGTGTGGATTGAGTGCCACCCCCGCACTTATTTTTGGGGAGAAGATGGGATAGGACCTGTGCGTTAGTAAACATGCCCCATAGTGTGCCAGTGTCAGACTGGAACTTTTAAAGGTGCACACTATTAAGTTTAACTGTCTATATATTTATGTTTTTGTATTTGTTAAGCTATATGTAATGTAGTTTCTCTCATAAAAAACATGTATAAAACTTATGTACAGTATCTCAGAGTAAACCTTGTGCAATATCTGTTATTGTAGTCAAATGCCGATTTAGTTCAGAGGGTTATGAGAATACTCAGTATCACTGTTATGCAAAATAGAAGCTCAGTAACATGTGGCTTGTTCATGGACATGGGGGGGGGGGAAGCAAAATCTTCTGCTCTTAAGCATGTAAGGCTAAGAAAAGTTACAAGCAGGATGTGCACGTCTGATGGAGGAAAGGAGAATACCAGAAAGTAGACCATGTGTCGCAGAAAGGCGATCCTAAAACCCCTGCAAAAATATTTGTCTTCTTTGTGTGTTGACAAAAAGGTTTAAAAGATTCCCCCCCCCCCCCTCCTCATTAAGAAGGTCAGTGGCTGCACCCACTTCTGAGGGGCAAGGATCGGTAGATAAAGGGGAAAGGGAGGTACGAGGCCAGGGGCTACTAATTGGTAGTCGGAGAGTCTGGAAGTGGGGTAGGGATGCGGAAGATGGGGAAATTCAAATTTTTGGTGAGCTGTAAGACAGTTTTGCATGGGCAGGCCAGCAGAGCAGGGGGGGGGGGAGGGGGAGACAGGAAAAAGGGCATTTCTCATGGGCCTTGCTGGTCTGTCCCACTAGGTTCACCTCTTTTTCGTTAGGGATTCCCGTGCGGTTCTTTGTTGAGCAGCACTGCAATTTGTGCAAGGGAGACCTGTGATTTGTGGCAGTAAAGACATAAGTGCAGACCATGGAGGGGTCCTGCTTTGGTGGAGGGTAGTCTTGATGATGCCCACTGAGCAGCCTGTGGTGCTGCTGGTAAATTAACTGAGTGGGAGATTTGTTGCCTTGCCACTGGAGCCCTAGTGAGAGTCTTATGCTTACATTATATAAAGCGCTTTCTTTCTATGGTGTTTGTGCAGCAGCTACAAAAGGCTGTGATGTCTCACTCCTTTCATTGCTGGAGGCTTTGCCAGGGTGCTTGTGTGACAACTGCAAAAGGAGCATGCAGTGAGTGGAGCAGGCCAACGCTACCCTGTGGCACTAGGGAGGAGGAGTCTGGCGCTGCTTGCAGTAGGAAGGCTCGGACAGCAGCTTAGGGGTGGTAGGGCACCATGTGATGGGTTGGAGTGTGCAGCTGAGGGGAGACTGGGTCAGTTCAAGGGTGGTAGCTTGTTGTATCTTTGGAGATGGAGTCATGAGAGATATTGGGTGGTCAGGGACATGCTTGATCAGGGATTTTCAAGGAGAAACCAAGGATGGGTATTGGTGTGGAAGCTACATTAGGGGTGTGGTCAGCGGTTGGGTTACTGGGCAGCATGTCTGTTGGCATAGTGGGAGCTCATGGTTGGCATGGGAGTGAGCTGGTACAGTGCTGGGCTATGGGGGCAGTTGGTTTATGGTGTGCGCATCACTGCTAGATCCCTCTGCTGGTACCCATTCACTCCTTCATAATATGGGAGTGTGCACGATATTGCCCTGGCATCCTACATTAGAGGGGTGGCCCCATAGGCACTGGCCTGTGGCACTGGGGGGAGTGGGTGAAGACTAGCAGAGTCTAGGTGGATGTGATAGCTTATGGCATTCCTATTAATTTTGGGAGCCATGGATGCATGAGTTAAATTCATGGGAGCTGAACATTTAGGCTCCTAAGTTTGGATGAAATTTAGAGCACAAATTTAGGAACTCTTTTTTTTTTTTTTTTTTTTATATCCAGCCCATAAACATCCAGGGCAAAAATGGTATGCATTAGGGCAGATATTCAGAAACGGCAGCTAGGCTATTTAAAGCACCTCACTGCCACGGCTTTAATTAAACCTGCATATTCTGCACTGGAAGTTTTCTCTGTAATTCCTGCACGTACCCTCTTTGAAATGTATGTCATATCCTATAAATGTGTATCTACTGGGGAAGAGAAAGAGTGCTGGTTCCGATTGCAAGGAAGGGAGAGGGCATCATCTTCCCCAAGGTTTGGAGTCCCCTATCTTGCGTAGTAGATGAGGGAGAGGAGAAAGTATTGTCTGGTGAGACCTTCTGAGATCTTCTTCCTTACTGCTGCCATCAGGGCAGGACATCATCCCTTGAAGAACTGCTCCATTGTGACAACACCACGTTCATGCATCTGAAGGAGCACATCCAAAGAAGCATACTCCTTTGGGAGCAAAGGGGGGGAAAGATGCCATTTTCTTTCTTTCCTTTTCCTATATTACATTGTGTTATCAAGTTAAATGGACAAATGGAAGACAAAGGTAAAAGTATATCCCACTGTTTCAGAAGAACCAGTGAAAGGCCTTATTGATGTTTTTGTAATGGCAGGAAAGGGTGTGCCAGACATCAAGGGGAATGCTTTGAGTGCTACAGGAATTCAGTAGGTGGTGGTACATGCACTCAAATTAATTGCGGTTGCAAGTTTAGCATGCTGAAGTTTTTTTCACCATGCTAACTGCATGGGAACTTGCTGGGAATGCCCCCCAAAATTAGTGTGGGTTGGCCATACTTCCTGTGCTAATTTTTGGCAGTAAACACATGCCAAGATGCTTAGAGTGGTTTAGTAACCTTGCCCCAGAGTCATTTATCTTCCTAGTTTTTCCTAGCCTGTTAATGAAAATGCTGGTCCTTCTCTGGAGTGGATCCACCGGTACCAGTCCTGTGATTCTTCCCTTATGGAACATGGCTATCTACTACACTGGCTGACGAAAATCAACAAGAGATTGTACCTCCCCGACACTTGGAAATATACTATTAAACCAATCTACTCTCAGGATACCACTTTTTAAACTAAAGGATAATTAGGAATCCCTAACTAATCCCCTCCACGTTCACACAACCAAAACACCCACACACACCAAATTCACATTGATTACACAGTTTCTCCAACAAGACAGCTTTCCACAAACTCTCTCAATCAAAAGCTTGCAAAATAATTCCCAGGGTCAAATTTTTCCCAGGAGTATGATTTAATTAGAACTCAGTATGAGCCATGTGAGTCTTACCCAGCTGACTTTAATTGCTGCAACTGCCAAAACGTTTTCTACACTTAGACTAATTTTATTTAATCCTAAACTTATGCAGTTTGGTCATCAAAAGAAAATCTTGAGGCTGCTAAATTTCTGACAGGTAATTTTTCAACTGCTTGTAAAGAATCAGTTCCTTAAAAACAGATCAGCTACCAAATAACCTTTTCAGAATTTCATGTTAGAATTTTCACTTTCACGGTTCAGAAAAGAACCCTCAAGTTCTCTGTAGCCTTTTAACATGAGCTTTCAGTTTTGTTTTTAGTTCCTGTCAGGATGTATCCAGACAGACAAACATTAGCTACTTCTGCGATTCAGATTACCTCCTTGATAAAGCTTTTCCACAATTTTAACTTGCTTTACTATCAAAAGCCAACCAAAATTAAACTTGAGTAGAGAATTTCCATCAGTCTTTAACAGCTACTTCACCCAAATACAGAATTCCTATACACAATCCCTCACACTGGAACAGTTTTACAATTAATTTGTCCAGTAGACAGCAAGTTCCAAAGATTTTTATTTTCTGCTGTTATCTTACTCAGGCAGATTTTCTCTTCAAATTAATCAAACTCAATGCTTCACACACATCTCCTTGTTTTGCTTTCAGCTTTATAGTATGTTTTATATGCCTTTTTATACCACGGCTTTCCCTCTCACTCACTTTAACACACCTAAGCTATTTTCCTTTATGTAAAGTTTCTTTCCCTATGTGGTCACATTAACTGTTGCATGTTTAGTACAATTGTACAGTACTATCACAATTATGTTTATGAGAGATTATACCAATTGTAGTTGTTTAATTATAGTTACATATATCCCTGCTAAACACAGGTCAGTATCTACCCCATACTGTCCTCGTCTCTACTACCTCCACTGGGAGACTATTCCACACATCTATCATTCTTTCCATAAAGAAATATTTATGCATATTACTCCTGACTCTATCCCCTTTCACCCTCATCCTATGTCCCCTCATAGCAGAGTTTTCTTTCAATTGAAAGAGACTCTCCTTTGGTGTACTTATGCCATAGAGGTATCATATCTCCTCTATCCCGCCTTTCCTCCAAAGTAGAAATACTGAGATCTTTAAATCTGTCCCCATATGGTTTATAGATTTTTCTTCCCTCCCACACAAAATATTTTCCCCTCTCCATTTCACTCTCCCAGCTCCATCCCATTCTAATTCTCCCCCAACATCAGCTCCCTTCTAGTTCCAGCCCCACCCAGCATCTGCTCCCTTCTAGTCCCTGCATCAGCCCATTTCCAGTCCTAGCCCCCCATCAGCCCATTTCCAATCCTATCCTAGCCACACCATCAGCCCATTTCCAGTCCTAGCTCACCCATCCATTTCCAGTCCTATTCGAATCCCTCCATCAGCCCATTTCCAATCCCAGCCCCCCATCAGCCCATTTCTAATCCCAGCCCCCATCAGCCCATTTCTAGTCCTTTCCTAGCCCCACCATCAGCCCATGTCAAATCCTAGCTCCCCTCCACTCAGTCCATTTCCATTCCAAGCCCCCATCCCCATCAGCTATTTGCAGTTCAAGCCCAGCTTCCACTCCGCCCATTTCCAGTGCTAGCAACCCCCCAGCCCATTACCAGCCCTAGCCCCCCCCATAGCCCATTACCAGTCCTGCCCCATCAGCCCACTTCCAGTCCTAACCCCCCCCATCACCCCATTTTCAGTCTTAGCCCACCATCAGTGCACTTCCAGTCCTAACCCATCACCCCATTTTCAGTCTTAGACCCCATAGCCCATTACCAGTCCTAACCCCCCATCAGCCCATTTCCAATCTTAGCCCCCCATCAGCCTACCTCCAATCCTAACCCCCCCATCAGCCTACCTCCAGTCCTAACCCCCCCATAACCCATTACTAGTCCTAACCCCATCACCCCATTTTCAGTCTTAGCCCCCCCATCAGTGCACTTCCAGTCCTAAGCCATCAGTCCACTTCCATTCCTAACCCCCATAACCCCATTTTCAGTCTTAGACCCCATAGCCCATTACCAGTCCTAACCCCCCCCCCCACATCAGCCACTTCCAGTCCTAACCCCCCCCCCCCCATCAGCCCATTTCCAGTCTTAGCCCCCCCATCAGCCCACCTCCAGTCCTAACCCCCATCAGTCTATTTCCAGTCCTAACCCCCCTCCCCCCATCAGCCCAGGTCGCTTAAAAAAACAAAACAAATCATAGCCGTGGCCGCGGCAGAATCAATCGTCCCGTGGGCCCCCCCCCTGCCCGGCAGAGCCCACCCTGCAGCATCAGCTCCCTCAGCATCGGCTTTCAGAGCCGCAAAGTGAGAATTTCTCTCGCGCGGCTCTGTTAAGCCCACCAGGGCTGATGGGAAATTCTCCCTTTGCGGCTCTGAAAGCTGACGCTGAGAGAGCTGATGTTGCAGGGAGGGCTCTGCCGGGCAGGGGGGGGGGGGCCCCACGGGACGCTTGATTCTGCCGCTGCCACGGCAGCAGCAGCAGCCGGGGTTTTTTTTTTTTTAATCTACCTGGGCTGATGCAGAATGTTGTTTGCGCGGGGCCCCCTGAAACACAGGGCCCTGTGCAAACAACATTCTTGCTCAATGGACGGGCCGGCCCTGCACGTCTGAGTCCCACTCTTCTTTCGTGAACAGAAGTCTTCCAGCACATAGTACTGGCCAGCTTTGTATCACAAAACAGTAAACTCTCCAGCCTTGTATTCATCCAGACACTAGCAACATTATTTCATTTCTTAATATACTGTGTCCAATCCCATAAATACACCAGGTGTTCACACTTAATGGCATGTTAACACAAACTATTTGTAACTAGGTCCCATTGAATAACATGGGATCTAGTTACAAATATCCCATGCTGTTAGCTCAGAATATGCACCTTACTCTGTATATTTTCACAGCCATCTGCCTCAGAGCTTCTCTTATGTCTCCACTCACAATTAGGGTTGCCAACTGGCGGGTTTTCAGCCAGCCTGGCCAGTTTTTCCATGGCCAGGCCAGCTTCCGGCAGAGATACAAAACCGGCCCTTGAAAAGGCGTTTTTTTACTCTGGCCACGAGATCAAAAGCGGCCAGAACAGAAAAACGGCTTTGCGATCGTGGTCCCCTCTTGCAGCCTCTGCTCCTGCTTCTTACAGAGCAGCAGCTGCAATAAAGTTAATTTCAAAGGAAAGAGAACCTGTGAGGAGCCCTCTGATCCTAGGAAACAACTTCTGCAGCACCTGCCCCCCCCCCCCCCCTCTGACATCACTTCATTTTTAGCCTGGGCACTGCAGAAAGAGTTTCCTAGGATCAGAGGGCTCCTCCCAGGTTGTCTTTTCTTTTAAATTAACTATATTGCAGCCGCTGCTCTGTAAGAAGCAAAAGCAGCGGCTGCAAGGGCTGAAGTTGCACTGGGGGGGGGGGTGAAGCTGCACTGGGGAGGGAAGGTGAAGGTATACTGGGGGGGGGAGGGGGGTGAAGGCTCCACACAGGTTTAAATTTATTTTTAACTTAACTTTATTGCAGACGCTGCCCTGTAAGAAGCGGCTGCAAGGGGAAAGAGGTGGCTGAAGGGACTGACAGGTGGAAGGTGAGAGCTGGAAGAGAGCTGAAAGCTGGGGAGGAGGTGGCTGAAAGGGAGCTGACAAAGGGGGTAAGGAGGGAGCTCAAAGGGAGCTGACACCTGGGAATGGTACTGGTAAGTGACTGGGTAATGGGGAGGAGGCTGGAAGGGAAGGGGCACTGGGGCTGGAAGGGAGCAGAAACATGGGGATGGCACTGGAAGGGGGATAGACAGAGGGTAGGGTGACTGGAAGGGAGCTGACACGGGGAAGGCACTGGGAGTGGAAGTGAGCTGATACCTGGGATGGTGTTTGGACTACAAGGGGCTGGACAGTGAGGAAGGAGGGGGACTAGAAGGGAATGGACGCCACTGGCAGTCCTGGGAACACAAGGGGATTGGCAATGGAATATAATGGGAGGGGAGGACTGGAAAGAGGGCTGATGGAGGGTTAATGGGATTGGAAATAGGCTGATGGAAGGAAGTGAAGAAAAGAAAACAAGAGACAAGAAATGGCAGATGGACTATAGACCATAGAAGACAGGAAAACAGAAGCCTCAGATCGGAACCAGCATGATCAGAGAATAAAATGGTCAGACAACAAAGTAGAAAAATAATTTTATTTTCAATTTAACGATTGGACTTTGTACTACCTTTATATTTTACACAGTATATTTTACACAGTACCTTTATATTTTATACTGTATCTCTTATTTATCTGATATTGCACTGCATGCAGAATCTGTCTTCTTGGGGTTTCAGTTTAATTTTTGTCTATATCTCTTTTTTTGTGCTCATTTATTGATGAAGACCTGTCTGTATTGTGTGTGTGTACAACCAATGCTGAGTATTCTGTCAATATAGAATTTCTGTTTAAGAATGTGTAGAAATCTTGCTCGTTCAGTTTGCACATTGCCCTCTCTGCAATTTTTTTTGGGACAGGGAGTGGAGCAAGGGTAGGGTGGGGGCAGGAAAGGGAAGGGTCGGGCATGGGCAGAGCGTGACTAGCCATAGGTGGCAGGTTTTTCTATTTCAAAAAGCTGGCAACCCTACTCTCAATCCCGCTCCACAGATATGCTCTCTACTGCTACCCACCTGAACCATGAATGCTCAGAGCTTCTGTGCATGTGAACTTCCGGATCTGTAACGAAATATAACATTTTGTTTGTAATTTGACAGCATCCTCACATCTCCCACCACTGCAGGAGCAAAACCTGAGGCCTCTTGCTTTCTGTCAGAGCCCCAGTAGTTCAGACCAGAGTCCTCCAATACGTATCACAGCCCACAGCAGATGGGCAACACAAGCCCTGTCCTTCCCTTAAAAAAAACTCCACCACCTCAGCCAAGCATTGAAGTGCCCCTTGCACCAGCCACAAAAGCCACAATTACTAAAGGCCCCAAAACAACTACAGGATTACATTCACATCAGCTGATTTAAAAAATGGTGTCCACATGATTGATTTTATTCTCTTGATATACCACTTAGCACTGAAAAATTAAAGTTGGTTTATAATAAAATAAAGCTGGTTTATAATAAAATTAAAGCTGGCTTAAAGCTAGTTTATCACAACAATGATAATACATTACATTACTCTGCAATAAAAATATTTAAAACAATCCTAAAATTATTCTCTAAAATACAACCCATTACTTCCCCCATCTCCAATTTAGATTTACTAGCCTGGTGTATGCATTAACTTCTTTTTAGATTGCATTAACATTTAAGCTAAACAACCACATTTTCAAAGCATTCCTAAACAAAGGGGTATGTTTACTAAACTGTCTTAACGTTGCAGCGGTGGTGTTATAGCGCGATAACGTAGCGGCGGCGTTAAGGCACACTAACGCTGTGAAATCTGGGTCTGAAGGGTGGAGTAAGGCTTCCCAGAGGGCGGAGAGAAGGAGTAAATGGGCGGAGAGTGGGAGGGGAGAGGCTCCAGGCACACTAACGCTGTGAAATCCAGGTCTAAACACTAACGCCAGTGAAACCTTTGCGTTAATGCACATTTGCAGGAAAGAGAAACCATTTCAGTCAGCAATGTGCAGCAAAGGCAGGGAAACCCAGAAAAGTGATAGTTGTGATACATGTGCAGGGACCAAAAAGGCAAATAAACATATAAAAGGACCAGAACCACAGCTAAAATACCAATAACCAAGCTGGCCAATAGTGATATTAATGATAAACATAAAGCAACACTACTGACAAAGCGTATAAATTAAGATACATTTGGAAGGGTCTGCTCTGTCCCCTACAAAGTGAATGATTCCACATTGAAATAGCGCTGATCAGGGTTTCTATCATTTAGATTGGGCAGGTTTGTTATGGCGTGCACATGTGCAGCAATAGCAGAGTGGGCACATAGGAAACGGCAACTGTACTGATGCAGTAAATGGGATACAGGGGGCTGCAGGCAGCACATGCTGTGGTCCAGCTGGGGCACAGTGCAGACTAGGCAGATGCCTAGGTGGCACATAGGAATGCCGAAACTGTAAAGCAGCAAGATAGCAACTGACGAGGGTCCAACATGGGCATGAGTGTGTGTCCCACAGTGTCACAGGGGAGATTATCCAGCAGGTACCCCCAAGGGCACATAACATTGGCAGGCGGTACGTGGGGGGGGGGGGAAGCACGCATGTCCATGTAGGCACCCCTACCCGAGAACCCACACCATAGGCAGCTGCCTACCAGCATACTGGATTGCCTGGGACTGCACACCACTGGCATAATGGCATGGCAGCATGGTGGCGGAGGGGGCAGTGGCATCTGCCCACAGCAGACCATGGCCTAGCCCCATTTAGGTGGGTGCCGTGCAATGCAACAGACAGGGTCTGTCTGACCAACAGTCATGGTATCCCCAGGGAATGAACTGTCCCTGTGGCAACAGTGTGGTGCAGTACACACAGCTAGTGTGTTCAGGAGCAGAAGGTCACAAGTTCAAGTCCCAGGTGTGGCTCCTGCCAACCCTTTCCCCATATTTTACCCAGTACTAAACCATGGTAATAAAGACAGAACCTTTATTGCATATAAAATAAACATGCCTGAAACGCCTATATTTATAACCTACAGAGCACAGACACCATAAACATGTGCAATCCCTAGAGCAGTTTCCCAACTGCAGTCCTGGAGGGCCAAACACCATTCAGGTTTCATGCTGTCCCTAATAAATATGCCTGTTCTGCATTAGTATGTGCCGCCCCCATTGTATGCAAATGTATCTCATGCATATTCATTAAGGACAGCATGAAAACCTGAAGTGTGTTTGGCCCACCAGGACCAGAGTTGGGAACCTCTGCCCTAGAGCAGCAGCCAACAGGGGCATAAACACCCACACACACAGGCTGCACTATCCAAAGCTTCATGGAGAGTCAGGCTGTTGGGCCCTGCACGCAGCAGCAGCATCTCCCAATAGTAGCTCTTGCATACCTTAGCAATGCCGCCCTAAACTTGGGAATATGTTACACATATATCAAAAGGTTGCTATGATTAATGGCAGATAACAATTCCTAAGTTAAGCACAATTAGCTGATAGAGCTGCATCATAGCAACCTTTCTGATATCTGTGGAGTGTGTTTCAGTTTTAGTTTCTGACTGTGTTTACCACCCCGGGGAGTGACCCCAACAGTATTGCATACCATAGCCATGCCTGCACTGTGCCCAGGACTGGTGTGATGGCCAGGGCTGCCAAAAGCCTCTATATTTGCACAATGCTGGCATAGGTGTGGGAGTGTGTGTCTGTCTATCCAGTGTGTGGTGGCTGCCAACACCTTACTGAACCCCACACTGCTTGCACTGTTTAAAGTGCTAGCCTGCCAATTTGCATAATGAGGAGCAAGGTCTGTGGGTATGCCCGGACAGGGTGGCCTGGGCAGGATGCATCTGCACAGAGCATAGGGCAATGGCTGGGACACTGTAGTGCCTGGCCACCACCTGCACGGACAGGGTGGCCACAGCATGTCCTGCTGGGAGGTCACTCTCCCCCTGACTGAGCAGTGCCCACGGCATGGCTAGGTTCCCCCATAGTGCTATATAGTATTTCTCTCATAAGAACATAAGATATGCCATACTGGGTCAGACCAAGGTCCATCAAGCCCAGTATCCTGTTTCCAACAGTGGCCAATCTAGGTCATATGTACCTAGCAGTTTCCCCAAAAGACACAGGTTCCACAATGCTTGTACTGGGTCAAGCATTGATATCCTGGGTCCCTTCTTAATAATGGTTTATGGACCTTTCTGCCAGGAACTTATCCAAACCTTTTTTAAACCCAGCTACATTAACAGGCTTTACTACATCCTCCAGTAACAAATTCCAGAGTTTGAGTGAAAAAATATTTTCTTTTATTAGTCTTAAATAGTTTACCCTGTAGCTTCATTGCATGTCCCCTAGTCTTTCTATATTCTGATAAGGTAAACAATCGAACTACGTTTACCCGTTCCACTCCATTCATTAATTTGTAGACTTCTATCATCTCTCCCCTCAGCCGTCTCTTTTCCAGGTTAAAGAGCCCTCTCAAGTGATATTTATGGGTTCTCTTTTCTGGGGCCCAATCACTGACTTAACTGCTTGGTGTGTGTGCTCACATCCCAGTTTTGGGTGCACACATCTCCTCCAGGAACATGCATTATGGATTAGCTAGCAGACTGTCTGCAGTTAGTATGTGGATGCCTGGAACACCTTGCAGGGTGCAGTGGCTGGAGACTCACTGTGCTCGCTGCTGGAGAATGTCAGATAGTGGTGGGGGGCAGCTGAGCATTTCCAGGTCTACTGTCTGTCTGCCATTGCCTTATGGATGCGTACAGATCTGCACTGACTGCCTGTAGGGTGCCTGTTCCACAGCAGGACTGGGGTTGATGGACCCCTCTACTGCCACCATTGCAGGGATGTAGAATGTGGATCTGTTGGTGGGAGCACCTGTCCCCCCACCCTGAGCCCCAGAGGGCAGTTTGGATAGTGCTACATAATCCATCTATGGGTCCTTCACTTAAATCATGTGACCTTGGCACCCACACAGGATATGCAATATTCTGGGTGCATCATAGTTCACAAGGGCTAGACATGACTGGGAAATACAGATGGACACAGGTGTATCCTAGGTGTGTCTGCAAGGACTACCTATCACACACTGGCACTGATGGCAACCTGCAGCATAGCCTATCTCAGCTAAGCCAGGTGCTGTGGACCTGGTGCTGGGTGCCCCACCTCACCCTCAGGGTGAGCACAGTACCCCCACAATGTGTCGGTCTGTAGCTACTCTGTGCCAGTAACACAGCAGCCTGGAACCAAAAAGACCAGTGTTCAAATCCTACTGACACTCCTTGTAGCCTTGGGCAAGCCACTTAACCCTCCATTGCCTCAGGCACAAACAATTGTAAGACCTCTCAAGACAAGGAAATATCTAGGTACCTGAATGCAACATGCCTTGAACTACCACTGGAAAAAGTGTGAGCTAAATACTAATTAATAAATTAATAGCGCATTCCAGATGGCGTGCAGATAATGAAAAGGCTTGGATATAGACAAATTGGCTGCTTTTTGTAGAGAAGGCTTACATGAGGTACTCTCTGCAAGGGTTAACAATATAAAGAATGAGAGCAGCTTGGAATTCACTAGCAGCGTGGAGAGATATGTGAGAAAAAGCCAAGATCATATCTTCACAGAAAGCTAGACAAACAAAGACAGATTCATGTGAAGATAGAATGTTTATTAGAAATTATGATTAGGGATAACCAGGGTATCTGTGTCCAGTCTGACCTGTAACATATAGATGTAAACTATAGATATAAACTAACAAAATGCAACGTAAAGCTTGATGGAGAGTGATAATCCAAAATTGTACAATGCGGCAGGTTTTTTCCTAATAAAAAGAAATGCTGCAGGAAATGGAGGAAGGACATTGCAGGTGACTGCACTAATTTGTGGAACTTGTAATTCCTTCCTGAAGCACTGACATACTGTGTTATTGTTAAGAAAAAGTTGTGTGTGTGTGTGTTTTCATTCTTTACTCTGGTCCTCAGTCCAAGGAATTGGAGTCAAAGAACTAAGAAAGGATATTATTTGATGCACAGTCAGGATTAGAGCATGCAAACACTTTTCACCTTTAAAGCTAGAATGGTGAATGTTTTTTTTGTTTGTTAGGTCTTCTTGTTTGGTTATCTGGTGTTCTATGTAGAAAGGACTAAAGGTAATCTGAGATGGCTTGTGTGATATCTTGAATATGGTAAGCAGTGTTTTGTATTTTTATGTAGCTTAATACTGGAAGCCAGTGTAGTATGAGCATTCTGTGAACATATTGTGATGCACTGTATAGGATGTGGGCAGCTCTGTTCTGAGCTATTTGTAGCAGGTGCAATGCACATTTTGGTATTCCTTGGTAGATTATGTTAAGGTAGTCAAGATTTGGAGACATTATGGCCTGGAATACTGTTTGGATGTCACTGATGTTGAGCAGAAGATGTAGATGTTGTAATACCCTCATCTTGTGGTATACAAGCGTTGTAGTTTTGCTGATATGTGATTGTAGGGTTAGTCACTGGTCTAAAGTTATAACTAGGTAACAAACTTCTGGTTTTACCTCCAGTTCAGTATCCAAGATTTTTAATGTAGTTGGTAGGTTAAAGGTTAGTTCTCTGGTAAAGCACAGTTACTTACCTGTAACAGGTGATCTCTGGGAACAGCAGGAATTAGTCCTCACATATGGGTACGTCAGAACCGACGGAGCCTGCGCGGGAAGGCTCCCCAGCTTCCCAGAAAGGAAAGCTTTTGGGGCCTCCCACAGCACATGCGCGCTGCCTTCCCGCCTTCCTGACCAACTCTCCTCAGTTTGAGTTTAAAGCTGAGACAACAGAGAGAGGAAAGGAAAGAGAGAGAGAGATACAACTCCCAGGGGAGGTGGGTGGGTTGTGAGGACTAATTCCTGCTGTTCCCAGAGATCACCTGTTACAGGTAAGTAACTGTGCTATCTCCAGGAACAAGCAGGAATGAGTCCTCACATATGGGGACTCCCTAGCTAAGATGCCGGGGAGATCCCCCTACAAGGGTTCCTCATCTTCCTATAGATCTCAGGCATCCATTCAGGGAAGGTGGGCAGGAGTTGTTTAAGAATGGAACAGGTGTCTGAGGACAGCCTGACCAAACAAGGCATCCCGGCGGGAGTCCTTGTCCAAGCAGTAATGGGCTGTGAAGGTATGAACCGAGGCCCAGGTGGCTGCTCGACAGATCTGATCGATGGATACAGAATGAAGATGAGCTATAGATGTGGCCATGGCTCTCACATTGTGAGCTGTGACATGGCCTTCCAAAGAAAGGTTCTTACTCTGGTAAGCAAAAGAAATACACTGAGCAATCCAATTGGACAGTGTTCTTTTTGAGACTGGAAGTCCTAAATGAGAAGGATCAAAAGCAACAAAAAGTTGAGAAGACTTTCGATGTTGCTGTGTCCTGTGGATGTAAAAGGCAAGAGCTCTTTTACAATCTAACGTATGTAGGTTCCTCTCTGCACTGGATGCATGAGGAACTGGAAAAAAGACAGGTAGATATACCTCTTGATTACGATGAAAAGGTGAGACCACTTTAGGCATAAAGTGAGGATTTGTCCCAAGGACTACCTTATCATGATGGAACCTTGTATAAGGTGGATTAGCCACTAAAGCCTGCAGTTCACTGATGCGGCGAGCAGAAGTGATTGCAATAAGGAAAATGACTTTCCAGGAAAGAAATTTCAAGGAGGTAGTGGCTAAGGGTTCAAAGGGTGGCTTCATAAGCTTACCAAGAACCACGTTTAAGTCCCATGCCACCGGAGGAGGCCGAATGGGAGGTTTAGTTAAAGTTAGACCTCACATAAATCTTGCAATAAGAGGATGAGAGGAAACAGGTTGTCCATTGATAGGCTGAAGAGATGCTGCAATAGCACTCGGACCCTTACAGAATTTGTTTTAAGTCCTGCATTGGAAAGATGCAGGAGATATTCGAGTAAAGAATTCAAAGGTAGTGCTAGAGGGTTAAGACCCTTTTCAGCACACCAAATGGAAAATCTTTTCCATTTAAAAGCATAAGAACACCTGGTGGAAGGTTTCCTAGAGGCATGGAGGATATCCTTCACCTGTTGAGAAAGATTGAAGTCTTGAAGGTCTAGGCCTTCAGTAACCAAGCTCTGAGGTGAAGGGACTTGGGGTTTGGGTGCCACAAAGTCCCCTCCTCTTGAGACAGAAGGTCTGGAGCAGCTCCCAGATCCAGGAAGGGTGCCTGGGAGAGATGCAGAAGTAGAGGGTACCACACTAGGCGTGGCCAGCGTGGAGCTATGAGGATCATAGATCCTTGATCCCTCTGAAGTTTGAATAGAGTCTTGGGAATCAAGTGAATGGGTGGAAAGGCATACAGGAAGGCCTGACCCCAATGAAGGAGGAAGGCATCCTTGGCCTGAGCTCCCTGACATGGAATTCTGGAACAGAACCGGGGAAGTTTGGCATTGCACGGACTTGCAAACAGGTCTATGTCCGGGGTTCCCCATTTCTGAAAGATTCTGAGTACCTGATCCATGTGCAGGGACCATTCGTGTGGAAGCAGAACTCGACTGAGTCTGTCTACCCAAGAGTTTTGGATTCCTGGGAGGTATACTGCCAGGAGATGGATTTGATGCTCTTTGGCGAAGGCCCACAATTTTAGAGCTTCGTTGCAAAGCGACAGAGAGCCAGTCCCTCCTTGTTTGTTTATGTAGAACATGGCTACTTGATTGTCGGTATGAACAAGGACTGTCATGTTGATGAGGAGGGTATGAAAGACCTTGAGAGCAAGGAAAATTGCTCGCAGCTCCAAAAGGTTGATATGAAGGGTGGTCTCCTGTGGAGACCAAGTGCCCTGAGTGGAGAGGTCTTGGAGATGAGCTCCCCAACCTGTTTGGGAGGCATCTGTAGTGAGAGTTGCTTGGGGTAACAAAGGTTGGAAGGGGGCCCCCAACAACAGATTTTGAGTGGATATCCACCATTGGAGAGACCAAAAAAGACGTTTTGAGGTTGCTATTTGGTCTGAGAGAGCTCCTGATGCTTGGGTCCACTGGGTGGACAAAGTCCATTGAGCTGCTCTCATATGTAGGCGAGCATAAGGCCCCACATGAACTGTGGATGCCATGTGGCCTAGCAGTTGTAGCATCCACCTTGGCAGTCAAGTGGCTTCTGGACTGAATTTGAGAGGCCAAGTGCACTAGACGGTGGCAACGGGCCTGAGGAAGATAGGCCCTTGCAGTGGTGGTATCTAGCCAGGCCCCTATGAATTCTAGGGACTGAGTAGGGGTGAGTTGAGACTTTGGCAGATTGATGACGAGTCCCAGATACTGCAGTATGCGTCTGGTGTGGTCCAGGGAAGTCTGAGCCTCGGACTGAGATGGAGCTCGGATGAGCCAGTCGTCCAGGTATGGGAAAACAAATATTCCCAGAGTGCGTAGAAATGCAGCCACTATTGACATGCATTTGGTGAACACTCTTGGAGCAGAGGCTAGACCGAAGGGGAGTACTCTGTATTGGAAATGTTTTCCCTGGAACAGAAATCGTAGAAATTTTCTGTGGGATGGATGGATGAGTATATGTGTGTACGCATCCTTTAGATCTAGAGAACAAAGCCAATCCTGACTCTGTAGGTATGGAAGGAGAGTACCTAAAGAGAGCATCTTGAATTTCTCCTTGTATAGAAATTTGTTCAATTCTCTCAGATCTAGAATGGGTCTGTGCCCTCCTGTTTTCTTGGGGATGAGAAAATAAGGGGAGTAAAACCCTGACCCCTGTTGAAGGAGAGGAACCTCTTCTATTGCCCTTTGGGCAAGAAGGGTGGTCACCTCCTGACCCAACAGGTACAGGAGAGATGGGGGAGAATTGAATTGTCTCACCATGGTATGGGGAGGAAGGCTGGAGAAATGTAGTTTGTAACCCTCTCTGATGATAGAGAGGGTCCACTGTTCTGATGTGATTTGTTCCCATCTGGGAGCAAAATGAGTTAACCTTCCTGGAATGGCGAGAGGCTCTGGTTGTTGCAGAGCCAGAAAGGTTAAGTTCTCTAGAATCAAGTCAAAAACTCTGAGGGGGTTGGGACTGCTGGACTGTAGCAGCCCCTGTAGACTTTGCTCTGGCCTGTTTAGATTGCTGACGCTTAGGAGCAAAGCGAACTTGGGAAGATTGCTGGCCAGTATTTGTGGAAAATCTGGTCTTTTTATAGAAAGGCTTCTTAAAAGATTTTTTCTTGGCAGGGGTAGAGGTAGACTTAGAAAGTCTATCTAAAGCAGCATTCTCTGCATCCATTTGAGTGGCTTTGATTTGCCACTCCTTGCCAAACAGATTTTCACCTGTACAGGGCAGATTGCCCAAGCCATCTTGTACCCAGGGTTCCAAATCAGAGGCCTGGAGCCAAGCAAGTCTGCGAGCAGCTATGGCAATGCCGGAGGCTCTGCTAGCTCCCTCAAAGGAGTCAAAGGCTGCTCTGTTGGAGAACTTTGAAACATCTTGAATATGCTTTAGCAAAAGAAGGATCTCCTCCTTTCTATCCTCTGGGATAAAGGGGAGAAAATGACGTATCTTCAGTGCAATCTCTTTCAAAAACATGCCCATATAGAGGCTGTATGAATTGATTCTGGCAATAAGCATGCTAGCTTGGAAGATTTTTCTACCAAAAGCATCCAGAGTCCTACATTCTCTTCCTGGAGGGGTAGAAGAGTGCCTTTTGGTACTCTTTATCTTTTTCATAGCAGACTTCACCACAATAGAGTGGTGAGGGAGCTGAGTTTTTTGAAAACCAGGAGGAGGAGGAACCCGATACATGGTGTCCAAACGTCGAGAATGTGGAGATAGGGTGAGAGGAGCCTCCCACAAGTCCATCATGTGTTCTTGAAGAATTTCATGTATGGGTAAGGTGGCTGCCTCTTTGGGAACCTTAGAGTATCCTAAAATATCTAATTTTTTTGCTCTAGGTTCCTTTTCAGAGGTTACAGAAATGGAGAGTCCTTTAGCTACTTCAATAATGAAGTCTGGAAAGGACAAATCCTCTGGAGGAGACATTCTCCTTTTTGGAGAAGAGGGCTCCTCAGGAAGAGTAAAAGAGACATCAGCAGAATCATCTGAGGTATCAGAATCCTCAGAAGACTCAAAGTACCGCCTATTAGCTTCCAGAGATCGATACGCGTACCGACCGGTATCAACATCGGGCGTACCGGGAACCGGATCGGTATCGAGAAAATCTCCGTAACCGGAGACCGGAACCGGCATGCTACTGGAAGTAGATGCTCTGGGTACCGGTATCGGTTGTGGTACCGGAACCGGAACCGATTGTTGCGGTACCGAGGGCATTGCAGTGTTAATGAAAGCCAGTATGGCCTGCTGCATGGATTGTACAGTAGTACCCATAGATGCCACGACTGCCTGGATGTCGGTACCGGTGTTGGCCGGTACCCCAGAGCAGTCTAACAGGTGATCGGTCGAGGCCGTGCCATCGATGTCAACCTGTAACCCCATAGGAGGAGCTTTGGAAGCCGGAGCTTCCCGCCGGGGTTGTTTGGCTGGGGCAGGGTCCTCAGGGTCAAACCCAAGGGCCTCTCGCTGCTTAGAGGGAGATTTGCCCTTTGAGGACCTGCCTGAAGAATGTTTGGTTACCTGAGATCCATCAGGAGAGGAAGACCTGGAGGATGTTGATGCTGGAGTATCCGTAGAAAACAGCATATGAATCTTGGCTGCTCGGTTCTGTAAGCCACGTTTGGACATCAGAGAGCAGGATGGACAATCCAGAATGGAATGGTCAGGCCCCAAACATTTAAGACACCATTCATGGGTATCTGTGACTGAAATAGTACCGGTACACTTGGTGCATTTTTTAAAACCAGAGGCTGGTTTCTCCATGAGGGAGAATTTGAGAAGGCCTAGAGGCCTCACAGAACAAACACACCAAGTGGGGAAAAAGTAATTAATTTTTTTTTTTTTTTTAAAGAAATAAAGGAAAAAAGACCGGCGGTACCGGTCCGGAATCGGGGAAGGCAGACACGCGGTCAAAGAAACAAATTAAAATAACAATTTCTTCAGCGGTGACAGGAACACGACCAGCTGGCTCCGCGGAAAAAGAAGAACTGAGGAGAGTTGGTCAGGAAGGCGGGAAGGCAGCGCGCATGCACTGTTGGAGGCCCCAAAAGCTTTCCTTTCTGGGAAGCTGGGGAGCTTTCCCGCGCAGGCTCCGTCGGTTCCGACGTACCCATATGTGAGGACTCATTCCTGCTTGTTCCTGGAGATTATAGAGTACATGCATTATACACTTTTTTATGTAACTGTGCATGCTTTGCATGTTATATACATGGACGTATTATATATGTAATTGATGACAACAGAAAAAAAGAGTCATTTTTAACTTTCTTAAACTTCTTTATTTCTTAAATCGTGAATTTTAATAAGGGTTATTTCTGTACATTCTTAGCTATCTATTCTAAATTAGATTAGGCCAATTCTAGTTCAATCAACATCATCATCACCCTTCAAAGTCCATTCCCTTCTCACTGTCATCATTGAAATAGCTAAGAGCTGCCTGCAGATGTTCTTCTGTGATTTCTGAAGTGATGTCGCAGTCACTGCTATTGGCATCTTCACCTTCATTGTCAATATCCGATGGGTCTTATTCTTCTGGCAAACAATCCCAGCCTTTCTGAAGTTGGTGCAGATGGTTTATGGCGTTATTTTCCACCAAGCAGAAGAAACCCACTTGCAGACTTCCAAAAACCTTGCCTGCTTCAGTCTTCCTGATGGTGTGAATTCATGAATCCCAGACAGCATCCATTTAGCCCATTCTCTTCTCACAAAAGTCTTGAATGGATGGTTAACCGCTATATTTATCAGCTGTAGCTTGTAGGTAAGACTGCCAGGTATTACAGCTATGTGGGCACCAGTGGAGTTTATATAATTTTGAGCATTTTTTTTCTTTGTGAGCAGACATGGAGTCAAAAATTAGTAAGGACGTCTTCAAAAAGAATCCCCCCTGCCTGGCCCTATAACATTTATCTACCCATACTTTCATAAGATCACAGTCCATCCCATCCCTTCTTATTGCAATGGACATCCACACCGGCTAGCATTTTTTTGTGGGGCATGGTAACTCTTGAAAACTACCATCAGCTTTAATTTCACTCCACTCGCAGTGCATCCAAGGACTACAGTGAAGCAGGACCTCTCATGCCCAGTGGTGGTAATGGCTACAGTTTTCATACCTGAAGCAGCTAGTCCTTGTGGCAGGGATGTCAAAAGACATTGAAACCTCGTCCATATTTACATATAATATCCATTGCAGATATACCATGTTGATTTCCTTGGAGATGAATTCACAGAAGTCATTCATCTTTTGCTCCCAGTCATCCGGATGTTGCTGGCCTATAGTGATTCTCATTCTCACTGAAAGTCCATTTCTTTTCATGAATCTAGAAATCCAGGTGAAACCCGCTTTGAAATCCATGATTACTCTTTCATTTGTCAGAAGCTTCGCTTTGATCTAAATTGTGACAGTAGAGAAAGCTTGATTTTGTTCCCTCCAAGAAAGAACCCACTCTTTCAAGTCATTCTCCAGTTGAGGCCATTTCGCTTTGGGCCCATGACGTGCACGTTTTCAGGGGTTCATATTCTCAAGCTCCTTTTTCTCATTTCTCCATTCACAAATGGAGGTCTCTCCAACCCTGAACTCTCTTGCTGCCACCCCGTTGCTTGTTTCTTCCTCTCTCAACGACTAAGTTTGAAGTTGCAGTGTAGGACTTGTGTTTCATTCCCGGAATGATCCTCAACCAAAAAGGGCATGTGCGGTATAAGCATGAGTGCATTTTCTGGAAAGTTTTGCACAGAATACCATCATTTCCACGTTATATGCGTGTTATATATGTGGCCACATTATTTGTGTGAGAATATGGTAATTGAGCATATTGGTTGGATGTAAACACACCCACATCATTCCCATACTAAAATCCCTTCATTGGCTTCCTATTGCTTCAAGAATTAAGCACAAAGATCTCTCATTATCCACAAGGCCCATAACACCACCTCTGAGCATCTCTAAACACTGATCAGCTGCCCTAGCACCAGTAGGCCACGCTGACAAAGTACACTCAACCTGCTTCACCTGCCATTCTCAGGTCTGTAAGAGTACACAATACACTCACATGAGAGCCTTTGCATTCTACGCTCCAACCCTCTGGAATATGCTACCCCCATTCTACAGAGCATCCAGTCATATCAAGCCTTAAAGAGACACCTCAAGACATACTTTTTTGAAGAACACTATTAAACAACTCCTCTGACTGACCCTCAGCAGGAACACCCACCTCTCTCACAGAACATGCCCCCTTGCCCTCCTCCCTAACAACCATCCAAGCGACAGCCCTCCCATTCATATATAACTGCTTTAAGCTGTGATGTCCCAATCAGTTCTGTTAATTACTAAGTCTTATTTCTATAATCTTGCTCATTGTTTAAAAAGGTTTTGATATATAGTTCTCTAGTTTGTTCACTGTTCGATGTAAACCATTTTGACTGGTAGAAAAACAGTATACCAAAACCAGTGAAATAAATAAAACAAATACCACCCAGACACCCTGATCCCCCCCTTTCTTTCAACAGCTCAACATGACCCAAACATGTCCCACATCCAGGGGCAGACCTAGGCATGCTTGAGATTGTTTTCTGCACATAGCCCTGTTTCCTCAGTGCACTAAACAAGAGGAAACCAATAGGAACTGGTGGAGGGAGCAGCTGGTGTGGGACCTGCAGCTGTGACTTAGCTCAGAGACAGTTTTTCTTCATGCCTGTTCGGTAAGTTTTCCCTTTGCTCCTCCTGTAAATTCCTCTTAGGTTCCGAGATCATAACCCCTCAGGAGAGGAGGTGATAAAACCTGGGATTTCTTTCCTAGCCTGGAGTTTTGCCTACTCAGTGAGTTACACACACTCCCTCCCCAAGAAATAGCCTCTGTAATGCACTTGGTGGGGGGACATAAGTCAGCCTAGTAGCAAGGGATTCCTCGGGACATTTCCAGCCCAAGCATCCTCTCCCAGGCTCCTCTCTCATATTAAAAGCCAAAAAATAAAGAAAGCCCAGCCCCCCTCTTCCAGACCAGGATAATCTATCATTAATTTATCTGACTTTGTGCACAAAAAATTAATGGATTCATAGAGAGCATCAACAGGGGATATTTGTATATCTTACTATTTGCCTAAGTTAAATCTCACACCAACTTGTCACCGCTTGTTTTCCCATTGTAGGGCAATTCCCTTAGTTTTCTGTCTTGTATACCCTGTGTGATGCAGCATTACTGTAAATACTAGAAGTAGCAGGATGGCTCAAAAGCAGGCGAGCTGTGAGGGAAACAGAGCCTTTGGAGGAGGGCAAAAGAGTGGGAGTAAAGGGGGGAAGCTTGGTGGGAGAGGGAAGGGGAGAGTGCCTTGGGAGGAAAGAGAGAGGAAAGAGAGAGAAAAGGGAAAGAAGAGAGAGTGCCTGGGTCAGCTTGTGGCAGAGGACTACCACAAATATTCTGTGGGTGTCTGCTAGAGCACAATAACAGAACTGCAATGCACATGGAAAAAACAGACCAACGAGAAACCATCTTGTAGATTAGTGCCTAGTTTTTTTTTTTGTTTTGTTTTTTTTTAAACTGGTATAGCCATATGCTGATCCTAAGTGAGAGTCAAGTAACCCCAGAATTGGTTCAAGCTGTTGGCAACCTAGGCAAACCTTTAACCTTACGTCCTCCCCATCTGTCAGAAGCTAGCTTTGCTGCCCTCTCCCCATCCCGAGAAGCTGGGCCCATAGTGATCCAATGGGCTCTTTCATTTTCAAAGGGGGTCTTCCAAGGACAGTGCTGACAGTTTGGGCAAGAATCCCTCAAGAATGCTTTGAGATCCAGTCCCTCAACCCTTTTTGACAAGTCTAAAAACATGTAGGTTGTTCCTACAATTCCTATTCTTTGCATCTTGTCTTCCATTCAAATTTTCTTGGTCACCTGGAATCATGTTGCAGCTATAGGACATCATCTTATTTATTTATTTAATTGTTTTTCTATACTGCACTATTTATCATCAGCACAGTTCACAAGTAACTAGAGTTGTGCAATGTAGAACAGTCTAACATTGAACTTACAATGAACAGGGAAATTAAACATGGTGAACAGGTGAACTATATACACTATGTACAAATTAGTATAATGGTTGCCCATGATATTTGGCAGTATTTACAAAAGCTCTAGGGTGGCTATATACATCTACATATTTGCATTGTTACTCCGGGGTCTGTTAAGGGGAGGTGGTGGTGTGGGTTAAGTGCACCGATTGTAGTGCAGGAGCAGTAACTCTGTGTGAGCTGCTGCGGGTCAGGGTGGGGAAGGCTAGGTGATGTTGTCAGTATTAGAGAAGTGTTGCAGGAAGAGATGATGTTTGAGCACCTTCCTGAACTGAGAGAGGTTGCTTATGGTGCGGAGGTCAGGTGGGAGGGCGTTCCAGCAAGAGGGTGCATATAGTGCAAAGGCACGCCGTCTCGTAGTCTTGGAGCATTTAGTGATGGCTTTTGGGAGAAGTATGGTATTGCAGGCTGTTGATCTCCTTGATCTGTTGAGGGGGGTGGGGTGTATAAGGTCTGAGAGGGAGGTGGATGTACTTCTGTTAATTGCCTTGAATGTCATTGTTAGGGCCTTGAATGTGATTCTGCAGTGGACAGGGAGCCAGTGCAGACATTTCAAGATGGGGGTGATATGCTCTTTTCTTGATGCTCCATAGAGGGCTCTTGCTGCAGCGTTCATCGCGAGCTGCAAGGGGTTTAGCAAGCTCTTTGGGAGGCCGAGAAGGATGGAGTTGACGTAATCAAAATGAGGCATTATTAGGGCTTGAAAGACTGTTCGGAAGTCATTTGGTTCTAGAATCCATTTCATGTGGCGTAGTATCCAAACTTTGTGGTAAATTGCCCTTACAGTATTGCCTATTTGGGAGTGCATGTCAAGGCGCTGGTCAAGTGTCACACCCAGGTATCGAATCGTCGTCTTGGAGATGAGTTCTGCATTGCGTACCTTGAGTGATGTGGGTGGGGCGAATGTCTGGTCTCTGCTGATGAAGAGAACCTCTGTCTTTTTGAAGTTTATTTTGAGTTTTTGAGTTTGTAACCATTCTGTGACAGCGTCGAAGCATGTTAAAAGCTGGGAGAGGTCTGGTTGATCTGTGGATATTGGGGTGAACATTAGGACATCATCAGCATAAACAAGGCAGTTAATGTTGAATGACTGGATGAGGTTGCAGATGGGTTGCATATAGATGTTAAACAATAAGGCTGAGAGTGACGATCCTTGTGGAACCCCTTTCTCTTGCGGGAATGGATTGGATATAGAAGAACCGGAGCATACATGTTGCCATCTGTCCTTAAGATATGAAGCGCACCAAGAGAGTGCACTTCCGTGAACGCCCTTATTGGCAAGGCGGGATAAGAGTAACTTGTGGCTGACCGAGTCAAAGGCTGCTGCGATGTCGAGGAAGATGAGAGCAAAGCCTTGTCTGATATTGTCAATCCCAATTGTAAGGGTGTTAAATAGGGTTGTCAGCAAGGTTTCCACTCCATGTGACTCTCTGAATCCGTGCTGGCACGGGTCAAGGGGTGCATTTGTTTCGATATGATGAGTCAGCTGCTGTTGGACTATTTTTTCCATGATTTTAGCTAGGAGAGGGATGTTCGATATTGGCCTGTAGGAGTCCATCTTAGCAGGGTCAAGCTTGCTGTTTTTCAGCAACGGTCTTATCGATGTTTGCTTTAGGTTCCGGGGGAATGTTCCAGAGAGGAATGAAGTGCCTATCAGTTTGGACAAAAAAGGACTGAGTTCGGTCCGTAAGGCTTTTATCCAGTGTGCGGGGCATGGGTCGTTTGGTGCTGTGGTGGTATTTATATTTGTGATGATGTCTTGGATACCCTTTACAGTTGGGGGGGGGGGAGGAGGAGGTAATATGTTGGGTGTTTACTAGGGATGATGGGGGGAGGTTGAAGGGGGATGAAGGGATGATTGGTCTGGGGGTTGAGAGCTTGAGGGAGTGGCAGCCTGGTTTGTTTTGGCTCATAGATAATCTGCATATTCCTGTGGGTCTGGGAGGTTCGAGTGGCCAGGGGAAGGTTCCTTTGCCAAGGTTTTGACAAGATTGAAGAGCTCATGTGGTTTGTTTATGGATCGTTGCAAGATCTCTGCGTGGTACTGTTTCATTCTCATGGATACAGCTGTTCTAAGGGCATCTAGATGGGCAGTGTAGGCTTCGTGGTTTTCGGTTGTCCTTGATCGGCACCATCGTCTTTCGAGTTGTCTAAGTTGACAGAGGGATGCCATTAGATCGGGTGAATACCAGGGTGCCTTCTTCCTTTTGCTAGGCATTTTGTTGCTGGATGGGGAGTCAATTACAGCATTGAGACTCTTGTTCCATAAGGATAGCATGTCATCCAGGTTTTGTTCTGGTAGTTCTAGGAGAAGCTGTGCTCTCTCAAGGATCTCTTCTTTGTTGAATGGACGATAGTGTTTAGAGGTCGAAGTGGGTGGTTCGTTTGAAGTAGGGGGACTAATGGGCATGAAGTGATAGGGCATTGAGAATCTGATTAGATTGTGATCAGACCATGGAACTGGGCTTAGTGAGAGATTGATCTTGTGAGTGGAGCAGGTGGCTACCTGTGGGGCGAAAATAAGATCAAGTATGTTTCCCTTGATATGGGTGGGGGAGTTGACCAGTTGGGTATAGCCTAGTGCTTTAAGGGCATCGAGGAAGGCCTCGGCTTGGGTGTCTTGAAGGGCAGGGAGTTTGAAATCACCCAACACCCAATTTGCCGTGTGTGGTTTGCAGGGGTTGCAGGCAAGATCAATGATTAAGGAGAGGTCATCTGGTGTTGGGGAAGGTGCTCTGTATAGCAAGTTGATGGTGCAGTGGTTGCTATGGAGATGTAATCGAGGTGAGGGGAGCTATTGGAGGTAATTAGCTGAAATTGTAGATTGTCTATGGTCAGGATTAGTGTTCCTCCTCTTTTCAGTCAGATCTGTGACATGTGTGGATGGAGAAATTGGGGGGCACATATTGATGGAGGAGAACAGAATCTGAGGCTAACATCCATGTCTCCGTAACGCATAGGATGTCAAGATTGTGGGCTGCTAGCATGTCAGTTATGGCAGGCCATTCTTACAGATGGAATGTGCGTTTATGAGAGCACATTTGAGGTCGCAGGGAGGGGTGTATGTCTCCTGCTGAGGGGACTGTTGTAGGGCAATATAGATGAGGTGGGGGTACGGCATGTGTCCAGGTCTCTGTCTGGTGATGGGGGGGTGCATGGTGTCTTCTCCATGAACCATGTAGAATTGGGATGGGGTTGTGGGAGGGGATAAGGGCTTGCGAGCTGTGCATCAGCGCAAGTATCATGCAGTAACAGGCAAGGGTATATGAGAGTGTGAAAGTGGTGGGTGGAAGCATTGTGGCTGAACAATCATAAAGCTCTGTATCTGTCAGATGTGGTTGGGTTGGTTAGACTAACGCTTTGAATGGAGATAGTTTGTGGAGAGTAGCAGCTAGGCTATCTTAAGTTTAAGCTAACAGATTGACAATGGCAATGGGGTTGAGTAGAACCGTATCAAAGTAACAGTTAAGCAATGAGTATATGACAACAGGGTGACAATGATATGGTAAGACAGTGTCAAGGCTGAGTAATAGTATAGCAATGAGCAAATAATAAATAACAGTGTAGCAATGAGATGGAAACACTGCACAGTATTACATATGCTAGGGTTCACACATATAGTTGAGTACAGATTGCGTCAGAAATTTTAGGAACTTCGAACTGGTAGTATTTGGTGCAGTTTCTGGATATACTGTTCCGTACAGATACAGGGAGGTATTAAATTGGCAAGAAAAATTGTATAGAGTTCTCTTACTGTTTAGGTTGTGCCGCAGGAGTCCAACGAATTTTGGTGAAGATGGCTCTGCGTTTCGTTTCAGGTAGAGTCTTTAGCTCTGGGCGATTCTTTTGCTGCTTGAAAAGATTGGGCCTCCGCCAAGGGCCACACCAAAGGGCCCTCTTGCGAGGCCCTCAGGCGCAGGCCCGCCTCCTGGCACTGCTTTTTATCCTCAGAGGCTGCCCCGATTGGGCAGCACGCGGCGGCAGGAGAATACAGGAGCGATGTGGGGACGGCAATCAGCTCCAATCCCTCCTGGGAGAGCTGCAGAAGACAGGAAAGGCTTCGGTCCGGGTCACGCTGCTTTTTATCCTCAGATCGGACCGTTTTATCTTCAATCATTATAATTCTACCACCAAGAGTCTCCAACTGCTTCTGCACTGCTAGCATTTGTCCAACAGAATGAATCAAATCCTGCCAGATTTCCTGCATTACATCATGACTACCTTGAATTAGCACTTTCAACAGCTAATTCAGTGAGAATAGGCCTAGTAAAGTCTGAAATCTTCACTTTGGGCAGCATCTTTGGTTCTCATTTGAATTGCTTCATACTGGGAGGTGAAGTGAAAGCAGACTGGGTTTTTTTTTTGGATTGCTATTCAACATCGGGTCAGCATAGAGAAAGCTATGGACAAGAAATCTTTATTATTTATTTTTTTATTTATTTATTTTATTTATTTAACAATTCTTTTATACCGCGCTATTACAATCAGTGTGGTGTACAATGAACAAGAACATACTACAATGCATACAAGTAACATTGAGTTTTACATTAAACAGGGAACTTCAACAATAGGACAACCGGGGGAACTATGTACAGATTAACTTAATGTACTATGTACAGATTAACTTAATGTTATATACAGTAATATGAAACTCGTTTGGATGTTGTAATGTGGTTCACTAATAGGACTAGAGAGAAGGTTGACCAGCTAGCCCTTTTCAGGTTGTATTGCGGAGCTAGTTTTGATAGTGTCTAGGTTGACTTCTGGGTAGCATTTTGTAAACAAGTGGTATTTCAATGCCTTTCTAAATAGGATTAGGTTTTTGATAGCACGGATTTCGTGAGGTAGCGCATTCCAGTTTAGAGGTGCAAATAAGGAGAAGGCCCTGTTGGAGGTGGCCTTAGTGCACTTCGTTATTATTTTTGGGACTATTAAGGTGTTCATTGATGTGGTTCTCCTTTTTCTGTTTTCCAGGGTGACATGGATGAGCTTGCTGATTGGCGTAGGGGGGCAGTTATTTAGTGCCTTGAAAGTAAGGACTAAAGACTTATACTGGATTCTGGCATGTAATGGCAACCAATGCAGTTCTTTCATGATGGGTGTTATATGGTCAGATCTTGATGAGCCAGAAAGGACTCTGGCGGCTGTATTCATGGCTAGGCGGAACAACTACCCAATAGCTAAAGGATAATAGATATGTTGGTGAGAAGAAATCAAGCGGCTATTTTTGTCCAGTGCTAGGCTCCACTTCCACAGGATTATGTCACAAGGAGGCAAATTTTTCAGCTCCAGGTAAAGTTATCATGCATGACCTTAGAGAAAAAGCAGCTTTCAGAGCTAATCTCCATGCTATGTTGATACAGGACATTTGTAAAGCAGAAACTTGGTCTTCAACTCACATTTGCACATTCCACTATTGTCTAGATGCACTGTCAAGTCTTGCAAAAGGTACTGTATTTGGTCAATCTATCCTTCTGCATCTTGTCAACTAGCCTTCCCCCCAATCTTCCTGCTCCTTATTGCTCATGTTGCTATCATCATTCCCAAGTTCAACGCTCTCAGCTTTGGAGTCACCATCCTTCATGGCTGCTTTTTGCTCCACTGTCCTCCAGAGAATGTGAAGTTACTTACCTCTAAATATGGATTCTTTGTGGATAGCAGGAAAAGCGTAGTTACTCACCTATAACAGGTGTTCGCCAGGGACAGCAGGAATCAGTCCTCACATATGGGTGACGTCGGCACCGACGGAGCCCTCGTGCGGAGCAATTCCCCAGCTTTCAAAGAAAGCCTTTGGGATTGCATCACGCATGCACAGTCCCCTTCCCGCCCAAGGGTGCCATCTTGCGCAGTCAATGACATAGCTAAAAAGACAGCAAAATGAATAAAAATTAATAGGACTGCAACTCCAGGGGAGGAGGGAGGGTCATGAGGACTGATTCCTGCTGTCCCTAGAGAACACCTGTTACAGGTGAGTAACTACGCTTTCTCCAGGAACAAGCAGGAAGTCAGTCCTCACATATAGGACTTCCTAGCTATAGGCTACCGAGAACCCATAGCTGAAAAATGGCTCCCTCTAGAAGAGCCGCAGCAGCTGTGATAGGAATTCAGCAGAGAACGCAACATCTCCGGTAGCTTGATACCAAAGGGCCGGAGGGTAGGAGTTGCCTAAATCTCAAATAGGTTACAGCACTGTCCCGTCGGGACTCCCTATCCAAGCAGTAATGGGCTGCAAAAGTCTTGCCTGAAGACCAGGTGGTGGCCCAGCAGATGTCTATCAGCAGAACAGAGCGGAAGTGAGCCACTGATGCAGCCTTAGCTCTGACACGGCAGGCCATGACTCAACCCTGCAACGGGAGGTCAGCCGCCCTGTATGCCCAGGCAATGCAGTCTGCCCCCCAGGTGGACAACGTGTGCTTGGAGACAGGTAGCCCCAGCTTACTGGGGTCATGAGAGACGAAGAGCTGAGTAGCCCTTTGATGTCCCCGCGTACGTTCCAGGTAAAAGGCCAACACCCTCTTACAATCCAGGGTATGCAGGACTGCCTCTGTCCGGCTGGCATATGGTCTGGGAAAGAAGGTTGGAAGAACCACCTCTTGGTTGATGTGGAAGAAAGACCACTTTCAAAAGGAACTTGGGGTGGGTGCAAAGGACCACCCTGTTCCTATAAAACAGTGTGTACGGTCTATCAGAAACAAGAGCTTGTAGCTCACTCACTTGTCTGGCAGATGTGAGTGCCATGAGGAAGAGCACCTTCCAGGAGAAGAAGCGCAAATGGCAAGTGGACATCGGCTCAAAAGGTGGGCGACTAAGCTGCTCCAAGACCACATTCAAATCCCAGTCACCAGGGGACGAACCGGGAGTTTTACTAGAAGTAAACCTTTGAGGAATCTGGACACCAAGGGGCGAGCCAAAAGAGGTTGCCCTTCCATTGGAGAGTGGTGTGCTGACAAAGCACTCAGGTGGACACTGACAGAGTTAGACTTGAGACCTAATTCTGAGAGGTGAAGCAGGTACTGCAGCACCACTGGTACAAGGCAAGAGAAAGGGTTTTCATTGTGCTGGGTACACCACACCTCAAACCTATGCCACTTGAAGGCATAGGTTTTCCTAGTGGACTGCATCCTTGAGGCCAGTAACACTTCCTCTACATTCTTGCCAAAAAGAATACTACATCCACCTGACCAACTCTCTTGCCTCCGATCCTCGCCGCCTCTTTAATACCCTCAATTCTCTCCTCAAGGTGCCCCCCCTCCTCATCCTGCCCTCCCTGTCTGCCCAAACCCTGGCTGATTACCTTCATGACAAAATACACAAGATTACCCTCCAATTCCCTACTTCCTCATCTACCTCACCTCCTCCCCAGTTCTCCCCCCCCCATCCATACTTCCTCTGCTACCCTCTTCTCCTTCCCTATGATCTCTGAGGAGGAAACCACACTCCTCCTTTCTTCCTCCAAACCCACCACCTGTTCCTCTGATACTATCCCCACCCATATCCTAAACCCCATCTCCCCCATCATTGTCCCTTCCATCTCTCTTATTCTCAACCTTTCACTCTCCACTGCAACTGTCCCCACAGACTTCAAGCACACCATGGTCACACCTCTCCTCAAGAAACCCTCACTCGATCGCACCTGTCCTAACTACCGACCCATCTCCCTCCTTCCCGTCATATCTAAACTACTTGAACAAGCAGTCCACTGCCGCTGCCTTGACTTCCTCACCTCTCAGGCCCTCCTGGACCCTCTACAATCGCGCTTCCGTCCCTTACACTCCACTGAAATGGCTCTTACAAAAGTCTCCAGTGATTTGTTCCTGGCTAAATCTAAGGGCCCCTACTCCGTCCTCATCCTTCTCGACCTCTCTGCTGCCTTTGACATTGTTGACCACAATCTTCTCCTCGCCACCCTCTCCTCGCTTGGTTTCAAGGGCTCCGTACTTTCCTGGTTCTCCTCCTACCTCTCCCATCGCTCCTTTAGTGTATGCTCTGATGGTTCCTCCTCCTCTCCCACCCCACTCCATGTTGGTGTACCCCAGGGATCCGTCCTGGGTCCGCTCTTTTTCTCTCTCTTGCCCATTCCCTTGGTAGGTTTATCTCCTCCCACGGCTTTCAATACCATCTCTATGCTGATGACTCCCAAATCTACCTATCTACGCCTAATCTCTCTCCAGCAATCCAGACCAAGATCTCTGCCTGCCTTTCTGACATCGCTGCCTGGATGTCTCACCATTGCTTGAAAATGAACATGGCCAAGACTGAACTCCTTGTCTTTCCCCCCCCCCCAATTCCTCCCCTCCTTTCCCTCCCTTCTCAGTCTCTGTGGATGGCTCTACAATCCTTCCGGTTTCCTCAGCCCACAACCTGGGAGTTCTTTGACTCCTCTCTCTCCTTCTCCACACATATCCAACATGTAGCTAAGACCTGCTGCTTCTTTCCCCACAACATTAGCAAAATCCGCCCCTTCCTTTCTGAACACACTACTAAAACCCTTGTCCACTCAATCTCGCCTCGACTACTGCAACCTTCTCCTTACTGGTCTCTCTGTGAGCCATCTCTTTCCCCTTCAATCTATTCAAAATTATGCTGCTCGACTAATCTTTAGCTAGCCTCACCATGCCCACATTACTCCTCTTCTCAAGTTGCTTCACTGGCTCCCTATCCAATTCAAACTTCTCCTCCTGACCTATAAATGCATTCACTCTATAGCCCCTCATTACGTTTCATCTCTCATCTCTCTCTACATCCCCTCTCGGGAACTTCGCTCTTCTAACAAATTACTTCTATCTAGACCCTCCACTCGCACCACTAACTCCCGACTTCACTCCTTTCACCTTGCTGCACCGTATGCCTGGAACAACCTACCTGTGTCTATACGCCAGGCACCCTCCCTGGCCCTCTTCAAGTCCAGGATGAAAACCCACCTCTTTACTGTCGCTTTCAGATCCTGACTATTGTTTATTTTATTTTTTTTATTTATTTATTTAGACAGTTTTTGTATACCGCCTTATCCTTCAATCAAAGCGGTCACAACATAATTGGGGGGATACATTTAACATGCGGGGATATGAGACACATACACTAATACTTACAGGGAACATAGGCAATGGAGGGTTAAGTGGCTTGCCCAAGACCACAAGGTGCATCTGTGGGACTAGAAACCCCAGTCCTTCCAGCCCAAGGTTGCTGTCCTCTAGTGGGATTTGAACCCCCGACCTTCCGGCCTGAAGTACCTTGCCCCAACCACTAGGCTACTCCTCCCTTCTACCCTTTGTCCTAACCTGACTCCCGTCCTTTGTCATGTCTAAAACTGTAAATGCCATACTTGTTTTGCCCGAATTGTAATTGCCATACTTTGTTTTACCCCATACTTTGCTTTATCCCAAATTAACTATTGCTCCATGTCACCATAATTGTTTTCCCGATCTGTCTATTGTTCTGTGTTGTCTTGACTAGATTGTAAGCACTGACGAGCAGGGACTGTCTTTTTGCTTATATTTCTGTACAGCACTGCGTGCGTAGCGCTATATAAATGCTAAATAGTAGTAGTAGTAGTAGGCGAGGAGCCAGCACTACCCTTTCAGGAGCCATGCCATCAGATTGAGGGACCTGAGGATGGGATGTAAGAGAGAGCCCTGCTCCTGGGACAGGTCGTCAGGCTGCGTCCCCAGAGGAAGTGGGGCTTCCACTGCCAGCTGGAGGAGAAGCAGAAACCAAGGTTGTCTTGGCCATCTGAGGGCTACCAGAATGACCGAGGCCTTATCCCAAAGGATTTTGAACATAGTCCAGGCCACCAGGGGCATGGGAGGAAACGCATACAGGAGGCCCACTGACCACGAGATCAGAAAAGCATCTGCAGCCACCCTCTGAGGATGTGGCTGTCTGGAGCAAAAGCTGGGCAACTGGTGATTTTGCAGACTGGCAAAGAGATCTATGCCCGCAGCAGTGGAAGATCTGCTGGGCCACTTCTGGATCCCGCAGCAGTGGAAGATCTGCTGGGCCACTTCTGGATCCAGTTGCCATTCATGAGGTTGAAGAATCCTGCTTAGCTTGTCCGCTAAGAAGTTCTCCTGACTTGGCAGGTAAACTGCTTTGAGAGACATACCCTGCCTGATTGCAAAGGAGCAGAGGTCCAGTGTCTCCTGACATAGGAGACGTGATCCTGTACCCCCTCCCCCCCCCCCCGCTTGTTCACGTAAAACACTGCTACCTGATTGTCTGTCTGCACCAAGACAGACTGATTTGAGAGAACATAAGAGGAGGTTTGAAGAGCTAGGCGAATTGCCTGAAGCTCTAAGAGGTTGATTTGGTGTGTACTCTCCTGAGGAGACCACAACTCCTGAGTGCATGATCCCTGGCAATGAGCTCCCCAGCCCAGCAAGGAGGCATCTGTCATCAGCACTCTTGTGTACGAGGGAGGCTGAAAAGGCACTACCCTCAAGCAGGTTGGGTGGCTGAAGCTACCACACCAACAACTTCACCAGTTGTTTGGACACTCTGATCCTGTCTCGGAGTCGTCCTGTGGCTTGTGTCCACTCATCTGAGGCACCACTGAGCTGTTCTCATGTGGAGATGGGTGTTTGGGTTCACATGTACTGTGGAGGCCATGTGGCCAAGGAGGCGTAGAAAGTGTCTCGCTGAGATCTGAGACTTGCAGCTGACTTGGTGCACCAGCGCCAGAAGCCTCTGTGCCCTGTCCTCTGGCAGGTAAGCCCTTGCCTGAAGGGTGTCTAGCCTTGCTCCTATGAACTCTAAGTTGTGGACTTTGCTTGATTTATGGCAAAGCCTAGATGCTGTAGCATGTTGATAGTGCGAGCTGTGGCCTGTTGGGCCTCCTCAGGCGACTGGGCCCTGATGAGCCAGTCGTCCAGGTAAGGGAAGAAAAATTTCTTGGTTCCTGAGGAAGGCCGCTACTACCACCAGGCATTTGGTAAACACTCTGGGAGCAGAGGCTAGGCCAATTGGAAGTACTCTGTACTGAAAATGGTTTCCTCCCACTACAAATCGGAGATATTGTCTGTGGTCTGGATGTATGAGGATGTGCGTGTAGGCATCCTTCAGGTCTAAGGAGCATAGCCAATCTCCCTGGTGGAGGTAAGGCAGCAATATTCCAAGGGAAAGCATCTTGAACTTTTCCCTCACCAGGAACTTGTTTAAGTTTCGCAGGTTGAGGATGGGCCTGAGGCCCCCTCTGTTCTCTTTGGTATCAGAAAATACCTGGAGTAGAAGCCTTGACCCTGCAGGTGGTGGGGCACAGGTTCCACTGCCTGATCCTCTAGAAGACCGGCCAACTCCTGCAAGAGGAGGTCCCTGTGTAGAGGGGGGTCTGAGAGGCTCTCCTGGAAAGTAGGAGGGAGGTACCTGGGTGAAGTGGAGCAAATAGCCCCTTTGGACTATTTGAAGGACCCAGGTATCTGTGGTGATTGCTGGCCACCTGTGGACGTACAGGCTCAGCCTTCCTCCTGTGCAAGACCTCACCCCTGGTTGGAGAGAAACACTGCTTTGGCAGTCAAAAACCGAAAAAAAGTGACCAGACTTGATACCGGTGTACCAAACCAAGGCGGGAAGGGGAACCGACGTCGAACCGGGCCGAAGAAGAGAATCTTCAGTAGTTTTGATGCACTTTTTCCACGAGGGAAGTTGGACTACGTCCATTGGGCTCCGCGGAAAAAGGGAGACTGAGCAAGATGGCACCCTTGGGCGGGAAGGGGACCGCGCATGCATGATGCAATCCCAAAGGCTTTCTTTGAAAGCTGGGAAATTGCTCCGCATGAGGGCTCCGTCGGTGCCGACATCACCCATATGTGAGGGCTGGAGAAATGCATCTTCACTTTCCTACCTCCAGCTTATTGGCTATGATATGGACTGCTGCTGGATTGCTGTTGTCTCTATGGGAGAGTGGGTGCACGGGTGGGGGAATTTTTACAGGTAAACAGTTGTGGAGGAGTCTGCATGCACTGCCAGACATCACCATCCTTCATGGATGCATTTCCCTGCTGTCCATGGAGAACCCACACTACAGGTAAGCAACTTCCACACATCAAAAAAAGATTGAAAGAAAACCAAATGATGATTAGTGTGGTTTAATGAGATTAAAGAGACTGTGAAAGCCAAAATTATGTTTCAGAAAATGGAAAGCATACCCTAATGAAGAAAACAGGGATGGACACAAGCTCTGGTAAGTTAGATGTAAAAAGGTATAATAGAGATCACATAATGTGGTAAGAGCGCAAGACACATTTTGCTCTACTCCGAGGGAGACTTTCCTATCTAACCCCACATCGTTACTATCAATGCAAGTTTTTGATTAAAAATTCTCCCCTATAGTCAGAATGGTGTACAGATAGATATCTTCATCAAATGAACTTACCCACTGAGACTAAATTCACAAAAAAGGGATAAAGACAAAACCAAAGCCTGTGGAAGATAAGATGGTGGACACGATGTCCAGACAGCATCCCTTAAGTCTGGATGAAGTGATCGTGGTGTTTACAGACTCTGTGGTCAAGATTGGCTCTCTCCAGCAAATTTGACCACATTTCTACCCAAATCTAATCAGTATCAGCAATGGTAATAGACATGAATCAGCATATTGGAGAGGTAGAGCAACGCGTGTCTACTTACATAAGAAATGCCTTACTGGGTCAGACCAAGGTCCATCAAGCCCAGTATCCTGTTTCCAACTGTGGTCAATCCAATTCCAAAGACCATTTATGCAGGGTTCAGGCTGAATAGGCAGCACTCCACAAGATCACGCTGACTCAGGGAAAGACATTGCAAGATCAAGAAAACAGATCTCTGAGAAAATCTCTGATTTTTAGGCACATTGGAGGATATCCCAGAGGGAGAGCTTATGGTTCCATTGGAGTCATTGCTCTCTGATCAGCTCTCGATCAATTGAGCACTAGATAAGCCGACACTAGAAAAAGTCCACCATATAATCTCCAAAAAAGATGGTACTACATGCCCATGTATTATTGCCACAGTTTTAATCTATGCACAAAAGGCAGCAGTCTTGACAGTCTAACAGTCCAAGCACAGTGTCGCTTAGCGAAATGTGTGTGTTATGTTGTTTTAGGATTATTCAGCTCAATTAGCTGCAAAGTGAGTGGAATTTTTGGAAGTCTGTAATCAACTATTTGGAAGAAAGTGTTTTTCTCCCTTAACTATCCAGTGGTGTTGCAAATGTTCTAGCACAAGAAATTGTTATTGTACAACCAAATGAAAGAAGCTAAGGCCTTCTTAGAATCTCTAAACGCAGAAGGGGAAACACCTTAATAGTGTCTGAAGTTATGAGAGCTTTTATCCAATGACACCTTGATGAGTTATATGGAATGTAGAAACTCACTAAGAAGTGCTTCACATATGGTTGGATTTATCCTTATTTGGTTTTGGCTGCCTGGACCATGACTGAATAGAGGTCCAAGGGTGACATTTCTTATTGTCTGCCTTTCCCCCTTCTGCAATATGCAGATTGAGCCAGCAGCATGCCATGTTCTAATAACAGTAATAATATAACGGCTACATGAACTGAAACACCATTAGATCTTGCATCCGATAGATCATTGGTGTTGCATTTGGTCCCTGCCTGTTTTACAGTATAACATCATATGGACCAGAATTATACCTTTTGTTAAGAACAGAGTGGGGAGAGGGAGAGATTGCTTTCACCCGGCACAAGCAACTAGCTGGAAGCCTGACGCATCATATGGATATTTGTGTGATTTTCTTCAAAATGGTTTTTCTTTATTTTGTTTTACCTTTTCACAGTCTCTCCTCTTTCCTCTTTATTGGAGATATGCGTTTTGTGCCTGGGGCTTGAAAAGACAGCCTGGACATCCTCTCCGTTGCTAACCAACAATGCTCCCTTACCCTGTTATATAGAACACCATCTACTTCTCCAGTTGACCTTCCAACCATTATTGACCTTGCAGCTAACACCCTCACTCCCAATAAACCAAATTGGATAATGGGTGATTTCAATCTCCCATCTTTACCCCAAAG